>OY856412.1:691006414-692206414 GCA_963693085.1 Alisma plantago-aquatica
ACTGCAACGTTTTCAAGCCTATAATGTATTTATTAGAGCCTCTTGAACATTGTGCATATGTATATATTAATATATTACTAGTAGAATGAGTCTCTAGTATGTTTTTATATCATGATTGTGCCCAAGGTTTCTCAAAACAAATGCAACTCAATGAAAATTGAAGACCATTTTTGCTATGGATGTCCATAAATTTATAGACACGATTATATATTAGGATTTCATAAACCGTTTTTAATAGAAAGTATTACCATCCTATTACATTTTATTAGATTTCACTAGTAGCTAGCTTTCCTGAGCCATACGTTCAAAAACTTATTTTAATCTTCTAGTCTAGGTGCAATAACTACCATAATTGTACTCTCTACTCCTTTTGTAGACGAATACCTATGGGTCACCTTGTGGGTTAATAATTGGTTAGAAATAGATGTTTTAATTTGTATTATACTCAGACAATTTATGAGCAATGTTTATAAATCATCTTGCAACATTTGTTTTGCCATCATCATTGCAATACATGTAATAGGAGAGACATGCAATAAAGAATTCATTTTCTATTATGCCATCACAACTATGTTTATTTTTATTAATATTTAAATCAAGGAATTGAGAGATGATCATCATCAATTGCAATCCATGTTCCTTAATGTTATATTATTCTACTAAAAAGTATAAGAATTTAATAAAATTTGGGTTAATTCACATAAATTGGTCATGCATTTTTGTTACCATTCACAACGAGGTAGATGAACACACATTCATATCATGTTGATTGCAAATTTTATATTAGATTTTCTTGTTTGATATTCTCATTTTCCCAATTCTTACATTGATTAGTTTAAGTTCCTTTTTACTAAAATCTTGTTTTCAATAGAATTTCTCACTCTATTGCAAGCATAATCACAAGAGTCAATCCAAGAGGTTCTTCATGATCCATTTCCCCTCATCTTCTATCTTTTGGTTGAGATTGAAAGGATAAACTGAGGACCAAAACTGAATTGGAAGTCTAGTCAGACAATTGGATATTACTTAGTCGCTCGATTGGTCCATGACTGAAGAAGCCACATACGTGATGGACGAGTGTCCTAACTCACTTGTTAAGTCAGTCAACCAATTTGAGAAAAATGTCACATGAGAATCCAGACTCCTAGATTGATAAGAGTGAGCCAACTCATCCATGAAATTGACTAATGAACATATACCAGCCTACGTTGATTGAAGCCCAATCGAAAAGTACACAAGTGGGTCTGCCGACCCAGAAGTTATACAAGAATGCTCTAGAGGACAGTCTCCTAACTTGCCCAACAAGTCAATTAGTAAGGGTCAAGAAAAAGTCATGTGAATCATGAGAAGTCGATCAACTAAGAAGGAAACCCCACCCTCATCCCAGTCGGGAGATTGGCACAATGAGAACAAAAAAAAGAAAGGATCTCATTGTCCCATCAAAACTTAGATTTGACATGTCTGGGTGCCCATATAGAAGGAAAATGTACACTAGTAAAAAGGACCATCTCCACTCAAATCGACTAACACTAGGAACAAAGGAAAATGAATAAGGGATGGAACGAAAACCCTACACATCAAGATATACTAGAATTTGGTTCTACAATAGGTGTTTTATATGTCGTCAGAGACCACTAACTACATCCATCTACATCTCAATGACATGAATTCTTCTTTCTTTTTGTGTTCTTGTATATTTCGATGACATGCATGACTAGTTTCCTAGATGGGACATGGGGAGTAGCCCCATTTCATGTACTTCATCTAGTTGTTATCAAACTTGTTAGTTTTGGTTAACTAATTGTTTACCATCCATTTTATGCTTTTTCTAGGAAATTATCAATCATATTGCATTTCTAAATATAATCCTAGACATAGATGTCATATCATCAAGGATTAGATTATTGAAGGAAAACATAGAACACTGGATGATATCACAAACAAATTCTCCATGGTGATGAATTGATGACTCGTTGGTAACAATACCTCGAGCCCATGAGAGAGGTTATCCATACAAATTCCTTGATCCTATAGGATGTGAAATTACATGGTCCTATCCTAAATATCCATAATTAAATGAGTTGAAACAACTAAGTTGAGTAGATAGACAATAGTGGTGAAACACATATGCCCTGATGTCTCAAATTCTAATTCAATCATCTTATTTGCTTCTTTTCAATTTCTTTTGATTTAGTCTAATTTAATCAACCATCCTAATGATTGAATATTGGTCTCGATTCATTTGATTCAATTATAATTTCTTAAAAATTATGGTTCTACCACAATTATAAACGTCTACTTATGATTTGTGACTACTTTACGTAGCTTAGGTAATACATGGTGCATTTTCCCTAGGTAAATTTTCCTATGCAATAGAACACACATCAAATTTTGGTTTGCTTTAGGTGAAAACGAAGTAGTTTTGTAATAAAATTGTTGAGATTAATTAGGATTTTGCTTTTCCAAATTTTATTAACTCGATTCTACTTGAGCCTTAATTGGTTCCATCTAATCCATGTCCTTATTTAAGATACAAGTCTAGTGCATTCAACACTCTACCAACATTGACTTTGAATCACTAGAGTTTAATCTAGAAATAGAGAAAACCTTCCACTATATTAAATACAGAGAATAGAAGCACGATGGACAAGAAAGAAGTCACCTACTGGGAAAGTCATGCTCTTGCTTCCTAGAGAGAACCACTTATGAATGAGACCTAAGATGCTATTGTAGTTGAAAATAGAGTGATAAACCACAACCCATATAGAAAAGTAACAAAAGAAACTCCAAGATTTTTTTGTCCTTAAAGAAGCATATGTCCATCACTCTATGCTTCGACTAGGCATTACAACCCTACAATTTGAAATCTGTTCATAAAGGGTTACTAAGATTTAGAGTAGTGTCTTTTTCTGTAACAAGGAAAAAGATTGTCAAGACCATTTACAAAGGTTCCTATACTTATGTGCTTTGAAAAACTAACAAGGAGTCTTAAAAAATTCTATCTAGCTATGGATTTCCAAGTACTCCTTGACAAACAAAGGGAGTAGATACTATAAATCTATGGAAGCAGACAATATCAAAAGTTGAGAAGGATTAAAAACCAAGTTTCTAAAGAAATTTTACTAACCCTCCCTCACTTATAAGATAAGGGTAAAATCACTTAATTCTGCAGGGTACCGAGTGATTCCCTTATTGATGCTTGGGAATGGTTCAAGGAACTTTACTGCCAACTCCCTCACCATGGCATCCCACAAGCGTGACTAATTGAGAGTTTCTACATGGGTGTTGACAAAGACACATCTACAGAAAATTTCATGTACCAAAACATTGAAAGTGCTTAGGAAGTTGTGAAATGAGGCTCCAAAACCCAATCACACTTAGGAATAGGACATGGTGGTGTCCTCAAGGTGACCAAATAAAAGGACAATTTTGATTTTAGGACTATTGCTAAATCTTTGAAGAAGCTGACCTTGAAGCAGAAAAGTCTAGAATCATGTTTTAAAGCATATGAGAGAAGAGATCACCATAACCAAGTGAAATTTACAAAAAAATTCTATGAAGCTTGCAAATCCAATGATCATTCTACTTTTTGGTGTCATTTACTCTATGGAGTCATGGTGAACAATGCACGAGCTCTAAGCAATGACAATCATATAGAGGACTTGAAATTGAGGACTTGAAATCTATTCACATTATCAAAGCTTAAGTCTACCATGATTCCAATGAAAGGACAAATCATTCAGGATTTTGATGAGTGTAAACTCATTACCTTAATTTGCATATTTTAGATATTTATTTTGTTGACAATTATATAGTTTTAGCAAATATTATCTTAGTTTACTTTCTATTTGTTTAATTTGGGTTTAATTAGATTTACTTGGATTATATAGGAAATTGGCCATGTTACTCCAAAGATCAAATACTCTGGGAAGATGATTGCACAATTTTTGCATAGTGCCTTATTTAAGTATATAGCCCACACTAAAGTCTCTATAACGTTTACATCCCAAGGTGAAATCTTATGAGCAAGTATGCGTTGGAAAGAGAATTTAATTAACTAAAGGAAATCATATATTTATACCACTTTTGAACTTGTCACTATTTATAAAATTCACTCAAAACTATAGTTGTGGGAATCTATAGTAAAAAGAAGTTGAACGGTCAAGATAATTAAAGACAATCAACATTTTTCCCTATTGACTAGATCCAGAATGTTTTGGCTTCCAGCATGATCATATTTTAGGGTTTCAACCCTCATTACTCTCCTACAAAAGGAGGGGGTGTTCAAGCACAAAGGCATCTCATTTTCTAGGGGATCACATCTCTTTCCCTGGAGGAATTCTTGTATCTTATATCTTTTATTTTAGTTTCTAGCCTTGTAATATTAGTGGATTTCTTGTATAGTTGGGAAAAGTTTGAAGAAAGATTGCCATTTCGTTGCTACTAGACTAAAGTCCATTTATATTTTTCTTTCCTTACTAGCATATGTCTCCCCTTCTCTTTCTTCCACCCTTGTGTTGCTCTATATGTGTGGGTAGTTCCCTTCTGGGGCATGGGGAATAGCCCCATAGCCCATTTTTATTCAATATAACCAACTCTTTTGTTCTGATGAAAGAATGTTTTGTCTCCATTTCTATTTGATTATTGGATGAACTAGTATATTGGGTGATCTGATCTTAGATCTCTACAAGAATGAACTCATAATCCCTTAGTTGTAATTATTATCTTTTGTCCTTCTAATCTCATATTTGATATAAATCATGGTGACACGATCACCAGATCTTTGTGTTTGAACGTCAGATATAAATCATATCTTTCTTGATAAAATCTTCTATAGTATCATGTTAGACGATAGGATGAGGATCTGTAAATTTCTGGATCAACATGTGTGCAAGAAGTTTGGCCCTTGTGAGGTTGTCCAAAAGGAAACAATTCCACATGGTCCTAATTTTAAAATTGAAGATGAGGATTTGATTTGTTAAATAAAGATGTGGTTTTTGGTGCGAATCCTCCAGACTGCCAGTTCCTTCCATATGGATTAGTAACTTTTTAGTTCAACATTTTTACTTCTATTCTTATCATCATCAAACTCTCTCAGTTTGGATCTCAGCCATACTCTTTTACCATCTTTTGGGGTCAATACCTTACTATACTTAGTTGATTTGGTTCATCCATCTACTTGACAACCTAATTAGAAGGTAAAGCTCTAGTAATTTTTCTAGTGACTTTTTGTGTCTGCAATGACAAGCATCAATTTTGACATTGTTTCTGGGAGGATATGAGTTATTTTTAAAATTTAATCAATTGTGTATTTAGGATTTCTTCTTTCTTTTTTATTTATAATTTTCATCTAATCTATAATTTTTAGTTTGTTCCATAACTTTAGTCTTTCCATGTTAATTTTTTTCCATAATTTTAATCTTTTTTCATAATTCCTTAGGTTTATTTTTTATTTTTTAGACTAGTTCCATACCTTTGTTTGTTCCTTCTTAAGTTGTTCCTATTTTTTATTTTTTTCTCTTTTCATCTACCAAGTCTCATTCTGGTAGTTCCACTCCTCTTTTTACCAAGTTTTCATTCATGTACATTCAAATTTATGTCATAATTTTAGTTTCTTTATAATTTCAAGTTCTGTTACATAGTTTTTTAGTCTCGTTTTAGAATTCTTTATTTTTCTATAATTTCTTTTCAGTTTTATTTCATTAATATTTATATATATATGTAATTTATTTTTGAAATTTCCTACATGAACCCATTCCGGTAGTGTATGTCCTCCTTCTATCAAGTTATCATTTCGGTAGTGTTGATTTCTAGTTTATTTTGTAATTTTAGTTTCTTTGTAAATTTTGTTTTGTTCTATAATTTTTAGTCCTATTTTATAATTCTTTTCTTTCTATAATTTCATTTTACATTTCATTTCTTCCTTTTTTATATCTTTTTAAGCTTACTATCAAGACTCACTCCGATAGCATATCTCCTCCTCCTATCGAGTTTCCATTCCGGTAGTACTACTTTCTAGTTTGTTTTGTAATTTTTAGTCTTGTTTATAATTTTTTACATTATCTTTGTAAATTTAGTTCTTTTATAGTTTCTAGTTAACTTCTTCATTTTTTCTAAATTTACTTTCTTTTCATAATTTTTTTTCTTCTAGCTTAGATCTTTTTCTTTCTTTCTATCCAAGATTCCTTTTTGAAATTTGTTTCTTTAAAAAAAAGTCTTTTCAAAATGGAATTGTCACCACATTTTAGTTCACAATGTCAATTGTGTGTTTATTACAATCATACATATCTAGATTGTCCTAATGTCTCCCCTCATGTTTTGGCAGAACCTTGTAATGTTGAGTCTTCCTACCAAGGTGAATATAATGAAAATTACAATACACAACCTTTTGGATGACTATTATGAGGAAGAATGTTACACATATCAAAATGCGGGATTCTATGACCAAAAATGTTATGGAGGGTACAGTGAGGATAATCAACAAAATATTGGGGGTATAAATCTTATTGTGAATACCAATATACACCTCATCAGGAGGGAAAAATCAAATCCCTAGAAAAAATAGTAGCAAAACAACAAGTAATATTAGAAATTCACAAGCCCAGTTGTGTACATTACTAGAGGCCGAATGATAGAGACCCCAGAGAAATCACAATAGCCTAAGATGTTTTTTCCCGATGATGATGACGATGATCCCACACTTATGTCATCCTTGTTGGATTCTACCAAAATAGCACTGACCAAGGAGTGGCATTCTTTGTGTGATGAGGACATTGGTATCCTGATCCTTCTGCTAGAGGCTTTATTAATTGAGTGTGAAAAGTCAAAGTTGGAAATTTGTCCTTATTCTGAAGCTCCAACAACACTTCCTATCAGTGACCTAAATCCTGGTGCTCTTAATGACCAATCCTCGTTAGTTGAATCCATCCTGGATAATGAGATACCACCCTTCAATGATGAAACGATTCCTCACACTCTATCATAGCCACATCCTATTTTCACATATGGCTATTTTAGAAAGGGAGACACCACCCTTATAAGAAGTCTACATGCCCCCACTCTTTGATTACAAAAATATTATTCTGATTTTTATTTTTCCTAAACCCTTGGGAACATATTGCATGGAGGAACTTGAGAAACATGCTATATCAATAAGGAAACCCATTAATCCCACTAACCACTATGTTTGCATGGTTTTTTATTACAACAAAAATATTTATAATCCTAATTTTGTTGAATTTATTCCTTTCATATCATGAAAACTTCTACCGTGTGTAAATCTAGGTGATGAGGGAAAGCCTAAGACAAATCATCTACCTGATCATGCTCATCTGACCTTGCATATGTTACCCACAGGCACCCACCAATCTCCTCCAATCCACATTCATCACCAACACTTCCTTCACTACTAAACAAAGTTCTGTGGATCCCTTTCAAGGGAATTTAAGGAAAAAGGAATTATGAAAGCCCTTTTGAGCTTTGATAGCACCCAACCATTGGGTGTACAATAAGGCTACGCTAACGAAGGTTCCATCCCTCATACACATTCCATTCAACTGAAGGTTTTTTGAGCTACCAAGGCCCAATGGTGATCTCCACCCCTTTCTCTCTCCATTTCAGAATTAATTTTTTCTCTGGACAAGAAAAAAAGAGATGTCTGGGGTGGAGGTGGGTGGTACATACTCATTCCACCCAATCTATCTTAAAATTCTTTACATTATGTTATGTAGTTTAATTTTAAATATTTCAAGAGAATTCCTTAAATATTGGTCCTTATCTTGCCTTCTAGGCCCTTATCTTGTTGGCATCGATGATATGCATGTTTATCAATATAGCCCCTTGAATGATGCAACTTCCTTTGTAACATAAATTATAAAAAGTTCCATTAATAAAAATTATATTGTCACTTAGGATCTTAATTAACACCATTCCTTGAAAAAGATGGCAAGCCCTAGTGAACTGATTGAATTCAAAAGAATGCTTTCTTATCTAGAATTATATATTAACTTTAAAAATTTCTTGTTTTTGCATATACTCAAAATTAATTGATACAATGTACAATACATCGAATGTGCTTAAATTCAAACATGAGTTGCACAAGAATAGTGTTTTCTACACTTTTTCCATCGCCTTAGTATCTCTACACCCACAAAAGAAAAAAAAGTAAAAAGTCAATGTGCCAAAACCTTATGTTTGAGGTGGAACCCTTCCCCCTCTTCTGCTTCTTCCATACCACTTGCAATTAATTGGGGTATAGCATTAAAAAGATACCAATGAGCACAACAATAAAAAAAATGGTCAATGCAACTGTAGTGCATAAATAAAAAGATCTCAAGTCTAATAGAGAACAAATCATTCTTCTTCCATACCTCCCTTCACTCTATTTTATACCCATAGGCAAAAAAAGAAAACCCCAACCAATCAAAGTAAGCCCTATTCTTGTGCAATGACTTGTAAGAATATGTAAGAGTGTTAAACATAAAAGGGAATATGAAATATGTTTAATTATGGTTTTAGAAATGAAACCAAGTTGTGAAACAATCTTGAAGTTGGAAAATTTGAAAATTATTTTCAACGAATCTAGGAAGTCTGTGTTGCTTGGCCATATAGGGTGGAAAGACTTAAATGGTGCTATGTGAGTGAGGATGATGGGATGAATGTATTATGTGGGAACGTTTAAAATTCAATGTTGATCGGGCCAAACAACATTCAAGTCTTAGGTATTTTGATGAGTGCAAACTCGTCACCTCGATTTTCATATTTTGATATTTGTTTTGTTGACTATTACATTGTTATAGAATGAACTATCTTAGTTTAGTTTTTGTTTATTTAATTTGTGTTCAAAATAAATTTACTTGGATTTTTTTAGTCACTCCAAAGATCAAATACTCTTAGAATATGATTCATCATTTTTCTCACAATGCCTGATTTTAATATATACACCACACCAAAATTGCCATAACTTTTGTGTCCTACGGTGAAATTTAATGAGCAAGAACGCATTGAAAAGAAAATCTAATATATTTTCAAACCACTTTTGAACTAGTGACTAGCCCAAAAATTTGCACGAAACTACTATTGCGAGAATCTGTAGTAAAAAAAGTTGAGCAGTCAAGATAATTAAAGGCAATAAACAATTTTCTACATTGACCAGATAGAGAAAGTTCCATCCACTAGTAGAAACATATTTTATAGTTTCAATCCTCATTCCCCTCCTACAAAGGAGGGGGTGTCCAAATACAAAGCCATCTCATTTTCTTGGGGATGACATCTCTTCTCTTGGGGGAATTCATGTATCTTTGATCTTTTATTTTAGTTTCTAGCCTTGTAATATTAGTGGATTATATTTATACTTGGGAAATGGTTGAAGAAGGGTTTCCAATTCATTGTTTCTAGACCAGAGCCCATTCAGATTCTTATTTCATTACTATCCTATTGCTCTCCTTCGTCTTTCTTATTCCCTTGGGTCATTTTATATATTTGAGTAGTTCCCTTCTGGGGCACGGGAGTAGCCCCATAGCCCATTTTTATTCAATATAATCAAATTTCTTGTTTCACTAAACAAATGTTTGTTTTGTCTCCATTCTACTTGATTCTTCGATGAATTCGCATACTTTTATAGGGTGATGTGATGTCGAATCCCTACAAGGATGGATCCATTATCCCTTAGTCACTTTATATCCTTTTTTCCTTCTAATCTCATATCTACTATAAACCATGGTGATGGGATCACCTGATCCATGGGTTTGAATTTCCGATAGAAATCACATGTTTCTTGATAAGATCTTGAATAGTAGCATGTTGTGCAGTTAGATGAGGATTTGCAAATGCCCGGATCAACAATTTTGTAGGAGGTATGGCCCTTGTGAGCTTCTCTAAAAGGAGACAAATCCACATGGTCCTAATTGGATCATTGAAGCTTAGGATTTGATATGTTAAATAAAGATATGATTTTTGGTGGTGATCCTGGAAATCCACAGTTCTTTCCATCTTGATTAGTTAATTTTTTTACAATACTTTTAGTTTTGTTCTTATCATAATCAAACTCTCTCAATTTGGACTTTTATTTCTTATTCTTGGGGTCGGATTTGGATCTCAACCATCCTCTTTTTCAATCTTTTGGGATTTATACCTTACTATACTAAGTTGATTAGGTGCTTGCATCAAGTTGACAACCTAGTTAGAAGGTTAAACTTTAGGACTTTTCCTAGTGATTTTTTGTGTACAAAAATACACATCATATTTCAATATGGAAATCCTTTTTAGTTAGGTAGAGGAAAAGAAAACTATCATGTGTGGTTTCCTCCTTAGTTCCTAAATAATCTATATAAAATTTGAGAAGCCACTAGAATTTCCAAGGAAACTTTCATAACTGAGGATACAATCAGGGGTACCTATACCAGTTCCCCAACCATGTCCCTCAACAATAAATAGCAAATAAGGGAATGCAACCCAATTTGACCAAGAAAAGTTCTCAACCATACAACATATCTTGTAGTCCTAAGAAACCATAATTTACAATCAGCAAGCTCATTAGATGTTTAATTAATCATAGCTGGCACAACTCAAATGTTACACCCCCTGTAGGTGCATTTACTAGACATCTAGAAAACAATTCTAAGCACCTAATGTAGGGAAATATGGCTACATAATAGGTAGCAGAAACAAAAATTTTAAATGCCATATTCCCCATAAACCATTAGATCACATCAATAACTATAATATGGAAAGGATGGTTTCACAGATATACCTGATACTGGAGAAAGTCCAGCAACATCTCCTGGTCATTGTAGATGCACAACCGTCTTCTAGTTGCACTGGGACTTGTCTAACTATCGTACCTCCTAGCCTGCACCACAGACTACAGCCTCAAACGTTGTCGTTTTTAGAAGCTTCTCTTGCCACATACTGGTGGTTGATGTTGTCCTCCTTGGAAACGGGAAAAGGCCACCTCGCCTCTAGAGAAGTCTAAACGGACCACCTAGAACTCTTGTCATACTGCTAAAATGGACTTGAAGGAGTTGTCCCTTTTGTTGGCTTACTAGTCACCAACTTGCTCTCCTACAATAATGACCCACCATTATTCTCTTTGCTATCCCTCCCTAGTCGGGTAGGACTTTCTTGTGCTCTCTTGGTTACCACAACTAGAGAGGATAACAATTGTTACAGAAATTGATTCTCAATTGTCTGTGTCGTGCTTTGGGAATCTCCCAGTACCACTCTATTTATAGGAGGGGTTTGAGTCAGGGTTCCCAGTCTATGTAGGAGTGGAAGGGACCGAAAGATCTTGAATTTTCACAACTAGTGAGCACCCAAATGGGCATATTGTAACCCATACGGTCATGTGGAATGCGAGATAGTCGTATCACACTACAAGATGGTTGTTTCACAATTGCCTGATCTCATATAGAAATGTTGATTCAAATCCCATTAATGTATGATATGCCATCAATAATAATTCCTTGATGCAGTCGAATTTCCCATGAACTAGGAAATTTCGCACAAGTGACAAGGTCATCTTTCTCACCCAAACGGTCATTTGGTGACCCAATCCCAGCCAAGCTGATCAGTTCAATAGAATGAACTGGTTAGTTCACACCTCAGTTTGGGCAAAATTTAGCTAATTCAATTTCTGATCAGTGTGACAATCCAAACGGTCGTCTCAACATTTGAGCCAATCTTCGATCACTCTAAACGGCCATCTCATTCTATGAGCCAATTGTTAAGAAGTACAATCAGTAGATATGTTGTGTGAATTAAATACCTAAACACTTTAGTAATCAATTCAATCATCATTCAATATTAAACTCCTCTTTTAGGTCAAGACCTATGTGTGTGACCCAATACGTCCCATATTACTTTGGCAGCAAATGTCCATAACAACTTATGACATCACAGGCTACGAGTGGTGCCTAGTCACACAACAATGCTACCCAAGTAAATGGAAAGTTGGGGAACAACTTCAACATATAATATGTTCTTGGTGTTTACAGTCTTTGTATAATTCCTTTCTCTGATATCAAGATTGAACTCAATGCATGGATTAGTAACCCTCTTCAACATTCAATCTTGTTTCTTGAACCAGAGCATGCTATATGAGATATATGTAAGCTCAATATCCCATATTGACTCACATGTGCATGGACATGCATTTCTTAGTCTCGCTAATCAAGAGGCCTAGGATATCATACTCCTATAGGAGGGACAATCCCATCTCTATCACTCACAATCAGTCCCCATGTGTCACAGTCACCCAATCATCACCTTTATAACAAATCATGTTTTAGGATTGTGTTTGTTGATTTCAAAACATATCAAATGACATGTGATGAGTGTAACGATTTCAAGTCTATGAACCACAATCACCACCATCACTATGAGAGCTGACCATGACTACCATAGTAATGGTTTTCATGTGTCAGTCTCATGGTGGGTTTTTCTGATACATTGTTCTTCAACATGTATCTGTGCGCTTGGTTTGATATAGCCATATCATGACTAATGAGATTTTGTCATCAACCAACTCACACTTTGATCTAATGTGTCATTGTTTTTTATCAACCTTCCACAATAACAATTGATCATGGACAAAATGAGAATATATATATGTATTCTTAACATTCATATGATCTCATTTATCCTAGTCATGTACTTGAAGACATACACCATTGAGTAATATTATTCTCTAGACATTTATAATGTTACATCATTATCTGATAACTGAGTTTAAAATAATAAATTAGAAGCTTGCCTTTAATTATTAATCAAATGAATTACAAATTATTCCAATACAATCATCTTATGATTGGCTCTCTAGGAAAACATACCAACATACTCCCACTTGCACTTAGAGCAAATCACCCACGAATTGTATACTAACTGATCAAACATGTCGATCATGATTCTGATGTGAAAGTGCCTTAGTCTAGGTGTCAACAATGTCGTTCTTAGTTGGCACTCTACAAATCCTTACATCTCCTGATTGTAGGATCTCTCGCATGAGATGGACCCACCTTTCTGTGTGCTTTGTGTGCTAATGCGATCTGGGTTCCTTAGCTTCTGCATTAGCTCTGTTGTTGTCACAATACAACTTGATTGTGTCGTTGATGCTTGGAACGACCCCAAATTCTATAATGAACTTCATGATCCATACAACCTCCTTTACTGCATTTGATGCAGCAATATACTCAGCTCTATTGTAGAATCAGAAACTATCTCTTGCTCAAAACTCTTTCAGCTTACAACTACATTATTCAGGAAAAACACAAATCCTGGTTGCGATTTGTAATTATCTTTGTTAGTTTGGATGCTTGCATCAGTGTAACCTCTTACCGCCAGCTCTTTGTCTCCATTGTAGACCAAGAATTGATCCTTAGTCCTTATCAAGTACTTGAGGATGTTCTTCACGACTGTCTAGTGAGCATCACCTAAATCTGACTGATATTTGCTCATCATGCTCAAGGCATATGAGACGTCTGGATGGGTACACAACATTGCGTACATGATTGATCCTATTGGTGAGGAATATGGAATCAAACTCATGTGTTCCCTTTCTTTAAAAGAACTGGGACTTTGACCCATAGAGTGGTAACTCCATGTAGCATGGGCATGTTTCCTCTCTTTGAGTTCTCCATGTGAATCGCTTCAACACATTTTCAATGTATTTGCTTTGACTTAATCCAAGAAGCCTTTTGGATCTGTCTCAATAGATCTTTATCCCCAAGATGTAGGATGCTTCTCCTGAGTCATTAAAAGGCAAGTCTATACCTTTTGTAAAGCAGGGATGTAAAGAGGCAAGATCACCTCCTTACTAAAATTTAAAGGAAATACAAGACATCCACACATTTCATAAAAATAAAGAATTTGGGATGCTTGCATAATATTCCAAATAAATAAGCATGTTTCCAGATACATTATAAAATGTCAATAGTAGTGAAAATAAAAATGCTAAGCCTTCACATGGGTTTCATTGTTTACTAATGATTGATTCCCAAAAGAAAAAGATAAGACAAACATGATCTAGCTATAGCAACCTAGTCATCCTTTCCAAAAGCTTGAGATTAACTCCTGAGAACTCTTCCTTCAAGCTTGTCCTTCCCCTTGCACAACACTGACACCTGGGTGGTTGGATAGCACCCAACAAAAGGGAAAAGGAACAAAAATTATGTGTCAGGAAAACTAGTCTAGGATAACAAGATAAGTAAAACAAGTATAAACATGTTAGGGTTCATCATAAGATGAAGATAACAAAAGTATGAGGCTACATATCAAGAAAACTTGCCAATAACAATTATATTTAAAAGGGGTTTTGCATGTAAGATATTTATGTCTACCTAACTAAGTAGGGTTGAGGCACCTACCAGACCTCTAACCTTAGGTGAGGGGAGAATAAGACATTCCCAGTCATTTATAATATTATGCGGAGAATAAATACATTCCCCAGGGCAAATTAATACATGTCCTCTGTAGGTGGTTGTACACATGTACCACTACTTTAATTTAAATAGAGCTTAAATCTACATTCTAGAAAATAGATATGGCAAGAATAATTTTATGAACAAATAAGCATGGCAGTGGGGTTTAAAACCCAAACAAAAGAGACAACAATCTGATTTGAGGCATAAGCAAATTAGGGTTTCAAGAATAGAATATTAAGGATAAATTAAGCCTTATAATGGAGAACTAGGTTAAGGCATAAATATTCCCAACTTAAGGTGTAAATGCACATTCCTCTTCCTTAGAGCCCTAGAAACCACTTTCCAAAATCCTAAGCAAGATTAGGACCCACTTGTCTTATTATCCTATCCGCATTCATGTATTAGCATTATATGCATTCATTAAGAACTCAAAACCATAAAGTTGTCAACTTTTTCTACAAACCACTGATTTAGGTCTTAAAAACATCACCATTGACTTAGTTAGGGTTTTATGATCAAAATAACATATAATATTATGTATTTTGAAGATATGGACTTTTAGGGTTATTTTTGATATTTTTAGTTAATTAAATTATTCTCAAAAAAACTTTTGTGAAAATCTAAGAATAAAGCATCAAAATTATTTTTATTAGATAGCTTACATTTTTTCTAATTCTAAAACATATTTATTTTTATTTTTCAGCCAATGAATCAAAAGTTACGATTTTTCTAAACCAACCAATTAGATATGACCACGTAGGCATCCATGTTCGAACCAGAGAGTGTGAGAGAGAGGGAGAGGGGTGGGGCCCACTACTTGGCCCAATCATCATGGGCCAGGTCAGCGGCCCACCCTCGCTGGCAACTGAACTGGCTCCGGTCAAAGTCGGGTCAACACAAACCAAAAATGAAGCGAAAGACAGAAGTGCCCTAGCGCAAGCATAGAGAAAGAAGAGAGTACAAGAGGGGGCTAAGATGGTAAAAGCATGTGGGGTTTTATTCTACAAGTCCCACAATGCCATGGCTAGTGCACAGCAGCTACTTCTTGCGGGCGATTTGAGAAAAACTGCCACACTCAACCAAACAAAAGGTTCAAATACTTGAAAGAAAGAGGGGAAGATCTCGAACCTGGTGATGTCTTTGATTTTGTCAGAGATGGTATGTGGAGGGCGAGAGAAGCACCGTAAGGCTAGAGGATTCGGCTACTCGTAGGAGGGTCAAACAAGGATGAAATATTGAATTGGCTAGTGCGTCGAGTTGCAAAGACGATGGGGGTTCTTAGGGTGTAGATATTTATAGGAAAGGGAGCGTGGGATAGGGTTTTGGTACCTAGGGTGAGAGAAGAGTTGTGGCAACTTTAGAGTTTTCTCAAACCTTCACCAAAACATGAAATATTTGGGATAATATGGAGTGGAATCTCACAAGGAATTTATAGCATAAAAAATCGTTCGATTTGGTTGAGTGTAGATCAAGTTATTGCCAAGATGGAGTTGCCACCTAAACTACACAGATTGCACCCAGTGTTCCATATATCCATGCTGAGGAAGTGTCATCCTGACACAGAGTTAGTTTTGCAACATGTGGAGGTAGAATTAAATGATGATATATCATATGTTGAAGGACCTGTGTTGATTCTTGATAGAAGAATTAAAAAGCTAAACAAGAAAGATATAGTTCTTGTGAATGTTCTCTGGCATCATCATGGTGTTGAAGAAGCTACGTGGGAACTAGAGGAAGAGATGAGGAGGAAGTACCCTTCTCTTTTCTCTTGATGATTTTGGGGACGAAATCCCGGTTAGGGGTGGATAATTTGTAACATCCCTGACCTGGGTTATGCCTTAACCCTAGATGTTTTGTTTAATAAAGTTAATTATATGCTTGCTCTTATCTCTTGAAAAGTAATTAAGGCCCAAGAGGAACTTATGTTTCAATTTTAGTCCTTTTTTGAATAATGTTGAAACAATGTTTTGCTTGTTTTGGACTACAGTGGAAATTACCCAAGTTGAGGGGTTAACTTGCAAATATTACATGATAAAATGTTCCTCAGATGTTGAATCATCATAAGAATGAAAATGATGTAGAGGTATGGCTTGTGGCAGCCTTAGTACCAAGACAGAGCTTATTAAGCAATGATTGTGCATTAAAACCTAGTTTTGGTGTAATGTGCAATTTACCCAAAACATAGGATTCAATATGCAAAATACCACCTCTAGAGAGTCCCTAATGTTTCTTAGCATCATGTAGAGAAAACAAAATGAGAGGGGCGTCTCATTTGAATCTCTTTGGAAGAGAGAGAATCTTGATATTAAAATAATCAAGATTTAAGCATAATTGAAACCCTAATTCAATTTAATGCAAAAATAAATATATTAATGGAA
Source organism: Alisma plantago-aquatica (assembly GCA_963693085.1). NCBI lineage: Eukaryota > Viridiplantae > Streptophyta > Magnoliopsida > Alismatales > Alismataceae > Alisma > Alisma plantago-aquatica. The sequence continues at coordinate 691,023,210 of OY856412.1, forward strand.
GTGCCCTTCAACCAAAAATTAGATGGTTTAATTTGCATAAGTGTGAACGTCCTTGTTCCTTACAAAGGCAACGAAATATCTAAAGTGAGTGGAGAGCCCACTCACATTAGTAAAAGGAAAAGTAATATCCACTCAATTTTGGATATTATTATTATAATGGATAAAGTGCTTAATTTGCTTTCTTTTAATTCATGGATAAAGAAGAGGAATTAGAAGGTGGGGGTATTGGATTCACATGCAAGTAAGTGAGTGGGATAAGTGGCACCAATTTAGGGAATTAAAAGATTATTATATCACTTTCTCTCTCATTGAAATTCCCTTATAAACATCTCATTTCCAACTCAAATGAAAGTCTTTTTCAACCCTTCTTTCTTTCCTCTCTTTGGCCATGCACAAGGGAGATTAGGAGCAACCGGAGGACGTGCCCTAACCTGTATGTAAGCTCCATAGTCATCTTCAACCTGGATTTTATGGTGGAAATCGAAATTCAATGCTTAATTTCTTCTTTTCTCCATTCAATCTTCAACCTTGGTCATTCTTTTCACTCAAATACTTGAGGACAAGCCTTGGGAGGTTGAGAAAGCTTCATTAACCATTGAAGGCGTGAAGCTTGAAGTTTGGTTTCAACTTTGAAGGTGGGTTATATAACTTGAACCCTTAAATGTTATTATTACATTCAATTCTTCATCACTTGTTGATCATTTTGTTCTTCTTGAAATTCCTTTGATCAAATTGATAAAATTACCATAAGAATGGTAGTAGATTTTAAAGGATCGAAGATTGAAGATGATGATGTCATCTTAAGCACACACCTCAACATAGAACATGTGCAAATGGTTTTTCTTTTTGGTGATCAAACGGTCTCAAGACCGTTTGACACCAAACGGTCTCAAGACCATTTGAGGTCAAGAGGACTCAAACTGTTTGAAGGTTAAATGCTGATGTGGTTGGATGATAATCTAATGGTTCCAATTAATTGAAATTTAAAAGGTTCCATGAAGGTATGATCCACCAATTGCAAGCCCTAATCGATTGAATCGATTGAAACCCTAGTTGAGGGAATCGATTTCTAGGTTGACTGACCCAAACGGTCTCAAGACCGTTTGGAGGTCAAACGGTCTCAAGACCATTTGGAGGTCAATGGTTGATTGTGGTAGATGGTTGGAGATCCAAGGGCTACAATCTGATGTACTTTCAATAGTTCAATTGATGGATGGTTCAATGAGTACAAATCCTAAATCGATTTGATGTTAGAAACCTTAATTGGTCCAATCGGTTTTGAGGTGGTTTGGACCAAACGGTCTCAAGACCGTTTGAGTCCAAACGGTCTTGAAACCATTTGGAATCAAATGGTTTCAAAACTGTTTGAGATCAAATGGTCTCAAACCATTTGAATTGTCCAATCGGTTTCAATATTCAATCAGTTTCAATGTTGGGTTGTCCATTCGGTCTGAAATCAATGGTTGATGATTCAGTTTCAAGACCGAATGGATGGATTCAGTTTCAAGACCGAATGGATTGATTCAATTTTCAAGACTGAATGGATTGATCAGTTTCAAGACCGAATGGATTGATTTAGTTTCAAGAACGAATGGGTTGATTCGATTTAAAATTGGTCAAGACCGTTTGAAAGGCTGATCAAGACCGTTAGGAGGTCTAAACGGTCTTAGACCATTTGTTCCAAACATTCTCAAACCATTTGGAGGTGTAGATCCAAACCGTTTGATGGTTATTAGTCAAAACTGTTGAAGGTTCAATTGATCTCAGAACTAAATGAGTACTATTAAAGTAACTCAAGATTGATTATAATGGAAGTACCTCTAAAGTACTTAGGTGATTAGTACCTTTAGAGTGGTTAACCTTTGATGCTTATGGAAGCAATGACTTAATAAATTATGTCAACTCTTCATTCAAGTTCATTCAATCTAATCAAGATTAAATTAATTAACCTCCTAGAGAGGATAAGAGAGAGGAACTTATACATGAGTGATAATCATGTAGTGATTTATCCTCAACACTTTCAACATGATTAAAATATGTAATTAGGGTTTGATCCATGATGATGAGATCATGAAACCTAATTGAGAAGGTTAATGAGATCTAACCCTAATTTAAGGTAAAGCTAGGTGAAACCCTAATCTAGGGTGATGGTGTAACCCTAATTTAGGGTAATAATATGAGAAACCTTAACTCGGGGTATTTTAATGAAAAACCCTAATTTAAGGGAATGCTTCACAAAAACCCAAATTTCGGGTAAAGTTACATGAATCCCTAATTTTGGGGAAATGTTATAAGAAAACCTTAATTCAAGGTAATGATGTAATGAGAAACCCTAATACAGGATACTGTGATGTGAAACCCTAATCCAGGGTGATGATATGTATTATGAAACCCTAATTTGGAAATCTAGCCCTAATTTTGTGTAAGGGGATGAGTAACCCTGATTGAGATGAATTGGGAAACCCTAACCCTAATAAGGGTATAAGTGGTGTTATTTTGTATAGCATGGTGCTAAAATGTAATGGATATAACTTGTTATCAAGTATACTAACCATGCAGGTATCATGAGATGATGAGCATAGCCAGGTATGAGCTATGATGTTTCATTTATTATTGTTAATGGGACTTGTGAGCCATAACATGCTTTGTTGCCTAGTGAGAGGTAACAAGAGATGAAATGGGCTTTGTGAGCCATGTGAGATGCTTGTGTAGCAAGTATCATGTTTACCTTGGTCAGATGACCTGAAGGTATTAGTTACCTGATGAGTGGTAACAAGTGTTCCTTGATAAACTAAGGGTTTGAATACCCATTTTCTATAATTATGATGATGACATTGTGAAAGGATGAGAATGCTCCTGATGAGATGAGGGATTGCGATCCCATTGCTTTATTAAAGATTTGAACAGTACTTGATGAAAGTATTACACATTCTTTGTAGCAATTGTTAAAATAATTGATGTTTGGAAACTTGTTTGATGCTAAAAGAATATGGTAATACACTTAACTAATCAAGTGATATCATATAATGTAGTTTCCCTAACCACAGATCCATTAGCGTCAGAATTTGCTGAATGGTGAAACGAGTTAAACTCAGAGTGCATATTTTTTAATATGTGGGGGTAATTGGGAAAGTATATCCTCATGCCCCATAGGAATGGTTGTGGGCTATATCCTATGTACGGGATTGGTTACGGACCATACCCCAGTATGAGTAAGGCTACGGGCCATGACTCCATGATATGATACCAGGCATTGGCTACAGGCCATAACCCTGAAGAGAGTATATGTTGCGGGCTATAACTCTATAGAGAAGATGCCACTATACCCTGGGAAGATAATTCCAATTTGAAATGTGATGTCTCTGCCATATAATCTCGTACTGACCGAGAAGGTTGAGGTCTTGGAGTCTGGCTCTTCCATTGACCTTGTGTGGTACCGATGCTTTACGTAATCATGGTTGGTTGGAGCATGAACGGTATACTTCATCTCTTCAGGGCATTAAGTATAATTGTAAAATGTAATCAGCCATGTAGCATATTTGCTTAAGGTTGAAATACGAGAATCATTGGTTGATGTTATCTTGCTTAGCATATCCTAGATAGATAAATGTTATACATGTTATTCATGTTCCTTATTGGATAAGTGACATGTTGCTTTATCAAGTTATAGCTGAAATGCTTTGAATAAGAATTTTGTTCTAACCTATTTAGACATTGATTTAACTGTTGTTGAATATATATGATTCCTCTACTCAGTTTTATTCTAATAAACTGCAATAATAATTTTTCTGGCAGAGAGTTATTGTGGCATCCAACTCACAAAAACAAGGTTAACTTAAATGGAAGTGAATTATTTGCAGCGGATTATTGAAAATCACTAAAAATTAAAACTTTTTGCAAAGAGATCCACACATAGGAAATCTTTTCCATCAAGAACCATTGTATAACATTTACATTCTGGTTCAAACGTACATAACCTATACCATCTCTTCTCAGAGATTACAACATCATCCGCCTTATAAACATTATATACAAACAGCATACGAATCTCAAGGCATCAAGCCAAAAACTCAACGATTCATTAAACACTAACTATAAACTCTGAGGACTTGAGAGTACATAGACGACACATAGGACTTTCTAACTACATAACTTGACAGATAGTATCTCCACCTGAGATCTCACTGATGTCCCTGATGTTATTGTTGATGTCCTTTCCCTGCAATGGGATTTCTGCTTCTTTGTCCGCATCCACCTAAAAAGTTGGATCCCATGGGGGTGAGACAATTGTAAATTATCCCAGTGGGAGATATAACTCTCTGCCAAAACATTGTTATAGCAGTTTAATGATATAAAACTAGGCAGAGGATAAGCAGTTCAAAGCACTCTCAACTTTTTAAAAGCATTACAACTATTTAAGATAGAGCAATAGATCATCTATTCTTTTAATAAGGAATAGGAAAAACATGTATATCATTTATCCATTATTTTATACCATCATGTCAAACTTCTCTTGTGACACTCATTACCTTGACATGTCACCCATGAAACATTATCTATTGTCCATAGCCAATCTGCTAACATCTAAGGAATTATAACCACCATGTACTCTTATATCATCAATACAGGCATTGGGTTATTACCAATCCGATATCATCATCATAGGTATTGGGTTAATACCAATCTTGTAAAATCATCACAGGTATTGGGTTGATACCAATCATGTGTTATCTTTATAAGTATTGGACTATGCAAATTCTATGTAACCATTCTAGGTATTGGATTATGCCAATCCTGAGAAACTGTTCTAGGTATTGAATTATGTCAACCCTGTGCAACTATTCCAGGTATTGATCTATGTCAATCTTGTGCAACTATTCTAGGTATTGATGTATGTCAATCATGTGCAACTATTCTAGGTATTGGGTTGTTACCAATCCTATGCAGTTATTCCAGGTATTGGTTTGTTACCAATCATGTGTAATCATTCCAGGTATTGGGTTGTTACCAATCCTGTGTAGTAATTTCACGTATTGGGTTGTTACCAATCCTGTGTTATTATTCAAGGAATTGGGTTTTAACCAATCATGTGTTATTATTCTAGGTATTGAACTATGTCAATCCTGTGACATTATTCCAGGTATTGGGCTTTAACCAATCATGTGTTATTATTCTAGGTATTTAACTATATCAATCATGTGACATTATTCCAGGTATTGGGCTTTAACCAATCCTGTGTTATTATTCTAGGTATTGAACTATGTCAATCATGTGACATTATTCCAAGTATTGGGCTTTAACCAATCCTGTGTTATTATTCCAGGTATTGAACTATGTCAATCCTATAACATTATTCCAGGTATTGGGCTTTAACCAATCTTGTGTTATTATTCCAGGTATTGAACTATGTCAATACTGTGACATTATTCCAGGTATTGGGGTTTAACCAATCATGTGTTATTATTCCAGGTATTGAACTATGTCAATCATGTGACATTATTCCAGGTATTGGGGTTTAACCAATCATGTGTTATTATTCCAGGTATTGAACTATGTCAATCCTGTGACATTATTCCAGGTATTGGGCTTTAACCAATCCTTTGTTATTATTCCAGGTATTGAACTATGTCAATCCTGTGACATTATTCCAGGTATTGGGGTTTAACCAATCCTGTGTTATTATTCCAAGTATTGAACTATGTCAATCCTGTGACATTATTCTAGGTATTGGGGTTTAACCAATCATGTGCTATTATTGATAAATATCATGTAAACATTGATTACTTCAAGATTTCTACCTTTCGCTTGATTAAATATCTAATATATATATATATATATATATATATATATATATGAGATTGATAACTTTGAGATCAATAACCATATATAGGTCTAGATTGACTTGCTAATTTCTCTTTCTATTATCTCTCTAACCCCACATCCTATATACTTCTCCAAAGGTGGATCTATACTGTGGAATATGCTTAGTTGGTTGGGATCCTCAATCCTCAGAGTTCTCCAATAGTGATGATAAAAGTATGCAATTATCTTAATTCCATAACAATTTTCTAATTATAATCATATCTTTTGTTTTCTTAACATCAAACCCAAATTTGATTGAATTTATCTCTAAGTCATTGTTTTCACACTCAATGATTATTCATGCCATGTGGGTCTTCCTAATTTTCTTTGATTGCAAACTTCCCTTTCTTGTCCTCTCTTGGGTGATGTCTCACTTTGGTATTTTTGCATTTTCCCATAAATTTATATGCTTATATACACTCTCCACTTTTCCTGGTAGAATAAGGTGTGGACCCCACGGTAGATGCTTATTTTAATCATTTATGTTCTTTTATTTTTAAAATGACCCCATGGTAGATGTATGATTTTCTCAATAGGTATTGAACTATATCAATCCTGTGGCATTATTCCATGTATTGGGGTTTAAGCAATCCTGTGCAGTTGTTATTCCATGTATTAGACTATGCTAACCATGTGCATCTATTCCAGGTATTCAACTATATCAATCCTATGATATTATTCCAGGTATTGAACTATGCCAATCCTGTGCAACCTTTTAAAACAGTTTGTCACCACTCACTAGGAAACAACCATCCTCATAGCTCATAAGGCCCATAAAACACCTTGTCACCTCTCAGTAGGCAACATCTAAACATATGCTCATAAGGCCATTACACATCTTTAGAATTCACTCATGTTCATTACACTTAACATTTATCATTAAATGATTCTCAGTATAAGGTATGAGTTCATTCCTCATCCTTATCATGGTATGATTACATCATACTCATTAGCTTGGCTTAACCCCATTCTCAAGGTACATTAATTAACACTTATCAAAGTGCATCAACTCATTACATTTCATTGTATTAGTTGCATAACACACTTCATATGTTTCTTACCCAATCAAATTGGATTTGAAGTGCATCAAGGTATATAAACCCTGAAGTGTTGAATGTGATAACTATTATATCTTGAGGTATCACTTTTCTTATCATTTCAGACTCTCTTGAGTTAACCAACTTATCTTGTATTAAGGTATTTCCCTCTTAATACATCCCATCATTCATCTCTCACCTTTAGCATGTAATGCATAGGTCACAGATTAAAATTGCCCAACTATCTTTAATGATATGGACTTGTCTAATTAATAAAGACATTGCTTACAATAAGGTTGCTTATAATCAACCACATGAAATGTTTCACCTTTATAAGGTAACTCCTTCTATATCATCATTAGGGTTTCCTTATACCCTTACTTCAAATTAGGATTATGATTCATAGTCATATTGTCTAGGATTAGTGCTTTATGTATTATGACTCCACATTAGAGTCTCACATACCTTCACCCTTCTTAGGGCCTCTCATCACAACATAGTATTAGGGCTTCATGTGGTGTTAATTCTTAATCAGGGTTTCTCATGGAATCACTCTCAACTAGGGCTTCTCATGGAATCGCCCCCAACTAGGTTTTCACATGGAATCACCCTCAATTAGGGTTTCACATGGAATCACCCTCAACTAGGGTTTCACATGGAATCACCCTCAACTTGGGTTTCATAGGGAATCACCCTCAACTAGGGTTTCACATGGAATCCCCCTCAATTAGGGTTTCTCCTTTCCTATCAATGGGGGATACTCATCCCAATTAGGGTTTCACTCTTTATTCCCATAATTGGGGTTTTACATTATGTTACCCTGAACTAGGGTTAAGATTCATTAACATTCTAGATTAGGGTTTCTTGATCTCTTTATTAAGGATCATAACCTAATCATCACGTGATAAATACTCATATATGAATTCCTCTCTATCTTCCTCCCAACTTGATTAGGTCACATCAACCCTTCAATCAAGTACATACAACTATGGTTAACATAGTGTACTAAGACATTACTCTCATAACTTTTTAGGGTTAATTAATTTAAAGGTATTGATCATCTAGGTACTTTAGGTTTCCACCTTTGTACCTAGCCTTAATAATCATCATTGGATCAATGGATCATTCATCATATTAATTCTCAAGAGATTCAATCACATTGGACTTCCATTACATAAGGTATCCAAATGAATTGACCAATTGGATCTTCTACTACAATAGGTATCCAAGTGGATTAACCAATTAAGTCATCAATTACATTAGGTATCCAAAAGGATTAACCATATTGATCCTCAAACAATTGTGATTACTTGGGCCCCAAATGATCTTGGTCTTTCAAAGTTCAAACGGTTTGAAACCGTTTGGTACAAGTGACCTTCAAGATCTTTTGCTAAAGTAACTTTTAGAAACTGCATGAACTCAACCGGTTTGGGATCGTTTGGTCCCAAACGGTCTTGATACCGTTTGGTCCAAACCTCCTCAAAACCGCATGGACCGAAGATGGTCTCAACTACTCCAATTGGTTTAGGGTTCTCAATGTTGATTCCATCAACCATTGTATTCATGTAACTAATCATCAATTGGACCTATCACCATACTTTGATTGAGTCAAGTAGGTCATCCTTCAACTGATTTGACTCTCAATTGACCCTCAATTGGTCATCAATTAGGGTTTGAATCAATTGGATTAGGGTTTGGAATCGATGATCCTTCAACATTAATCAATGTGTAACTAGTTACTTTAAAACTATTGGACCATCATCCAAATTGAACATGACCTGACTCCAAACGGTCTTTAGGTCGTTTGGATGACCTCCAAACGGTCTTGAGACCGTTTTCCCATTTCATCACTCAAATCCAAGTCATCCAATTAGGGTTTGGATCCTAGGATTGGTCACCAAATCAGCAATTGATTGTACATCAACTTAATATCTTTGGACCTTCAATTGCTCAACCATACTTAACCCTAGACCTCCAAACGGTCTTGGGTGATCACCAAATGGTGTTGAGACCGTTTGTGTGATCCCCAAATGGTCTTGAAACCGTTTGGGTCAATCAACCCAAAACATCATCTCAATCACTTGCAAAATCAGCACTTAGCCGATTAGGGTTTATACCATATCTTTGGATCTTCAAACACTTAACCATACTCAACACTAGACCTCCAAACGGTCTTGGGTTACCCCAAAACGGTCTTGAGACCGTTTGGGTGATCCCCAAACGATTTTGAAACCGTTTGGGTCAATCAACCCAAGTTTCCAACTTAATCAAATTACAAATCAGCACTTAACCCGATTAGGGTTTTGGTGATTGATGGACCTTCAACTCATGAACCAATTGGAACTAATCAATCATAATTGATGGGTCATTAAGCTAGATCATTTTCAACATATCTCCAAATGGTCAACCCTGGTCAACACCACCAAATGGTCTGAAACGGTTTGGTCTCATGCGGTTTGGTGAAACCGTTTGCTTCTATACGGTTTGAAACCGTTTGCTCCCAAACGGTTTGGGAAACTGTTTGAGCAACAAAAGTAAACCATTTTCCTTGGATATTTTGGAGAGATGTTTGCTTATCATCTTCAAGCTCTAAACTCATGAAACCTGTTGTGGTTTCCATGGTGATTGCATCAATCAACCAAAACAAATATCGGGAATGTAAAAAGGATCACCAAGTGATAAGGAATTAATTGAAATAACAATATTAAGGGTTCAAGTTATTAAACCCGCCTCCAATTGAGATCCAAAGCTTAAAGCTCACAGAAACAATGGTGGATGAAGCTCTTGCAACTCCCCCTAGGCTCGTCCTCAAGCTTTTGGTTGAAAAGTCTGGCTAGGGTTGAAGAGGAGATCGAATTAAGAAGAAATCAATGATTTACTTTCAATTTCCACCATGGAATCAAGGGAAAAAGAGGTCGAGAACCTTACCAACAGGTTGGGGCCATCCTCCTCCTGTTCCTGAGCTTCTCTTGGGGTCGTCCAAGGCAAAGAAAGAAAGGAAATCCAAAAAGAAGTCCTTAAGTGAGTGGAGAAAGGGATATGTATAAGGAAATCCCAACGAGAGAAAAAATGGGATTATTTCCGTTAATTCCCAAAATAATTTCCACCAAATCCCCCTCCATTTCTTGGCCACGAAGCCATCTTCATGTTCTTGCAAAACCTCTTCATTATCCAAGAATAAAGGGAAAAGAAATTAAGCACCTTAACCCTTATAATATTAATATCCATTTTTAGTGGAATTTCTTTTTCTTATAATAATGGTGAGTGGAATTTCACCTCCTTAGGATATGCTCGTGCCTTTGCAAGGATTAAGATCGTCCACACACATCTGAATCCAACCATTTTAATTTTTTTTGAAGGCCCCTGCAATTATTTTATTTATTTTTGCATTAAATTGAATTAGGGTTCCAATTAGGCTTAAATCTTGATTATTTTAATATCAAGATTCTCTCTCCTCCAACTTAATTCAAATGAGGCGCCCCTCTCATTTTCTTTGCTCTAAATGATGTCAAGAAACATAAGGGACCTTATTGAAGTGATAATTTGCATATTGAACCTTAGGTTTTGGGTAAATTGCACTTTACACCAAAACTAGTTTTTAATGCACAAACATTGTCCAACAAGCTCTATCTTAGTGTCCAGGCTTGTGGAAACCATACCACTACATCATATTCATTATTATGATGTCTCAACATCAGAGGAACATATTATTATGTAAAATTTGTAAGTTATCCCCTTAACTTGGGTAATTTGCACTTTAGTCCAAAATAAGCAAACATTGTTTCAACATTGTTCAAACAGGACCAAAATTGAAACATAAGTTCCTCATGAGCCCTAATTACTTTTCACAAGATAATATTAAACATATAATCATCTTTATTTATTAAAACACCTAGGGTTGAAGCATAACCCTAGTCAGGGATGTTACAAATTATCCACCCCTCATAAGGATTTCGTCCCCGAAATCCCAGATAAAGGAAAATAGTTATTATTCATGCATCATATCATCATGTACTCACATAACACCTCATTATTATTGAGACACCATAGAGTTTTGATCAATAAAAAGTTATCACATATAAGTTTATCATGGAATGATTCACATGGAACATATACTCCCATGTTCCTTAATTAATTCAGCCTTTCTCATACAAGATTCACCATTATATTATGTCATTCACTTGGGACTATAAGTATTTTTATGCTTTAATTGTGTCACCTTACCTGATGACACAGCACAAGCTTTCCATATTACATGCACTAACTATCTCATTAGTTGTGCATTTTCTTACCATAAGAAGAGGTTACATATCAACCCAGAACTTTTCTCAAGGATATCTTCAATTGTTATGTGTATGAAAAACATAAACCCCTAACATGTGATGTATATATTATTTTACATATTTAATTTGATTCCATGGTTGACCATTCCAAGTAATCAACATGAATCATCTGATATATCTTTAGATACCAGGATTTCTTACCATGGTACCTATCACATGTGTTGAAGACACATGACATCTTTATCTTCCTTTCATCTTGGAACATTACTTATTACATATATCTTCATCTTGGAGCCAAAGCCCAAGATAAACTGATACCTTTCTAAGTATCCATCACATAAACATCTTTGTATTATTCACATCAAGTGTCCTATGACCCACTTGATTACCATGTCCTTGAAAGGAAAGAAAACAAGGATTCATATTCCTCATATTTATTCCTGTGTTTTCAACTATTCATGAACCATTTACTCTTCATCTCATCCTAACTTCCTTGCCCTAAGCTCAGGAATCTATAAGGATGATCACATAACATTATTCTTTTCTTTCTTATTATCTAACATGTTTATAATCATCTTAGGATCTCATCACATTTTCCATTCCCACATCATGGAAGTGATCTTATGAGGAGTATACTTTTAATTCCTCATACAACCATGCTCATCTGAGATTATCTCAAATTTCTCTTTCTTATGCATAGGACAAGACACATTTATTCATTCCATACTTCGGATTTCATGATACTCATTAGATTGTCTCAAAATGACTACTTGATCAGAGCAATCAAAAAGACAACAATCTAAGAGTTTCCATACTCACTTTATCATCAATAGTTGTGTACCTGGCCAGGGTATATAAATACTGAGATTAAGTGATATGCACTTGTATATTATCATATTCCTTCTTTTTCATATTATCATAAGCATAAGATTTAACATCCCTGGATTTTATCTAGGCATCCCTTCTGTACCTCATCTTTTCTTATAGAGGTAAGAACAACATAAAACATGTAATGTTTTACTATGCAAAACATAAATCCTTATACGACTAATCAAGGAAAGTTCATTCGGTTCCTTTCTCAATTAAATCCAGGAAATCATAAAATGACATATTTAAATAACATTATCTTGTCTAACCTGTCATGATTCATGGATTATTCACTGCCTCAGGCTAACTCAGCCTCAAAGGTTGATTCAACAGGCTAAGGTTGAGCACAGACTCAATTTAAGTCCAGAAATTCATCATTTCCTTTTGCTTCAACCTGTTGATGCTGATTACAAATCCTGTTGATATCTAAAATATCATAATTGAGGCTGGGAATCTAGGTTAAACTGCCAATGCTTGATCCACTATATACATTATTGTTTCCATAAATTCTCCAACAGTAATACTTAAAGAATGATTTTCTAATTATAGTTGGATCAACAAGGGGATTCTCAGGAAATTCTCTCTCTCTTGCATGTTCCCATGCACCTCTTCTTGGTGCAACATTGCTACTTTCAACAGCAACCTCCTCATGTGACTCAGTCATCTTTAAGTTCTTCTTCTCTTATACGAGCAGAAGACACTATCAGATACACTGGATGACACCAAAACAGACTCTACTACCTTAGTCCTATGTCTCTGTAGACTCAGCAAACCTAGAGCTCTGATACCACTAAATTGTGGCATCCAACTCACAAAAATAAGGTTAACTTAAGCAGAAGTGAATTATTTGCAGCGGATTACTCAAAATCAATAAAAATTAAAACTTTTTGCAACACATGGGAAATCTTATCCATCAAGAACCATTGTATAACATTTACATTCTGGTTCAAACGTACATAACCTATACCATCTCTTCTCAGAGATTACAACATCAGCTGCCTTATAAACATTATATACAGACAGCATACGAATCTCGAGGCATCAAGCCAAAAACTCAACGATTCATAAAACACTAACTATAAACTCCAAGGACCTGAGAGTACAGAGATGACACATAGGACTTTCTAACTACATAACTTGACAGACAGTATATCCACCTGAGATCTCACTGTTGTACCTGATGTTATTGTTGTTTTGCTTTCCCTGCAATGGGATTTCTGCTTCTTTGTCCACGTCCACCTAAAAAGTTGGATCCCACAGGGGTGAGACAATTGTAAATTACCCCAGTGGGAGATATAACTCTCTACCAAAACACTGTTATAGCAGTTTAATGATATAAAATTGGGTAGAGGATAAGTAGTTTAAAGCACTCTCAACTTTTTAAAAGCATTGCAACTATTTATGATAGAGCAATATATCATATATTCTTTTAATAAGGAATAGGAAAAACATGTATATCATTTATCCATTATTTTATACCATCATGTCAAACTTCTCTTGTGACACTCATTACCTTGACATGTCACCCATGAAACATTATCTATTGTCCTTAGCCAATCTGCTAACATCTAAGGAATTATATCCACCATGTACTCTTATATCATCAATACAGGCATTGGGTTATTACCAATCCGGTATCATCATCACAGGTATTGGGTTAATACCAATCCTGTAACATCATCACAGGTATTGGGTTGATACCAATCATGTGTTATCTTTACAAGTATTGGACTATGCCAATTCTATGTAACCATTCCAGGTATTGGACTGTGCCAATCCTGAGCAACTGTTCTAGGTATTGAATTATGTCAACCATGTGCAACTATTCCAGGTATTGATCTATGTCAATCATGTGCAACTATTCCATGTATTGATCTATGTCAATCCTGTAAAACTATTCCAGGTATTGGGTTGTTACCAATCCTGTGCAATTATTTCAAGTATTGGGTTGTTACCAATCTTGTGTAATCATTTTAGGTATTGGGTTGTTACCAATCCTGTGCAGTTATTCCAAGTATTGGGTTGTTACCAATCCTGTGTTATTATTCCAGGTATTCGGTTTTAACCAATCCTGTGTTATTATTCTAGGTATTGAACTATGTCAATCCTGTGACATTATTCCAGGTATTGGGCTTTAACCAATCCTGTGTTATTATTCCAGGTATTGAACTATGTCAATCCTGTGACATTATTCTAGGTATTGGGCTTTAACCAATCCTGTGTTATTATTCTAGGTATTGAACTATGTCAATCATGTGACATTATTCCAGGTATTGGGCTTTAACCAATCCTGTGTTATTATTCCAGGTATTGAACTATGTCAATCCTGTGACATTATTCCAGGTATTGGGGTTTAACCAATCCTGTGTTATTATTCCATGTATTGAACTATGTCAATCCTGTGACATTATTCCAGGTATTGGGGTTTAACCAATCCTGTGTTATTATTCCAGGTATTGAACTATGTCAATCCTGTGACATTATTCCAGGTATTGGGCTTAACCAAACCCGTGTTATTATTCCAGGTATTGAACTATGTCAATCCTGTGACATTATTCCAGGTATTGGGGTTTAACCAATCCTGTGTTATTATTCCAGGTATTGAACTATGTCAATCATGTGACATTATTCCAGGTATTGGGGTTTAACCAATCCTGTGTTATTATTCCAGGTATTGAACTATATCAATCATGTGGCATTATTCCAGGTATTGGGGTTTAACCAATCCTGTGCAATTGTTATTCCAGGTATTAGACTATGTTAATCCTGTGCATCTATTCTAGGTATTGAACTATATCAATCCTATGATATTATTCTAGGTATTGAACTATGCCAATCCTGTGTAACCTTTTTAAATAGTTTGTCACTTCTCACTAGGCAACAACCATCCTCATAGCTCATAAGGCCCATAAAACACCTTGTCACCTCTCACTAGGAAACATCTAAACATATGGCTCATAAGGCCATTACACATCTTTAGAATTCACTCATTGTAATGCTCGGGCCCACTGCCCAAGTCTCTAGCAGAGTTTCAGGAATGATGATTGGCCCCACAGACCACCACTAGCCTTAACTGCACGCTTTTTGTCCACTCATGCGCAAGCCAGGATCAACTTCCCGACTGGTCACCCATCCTAGTACTACTCCAAGTTGAGCACGCTTAACTATGGAGTTCTTTAGAGATGGGCTCCCGGAAAAGGAGGTGCACCTTGGTGATATGGGTAATCCAATCATTCCTTTTAAGATCATGTTATCCAAGGCCTCAAATCCTGGGATGTTACAATCTCCCCTACTTAGACTCTTGACGTCCTCGTCAAGGCTCAACTATATGGCCTCATAATCTGACCCATTTCAGTGCAGACCCACAATGACCCATGGACACCCAGCTCCCGTCCACGGCTACCAACGCAAGGGTGGCTCCATCTCGTCTTTACGGATAGCCCTTTCCATCTTGCCTGGACCGCACGGCTCAAGACTAGCATGCCACATGCCCATGTGAGCCCCACCTACTGGAGGGGTTATGGCTCTGATACCATTTGTAACGCCCGGGCCCACTGCCCAAGTCTCTAGCAGAGTTTCAGGAATGATGACTGGCCTCACAGACCACCACTAGCCTAAACTGCACGCTTTTTGTCCACTCATGCGCAAGCCAGGATCAACTTCCCGACTGGTCACCCATCCTAGTACTACTCCAAGTTGAGCACGCTTAACTATGGAGTTCTTTAGAGATGGGCTCCCAGAAAAGGAGGTGCACCTTGGTGATATGGGTAGTCCAATCATTCCTTTTAAGATCATGTTATCCAAGGCCTCAAATCCTGGGATGTTACACTCATGTTCATTACACTTAACATTTATCATTAAATGATTCTCAGTATAAGGTATGAGTTCATTCCTCATCCTTATCATGGTATGATTACATCATACTCATTAGCTTGGCTTAACCCCATTCTCAAGGTACATTAATTAACACTTATCAAAGTGCATCAACTCATTACATTTCATTGTATTAGTTGCATAACACACTTCATATGTTTCTTACCCAATCATATTGGATTTGAAGTGCATCAAGGTATATAAACCCTGAAGTGTTGAATGTGATAACTATTATATCTTGAGGTATCACTTTTCTTATCATTTCAGACTCTCTTGAGTTAACCAACTTATCTTGTATTAAGGTATTTCCCTCTTAATACATCCCATCATTCATCTCTCACCTTTAGCATGTAATGCATAGGTCACAGATTAGAATTGTCCAACTATCTTTAATGATATGGATTTGTCTAATGATAAAGACATTGCTTACAATAAGGTCGCTTACAATCAACCACATGAAATTTTTCACCTTTATAAGGTAACTCCTTCTATCTCATCATTAGGGTTTCCTTATACCCTTACTTCAAATTAGGATTATGATTCATAGTCATATTGTCTAGGATTAGTGCTTTATGTATTATGACTCCACATTAGAGTCTCACATACCTTCACCCTTCTAAGGGCCTCTCATCACAACATAGTATTAGGGCTTCATGTGGTGTTAATTCTTAATCAGGGTTTCTCATGGAATCACCCTCAACTAGGGCTTCTCATGGAATCGCCCCCAACTAGGTTTTCACATGGAATCATCCTCAACTAGGGTTTCACATGGAATCACCCTCAACTAGGGTTTCATATGGAATCACCCTAAACTAGGGTTTCATATGGAATCACCCTCAACTAGGGTTTCACATGGAATCACCCTCAATTAGGGTTTCTCCTTTCCTATCAATGGGGGATACTCATCCCAATTAGGGTTTCACTCTTTATTCCCATAATTGGGGTTTTACATTATGTTACCTTGAACTAGGGTTAAGATTCATTAACCTTATGGATTAGGGTTTCATGATCTCTTTATTAAGGATCATAACCTAATCATCACATGATAAATACTCATATATGAATTCCTCTCTATCTTTATCCCAAATTGATTAGGTCACATCAACCCTTCAATCAAGTACATACAACTATGGTTAACATAGTGTACTAAGACATTACTCTCATAACCTTTTAGGGTTAATTAATCTAAAGGTATTGATCATCTAGGCACTTTAGGGTTTCAACCTTTATACCTAGCCTTAATAATCATCATTGGATCAATGGATCATTCATCATATTAATTCTCAAGAGATTCAATCACATTGGTCTTCCATTACATAAGGTATCCAAATGAATTGACCAATTGGATCTTCTATTACAATAGGTATCCAAGTGGATTAACCAATTGAGTCCTCAATTACATTAGGTATCCAAAAGGATTAACCATATTGATCCTCATACAATTTTGATTACTTGGGCCCCAAACAATCTTGGTCTTTCAAAGTTCAAACGGTTTGAAACCGTTTGGTAAAAGTGACCTTCAAGATCTTTTGCAAAAGTACCTTTTAGAAACCGCATGAACTCAACCGGTTTGGGATCGTTTGGTCCCAAACGGTCTTGAGACCGTTTGGACGCAAACAGTCTTGAGACCATTTGGACTCAAACGGTCTTGAGACCGTTTGGTCCAAACCTCCTCAAAACCGCATGGACCAATGATGGTCTCAACTACTCCAATTGGTTTAGGGTTCTCAATGTTGATTCCATCAACCATTGTATTCATGTAACTAATCATCAATTGGACCTATCACCATACTTTGATTGAGTCAAGTAGGTCATCCTTCAACTGATTTGACTCTCAATTGACCCTCAATTGGTCATCAATTAGGGTTTGAATCAATTGGATTAGGGTTTGGAATTGATGATCCTTCAACATTAATCAATGTGTAACTAGTTACTTTAAAACTATTGGACCATCATCCAAATTGAACATGACCTGACCCCAAACGGTCTTGAGGTCGTTTGGATGACCTCCAAACGGTCTTGAGACCGTTTTCCCATCTCATCACTCAAATCCAAGTCATCCAATTAGGGTTGGATCCTAGGATTGGTCACCAAATCAGCAATTGATTGTACATCAACTTAATATATTTGGACCTTCAATTTCTCAACCATACTTAACCCTAGACCTCCAAACGGTATTAGGTTATCACCAAACGGTTTTGAGACCGTTTGGGTGATCCCCAAACGGTCTTGAAATCGTTTGGGTCAATCAACCCAAAACATCATCTCAATCACTTGCAAAATCAGCACTTAGCCGATTAGGGTTCATACCATATCTTTGGATCTTCAAACACTTAACCATACTCAATCCTAGACCTTCAAATGGTCTTGGGTTACCCCCAAATGGTCTTGAGACCGTTTCAATGATCCCCAAACGGTTATGAAACCATTTGGGTCAATCAACCCAAGTTTCCAACTTAATCACATTACAAATCAGCACTTAACCCGATTAGGGTTTTGGTGATGGATGGACCTTCAACTCATGAACCAATTGGAACTAATCAATCATAATTGATGGGTCGTTAACCTAGATCATTTTCAACAGATCTCCAAATGGTCAACCCTGGTCAACACCACCAAACGATCTGAAACTGTTTGGTCTCATGCGGTTTGGTGAAACCGTTTCCTTCTAAACGGTTTGAAACTGTTTGCTCCCAAACGGTTTGGGAAACCGTTTGAGCAACAAAAGTAAACCGTTTGCCTTGGATATTTTGTAGAGGTGTGTTATTATCATCTTCAATCTCTAAACTCATGAAACCTTCTGTGGTTTCCATGGTGATTGCATCAATCAACCAAAACAAATTTTGGGAATGTAAAAAGGATCACCAAGTGATAAGGAATTAATTGAAATAACAATATTAAGGGTTCAAGTTATAAAACCCACCTCTAATTAAGCTCCAATCTCACAGCAACAATGGTGGGTGAAGCTCTTGCAACCCCCCCAGGCTCGTCCTCAACCTTTTGGTTGAAAAGTTTGGCTAGGGTTGAAGAGGAGATTGAATTAAGAAGAAATCAATGATTTACTTTCAATTTCCACCATGGAATCAAGGGGAAAAGAGGTCAAGAACCTTACCAACAGGTTGGGGTAGTCCTCCTCCTGTTCCTGAGCTTCTCTTGGGGTCGTCCAAGGCAAAGAAAGAAAGGAAATCCGAAACGAAGTCCTTAAGTGAGTGGAGAAAGGGATATGTATAAGGAAATCCCAAGGAGAGAGAAAATGGGATTATTTCCTTTACTTCCCAAAATAATTTCCACCAAATCCCCCTCCATTTCTTGGCCACAAAGCCATCTTCATGTTCTTGCAAAACCTCTTCATTATCCAAGAATAAAGGGAAAAGAAATTAAGCACCTTAACCCTTATAATATTAATATCCATTTTTTAGTGGAATTTCTTTTTCTTATAATAATGGTGAGTGGAATTTCACCTCCTTAGGATATGCTCGTGCCTTTGCAAGGCTTAAGCTCGTACACACACATCTGAATCCAACCATTTTAATTTTGGTTGAAGGCCCCTTCAATTATTTTATTTATTTTTGCATTAAATTGAATTAGGGTTCCAATTAGGCTTAAATCTTGATTATTTTAATATCAATATTCTCTCTCCTCCAACTTAATTCAAATGAGGCTCCCCTCTCATTTTTTTTGTTCTAAATGATGTCAAGAAACATTAGGGACCTTATTGAAGTGGTAATTTGCATATTGAACCTTAGGTTTTGGGTAAATTGCACTTTACACCAAAACTAGGTTTTAATGCACAAACATTGTCCAACAAGCTCTATCTTAGTGTCCAGGCTTGTGGAAACCATACCACTACATCATATTCATTCTTATAATGTCTCAACATCAGATGAAAATATTATTATGTAACATTTGTAAGTTAGCCCCTTAACTTGGGTAATTTGCACTTTAGTCCAAAATAAGCAAACATTGCTTCAACATTGTTCAAACAGGACCAAAATTGAAACATAAGTTCCTCATGAGCCCTAATTACTTTTCACAATATAAGATTAAGCATATAATCATCTTTGTTTATTAAAACACCTAGGGTTAAAGCATAACCCAGGTCAGGGATGTTACAGTTATATCTCTCGCTGGGGCAATTTCAATTGTCTCACCCCCGTGGGATCCAACTTTTTAGGTAGACGCAGAGGAAGAGGCAGAAACCCTATAGCAGGGGAAGAGTAGCAGCAGCAGTAGGGACAGCAGTGAATTCTCAGGTGGAAACATTGGCTGTCATGTCTTGTATATAGAGTCTTATGTGTCGTCTCTGTACTCTCAGGTCCTCGGAGTCAATAGGTAGTTTAATAAATCGATCTGAGATTTTGGCTTGATGCCTCGAGGTTCTTATGCTGCTTATGTACAATTTTAACAGGGCAATTGATGTATGTAATCCTCAAGAAAAGATGGTACAAGATATGTACTTGTGAACCAGACTGTAATTGAATTACTTTGGTTCTTTTTGGAAGAGTTTTCCAATGTATGGATCTCTTGTAAATGGTTTTAATTTTTAGTGATTTTCAGTAATCCGCTGCTAATGATTGCTTCTGTATAGTGAATGAGGTTTTGTTCGATTAGTGCATCACAGACATGGTGGCCCATCCATCTATTTTCAAATCACCCATAGCAATTTGCATGCAACACAGATGTCGATATTCTTTTTTGGTGGTATGGATGTCTTGGATGTTTCTTAGGATGTCTTGAGAAATATTTATATCAGCAGTGGATCCAAATCACACAGGTTTAGCTAAAATTGAAAACTCTGGTTTACAACTGTACTGCATAGCCAATTACACATTTGGTTTTGGTTTTTTGTAGGGCTGTATATGGGTAGGATATGATAGGGTAAAAACATTCCATTTTCCTTACCCGCGTAAAAATTTAGGGTGATGGGTATGATAATTATCCTTTTCTCGAAGAACTTTATCCTATCCTTATTCAGCACCCTTTTACCCACGGGGTAAATGGGTTGAGTAACGGATGAAATGGGTAAAAGAACATCAAGATAAATGTGGCAGATTCAATAATAACTTCATATGATGTTCCCCACATTAATCATAAGATTTTGGGTTTTCCCATGTGGGATTTTTGGTTCCATCTTTGATTAGTCTTGTAGATGCAGAACCTTCTTCAGTTAGTTCATACTGCTGTGATGCTTTTTAATATTTTGGTAAAATAATAAGACAGTGATAATAGCTCCATTCAATGTCAAGTAAGTTTACTTTGCTTATAATTTGGACTTAAGAAAATTACATTTTTATTGTGGATTTTGAGTTATTAATTTTGTACTTTCTTACCTATAGTGTTAAATGTTGGGAGTTACTAGTTATTGTCCCCAAGACGTTCACTGTATATTATCTAGATCCTGTGGAGAATGAGTTGAATACATTATATGGACATGCAATTAAAAGGCCATTATTCTTGTGAGAAATTTCATGTTTTTATATCCGTTAACATCTGTTACTACATTACTATATAATTATCTAATTTAATGTGTTACATTAACATATGTAGGGCTTTACAAGAGTACAAAAAAGCTGGAGGAAAGGTCCCCAGGAAAAGAATATGTCACTAATTTGGGATAATGTGAAAGTAATTTCCTGACTCCAATGTATATATTATTTATGTGAACTGTGCTTATTTGTATTTTTGAATATTTTGTATGTTTCAATTTATAGTGTGCTACACAAGACAACAACTGGGCATGTGCCTACTATGTGATGTGATTTATGGATCTAATCATCAAACATGCCATAATGGAAATCGATACGATACAGCAGGTATTATACATAGTCTCATTAGATAATACGAAATATATCAATCTTATTATATATTATTAATTATATATATACGTCATTCTCTTTGTAGGTCTTTAAAACTACTGACTTCAGCTCAGGTAGAAAGCTATTAGATGTACATACTCCCTATACGAGAGAGGAATTAGATGTTGTAAGAGAAGAATGGGCAAAATCCCTACAAAGAGTGGGAATTTTTAAATATAATTTTATTGACAATGATGACAATGATGACGATGATGAATAAAGAATAACATTGTTCTCATAATTATTTTTGTGTGAATGTGAATGACATTTTATGAATTGTCATATGTGTGAGTGTGAATGTGAATATGAATGACTTTTTCTAATCAATAAATGAATGTTTCTACATGTGTCTGAATGTGAAAAAGATGAAATGAATGGAACTGAATGTGTATGTAAATAACTTTGCAGGTTTCTACATGTATCTGATCAATACATGTGTCTAAATGTGAATAACTTTGTAGGTTTCTGGCATATTGTATGGCTGATATCAATGGATGATGTAAACCTACAGTATAGAACAGAACTGCAGGTTCTGCATCCTGTTGACCAGCCATACAGCAAGCCTGCAAACTGATAAGAAAAAAAAAGCAAATAGGTGTCTGTTGTTTATAAACAACCGACACCAAAATCATACGGCGTCAGTTATTAGTAGAAAATTGACATCTTTATCCCGTCTTGGTGTCAGTTGTCAGTAAAAACCGATGCCTATTACCATGGCCGTGTTCGCCAGCATGGTCGTGTTCACCAGCATGGCCATGCTGGCAGTGATATGGCGTTGGTTATTTGCATGAAACTGACAACTTTATCAAGATATAGTGTCGGTTATATACAAGAACCGACACTGATAGTTCCCTTGTTGGCGCTTTATTGATGGCGGGAAGGGTAATGGCGTCGGTGCTTTTAATAATCAACATCTGCAACCACTCTATAGTGTTAGTTTTCTTAAATACCTGACACCTATAGTCACTTTGTTGGTTTGTTTTTGGTGGCGGGAAGCGTTTTGGCATCGGTTAGGGAATCGACGCCGAAGGGGTCTGCCTTTAGCGGTGCCCACTTGGGTGTCGCTTGGAAACTGACACTAAAGGCCTTAATTAACCAATGCTAAAGGCGTGTTCTGTAGTAGTGGGACTGGTCTGATTACCTTTTTTCTTTTATTGCATATAAATGTGTATGAACCTTCCTGCATTTTGAATGAATCATTTTATGCTTGTATGTTTATCAAATCGACATGTTTACATATTTACCATGATTGTGGGTGAGAGAACATTGAACGTGTGATCTAGCATATTCATTAGTTCTTGTTAAACCCTTGATGGGAAGTTTGGATAGGTGTTTTCAGAGGCGATTGGTAGAGGATCTCTAGGTATTGTGAAAACAAGTGTAGGGTGATATTTGTACATGTTTTAATTATGATGTTGGAAGATGAATTTACCCAGCCTAGATGTTATTTGTTCATGTCTATATGAGATGTAGTGAGAGAGTGAGCATAGGAAATGGTGGTGAAACCCACATATTATTGTGTTTCCACCCATTAGTAGTCTTACCTTTAATTCCGTATTTGTTTTTCACAATTAGAGTAATCAAACAAAGTACAATATTTGTGCTAAATACTCTTCCTAGATGGTATAAACCAATCAATCAATTCCTAAAAATATTTCCCTTTGGGTCTGATGCTAAACTATATTATGATAAGGTTGTCTACTTATTGGTGGTTGTATTGCATATTTGTTTTATTTAAATATAGGGATTTATATCTATAGTGAATTTGTGTGGACCAAAAAAATCATATCACTAGCCATCCTTCGTCTCTTATGTAGGGATTGTTCACCACTAGAGAGGGAGGTTGAGCCGAGCATCAGCATGACATGAGGTCATTATTGTTAGGATTGGAGAGGCAGGCTGCCCTAATTCCTAGGGAAAAAGGGGAATAACTTGGCAATGTCGACCCTCTCTTCCCCTAAAGTGTATATGGAGCACACAAATTACCAATTGACCAACATGTGCACTATGAGTCACTTGACTAGTTGCTTGAGGGTGTCCTCTCACACTGCAATCAATCATCAAACTCATCAAATGAGTCACCCTAGTAGTCATGACCAAGATTTATAGTATGTTCCTTGATTTATTGTGAGCTACGATCCACCCGAATGAATGAGAAAGTTGTCCAACTGGGTGATTTGTGATGTGATTTGCACACATGTCATCCAATTGACTTGGTAGGTGAGTTAGATGACCGGTAAGGATATTCTTATTCAATAATGTCATTGAATCATCCGCTCTTTACCAGTTGCCTGGTTGGGACTACTCAGGTGACTCAGAACAAGGGGGATGTATCCTTCTACATGTGGGTTGATTGATTGGTTAGACCATGTGAGAGACTCACCTGACGTTGGTCTTGGTCAAGAAGGGCCTCACCAACCTGACAAATGGAGGCCTACTACCTTGTTCTCCCTTGAATTCTCATGTAACTACTCAAATAGCCAATTGTATCAATTGTTGTGTAAATCGAGAAGTACTTCCCCATATGATGGGGTGTTATAGATAAAATGTGTAACATACCAAAATCTAGGATCTTATCCTATCTCATGACTAGCGGATTAGTAAGATTACTTCTTAGATTTGACCAAAATAGGATGAAGTTATACCTTGTGAAGGTTTTAGATACACTAAAGAATATAATTAATACACCTAGCATGGTTAACCCAATGCTAAATATAATATATATATCTTGATAAAAAATGTAACATGTTTAATGAAATCACTTAACATAACATGTGTCATATATGTTTCCTTTTATTAACATAATGGTTAAGATATGTTTAATGAGAAGTAAAATGTGTTTAGTACTCAAATTAGAAGAAAAATTGGTGTTTCCATCTCCACAAATAAGAATGATGTATCATTATCTAAATAAATATTGAATAAATGAACTTAATATGATAAATAAGAAAAATATATAAATTCGTGCATTATAATGTAGGGAAACTCTTTTGGTAACAATGTGAAGATAATGAGACTCGAAATAATAAATAATGATGGTAATGATGTAATGTTATACTAATATAATGATGAAGTGCCCAAAACACTTATTGTATTTAAAGTCATAAAAGGAATATTTAAAACCCAAATATTATGGCACTTTTTATTTATTGGATCTCAATTATCTTTGAATTCTGAGTTTCACATTATGTGAACAATAAGACCTATCCTAATTTCATTAAGAAATAAAGTATGAGATAAAACCAAAAATATTAAGTTGATCATCAAATGTCTTAAAAAGTGAAAGCAAATCCTAAATTTGAATCATATATACCAAAGTGTTGTCTAGCTATGAATTTCAAAATTGATTGAACAACTTTAGATATCCTAGTTTTATATATAAGAGAGAATGTATCTTAATGCAAAAATATAATTGAAATAGTAAACCACCACAAAAGTGCCAATTTATGCCAAAAATGGATTCTACATATACTATTTAGCATAAGTGTAAATTTTCATCTAAAATTATATTTGGTATCGAACCAAAATGAAATAGGAAAGTAAGGAGTTTAAAAGAATTGTAAACATATTGGTATTTGATCAATTACTCTAATTTCACTAAGTTCGCAAAGATTTTGATTGTCACACAAAATTTTTGGTAGGCGATGGTTCTTTTGTCTCTTCTAGGGCTCATACGAGAAGTTAATTATTGATCAATAGGAGATTTTATCATCTTTTACTCTTTCTTGTTCAAGAAATTACTCATGATGGTTCTAGTTTGATTCCCCCTCCTTGATTTCTCTCCCAACTTACCTTGTTACATCGATATTTATGTTTTACTCTCCTATGGATTCCTGAGAATATTTGAATTGTTTAAACCCTAGTTTAGGTCATTTCAATTTCTATATAAGAACTCATTTTCTTCCCCTTCAGCCTCCTCCTCCTCATGAAAAGCCAGTTGTGACACACTCCTCGAAATCCAAACATTGGCCCAACCACCCATTCACCAAGGTTTGTATGAAACTTTAGGTTATTCCTCCTCTACTAATTTTCTTTGTTTCTTCCCTACACCCTCTAGAAACTTTGCCTTCTTCCTTCAATGCTCAATTTAAGACTCGATGATCGGTGTGGTGTAGGCCAGATTGCCACAACCAAAACAACACAAGTGTCTCCACACTACTTCATTTGTGGTCCTTTCTCTCTTGAGTTGCACCAACTTTTTCGGCACCTCTGACTTGATGGATCCCACCGAGAACACTCTGGTGTGTATCCTAGAGTTGACTCTGGACAAGATGACTCCACAAATGAAATTAGAGGGAGATGTTAGAACTTCCTCAATGTAGGATTCCCCTTTTGTTCACGATAATCATCTATTCACTTCTTCTCTTTCCTTGCCTACTGGTCTTGAACCCATATTTCAATTTAAGCTTATGAATTTTGTCCTACCTCTGCTTTCCCTTCTTATAGATTTGTTGTCTTGCATATTACCCAAATGATGCTCTCATTCCACATCATTTTCTAGTCTTTGTGCCTCTACCTATAGTCCCTTGTCAGTCATGGTGGAATGAGGACATTTCCATATTATCTCACCTCTGAGTGGTGTTATTTCTAGTCTAGCTTAGGGCAGAGATTTTGATGTTGAGGTTATTCTTTGAGGGGGTGCATTGGAGATCAATATTGGAATTTTGGGATCTGGAAATTGGGGGTTGGAGTCATGTATTGTTCTCGTGCAAGAGAATAAATGAGGAAGAAGACAACCACAAATTTTACATGTTTATCCCTTGGTTGATTTAATTTTTGTCACACATTTTATGTGTTTTCTTCTCTTTTCGACACAATTTCTTCACTAGTCATTATTTATCTCCCTCGAGGCTGCATTTATGGTTTTATGTGGGCTCGAGCCACATGGACAATATTGATAGGGACACATTAGCAGCATTTTTGTATTAAAATGAACAAGTCTTTGTCAATGTGGATTTTCTAGGATTTCTCATTGGCCAATATATCAAAAATTCATAACTAATTCTCTTATGATCAGTAAATTACAAATAAATATTTAATTGGATTTGATAAAAAAAAATCTCTACCCAATGATATTAGTTTTGTCATCTATATCAAATATAAAATATATGTGTTTCAAGAATTTACAAAATTGGTTAGTAAACCAAAAAATTCATAATTAATAATCTATAAGTCACAATAAAGTAAAATGTGTTATGAACTTAGAAAGATTATAATCTACAAGATGTTACAATTCTTATAACCAAATTTATTAATGATAAAAAAGGCGATTTTTTGGGTTTATACATTAGTGTAAACCTAACCCTAATCTCATATATGTCTTTAATAGGTTACTTATGGACTGAGATGAAATAAGGGTTTTGACATTGAACATATGTAAACTTCATGTGAGGTATGTTGCATCCCTATTCATCATATTGATAAATCATCTATATTCCCTCTCTGTCTAGGTCCTATGGAAAAATTAGCCTGCAAAATTTCATTCTCTTCTAAGGATCAACTTCATGTGAAAAAATCTAAATGGGTTCTAATCTTGTGATCATCTTACTTTGCCAAAGATTCTTATTGGAGTCTTATATTATTCATTTTATTTCATGTGAAAATCTGAATTGAGTATTAGATATCCTAATCTTTTTTGGTGGACTTTATGATCTTATTTCGCATCTTATTTGTGAGACCATGATTGGGTTTATGTTTATGCATCCTCTAAATCCAATGATAATTGTTCGATGATATCCTCTTATTGTTTCAAATTGACTGCACTTACTCTTTCCTCTACGATGTGCATGATTATATTACTATTAATCCTAATAGTAGTACATATGTACAACCAGACTTTATGGCATGTGTATTCCATCCCGAGTGTGCATGTTCAACATATATATATATATATATATATATATATATATATATATATATATATATATATATATATATATATATATATATATATATATATATATATATATATATATATATATATATATATATATACATACATATATACATAGACATATATATATGCATTCACACACACACAGTCACACACACACGCACACACACACACACACAGATATATATATATATATATATAGGGCCCATATTTATTGTCCGTGCGGGTAGCTACCCGCCCACCCTTCTGACCATTTTTTTTCAAAAAAAAAATTCACAATTGTAGAGGACTATTTTGTCTAGCTCTCAAAAAACATTTAGCCAAAAATAATATTATTTGCCCCTCCAAAATAAAAAAACCCATCCTTATATATATCTGTTGTATATTTTGTACAGAGTTACTCTTTTATTCGTGTAGTTACTTTTTGTGCACCATAGTTACTTTTTTGATAGTAGAGTTACTTTTTTGGCCAGGAGAGTTACTTTTTTGGCTGCTGGGTAGCAAAAATCCAGGCTACCCACACGGGAAATGAATGAACGCTATATATATATATATATATATATATATATATATATACACATATACATATGAACATGCGCACTCAGGACGGAATACATATGTATATATAAATGTATATATATTTATATATATGTATATATATATGTGCATATATATGTATATATATACATATATATGTGTATATATATGTATATATGTATATATATATATATATGTATGTATATATATATGTATGTATGCATATATATATAAAGGGCTCATGTATTCCACCCACGGTGTGTGTATTCCACCAAATACTCTTAGGTTGAGATCCTATGGTGTCCCAACCTTGCATGAAATAACCTTAGTCTATGTTGTTTACATGCACTTTATGTGAATTGTGATATTACTGTTATGACATTATTTTATGGAAAGAAATTTCTTATTCTTTATTTTCCTTTTATTTTAAATTTATAATATCTTTGATATCCACTTTGATTGTACTTTTTCTATCTTCTATGGGAAGCCTTATTATATTTGATGTCATTTTTCCCTTACATTGCTAATCTATATTTTATTGCACATACCAGATTTTTTTATGCTGACAACTTCCATTTTGTATTTTGTACTAGTGTATGCTTCCCACCCTAGGTGAAGGACATGGAGGAATGACATGCAGATGGGAAATTGATGTATGCAGATGACTCTTAATGGCAGATAGACTTGAGATACCTAGATATCCCTCTACTTAGATCATGATGAAGTTTTACTTTCATGCAGGCCCCTTCGTTGGAGAATATTATGTAATAAATTTAATATAGCCATGATTCATTCTTTCACTACACACTTAGGTCCTTTATATACCATTATTTGAGAAATTAAAAAAATATCCCTATTCCAACATACTTTCTTATTGTGTTTGGAATAGATGGTTTATTACTCAAACATAGTAGGGAGTAGATCCCCTCTTGGGTCCTACTCCTTACAATATGCAAGTTTACTAAATATAAAATATCCACTGAAAGTTTGTCAATCAAATTATATATAAAAATAAAGTAGGTCTGCCTCCAGACAATTGTGTTGTTTTAACATTATCCGATCAATGTATGTATGTCAATTTCCCCTGGGTTCTGAGAGAGGAATCGTGTCACTTTCCTCACAATAATATTTTTTGGTAATGTAATAGCACTTCTATTGATGGAAGTTTACCAAAACACCCCTTTTAACTTATCCCACAATCTGAAAGATCCATGCAGGTAGGTGTGGTTCACCAAGTACAGATTGTGCCAACAGGATTTAGGCTTCCCTAGAAACAATATTATTCTTGAATTATAGAGAAACAATCGGTCACCTCATGAATATCTTCCCTATTTAGATGACCATCATGTCGCATGTTGGTTTGCTTTTTGTACATGTGAACATATCCATATGTGTCCAATCAAAATTCTTCTAAATTTTGCAACTAAAGGATTTGCTTCTCCTTAGCCATTGCCATGTCAAAATGCAGAAGACTAAATGGACTTTCCACCTTGTACTCCATCCCAATAGGGAGGTGATAGGTTTTCCCATAAATATATCGAAACAACATAGTCCCCAATGAAGTTTTGAATGAAGTTCATCACGTCAAATGTGTGTCAATCAGCTTTGTAGCCCAGTCTTTGATTGTAACACATCTATAGTAAAGATGATCAACATAGAGTCGGAAGGAATATGGCTCATCCAAGTACTAGCTCGTAGTGTCATGCATGGAGTTGTTCTTACAGTTTCTGGTATACTAAGGATGTAACAAACCTACAAAAAGATAATTGGCATAATTGCAAACAAGGGAAAGAAGAAGAGATCTTCATCAAGTTGTCTGTAGAAAGGAATATTTAATAAAAAAAATATCATTCTTCTTGTAATGAATACAACTTAAATGATTAGACATGATGTTCTCATTGCTCTTCTTATCTCGGATCTCAAGATCAAATTCCTATAGTAGCAAGATCAGAATAATCGAATTGGGATTGGTGTATTTCTTAGTTAGCAGGCTTTGAGGAGTTGCATGGTTAGTATAGACAACCATATGTGACCTTACAAGATAAGACCATAACTAATCAAAAGCATAGACTTTGTAAAGGAACTCCTTATTAGTCGTAGCATAGTTGTGTAATGATCCATCTAACATCATGGATGCATAGTAAATCACATGGTTCCTGTTGTCAATATGTTGTGCAAGACTACCCCTATAGTATTTTCACTTGCGTCTCACATGATCTCAGAAGGTTGAGACCAGTTTGATGCCCAGATGATGGATGTACAAATGAGGGTGGTGTACAGATTCTTGAAATTTTCCATGCAAGCTCAATAAAATATATAATTCAACATCCATCAGTAATCGATTGGTGAAGTTATTTATAATATTTGAGAAGTCCTTTATGGATCTTCTGTAGAAACATGAGTCACATAGAAATGCTCTTTCCCCCTTCACTATTGACAATGGTACTAACTTTTTTATGAGATTAGTCTTTTCTTTATCCACTTCAATTCCTCTGCTTCTCACCATGTATCCTAGTACTATGCCCTCCTCCACTATGAAATGGTATTTTTACCAACTCAAATAACTTTTCTATGTCTTCAATCTTTGATTTACCTCCTTCAATTCCTTTATTGCTCCACTTCTATCCTAGTTTTATGCCCTTCTTCACCATGAAGTGTTATTTCTTCCCATTCAATTTCAGGTTTGATTCTTCACATCTAGATAGGATGAGTGAGAGATGATGCAAAAATAAACTAAAAGAATCTCCATAGATGGATAAATCATCCATGAACACCTCCATGACTGTCTCTATCAACCCTATGAAGATTGTTATCATGCAATGTTGCAATATGGCTGGGGTACTACAATGCTGAAATGGCATCCTCCTGAATGCATGTGTGCCAAATGGGCATATGAATGTGATCTTCTCCTCATCATCCAAGAGGATTGAGATTTGATAAAAACATGGAATGCCCATAAAGATAATAAAAGGATTCCTAGTATTCTAGATACTCCATGACTTAGTCAAGGAAGGGAAGAGGGAAGTGATCCTTCCTTGTGTCTTTTTTCAATTTTTTGTAACCAATTAACATTCTCCACTTCCTAAGAGTACAAACATGCATCAAGTCATTCTTATAATTAAGGACCATATTGGTGCCTCCTATCTTACATACCACTTGCATTAGAATCACCTATGGTGAGTTGGATATGGGATACATAATCCTAGCAACTAGTAACTTGATCACTTCCTTTCAAACCAGTACTTTCATGTTAGGATTCACTCTACACTTTGGACTCTAGATTGCTTGTGATCCTCCACAATGGGAATCTTCTGCATGTAGATTGCTTGACTGAAACTCATGAGATATGTCATTTTGTACCCCAAGGATGACCTTATCTTCTTAACTATACTAAATGTTTGTACTCTAGTTTTGTGTTGAGGTTAGAGTTTACAATGATTATGAAGACGTGTTATTCATTGAGGAAGACATATTTCAACCCCTAAGGTGGGGGATTCATATTTGATGCCTTAGGTTTCGTTGCTTCCTCTTCAACAATAGAAATATATTTCATTTATTCATGGACATTGTTAAGGTTTTCTTCAAAAGTATCAAAGTGAAATATGCATTGTTGCACCTATGGAACTCCTAATTTTGACACTTTTAGATTAGTTAGGGTTGCTTGTAGGGGTCATCAAACACCTAGATATCTTGGTTGAGATGGGACATATTGTCACTACATTAGTAATACCTCCTCTTAGGAACTGGTCCCCCTTCCTTCCCCAGATGTAGAAGTCAATTGCTTGTCGTAGTATAGAGATAGGCTATAACGTCAAGTTTACTATGGATATAGCATCAGTTTAATAGATACACTTAGGCTAAAGATGCTACAGTAATTGACATACAACGTCAATTATTTATGTCAAGAAAAAGTGATGTGATAGCATAGAGTCAGCTTTCTAACATAAAGAAACGGAGGCAACAAATGCATTAATGTATCCGTATTTAAAAGAAAAGCAACGCGGTATTGTCAAAGTAGAAGAAGAAGCATGTGTTTTGAGAATACTTATAGAATCAGCTATACTAGAAACTTAAGATATAGCGCCAGGTTTTAAAAAAAGTGACGCAATTTTTGTGAAGCAGCGGAGTAACAAAACATACAACCTCGATCGTAGTAAATAATTGACGCTAAAAGTTGACTTATACTGACATGTTAAAAAAAGACTGATATAATAAATATTTAGTCGTAACTTGTCAATTAACTTCTATGAAGTCATGCAGCATTCCTTTTTTGAAAAGCTAACTCTCTATACTTATAATCTAGTTTATAATAAAAAATAGATGCTATAAATATATTTTTTCAATAGAATATCTGCTATAGAAAAATTCAAACTTGCAATAGAAAGAAAGCCTACAATACAAAAAAAGCAAGATTGAAATATATACTGAAATCACTTGCTAGAATTTAGATTTACTGCCATTTGAATGAATTGATACATTCATCACCAAATCATACACATAAACCCAAAAATAATGATTCAAATACACCATTCAACTTCATATATATATATATATATATATATATATATATATATATATATATATATATATATATATGTATGTATATATATGCATTGACACATTCCACATCATTGGCGTATATTTTAAATCATTTACACAATCCACATCATTGACAAATTAATTGCAAAGAATATTATAGTAACCAAACCTGAAATAATATTTAAATCCAAGTCAGATAGTAAAGAAAATTTGAAGTTAAGAGTTTTGATCGGGATAACTTGACCTAAAATAGAGCATTCAAATCAAATAACAAATTGACCTTCTTTTAGGTAAGCATTTTCCCACTCTTCCTGAAGTTCATCTAAAATTTTAAATATGTAACTTTGAACGTTAAAGATTTACAAAAGATATGTGTGTATTTTATAAAAAAAAATATAATTGACACTTGATTGTGAACTACTGGTCCTATTTTTTTAAACTGATCAATATTTTAAATGTTTTTGGTGCTTTCATGAAATTGGATTCAATATGTTTCATTACATAATATTTGCATGCCCTGTCATTATTTTAAATAGGACACTAGGCATTCATATAATATTTACCAATAACAAATTGCTATAAGAAAAGTTGACATAAGAGTTTATGTCATATAACTACCTTGACATTGTTTTAACTCATTGTCTTAGATTATGAAACTATCTTTTGTATAGTTTCTTTGAATTATCTTAAACCACTATAAATCTGATACCTAAGATAGTTAACTAAATTGACATATAATGACGAAGACATATTAACAACGTGTCAATGAATTAATATTTATGCTTTCTCCATTGTTGAGAAGTTTTGTTTGGGACCCCTTGAAGTTTACTGATATATCTTAGGTAATAAACAATAACATAGCTCGGGACAATCATCAACAATTCCTATTGTATGGCTTTGAATGAGATAAGGAAAACATTCAAAATAGAGGCAAAATAATAGAAACTTATTTGATAATAAAATTATAAGTTAAATAAAGGAAATCGAATAACAGAAACATAATTGAGAATAAAAGGATCTAGAAGAATGGCCTTTCTTGCACTAGCAAAATATTTTAATGAAGTACATAAATATTCAGATACATCATATTGTCTACACCATGCTAATGAGTTGACTAACTTAGAATTCAAAATTGTTTACTTCAAAATTTAAGGTGTTCATATATAAGTGGATGAAAAAAAATCATAATTATTTAATATATAAATCCACACTCTATCACCCTCAAACATCAGGCCAAGTGGAGATCTCAAATAGGCAACTGAAGGCTATTCTAGAAAAGACTGTCTCCAACTCAAGAAAGGATTGGGAACTTAAGTTGGAAGATGCATTATGGGCATACAGGACAACTTTTAAAACACCCATTGGAACAACATATTTCAAGCTGGTCTACGGAAAATCATGCCATTTACTCATAGAATTGGAGCACAAAGCATTATCGGCAATCAAGTTTGTAAATTATGATCTTAAGAAAGTAGGAGAGAAGAGGCTACTGCTACTACAAGAGCTAGAGGAGCTGCGAATGGATG
Source organism: Alisma plantago-aquatica (assembly GCA_963693085.1). Taxonomy (NCBI): domain Eukaryota; kingdom Viridiplantae; phylum Streptophyta; class Magnoliopsida; order Alismatales; family Alismataceae; genus Alisma; species Alisma plantago-aquatica. The sequence continues at coordinate 691,057,482 of OY856412.1, forward strand.
CTTTTGAGAATGCCAAAATCTACAAGGAGAAGACAAAGAGATGGCATGATAAGAGAATCAAGATTAAAGACTTCAAGGAAGGAGACCAATTTTTGCTTTTCAATTCTAAACTCAAGTTATTTCCAGGAAAATTGAGACCCAAATGGTCTGGACCATTCTTGGTCCTACACATTTTTTTGTATAAGACCATGGAGCTGCAAGGGAAACAATCCTCCTTCAAGGTCAATGGACAACGGTGCAAGCTTTACATCACAGGAGATGAAGTTGACAAGGGAGCCACTTGCTCCCTCCAGGATGCTTGATCAAAAGATTAAAGAGTCCTACTCTAGACTTTAAATGGAGGAACTTGTGGGAGTTGACCCCACATTAGATTAGAATTTCTTTCAGTAGTTTGAGTCAAGAACAAACTTTAAGTTTCCCCAAAATAAGCTTGTCATGGGTGTATGTAATAAATTAAACACTTATACTTGCATCACAGTACTTCTGTAGGTGCTGGTGAGAAGCTAAAATCTACAGAAACTCAAAGAGACACGATGTGTCTTTATTTGACATGGTGTGCCGCCTCTTATAGCAATCCAAAAGCAAGAAGAAACTCAAAAACACACGCCGTTTTACTAACCAAAAACCATAGTAATACTCGATCTGGAAATGAACATGATGTGTCTTAATTAAGACACAGTGTGTACTTCAGAGACAACAGGGAGATGGAGCTATCTGGAAAAGAACACGATGTGTCATTATTTAAACACGGTGTGTCATTTTCTATGAAAGAGTTACAATTTGAACTTCTGGATTTGAACATGGCGTGTGTGTAAAAGCACACGGCGTGTCTTGTAACACACAGATATGCTCAAAAGAACACAGGGAAGTTCTGTCAAGAGACATGTCGTGTTTGCAAGAAGGCATGTTGTGTCTTTTGACGAGAAAAGGGGTTTTAACGATAAACGGTCGCCGCCTTCCTCACTCCCTCACTTCATTTCCAGTGATGTTGCCAACCATGTTTGAGCCTCCTTCGACGACGACCAGCCGTGTCCGATTTGCAGCAAGAAGCTACATCTCCAAGCCGCCGTCGATAGCACCAAGGCCGTGAAGCTTCCTCTTCTCCGCCGATCTTCTTCTCTGGCACCGCCAAGACTCATTCTTCTTCTCTCAAACTCAAAGAAGAAGAAGCTTCATCTCTGGTGCCATCTTGACCCATTACGACATGAAATCCAAAAGAAGAACCTACATCCAGCCCACCTCCACCGTCCCTCTCTTTTCCCCTCTAAGACATGCCATTAGCGCCGCCGAGTCGGACGTGTTCTTCACTCTTGAGCCACCTCCGTCACCCAGGTACACACCGTGTCTTTCAAAAGACACACCGTGTCTTTGTCTAGGTCGGCAAGTTCTGCAGCAACAGACATGTCATGTTTGCAAGGAGATACGTCGTGTCCTTCAAAACTTCAATAATGGCCCCCTCAAGCAAACATCCAACTACAAGCATGGAGCTAGCTCATCCTCTACACCAGCATACATTAGCACGACCCACTTCTAGGTTACTCCTGAAGAATATCCCACCTACCAGTTCCTCATAGCAAGGAGGGTGCTCCATACGTGATTTGCTAGTGAGCAAACTCTCACCGCCCTCGGCTTCAAGGCTGAGGTCTTCTCGCGCCTGAAGGACTTGGGTCTAAGCTACATATGTCGCATGGTATAAAACACTTACCCTACCTAGTTTATGAGCTTTTGACGGCTCTCACTACCAAGAAAGACCAACAAAATAAGATAGAACCCTATGGTATTGTTTGCTTCCGTCTTTTGGGTCATAGTTTTAAACTTACCTTCAGATGCTTCTGTGAGGTTTTAGATTGCCACTATGAGGGGGCAATTAGTTATTCACCGGATTTTAACAATCATGAATTCTAGTTTGAGATATCGGATGAGGAACATCATGACACCAAGAAAGCTAGGGTGTCCGTTATTCACAACCCCATTTTCCGATACATGCACTGCCTTCTTAGTACATGGGTTTTTGCTAAGAAAGAAACCCAAGGGGTTTGTGGAAAACAAGATCTTTTCTTTTTGTGGGGAATGGAGTATGAGAACAAGATCAATGCAACTTATTATATCTTGACATGGTTCCTATACATCAAGAAAGTGAAGAAGAGGGAATTCAGAGACATAATGTGTGGGGGCTTGATCACTTCGATGGCATAAAAGTTAGATGTTTATCTGATAGGTCTCAAGGTCACACCAGGCAAAAACCTGATCGAAATTCAATATCTCCTTTCATGCTTGATCTCAAGGGTTTCCAATAATGATACCAAATTTAGGTAAGTCTTTGACAAAGATTAGTACATTGACATTCCAGATCCTGAGCATATTACATTGGAGAACAAAGATAACTGAAAAGTCATTCTGAACACCGAAGAAGAAGTTGATGCAGCTAGAGCTCCTGATGATACTAAGGCACCCCCTACTGCTCCACCACCTCCCTCCATAGGCACACAGATGGAGTACTTCTAGGCCATGCCTGATGTAAGGCATCTATATGGCTATGTGCAGCAGTAGTTTGACCACATATACAACTGCATGGACCTGATGGGTCAACAGTTTTCTACTATGAATGATATGATTCATCACATGGATAGTTGGCAAGTTTCTCAAGGCCACTATTCCATGCCACAGCAGCACCAGCCTACTCCTCTGCAGTAGCCTGAGTTTGTTCCACAGCCCTTCCAGGTTGATATTCCAGATGACGATGATCTCGTCAGCCAGTTCTTCCCTTCCGGTCACATGGGCCCTAGCCCATCCTAGTGATGCACCCACCCCATGATAGGTACTCGGTTGTTTCCTTCATTGGTTTGATTGATGCAGTGAGGACACTACAAATTTCAAGCTTAGGGGGATGCAACCATCCTATAATGTAGTTTACTTTTATTGTTTTTCTTGTTGTTTGTCATGTCATGTCTTTTCTGCTTTCATGTTGTTCTTTGTTTTTCTTTCCTTTTGTGGAAAAATCTAGTATGATGTGAGGCTATCTTGATGTAATGAACTAATTTTCTTCCAAGTTTGAACCATCTTGTCCTCTTGTACCTTCATCAGTCATTTGAAAGAATTGTAAAGAGCATGCATAGATTAGTTGAAATCCTTTGGTCTCCAACATGCGCTTATTTCTAGTTTATACTTGCAGCTTGAACACTTGCCTTTCTCATCAGTGATTGTTTAAAACATGTAATGGTTTCAATTTTTGTGAGTAAATTCAATCACAACATCTTTTGGAATACAGGATACCCTTGCCAAGCTCTTAGTGCATTTTTCAACCTTTCTTTCAGTGAAAATTTTTCAAAACAAATGAATGAAATCTATCTAATGTTGCTATTTAGTTGACTCTCCCATGTTGTGGAATAATTTTAAAATCTTTTTTGTCTCACTTCACCCTCTTACCCCATAAAAGATGGCTTTACTTCCCACGTATCATGCTAGCCTAGTGTACGTCTGATATGGCCACGATGGTTAGGTGGTATGTATTAAAAAGAGGGTAAAATACCCCAACCGATACTCCATGTTAGCATAAGCCTACATTAGCAGCCAAGTGTCGAAACCTATAATCCATTGTCATATAATTTTTGGGAAAGAAGGAGAGTAAACTTATTTTTTTAATGTTAACTAAGACTTCATCATTTGTATCCTTAATAGCTGAGAAATAGTGTTGTGCATCCACTAGTTGTTTGGATTGGTTATCCAAATTTTGTTTAGTGTCGTTGAGTTGATTGGTTCATTAAATTGAAACCGCCCTTGCTGAAATTAAAAATCTTTTTCATTGATGCTTAATTTGAGTTGATGACCATGAGTATAAACCTATTGATATTTGTTGGTTGAAACTTGCACATATTTCTTTCAGTTAATCTATGCATGAGCTTGAAAATTCTTTCATGTGCATTTCTATGTTCTCTTTTCTTGAGGATAAGCAACGGTTCAAGCTTAGGGGGATTTTTTGTGTGTGTTTTATATCAACTTTTTGTACATTATCACACACTTTCAGCACATTTTGTCCCAATTTAGCCTCTATTCATATTCATTTTGTCTCACTTTTTAGTTTCTTTGCTTATCGCATGATGTTGATTACAGATATGTATTAAAAAGGTCAAATTGGAGATAGACTAACTCAAATCCAACCTCAATGGGACTTCTCTAAGTTTTGCAGCTGACCCAAAACCATTTCCTGAAGAAATAGCAGAAGACACGGTGTGTTCACTTACAGGCTGCCTCACGGGACAAATAACGTGTCGTGTGTTATTAAACACACGGTGTGTGATTCTCCAGCAACTTCTATCCCAGAACAGAGGAAATGGCGACACACTGTGTTCCTTATAAGACATGGTGTGTTCCTAGTATATGAAGGCCATCTACACCTTTCTGCCAAAGCACATAGTGTGCGTTTATTAAAACATGATGTGTGCTCTTCACCTGATTCACCTCCTAGAGGCATAGACACTGTGTGTCGGTTTCCAACATGTCATGTACCTCACTGCAGCAGCAACACTGAGCAAGAACAAATGACATGACACGTTGTGTTCTTCAACAGACACGTCGTGTCGTAATCAGTTTCTACAAACATGAAAATGACTGCCTTTCATTTTAAAAAGTGAATTGGATCCCAAGAGGCGGTTATGCTTGGTCATTTTGAAGTGTCTTATACCCAACAGAAGTTCCAGAGCAGAGGAAGGCAATTTTGGGGTATAAGAAGGTGGTTTCTTGTAAGAGAACCCCCATTCTACTTCGTTTCTTCTCCGTTTTCTTCTCCAAAGGTGCAGCAGAGCTACTCCCTTCATTCTAGCTTTCCGGGAGGGAAGTTGGTCTGAGTTGGAGCTTTCCTAAGGGGTGGAACTTCATCCTCTAGCTGCAGTTCTCTTCTCTTAGCCTGTATCTATTGTTCCTCTAGCTTTTTCCTTCTCTTAAGCATGCAAAACTCTAAAATTAATGTCATGTATATGCATATTGATGCGAGGATTTTGAGTCACTTTATAGACTAGTTTTACATGTGTTTTATGAGTTTATTAGTCACATTTGTGGTTAGTATCGCATGATTCACTCGCTTTAGTCTATAATCTCATTTTGCATCAAATCTACTATATTTCATCTTTTTAGTTATAAATGATCATATTGATGTGTTTTAGCAAGGCTGATTTGAATTTATCTTGAATTTTTAGGAAAAATGAATACATGCAGTTGTCGATACCATTGACAGTTGTCGATAGTATCGAATTGGCCACAGTCAGACAGCCTCAAGGAACCAAGATGAGTCGATACCATCGACACTGAAGTCGATGGTAGAGACATACCTACAGTGAGCCAGCAGTCAACTGGTCGATATTATCGACATAAAGTCAATACTATCGATCTCGCCCAGGTTCAGCGTCGGATTGGTGATAAAAGCGACGCATAAAGGTGTCGATACCATCGACACTAAAGTCGATGGTATCGAGTCTGCATCAGCACGAAACGTTAGAAAAAGGAAGAACTGTCGATATTATGACAGGTCGATACCATCGACCCGCGTCGATGGTATCGACGCCCTCAGATCAGGTTTTGTTACATATCATTTCTAATCAGACGGTGGTGATCTTTTGGCGATCAAAAGTGGTGCATATACCTAATTACGGAGGCCCTAAGCAGGGGAGGACGTCATTAGTCATTGCACCAGTCTCAAGGAGGAGAGGAGAGAAGAATGGAGCCCAGAGCCACGCCCTAATCGTTCTGAGAGCTGCGGAAGGAGTTTCCCACTATCGAAAGGTTGTAGATCGCTCATTCTACATCGAGGAATGTCTGGATCTCCTCCGTTCAGGGGTTTACATCACTTCTATTCATGTTTTCCCCATGTTTTCCCTTTCTCTCATCATGTCTTTCATTGAGATGAACATGCGGGGCTAATCCTCTTTATCTTTAGGACCGAGAGTAGCCTGGGTGATCGTTATATGATATTTTTACTATAGTATTTCATAATTTTTCTCTTAAATCCGTGGTATGATTTTGTTTTCTCCATTATATCATTATGATTGTTCACCCTAATGATAATCTAATACCTTTAATTATTTTGAAAGAAGAATTAACGGTAGAAAAGAGATGAAATTCACATTAACTAATAAATCCTTTGAACAAGGCAATGTACAGTTAATGGTGGAAACCCAGAGTATGGTCTTCATGCACCTAGTTTAGGGTATAGGTTACTACTACTGTGGAACCGACCTAGATTTAGGTAGTGAATTGTATCACGAAAATGAGCAATTCTGAATACAGGCCACTACCCGGAATGAGAGACGAGTTAGGATAACTATGCAGGAATTAATACAACGAGAACCTGTGGTGAAATCGCAATCCTAAAGATTCCCATTTGAATTGATTAAACCAAACATTTAATCGATTGCTCTGTTTTCTTTTATTTTTCTTTTCTTTTCAATCAACTCTCAAATCATTTTAATCGGTCTAGCTGATTGCAAGTAGTTAGTAGTAGTCTATCAAAAATTTTGTTTCCCTGAGTTCGACTCGGGCCTCACAAAGGCCTATATTACTCTGACGCGTGCACTTGCGTTCTACGCACGATAAATTTGTGTCAAGTTTTTTGCGCCGTTGTCGGGGAAACGGCAATTGTTGGCACTACGAGTACTACAAGCGACCACTCTAGGCCACCTTATTCTTTTAGTTACATTTTTAATTCTTGCAATTAATTGTCTATTTTTCATGAATCTATATTTGTCTAGCATTGTACTTAATTAAATTTATCATTTTGTAGGTACCATTGCATGGTGAGCACGCGTAGCACAGACTATGCGCAGTCATTACCAGAGGTCCTATCTTCGAGATCATATGATGAGGAGCACTACATTCAGAATCAATCTGAGAGAATAAATTCAGATTATGAACAAGAAGAGATGGCTGAAGAAAAGACGATATGGGAAAAGATCAAGGCGTCTTCTTCCTCCGCATCAAAAGGGCCGAACAAGAGGCAGGCAATCAACATCCCGACTTATAAAATTGATCCAGCACTAATAAATCTAGTCAAATCTAAAGCATTCCATGGACTAAAAAATGAAGATCCAGTGGCCCACATAAGAACCTTCGTGAAGAATTGTGACATGATCAAGATCGGTCATTTTCCACAGGAGACACTGTATTTGAAACTGTTCCCAAGTTCTCTTGCAGGAAATGCAAGGGAGTGGTTTCATAATCTAGATGATGAGATTGTTGAGACTTGGGATCAGATGATCGAGGTTTTTTTCGTACGTTTCTTCCTACCTAAGAAGACTAATGATTTAATTAGGAAAATCCACAACTTTACTTAGAATGCAGGGGAAACTTATTCAGAGACCTGGGAAAGATTTCAGATAATGTTGAGAAGATGCCCTCATCATGGGTTAGACAAGGAAAAATAGGTGAAGATTTTCTATTTCGTGCTTAATGAGCATGACAGAAGCAACTTAGATTCAGTAGGTTCAGGATTCTTTTTGAACAATATTGATATAAGGTGCTGGGAGATTCTTAAAAACATGGCAAAGATGCAGTCTTGGGGTACCAGAGATGCACCTGAACAAGTTAATCTGTAGGGGACGCTAAAGCCATTAAAGAACTGAATGATAAGATGGATCTTATTGCAAAGAGGCTTCTAGCAAAAGAAAATGAAGAGTCTGATGATGAAGCATAGGTGAAATTCATGCATCAGCAACAGGGATATAGGAATAACGCCTATTCCTGGAGGAAGGATAAGAAATTTTCCTGGAAAGATCCCAACAATTTCTTGCAGGACCCGGAAGCTAAGCCACAACCCACTGTAGAAGAAAAGAGCAATGAGTTGCTCAATCAACTAATCAAGCAGAATTAAGAACTCATGAGCACGTTTGGTCAACAAATCAAGCAACAAGGAGAGTTTATGAATCAGTTTGGGCAAACTTTACAAAGTCATGGGGCTCAGATGAGGACACTTGAGACATCTTTAGCACAGATGGCAACAGAGATTTCAAGCTTGAAGAAACCAACACAGCAAGGTTTTCCAGGAAATACAAATGTTCTAGGAGGAAATCAACAAGCCAAAGCAATTCTGTTAAGGAGTGGAAAGAAGATTTTAAACTCTAAGGTCGATGAACCAAGCACACCCCAGCCAGAGACCATAGGTGAGGCCACAGAGGAGGTCACAGTCACAGAGCCAATAGAGGATGCTATTGAGGAAGCCACAGCAGAGCCCATTGCTGAGGAAGAGACTGAAAAGAGGACGCCATATGTGCCGCCACATCAGAGGGCATAGACCGTTCTAGTTCCCTATCCAAATAGTATGAAGGCAAAGAAAGTGAACACCCAGTTCAAAAAGTTTTCTAGAAACTTTCTGTCAACATCCCACTATTAGAAGCTATTGAGAAGATACCCTCTTATGGTAAGTTTCTGAAGGATATAATTACTAAGAAGAGGAATATTCCTGATACTGAGGTGGTGGTTCTTAAAAAGTAGGTTAGTGCCTTCATTTTGGGAACATTACCACCAAAATGACAAGATCCGGGTTGCTTCAATATTTCATGTTACATTGGTAAGGTGAAATTTGGTGAAGCGTTGTGCGATTCCGGGGCAAGTATAAACTTGATGCCCCTCTCGACATTCAAAAAGTTGGGTCTTAAGGAATCTAGACAAAGCAACATGATGATTCAACTCGCATATAATTTTGTGGTATGGCCATATGGTATTTGTGAGGATGTCCTGGTAAAGGTTGATAGATTTGTATTTCCAACTGAGTTTGTGGTAATGGAAATGCAAGATGACCAAGGGAATGAGCTACTCCTAGAAAGACCCTTCCAGGCTACTACTGATATGATATTGGAGATGGGTAGAGGTCGATTGACATTGGCAATAGCGGATGACATATTTGAAATGGTTATGCCACAAAGCACAAAACAATCACAAGCAAAGGAGCAATGTCGCATAGTGAAGCATTTTGATCAAAACATTTCTCTTTGTTTAGGGAAGCCATTTCTGGATATGGCTCATGTAATGACCAAGGTAGATAAGGGGACATTGGAAGTGGATATTATGGAACAAACAAAAGTTGTTTCTCTTTGTAAAGTTGTGGGTTATCCAAATGATGAAGAGGAGGAAATTCCTCTATCTACTGAGGATGATGCAATAGCAAGTTCTGTGCTTGACACATATCCAAAATTGCCCCTAGAAGCTTGCTTATTTAACATCATGAATGATTGGATGAGAAGCATGTCGTTACAAGAATGTATAAAGATGCTTAAAGTGCTCCCGTTCTATTATGCCAAGCGTTATGAGGATCTTGGGCCGCTCCCACCACCGCTTCAATCATCATTGATCTATCCATCAGAATTAGAACTGAAGCCACTTCCCCCTCACTTGTTAGATGGTGAAAATCTACCAGTGATTATCTCGGCATATCTGAGTGCCAATGAAGAAAAGCAATTGATGATCGTGCTGAAGAACCACCGTGGTGCATTCGGGTGGTCAGTTGTTGATATTAAGGGGATCTCCCCTACTCTTTGTCAACACAAGATTCGGCTCGAGGAAGGAGCCAAGTCGGTGATTCAGCCACAACATCGACTCAACCCGAACATGATGGAGGTCGTCAAAAAAGAGGTGATTAAGCTCCTTTCACCATCTACTAAAAGTCATATATTACTCTGACGTGTGCACTTGCGTTCTATGGACGGTAAATTTGTGTCACATATTTACTATGGATGAGTAGAGCTCTTTTCTTGAGCATGGGAGAGTAGCTCACATGCCATTGTTCATGTAAACTTGAAAGTTATGCTGATTACTTTTTAATTTGCTTTCTTCCATGGATGCCTTGGTGTTTTCTTGATTGTATGTTTGGTTTACCACCTCTTATACATGTTTTATGCTTGTCTTGTCCTTTGGGAGAATGCATTAGGGAGTATGGAGTAGGATCTATGGAAATATTCTCTTGACCACGTGAGTGGATAGAGATTATTGAGGGTTTCGGTTGTGTTTGACACTAAACATAGACGCGGGAGCGTTATGTGAAATTGAGAACCATCTCATGGAATTATAAAATGCATGACGATGACAACCTCCTTTCGTATTAAATTTTAATCTTTGTTTCGTATGTTCATGTGATATAATGGTAATGGTAGTGAAATCTTATGCTCAAGTTTCTAATCATTTAATCAACATTGTTGTTTAAAACCATGCTTAGTTTCCATTTCTTTTAGTGTATAATGAATCAATCTTTTATAATCTGATTTAAATTAATAAAAGTTAACATATTTGTGCCTAACTAGCCTAGCTCCTTGTGCTCAACACTCGATTACATTGACTCCCATATACTTGCGGGTGATTAGTGAGTTGAAATCTTTCCCTTTTTAAAACTCTCAACATGTAGCTATAATTGATGGTCAAGAGTTACATCTCTAATTGGGACGTTGGTCTCACCCTGTGGGTTTCCACATATTTTAGGTGGTCATTGGTGGCGTGGTGGAGACTGTGTTGTTGAGGAAGAGCAGCTTGGAGATTAGTAGACACAGAATGTTGGATGTTGGTAGTGTTGTAGTAGAGTCCTAGTGTCTCCCTGTACTCTTAGGATCCGGAAGGTATGTGTTCTGCAGATGTTGTATCTTGATACATGGTTTTGGCAGTATGGCAGTGTTTATATATATTTGACATGTACATGTGAACAAATCTTTTGTATACAGGTGTGGCCTTATCCAATGTACATATGTGAATACCTGACATGATATGTGATACGTGATACATGTTGTGGACATTGTTGTAATATGTTTCCGCATGTGAAGGCTATATAAGAATGGTTTTAATTTACCTACTTTTATGGTAATGTGATTGTTTAACGGTTGTTAGTGTGTTTGGTATTGAGTAATCTCACTCATGTGGCATTGGGCGTTATAGATTTATTATCATAATAAGAGACAAGGATGCAACATGTGTACTAACAATCGATCTTCAATTGAAATGAATTCAAGGTAGAAATCAAAGAGAGCTTTATATCTTCATCAAATATTATGATTCTTCTTCCTCTTCTCTTTTCTCCTTAAATTAGGGCACATACACAAAGAACATAAGTGGTCAAAATCCTCCAAAATTAGGTCAAAAAATCTTGTGTAGTTCATCTACTTGGCCCACCCAAATATAAGATAAATGGCTTTAGGTAAATGTAATTCTATCTTGACTAGATATTGCATTAGTTCACTGAGTAGTCTAGTCAATCTCTCACCTATAGTGGGCCCAATAATCTAAGGCCCATCAGTTGTCTTGTCAAGTGGTTCAATGAGCTGGTGTATGAACTTTTGCATTTGATATGTGAGATGTTCGAATGAGAGGGTAAGTTGGTCAGTTCATCTTTGTTGTAGATTATTTGCATAGGGGTCCCAGTTGAATGACTAGGAGATCCAACTAACCATATGGGAACCTTGATGATTTACTCTTACTTAATGTCATGGGGAGCCGATCAACTCAAGGAGGTATCTAGTCATTTATCTAGATGAATGAGTTGTTGAAGAAAGCCTCCCTCTATTTGATCAATTGGTGGTTTCAACTGATTGGTATTATCTTGGGTTAGTGTAGTTGTAAAGACCATATGTTAATGATCAGGTGACAAAAGATATCAGAATATGTAACCGATTTTAGGTACATTCATGCTTTACGTCAGAATGTTCAAGGAGTCGATATGAAAGGACTACAAAATTTCTATCTACTCTTCAATACAGGACAACTCTTTCACGTCTCTTCTAGGTCTTCTTTGTATCACTTGTCTGTGAATTCCCATAAGGAGTGAATCCACATATGGACTATAAATAAGGGTTGGATCAGTAAAGTAGGTACTAAATCTTTATTATTGATCTATTTCAATAAACATGAACAAGAGGAAATTCAAATTATGTACAAGTTCGGTAAGAATCATTTTGTGGACTAATGTCAAAAAGTAAAAGATTTTTAAAGATATATAAGATATAATTCACAATATTATTCAAAATATCAAATTTGCAATATTGTTCACAAAACAAGATGTGCTCAAGAGTCCTAATAATTCCAAATATTCAACATTAAGGATTGTTTTCATTGGTACATGCAATCTAATATTTTATCTTCGTCAGGGCTAGATGTCTAGTGGTCTTCCCTATATGAGAGAATGACACTTTCACCTATGGTGGTAAACAATATAGAGGGACCTCTATGTCCATCATCCACTATCCAGGGTTGGGGATATGACCCACCAAATCAAGGAACCAAAGCTCTAGACAATATTCAAATTTTGCGTGAATGTACAAATCCTATTTTTATTCAATCATTCAAAAATATACAATATTCCATTTTTTGTGGTTATCTTTAATAAGGGAGACGAGGTTATATTCAAGTTTGGGTTCACCACTCACCAAAATGAAACCCAAGAGAGTTTAAATAGCACAATAATTGAAATAGAGAATTAGTACCTCAAGACTACAAGTTTGCACAACACATAATTCGAGTTTTTCCAAAAATTGATGAAGATAGCTACAAATTAGAGCAAATTTGTTACTATTTGGCATGGAATCACCAATTTCATTCAGTTTCAGTTATTTTAGGGTTGGTTTCTTTGTCTAGGCTTCATGTTTCATGTTTTCTTAATGTCTTCCTTTCTAGGGTTTCTAGTTTTGTTATGTGTATGATAAATCTCTCATACAAGTGAATGTAAACATATATCATCTTGTAGTTGGATTTTCTATCTAGGCTTCATGTTCCATGTTTTCTTTTGATATCTTATTACTCTCAAATCATAAAAGAAGTTTTTGAAACATTCTCATAGCTCCACAAAATTATGCTCTACTTATAGAAAATGTCTGGCATATAAATTCAGATTTTGAGATGAGTCAAAAGTTCCATATGAATTAGTTTATTTAAATTATTAAACACTATACAAAATGGTTCTGTTACAACCCATACCTTACTTTTATGGTAAATTGAGATTTTAAGATAATCATGGCATTAACTACACCTTTTAACACTTTGCATTGTTGGGTATTTGATTTATATGTTATCTTAGATAAATTTAATCTTTGATTTGTTAAAGAAAATATTTGATGTGTATACATCAAGGTTTGGATCTTCGTCGATTTAATGTAACAAACACATATATGAAAAAGGAGATCTAAGAATATTTGAGGAATATTTTAATAAAAAATTATTAATTGAGAATTTTGTAAACCTCTTGGTGTAGAATTTAAAATAAAATAAAATTGCAATCCAACACAAATATAACAAACCAAATTAGAGTTAAAATTAGATAGTTGTGAACTTTTAATTTTCATAGATATATACCTTTGGTTCATCAACTGATGGTTTGGCAGATTCATCAATCGATGGTTCAGCAGATTCAACAATTTATGGTATGACAAATTCAACAACTGATGGTTTGGAAACCTCAACATGTGATGTTTCAGCATACTCAACAATTGATGATTTTTTATCCTCAGCAATCAATGGTCTGGAAGGCTCAACAACCAATGATTCGAAGACTCATACATTGATGGTTTTGAGCTAAGCTTCATTGGATTTTTATTTTGATTTTTCACATAATCATATTTCTAAATTGCACAAGAGGAAAACAGAAAGGTTCTTTGCAGGGAAACTTTAGGGAAGAACAAGAAGAACAGGGGAAGTTAATGGTTTCTCCTTATATTCAACTTGGTGAGTTGATTTTGACCGTAGGTTTTTTCTTCTTTTCATTTTCCTTTGCTCAAAATCATATGTTTTACATAATAAAGGGTTTCCATAACCTTTTTTAATCATCTTCTACCTCCAACAGGAATTGTATAGGTTTGTTTGTGCAATGTTAGGCTTTTTAGGTTTAGTTTTTGAAGATTGGAGCTCAAATCCAAACTTAGTGAGGGGAATTCAAGTCTATGTAGCTCTAAATTGACATCAGTAAGGCAGATCAAGACTGGGTGAGTGAAAATCATCTTAAAAACCTTGATTGCACAGAGATGAAGCCAAAAATTAGAAGGAACGAGGACTGTCTTTTACGTAAATTATTGTTCTTGATTCATTGAGCTTAAGCATGAGATTTCGGTCGACAATTGAATGTTTTAGTATATTCATGATGCAAGTAGCTATTTTTAGTTTTATAATTGTTTTCTACAGAGTCGTAGTGAATGTTAATGGTAGAATTAGAGGTATCATAACCCCAAGTTTGGTTGAATTTATACAATATTGAATCACATTATAAATTTATGATCTAGTCGATGATTTCTTCCAATTAGATACTTATGAAGTTCAAAGAATAGTTCATTCTAGTTTTTATCAGTATTCTCAGTATGTCTTATTGACGTCAGTGATTTAGATTATGTTCAATGTTTAGAAAATGTATATAGAAGCCTGAAGTATTGAGTTAAATCTAATATAGTACATTAGTAATCTATCAATAAAATTAAATAATCAATTAGACATTAGATGCCCTAAATACCATAGAATCCATCATAGAGGTATGCACTTTGAATGACTAAACATGCCTACTGAGTAGAAGAGTCTAAAATGAGGTAGTCAAAGTGTAATAGAGAGGTACAAGGGACTAAGCCAAGTGAGGATGGACTCCATAAATGAGTAAGATACCCAATATTAACTAGAGATTTTGGTGGTACCCAGTGCAGTTCAATTATTTTATATATTGCTCAGTAGGTCAGTTGTTACACCCCGATCTCACAATTACCGCTAATCATGAGATTAGGGTATAAATTGAGGATTTATCGTAATACAAAGATCACCCTTAACTTTTTCTTCTTTTTCAGACTCTTTGTTTTCTCGCATTGAACCACATAAACTAACTTTACAAGAGAATTAAACTTTTATTTTTCTAATTTAATCTCAGCATTAATGATACACATCCATACATTCATTATGTTTCTCACACATTCATGTAGATACGACATGAAAATCATTTGCATTCTCTCTTATTAAGGAAACAAACATACAAAACATCATTTACAACTCTCTCACATCTATACAAGGACCTAGAGTGATAAGGACCGACTGAACTTAACTATACTCAGACTTAACTCTTGTGGCAGATCTACTCTGATGCAATGATATCTTCTTCAAGTCCATGTGATTTCCCTAAAAATTTTGAGTAGAGGAGTGAGCCTACACGCTCAGTGAATGAGTACTTCAAAGAAACAGTCTAAAGCACTGATATAATTACAGATATACTTTTGAGCAACTGATATCAATTATAATAGTAGTAAGCTTTAAAGAGTCTAATAATTGAAAATCATAAATATGGCAGGATACTCTAGATATTATAAGAGTGAATCGATATATGGAATGTTTGATTAATCATAAAGAGAACTAATAATTCAGAAACATACAAAGAATAATTGAATAAATGTACACACTTGTTTGATCTCTCATTCATTTTATTATGCCCTGATCATATGCAGTGTACTCTACATATTAAGACTCGTGGTGCACTACGATCACACCGTATAAGACTTAGCGGACACACCCAGGAAATGTTAAGTCTGACTATTCTCCTGGTCTGTAATAGGGAAATGGCTCTCTGGCCTAAACTGGACTCCTCCTCTAACCTGAGCACATAGGCGGAGAGTCAAGCCACCACTTGGCTTTTTCTGTACTCTAGTGCCACCAGGACTTTTGGTTGATGTTGGACTCTGCAAACTATAATTTAAGGATACTTCCACTAGGCTTCATCCCCCGTTCCACCTGATAGCATGTTCTGAACCCCCTATATTGGACGCTGCCAGGGTTAGGTCGTTTCACCCCTAAGGCGCAGACCTCACATAGGGGTTCTACGATGTCAGGGCCCTTAAATCTATAATTTTATTATTCCTAGAAAGCTCTTTCTATATTGTACCTTTCTCTTGCTTATACTTGACTCTGGTATATCTATGGTGTCGCGTCTACTCATTTAAAGTTATAATACAATATGTATATCATTCTAAACTTGGCCGAGCAATATACTCAAGCACTGTAATATATTGAGAAATCAACATACTATACATGCAGGCAGACTGAAATACTTAAATAAACATAATGCATGTCCATTTTGTACTTATACACTAGAATCATACAGTTAAACATCTTAATATACTGATAAGAGCTAATTACTTAGCATACGAGTAATTATCATTTGCACCCATAAATTATTTGTACTTTCTTGGAAAATGTGCACATCGACCCAAAAATAGGGTTGTGCATCTCATACTGAGAACATGGTAATCAAAATACTTAATTCATTGAACACCCTATCCTTAGGGTTTCATTTACCTCATTCACTTATCACATGGCTCTCATAAGGATCTAATATGTCATAAACATCCACTAAATATAGATTGCTTTAAACAAGTCATATACAATCAACATATGTATGAAATCCTCGAATTGAGCTAATTTAGGGTTTTCCATGCCATTCATTGATATATTATGAATCAAGAATAACATTTCATAAATAGAGTCTATGATGCCAAGAAAAACACTACAAATAGATTTCACCATATTTATTCACAAATTTCCAACTTTCTACTCATATAGGGCTTCACCCTCTTTACGAAGGTATCAAGAAAACACTATTCACATCACATGAAATCCAAGATAGTATTTGACATATATGTACTAAGCATTCAGACAAACAATCATTCATAACCAAGGGAATCCAGATAAACAAATTTCTCTATTTAATTTTACAGCAATTTCAGTCATAGACAGATTCCCTATATTTCAGTTTACTCTTATAACCTCTGTGAATACTTAGAGAATTCTTATTAGGATGTATTGTATACATTTCTAATATGATTTTATCATCTGAAATTATTCCAAACAGAGGAAAAATCCATTTCATATCATTTTGCAACAACTTAGATGAAACACACAATTCAGGGTTTGTAGTCGCATACTAAGCAATTAAAGATTATGGATGATTTAACCAATTTTCGTACAATATACTGTTTAAAGGAAGTTCCCACTCACCCTAATGAGTGAAAACACCTTAAAACGTATCACATATCTGAAAATCTCGAATCCATATCAAATCCCTAGCAATTCACCTGATTCTTCTTCTTTCAACTCGAAAACCCTAGAAATGTGGGATTATGAAGAAAGAGTGAGAAAATGGGAAGTTTTGACACCATTTCGGATCAAATCAGAGGAGGGAAGAAATCTTGACATGTGAGAGAAGATTCACCATGAAAATATATCCAAAGAAGCTAAACTTATATGATTTCATCATTCCTCGAACCGCAAAACCCTAGGTCAGCATCTCCATCAATTTCTCCTCTCAAACCCTAACTCTTCGTTTCTCTATAGGATTTCGTTTCTCTAGTTTGAATCATGAATTATGAGATCTCCTTGTGTGTTATCTTGACCATATAGATCAATTGAGCTTCTTGGGTCAATTGCACATTGACCCCTCATTATACTTTCTCTTATTTCAGCTGAATTTTCTGTCATAAAAATATTACTGTAATTTGTCTACTTATAAGGTCTAAACGCATTCAAAAACTATGACAATTTTACATGTTGTTTATGATTGAGTTTAAGATCTCTAATTAAAATTTTAGATCATTTAGAGTTACCAATAAATAATTAAAAATAAAACACTACACTGCTGAAAAGCACTCTATCAGCATTTTGGTCGAAGTATAGTTGACCGAGAACCACTTTCAAAGAATACTCAAATATTCTGAAATTTTTCTCCAATATGTATGATTGAGTTATCCATATCATATCCAAAATTCAATTAAATACAAAATCTTTAGAAAATATAAAAAATCATTTACCACACTGCTATCCTGATCAAAATCCATATTCATGTACTATCAAAACCCTAATTTTTGCCGATTAGGGTTTACATTTCTCAAACCCTAATTCTTCAAACTAAAATCATAGTTAGATTTTATTATTAGGCTTGAAACATCACAATTGATCTACTATCATTAATCATGTCTAAACAATGTTCAATCTAATCAAGCATGTAATCATTCAGGTAAACCCTAGTTTACCAATTAAGCACAAATGTGGTCATTACATCAGTCCTTGTGGAACTAGTGATGTAGGTAATTAAGTCAAGTGATTAAACTCTCCACCTAAGTATCAATGTTTAATGGAGCAGTCCAATTTATTTGAAAAGATGTTTAACCACCAAGGCACGAAGTGGCGAGTCCCGTTGCAGACCCCTGGGAGCTAGTTTAATAGACTTAGGGCATGTTTGGTACGTGGAAAATGTAGAGGAAAGGAAGGGAAGGGAAAAGGTTTTGGCCCATGTGGTTGGACAAAGTGATGAGAAGGGAGAGCAATAAAGGGGGAAAATCAAGTGTATTTTTAGCCAATTCTCTCCTATTCTCTCCCTACCAGATCTTAATGGAGACAAGAAGGGAAAAGACTTGGCTGAAAAGTTATTAGAAAGGTCAGGAAATAATAAAAGGTGAGAGAGAAAATATAAGTAATATAATGAGAAAAAAAGTAGTATAACCACAACTATTGTGAACAAAGAAGTAGTATATCACTCATGTGTTATGTCACTTGGTGGGACATATGTGAATTTGGAGGAGTGTTTGATAAAATTTGGAGACTTTTTAGTGAAAAGATAAAAATAAAATAAAAGGAAACTAAAATAAGTTTGAATACATAATTTAGAAGGAAACTTGGAATTTTAAGTTTTTGTTATGAGCGTTGAAAAGTTTGACATTAGTATACAAACACAAAAAAATCAGAGGAAATGCGGTGGATATGGTTGAATGTACTTGTGAAGAAGTGTATATGATGTATTGTTGCTCTTTTGATATGTGCACCCATGTCCTATATATAGGAGAGGAGGCAATTACAAGGAAGCAAACTAAACCCTAATGGGTCATGGGAAACAGACCCATGTAGAAAATAGACTAATTAACCTATTAACTAAATAGGCTAATATTCTAACACTCCCCCTCAAGTTGGAGTATGAGTGAAAGCATGTCCAAACTTGGAGTTACATGACTCGATTGAACGATAAGAAATAAATGACAAATGAAAGATAGAAGTGTCACACCTCATACAAATAATTATTACCCCCCTTAAACAAGACTTCCTAACTAAGAATATTGATGACGCCTCTCTCAGATGAGTTCAGTAGGTTGGAGAAGCTCCAGCTTTGAAAAAGGTCTTTCTCTTAAAGTGCATCTGGAGTGAAGAACATTTGAAGCAGACAATCATAAATACCACAACTACACCATCTTAATTGGAGAAGAATGTGGAGTGGAATAAGCACACTCAACACATCCAATGTACATAACATAGTAGGAACGCAGAGGCACAATGTTGATGTAGCAGTAGAGATGCCTATGAATTGACTATGAAATGTAGACAACTAGAATTAGCACAGAAGACCACTGACATGCATAATGTGGCATGAACACACTGGATGAGGTGTTAAGATGTCATCTCAACATATAGAAGTAGCAGATGCAACTTGGAGAAGACGTGATGAAGTAGCTTGGTGAATATCACTGTGGATGAATCCTTGCAGATACAAAATTTGCTCAGGCTTGAAGATGACAAGCTTCAGCGATGAAGAAGCAACCATCTAGAACACCATCAACCCAGCATGGATGATCAACTGGAATGTCATCAACACCAAAGGTACTTGAGGTCAGAGTTAGCCGCAACAACTCTTATCCTGACATACATAATGTGGTGCCAACACAAAAGTTTAGGTGGCAATGTTGCAACTGTGAGATCCTTCAATGTTGTCTAAAAAGCAAGTGATGCTAAGTGGGAGTGATGTGCCACAAAGACATCAGTAATGAAGATGTGCTGAAGAACATGAAGCTCCATGAAGATAACCTTGAATGTATCATCTCGTCTCATCTCATGTCTCTCTCCTCATATCCTCTCTCTCATGCTCTCCTCATACCCTCTTCTATATCTCTCTCTCTCCTCTATCCCCCCCCGCACAACAAATACAATGAGAGTGAGTAGATAGTGTGAAAAAGGGGAAATATGACCCCCCACACGTGTAAAGACGCACACATGATGGATGGTAGGGTGGGAAGGGAAAAGGTAAAACAAGAGGTGTAGTATGTAGAGAAGAGAAAAAAGAAGACTACCAGAATGAAAACTTGGTAGAAAGAGGAGATACACTACCTGAATGTTACGCAGTAGGAGAAGAAGTGGCACTACCTGAATGGTTCTTGACAGAAAGACTGATAACCCAAATTAATATGAAAAATAACCCTATTATAAGATCCGGATATAGAAAATGCATGGATCTTTTCTTAACCTGAAAAGAACATTTATCCAGCCCTTAGGCCTCCAAAGGTCTATCTCTCTCCCAATACTTGATGATAATTAGAGCCCCTACAAATAAATTTGATGGGTCAAAAAATAATAACAAGATTTGATTGTCATCATGTATTGGAGGAGAGATAAACCTTTGGAGGACGTCATTACTGAAATTGGAAGTGGACAGACTGCTTCTGACATGTCGTGTCTATGACTGGACATGCTGTGTCGATTGTCATGGGTGAGAGGCAGGCTCCTGATGACACGCCATGTAAGATTACTGACACACCATGTAGCTTTGATGGTCGATGGTGACAGGCTTCCAGCAACATGCCCTATGGAAATTTGGACATGCCGTGTCGGATTTCGAAGGTGTAAACTGAATATTCGTCGACACGTTGTGTTCAAAATTAACATGATGTGTCTAGTGTCGGAGGCATACCTGTAATCTCCAGTGACATTCTGTGTTCAAGGATGACACGCTGTGTATGTTGTGATATGCATCGTCGAGGAAGAGTCTTGGAATTTAATACGTTGTGTTGTTTGAGAAACAAGTCATGCAGTTGTGATCTAAGTGAAGCTTTGTGCCTTCAGGGTGATTCTTGAGCGCAACACGCCGTGCCGACCACGGCTGATGCATGATCTCAATAGAAATTTGCAGCGTCAAGGAGACAAGTACCCTGGTAATTAGCACCGTGGGTCGACGATAATTAGCATCATCTTTGTAATCCTTTGATCATGAAACGTGGTGAATCCTTGCTTGACCATGGCCGGATCTGGACAGGAATTAGCATCGTCCAAGATCCTAATAAATGGTGTAGTTGTGGACTGATGAATGGACAATTTGATGGCTAGAGTGATGGCATGATGCAGAGGCAATAGAGCAATAAGGAGATGAAGAAAGTTTCTAGAGTGAAAGGTTGATCTTCTTTGGCATGGTTGCTTCAATAGCAGCAGCTGGAGCTACTTGACGATGATCTTTTTTAAGGATATGGGGAAAGTGATGAAGACAAATAGATCTGGATAGGAAATAGTTCTAGAGACTTAGACTGGATAGAGATTTCTGATAAGGATGGCGTGGGCTCATATATAAAATCTATATGAAAGGGGAAGAAGATGTGACCATGGAGACCGGGAAGTGCCTAACGAGAGGCCGGAATAAGCCATGGAAGGAGGTTGTGATGCACTTGATTTGGTTTAATTTTGAAGACAAAATTTCTTTTTAGGTGTGAAGGATATGATGGATTGAACTTTTGAAATCCTTGAATAGTTAATAACAAAAGTGAATTTATGTTCGTTTGAGTTACTTTGAGAGTTCTAACTACTTTGATAAAGTTAGTGTTGATTGATGTTGATATTATGACTAATGCTCCTAAATATGTGCCATTTTGGATTAAGTGGTTACTTGGTCAAACAGTGGTGTCATGGCACCAAAAACTAATATAATGTAGCTATAATGATGATAAAGCTATGACTCTAATTTCATAGCCCCTGTTTGGAAACGTCCTGGACCGGGTTTGAGCATTGTCGCGTAGCGACACGTAGGCCCAAACCAGTCCAGCTCGGGCTAGGTTTCCGTTTGGCAATGAGACTGGTTCGGACCCCATTTTGGGTTTAGTCAGTCCCATTTTCGAGCTTGACGCAGTACATGTAGAGGCAGGTTTGGAATCTCAAACCCGGTTTGAGATCCTACCCCGACTCGCGTCTCGCGTCTCTCGGGCATCCCTCACGACGCATCTTTCCCTCCCTCTTCCTGGCGAAGCAGCCCTCTTCCAGGCGAAGCAGCCCGTGAAGTAAATGTGACGCATCTGCTCCCGACGTAGCTACCTTCGGCGTAGCTGCTTCCTGCCGCCTGCCACCACCGAGCTAGGTCGGTCAAAAGCAAGGTCTTCCATTCCTCGTCGTGTCATCTACAGAGGAAGGCATAGGCGGCACAGAAGAGGAATCTGAAACCCTAGTCAGTGTTGTGCCTTTAAATTGGGGGTGTGGTGCTGCGAGGTGCTGGACTTCTACACAAGCTTCTTCGTCCAAGTGTTGCGAGGTGCTGGACTTCCGCAGAAGATCGTTGCCGCTCGCTCGTGGTCTACCGGCGCTGCCCAGGTCGATGCTTGTGCCTAGGTTCCGCCTCTTCCGTCGTCACTCCAAGGAGAGATTCTGCTCAGGTTGGTCTCTGTGTAGGGTAGAGGGTTATTTCGGTTTTAGGGCACAATGTCAAATAGGGTTATTTCGGTTTTAGGGCACAATGTGGAATAGGGCACAATGTCAAATTAAGTACCAAAACATTTGTGAAATGGTGTTCTTTATCAAAACATGTACGGTTGAATCTGATGTTAGATTTTGATTTTGATTTTGAATAGGCACAATGTTGTTGATTTTGATGCTTTTCCCTTTCCCGTTGTTTACTCTGCACAGAACATATTTGTTATTGGTTTGATGCTCTGGACGAGCATGGTCTCTGAACTGATGTGGTCTGTAGTATGTGTTGGTCTAAGAAGCACGATTTCAATAGGAAAAAAATGATTCCTATAGACTATTGATAACATTATGAAGAATGTGACTCTCTTACTTTATAGTGATTCCTATAGACTATTCAATTTATCAACTAGATTTTAAGAAAATAATTTGTTTCCATCATCCTGTTTATATATAAATAAGTAAATAATAATAAAAAATGGAGAGTCTCTTATATAGAAAGATGTGTAATTACTATATAACAACCCTTATTGAACCTATAACAACTTGCTTCTCATTATGTAGCCATTTTTCTCATTAGATCCTTGAACCCAACCCCTTTTGATCCTTAATTTGTGATGTTAGTCACATCATTGTTCTCCCTCTCTGTCACTGCTATTGGTACTGTTGTTTTCATGGTGTTGTATTTGATAAATAGTGGCGCCACCACTTATAATATGCTCCAATACCACCTTCAGTATTTATAAATATTTTTTATGCTCACATCACAGATGCCTCCCATCACTACCACCTCCTTAATTTTCTTCCGTCACATGTCTTGATACTTTTCCTTCTTCAATCACTCTCTATTTTGTTTTTGTTGCTTGTGCCACCTCTATTGTTGTTTCTTCTCCACACATAGGATTCCATTAACCATTTTCGTACCTTGATATTTAGTATGAAACAAGCCATAGAACTTTAATTGTGATTGCATGCATACTGTATGCTACAAAAAATGATTGAGAAGGTGATGGGTTTTCATTTAGTTTGAGGGTGCATAATTATGTATGATTTTTTATCATGCTTCAGTTACCAAATACAAAAGTCAACACACTATGGCTATCACACACGTCTAGCTAATTCAGTTCAGTATTTTTTTCATTCATATATTTAAATTTTGTGTGGTGCAGGTGTGACATTATAGTATGTTTTAATTTACAGAATATCAATGATTGATCTTTTAGAATTTGTGTTATTCTGAAAACTAAGTTGATTTTGTGCGTTGATTAAGGATAAGTGAAATGTTGGACACAAATATACAATACAATTGACATAACAACTAGTTGAATATATTCGTTGAATATGGAAATGGTGCATCTATAATAATAACTAACTAGATACAACACATAACAACTAGTTATATCACACTTATTAAAAAAATTCATATCTAGGTAAACAACTCAATTTTTTCACTAGAAGTTTTGGTGTTTCTTTTGGTCAAAGTAAAGTAAACAAACGTGTTGAGATAAATATGCTAAACCAAACAATGAAATCAAAGGATGTCTACATACATGATTGGCATATGACCAAACTAAGGACATATGTGGTCCACCATTCTAATATTGGGAAAACTAATGTGATCAAATTTCAAAATTAAAACAAATTGAATGATGAAATATAGTCATACCTCATTTTGGAAAGGATTGATGAACTAATCCTACTAAAATAAATAAAACAAAATGATCCAAATAAACATATATGTTAGTTGTTTATTAAATTACACTAATATTAGTGTCTTTTTGGACCATCTCTATGTAACAACCAAAACGACAATTCAGTAAACCGTTCTGTAGGTATTTCAGTCTGTCTGGTTGGATGTCTCAATAGTAGGTTGCTTTTTCAATATGAAATATACTAATATGTGTTCAGTTTTATGTTATACAATAGTAGTTTGCTTTCTATATGATGGGTACCCTTTTGAAGTAAATACTACGAAATTGTATAGACTTGTGTCTAATTTTCCAAATGGTTTGAATTTGTTTTTTCCCTTGCAATTGTTTTTTAGTACAAAATGAAGTATGAAGCATACGTTAAACTATTTTTTGGTTTCTAGATTGCACTTTGATGTTTTCATTTCTGGATTAGATTGTGATGATTGTTCTCATGGATTTGAACCACCACTTCATTTCATGATACATTTCTTTAAACTTTGGTGCCACTTGTATTTGACCTAGGGTCAGTAACATTTGAGAAATTTGTGGATCTTAAAGTTAAGTAAAAGTAACCCAAATACATGGACCCATGTCCTAAGTATTTGTCCAAATTTTAGGCTACTCTTTGGAGAAAGGTTTGTCATTGATTTGTATGCATTCGTTCATATTCATGGACATGTTTCCAATGCATTTGATAATTTTTGTGTTAATCTGACCTGAATCACATGTCCCTCTCCATCTGGCCTTAATTTTTTGTGGGATTGCAACTAGTTGACTTGGGGCCATATTTAGTTCAAGCACACCTCGAGTCCATCCATGCATGACTTTCTCACACATTTCAAGCGTGTTTTCCTTGTTACTTCAAATCATTTCAGGTTGATGACAAAATATTTTCATATGATATTTTATACAAGATTTCAGTAGCACTTTCAACTTAAGCTTTACTAACTTTTCCCATGCTCAACTTTAATTTTGTTTTTTTGTTTCTTGATTGGACTATGATGCTTTTTCCCATGGATTTGAACCACCACTTTGTTACATGCCACACTTTTCTTAATTTGGGTCAGTTTGATCTCATCATCCTGAACATTCAATCATGATGAAATTATGTATGTCTAGTTCAATTATAGCCTAGTTGTTTTCCAAACTATGGTCATGAGTTGGATTTAGACTGATCCCTAATGGGGTTTGCTTCCCGGCAGGTACAATACAACTGAACATGGCTCTCTTTCATGTGTCAATCAAGTTTCATGACATACTTTGCAGTCATTGATAATTGTATTAGAAGTCTACACTTATTCTGCAAATCATGATTATACATTGACATAATTTCCAAAAAGTGTGGTTGTGATGTGTGTTAACCATGGTTTAACCTATTCCTAAACAAATATATGTCAACGGTATGAATGTCAACACTATGTGTGTTATCCATACAACATACTATGAAGAATCTTCTAAAACATATGTTTGGACTTGCCGACATAACCACCAAACAAGGATCATGTTCGTTCATGTTATGTAGCTTGGTCCACTTCATGTTTAGTAGCTTGGTTCAGTTCCTTTAATTACTTAGTGTGTTTCAGTAGTCCTTGTAACTTATGTCATTCAGATAATTTCTGATTGTTCATGCTTCAGTTCATTTATTGCTCTATTTCCTTCTACGACTTCAACTGAATTAGTACTAGAACCGTAGTAAGGTTTTGGGTCTGTACTGGTTCACATACATGTGGTACTAGGTCCATTCTCATTCATTCATAAATCAGGGAATGACCAGATTCAATCAAGTCTGTTGGGTGTTAATCAATCAAGGTTGTGTCATTTGTGTATATTTGTAACTTGCCAAATTTGACTCATGTCATCAAATATTGCAGCAACTACACGAGTATGCCTCCCGTCGACCCTAACCACCGTATTGTATGGATAAGAGAGTCTGATGCCGCTGTGGTGACAACATTGTGCAGACAATATGACCTAGGCAGGTGTATTGATGGTAATTTTACTAGGGACTCTTGGAGGGAAATAACTTCTGATGTCAATAATAGGGTTGGCGACGTGTATAAGTTAGACCAAATAAGAACTCGCTGGAAGAACCTTAAAAAGGACTACGTCCATTTGAAGGGTTTGACCAACAAGAGTGGCGTTGGATGGGATGAAGAAAGGCACACGCCCATTGTACCGGACACCCCTGAGTGGAAAGAGGCCATTGCGGTACGCACACTATACAGAACTTTTATCATAACAAATTGTAATTGTACATGTAAACAGGATTATCCTAATACACATATTTTTGAAAGCGTAGGCAGACAGGGACCTGACTAGGTTGCTTAGGCGCCCGTTTCCCCACTACTACGACATAGAGCTAATGGCGGGGAGGAACATTGCTAGAGGACACCATGCAATGTCTTCGGCGGACAGTCAGATTCCTGCAGATGTTGCGTCTGAGGATGATGTAAGTGTCGACTTAGGCACGCCTGATACACCCATGTACACACAATCGGCATCAGACGAGCGTAGCGTACCCGCACCTACCGTGCAAAGTGAGGGTGAAAGCGCGCGGCCTGGGGGAACAGATAACCCGTCAGTTGGGGGCAGGAGTCCTTCTACCCATACGCACAGGAAACGACAATCAACGCCGCAAGAGCGATGTAGTCTTTCCAATGAAGTTCTGGCTGAGTTCACACAGGTTTACACAAAGTTTCACGAGTTAGGCACCTCCATGATGACCAAATCCTATGAAAAAGAAGAGTTGGCAAACATTTTACAACATTTTAATGACAATTTCCCTGATGCCCCCATCGCTGTTTTTACTACACTTGTGAACGCCATCAAGGACTCAACAAACCGCAACATCTACCTTAGCCTCAAAAACACCCCTGCAAAGATAACCTTGTGGTTAAACGACCTTTGTGAAAGGTCACAATTCGGTTTTGCCACATCTGTACCTCCAATGCCTTCATTTTATTTCCCGTCTCCACAACCATTCCCTTCACCCAACTTCAACAGCACGTCACCTCAACAATCATTTGTGCCACCATTCCCTTCACCCAACTTCAACAGCACGTCATCTCAACAATCATTTGTGCCACCATTCCCTTCACCAATTCCAATACCACATCGTCTCACCCACCATTTATGTCGTCTTCCTCTTCACCCAACTTCCCAGGCACATCGTCTCAGCCACCATTTATCCCGCCACCCAACTTCCCAGGCATGCCACCGATGTGGTTTCCTTCATCCAGTGATGCTGGCCCATCGGGAACATAATTGCACGGTTTATTTTGTATGCATTTGATGTTAATTATTTTCCGTCCAAACATTTACATTTGATTGACTGTTGTAATAATTTACTTTCCACACACACATTACATATCCGTACAATTTCATTTGATTGAGTGTTGTAATAATTTACTTTTCGCACGTTAATTGGATTGTCTTATGTTGTAGCAATTATTATGTTGTTGTTTTCATTGTACATGTAGGCATCGTGTCTTCCAATGACCAACCGCAAACACATGACATGCTCAACAACCTTTTATTAGATACCTTGTTGTGGCCAGTGATTCACGTTGGTGATTTAATTGCCGACTCTATTGCATACTCAATCATGGACGCAGTAGACGTTGATGCCTCCACACCACCTCATATCCCTAGGTCAGTTAGCATCAGGAGTGGCCACATAAAGGTCTTAGAAATATTGACCGGTCACGAACAAAGGGCTTATGACCTATACCGGATGCGTCCACAAACTATAATGACCTTTGTCGACAAGCTTGAGAGTCGTGGCTTGTTGCGAGGTACTAGAGGCATCACCTCAGTTGAGGCAGTATGTTATTTCCTGCAGATGGTTGGCCATGGACACACAAATCGTGCTTTAGCGGAGGACTACATTCACTCCGGTGAGACCATTAGCAGAAAGTTCAACGAAGTCTTGGACGTTGTTTGTGCGTTGACCCAGGACTACATTGTCATGCAAACCGCAACTACATGCACAACAACACATACTCATATTTTACATAACTCAAGGTTCTACCCATACTTCAAGGTAATAGTTAACCCCCTAATAAATTTAATTAATTTTCAAACATTCTGTATGTTTACAACATTATTTTGGTTTATAGAATGCCATAGGGGCTATTGACGGAACACACATCCCTGTCTTGGTCAGCAGAGACAAACAAAATCGATACCGTGACAGAAAAGGGAATGTCTCTCTCAATGTCATGGCTGTAGTAGACTTCTCCATGGAGTTTGCATATGTCCTCACTGGGTGGGAGGGGTCGGCTGCCGACCAAAGGGTCCTGCAATCGGAAAAGACCCATAGCGGGTTTACAGTTACTTTGGGGAAGTTTTACCTGGTAGATGCAGGGTATGCCAACACTCGTGAATTTGTTGCACCCTATCGCAACACAGCATACCATGTTGCTGAGTACCGAGGAAACAGACATGCCTACACCAGCAAGAAAGAGATGTTCAACCACAGACATGCTCAACTATGTAATATTGTAGAAAGAGCATTTGGGGTTCTGAAGAGACGGTTTGCATACCTTAAGAAGGGGCTGACATATCCTATTCATTCGCAGTGTCGCATCGTACTTGCTTGTTGTATCCTACACAATTTCATCCGACGGCAAAATGACAGCGACACCATAATGGATGACCTCCCAGATGAGAATTCATCGTCTGCCATTCCCCCAGCCGGTGTTCCCCCGAGTTCAGGGCAAGGTTCAACTCAGGCCAATTCAAGGGAGGGCGAAGTGTTACGTGAATCCATTGCTAATCTCATTTGGGAAACTCGTTAGTAGAGTATCTGTAATAGATTGATTCCCGAATTGTTTATTTGGAACCTGATCAGAATCGTCACATTGTGTCAATATAGGTTGTCTTTAAATGGAGAACGGAATGCCTCGTTGTCAATGCGGCCTTAAATCCAATGTACATGTATATATGGATGCCAAGGATGCACAAAATGGACGTTTTCAAGACAACAACCCACAGATGCCATATTTTACGTGTGGTAGGGTTCAAAATCAAAATAGATGTCATATGAGGTTGCCCGCACAACGGTTTGTACCCACAATTGCCAAACTAATCGCCGTTAGGGCTGCAATGCTTTCACAACTTGCATATGCACGCAGTGAACGTCAGCTATGGTCTTCCCAGTGTGACTTTGTCTGTTCCAGCAGAGCAGACACTGATAGGCTACAAGTAGAAATTACAGATCTACGATCGCGGTCCCAATATCTTCGCCAACGTATTCACATAACTAGCGACGACAACTGTGGGCTCTGATCTCCAAACCATAACATAAACACGATTAAAACTTAGCAGAAGCGAATTGGTAATCAGCGGAAGACAAAAATCACGGGAAATTAAAACTTTTTGTGACAAGAGCTTGAATCCATAAAAGCTTCTTTCATAAAGTGAGGTAAACTGTTTACATCTCAGGATAATTACTTCTTGAGTAATTATATACATCAAGATACAAAATCTCAAGATCACTATACAAAAGACTCCAAGACCTGAGAGTATAGAGGACACATAGGACTGACTCTAACTACACCATATGGCAGGACAATCTCCACCTGAGATTACTACTGCCCCTGATGCTGCTGCTGAGACTGATCACCTGTAGGCTGGTTCCTTCGTCTCCGACGTCCACCTAAAAAGTTGAAGCCTACGGGGTGAGACAATTATACATAATTGTCCCAGCGAGAGTTATAAATCTTCTCCAGAAGCTTTATTATAACATCAAAGATTATTTTAAACAGTAAAGCCTTCAAAGCATTCTATAACAGTTGCAGGTATAACAAGATCTCTACAATTTAGGAGATATGGATATATTCAACATTATTGCAATGTAACATCAATCAACTAACTTGGAGTCTTCTCTAACAAGTTATACTACATGGTTGATTATGTTTTACAAACAACATTATGCCCTGTGGAGATGAGGCTTACCACTCATACTCCAACTGATCGCTGAGAAGTCACATCAGTATCATACATAGGTCATTAAGAGAGCCGGATTCTCATGACCTTCACCTTCCTCAGTTAGTAAGAGGATCACTTGTAGGACATCTCGTGTCTCTACTACTATAGCTCACCAGGGTAAACTGGTCCTTCTCTATTTTAGAGTCACAGTGGCGTTCTGTACTCTCTTCGTCATCAGGAGGTTTCATATTTACCTACCACTGATACGGATATCTGTGCTTTCTTCGTCATCAGGAGGTTTCATGTTTACCTACCACTGATACGGTATGAAAATATAGTGAAGGATAGATGGATTCCACATCTACATCACTTTCCTACACTAGGATGTAAGGTTCTACACATCCATGTACCCCACATACTCAAAAGTATGTGCTCCAGGAGTTCCCTGAGGAAAACCTGTTTCACCATCACTTAATTTCTGACAATGATGGATCTATGATCAGGGCTCTACATTATACTTGATTAGTTAGGTACATTCAGTATTCTTTAACAGCATACATTGTTCTTCAAACAATAACAGTAGCATAGCAGCTATAAAAGAAGAATACTAAATGTAACAGGCCTAACTCATATCAATCATCATTTCTCATTATCCTTATCACAAGTCATCTCTAAGGCATGACCTTGATGGTATTCATGGCTCTCATAGCCCATTATCAGCATAGGATGCCACTGGAAAGGCATCAGATTACTTTACTTATTCATAAGGCTAACAGCATCCCTTTAATGAATATAACATCAACATCCATACCTGGATATGATTACCTTCATATCAGAACCTGCATGGTTAATACATCTGATAAAGGTAATACAACAATAAGGAATGCACTTCCTACTCTTGTCATAAGAGTTAAATCTTTAATTTAAATCAAATGGAGTTTATTGCTCAAAAGCATGCCATTACCCTTGAATTAGGGTTTACTATTCACATTACATGTCATCACCCTTGAATTAGGGTTTACTATTCACATTACATGTCATCACCCTTGAATTAGGGTTTACTATTCACATCAAGGTGAATTAAACTCATAACATCATCATGTATGAGTAACATTTTCATTGATGCTCTTAGATTAGTTAAGAGTTCATCATTTATTATAATTAGGTTTTCTATGACCTAACACGGGTGGACCATACCCTAATTATGCTCACTTATGTGCATTGGAGATGCTTTACTTGAGTTTCCACTTAGAAAGGGTACTTTCTCTCTCTAGAAGTACTTTCTCTCTCTAGAAGTACTTTCTCTCTCATCATAATGCTAGGTGATGTCAACATCACTCTAAAACAGGTTGGATTGAGTCATCATAGGCTAACATAGCCAAAAGCATCACCATTATGTGATTAGAGTTACTTTCTCTCTCTAGGGTACTCTCTCTTTCATCATACTAATGGTTGATGATAACATTAGGCTAGATCAAGTTAGATAGAGTCATTATGATTAAAAACATCATTCTCATGTAATTAGGGTTTGAATTGAGCAAGGTATAACTTAATTGACCCTTCAGGGGTATTTTGGTAATTCATCCCATTGATCATCATTATGGTCAAAAACCTTAGTCAAATAACCCCATACTATCCTTGATTATCATTAGGGTTTGATTTGGGCAGCATTGGACCATTTATATTATGCATTGATTGAAAGAAGTCAACTTGGAATTACATTGATTGATTTCACTCATTAATCATCAATTGAGTTGAGATCGGTTGAAAGTGTTGACCGTTTGCTCACTTTGACTTTCCAAGACCGCGAGCCTCTTTCTAACTCCAAGACTGCGAGCCCCCTTAGGCTTCAAGACCGTGAGCCATCATGCATTCAAGACCGTGAGCCATCATGCATTCAAGACCGCGAAGACTCCAAGACCGCGAGGGTCATGAAGACCGTTTAGCTAGTTTGACCTCAGGACCGCGAGGCCCTTCGCGGTCTTGAGACCACGAGCCTCCTCTCGGTCTTGATACCGCGAGCCTCCTCTCGGTCTTAAGACCGCGAGCCCTCTCACGGTCTTGAGACCGCGAGGCTCTCATGGTCTCAGTCGCTTAGTCCTTCAATCAAGACTCAAAGATGCAACCGATAATGTCAATCGAGGTTGAAGCCTTCAAAAGGTCCCATCTATGTTGACCACCTATGGATTGGGTTAATTAAGGTTATGCTTAACCAATTGGCCATTCAATTGACCCTCAATTGTTGACCAATTATGATTGAAATCGATTCAATTAGGATCTATCAATGTTCACCCATCATCACTCAACAATGTGCATCAACACAAGGTTGAACCCTTCAATTGAGCTCCAATTGGGCCCAAACTTGGCCCAAACGGTCTTGAGGTCATGTGGGTGGACCCCACATGGTCTTGAGACCATTTTCCCAAGATTTCATTAAAATCTAAGGTGATTTGATAGAGATTGAACCATGATTGAGCCCCAAAACAGAATTTTGATTAAATTGATAACTTATTTGCAATTGGGTCCTCAATTGGTCAAATTACTCAACTCTAGACCTTCAAACGGTCTTGGGTGATTGTCCTCTCGGTCTTGAGACCGTTTGGATGAGTTCCAAATGGTCTTGAGACCGTTTGCCCATCCAATTTTGGATTCTAGTGCAAATTTATCAAAGTCTAACCCATTGAGTTGATGATCGTGTCAATATTTTATTGCAATGTAATTTGGTGTAATTGTACCTTCAATTGGTCAACTAATCTTGACCCCAGACCTCCAAACGGTCTTGGTTGATTACCCTCGCGGTCTTGAGACCGTTTGGTGACCCCCAAACGGTCTTGAGACCGTTTAGGTCAATCAACCCTAAAAACCCTAATTAGGTCACCATAATTTCAGTACTGATTTTATCTAGGGTTAGCCCTAGTATTCACCCTTCAACTCTTAGCCCGTTTGGAATTAGATCATCAAACTTGGTGAGTTGTTAATTAACATAATTTTGAACAGTAATCTCATACGGTCAACGCTTAGTCAACGACCTTACACGGTCTTGAGACCGTTTGCCCAAAAAGGCAATTTCAGACCGTTTGAAAATCAGGAATAAATTCAAATAAAGTTGTTACTTAAAAAAGTCATATCTCCCGATTCCTTTAGAGTTAGCCTCCCAAATTTTGAGGGTAATTAGCCTATATAATTAGGACCAGATTTATTATACGGTCTACACTCGGTCAACGGGGCCAAACGGTCTTGGAGACCGTTTGCCCTGTCACGGTCTCGAGACCGTTTGCTCACCTCGCGGTCTTGAGACCGAGAGAGCAAACTGGTGGGACCGTTTAAGGAAGTGAAAAGCGGTGGGTTTTTCTTGGAAATCACGCCTTCATCTTCTAGATCAAGAATAGTACGAATATCCCATGGATTTGCTTGCAAAATAGCAGGAAAAAGTAGGGAAACACTAAGAGCTATCATCAAAACGCATATAAAGATGCACATAGTAAAGCATGGGTTTAGAGTTATAAAACCCGCCTAAAGCTTGCTTATTGAGCTCCAAGCTTTCAAGCTCAAAGATCTAATGGCGTCCTTGAGTTCTTACAGGTTGGCCAAGGTGAAAACTCCAAGGAAGGTCAAGGAAAGATGGCTAGAAAGATAGGATTTTGAGAGTTAGCCATGAAGATGACCTTGAATTCGAGTTCTAACCATGGAATTAAGCAAGAAGAGGGGTTTAAACCTACCTTGCACCCCTTGGTCGTCCTCCTTAGCTCCAAGGCAGTCCTTGGTCGTCTTTGGTGAAATGAAACAGTAAGGAAACGAAGGGTGAGTTCCCTTGCAACTAAGGGAAGGAGAGCTTATATACATGGGGTAGGATTTTCAACATTAGTTCATAAGTTGTCCATAATTCCAACTAGGTCCCTCCTTCATTACTTGATCGTCCCTTCCTCTTTATTCTAAGGACAAACATTCTCTTAAGGTCTTAGGAAAAGAAGGTAAAGGAGAGCAAGCTAATAATGAGGTACATACATAAAGAAATATTGCACACATACCCTGATTATTCAATCACAACGCATATCTCATAACTTGATAATTCAATTGAGGTGACTTCCTCATTATTTCTTCTCTTAATGATGGCAAGAGTATAAAAAGATACATTAGATGACATATTTCACAATTTGTATCCCTTAATTTGGGTAAATTGCATTTTACCCCAAACTAGGGTTTCAAGCACCGGGATTGCTTCCACAGCTGCACCTTGGTGCCTTAGCTTGGGAAATCCCTCAACTTTGCTAAAAAGATTTCTCATGATGTCTCAACATCAGAGGAACATATCATCATGTGAAAATTGCAAGCTAACCCTTTTAACTGGGTAAATTGCACATAGGTCCCTGTATATCAAAACAATGCTACTACTTTAAATAAAAAGGAGCAAATACTGAGATATATGTTTCTGAGAACTTAATTACATGCTCAGAGTTAATCACAAAGATTTAATTACATATTTAGGCAAAACACCTAGGGTTAACTCATAACCCAGGTCAGGGATGTTACAACAACACTACCAATGAGGACGGTTACAATACATCATAGATGTATAACATCATTGATGTCTGTCCAACATTCATAAGATAAGTTTATCTGTAATAGATTGAACAAACAATGGGGCCTATCTTGTATGTTATTGTTTTGATTTTCAATCTAACTTCATTACCATAAATCGTTTGACTGATTCAAATGCATGGTGTAAATGTCTATTAATACAACTGAAGTTGTGCGGTGTGAATGTGGGTTAGAGGCAGGCTTGCGACTTAACACTGACGATGCAGGGTTGTATGACTTTGGAATTCTCAGTGAAAGACCAGGTAAAATGTATTACATATGTCCTTCTCGCGAGGTGCGCTTGTACAAACACACATATTATGTAGCCACTGTGTACGTTACACATTCGTTGTCATTTACGTAAACTTCATAATATTTTTTAGGGAAAAGATCGATGCAGATACTTTCGTTGGGCAATCGATCTCAGGCCTACAATTGATTCTCTGAAAGTTGAGATTGCGTTACTCACGCTCGAGTGCAAGTCATTGTGGGGTCAGACAATGAACTTGAAAGATTTTGTTGAAATTCATCACAACCACCATGATGTTTACACCAACAAAAAGTATGAGCATGAGTATCTAGAACGCTACGTAGAAGAACTGGAGGAACAATGTAGGCTTCTGTTGGACACTCCTTCACCCCCGACGATGCCGT
Source organism: Alisma plantago-aquatica (assembly GCA_963693085.1). Lineage (NCBI taxonomy): Eukaryota > Viridiplantae > Streptophyta > Magnoliopsida > Alismatales > Alismataceae > Alisma > Alisma plantago-aquatica. The sequence continues at coordinate 691,092,785 of OY856412.1, forward strand.
AACGTCGAATGGCGGACATACCTTTCATTCGCGTCATCGGTTTTCCATTTTTTTTGTAGTTTGGAAGTTCTCGTGTTAAGTGTTGTCGATTGTTTCTTGAAAACGAATATGCCATGCTCTGTTGTTTGGAACTTACATATTAACTAATATGCTTAGTCATTCGACGCCTCATCATTTTGTGTGGTGTTCGGAGCATGATATGGTTCTCAGAGGTAGGATGAGAACCCAATATGATTTGGGAAGGTGTGTTGATGGAGTGTATACGACAGAGGCTTGGATGGAGGCAAAATCATAGAATGATAATAAACCTAATACATGATAGTAGTGAACTTAGGTGAACATAAGAGTTATTATTTTTATTCTTGTTATTTTTGTTCTTCTTATCTTCTTGTTATTTTTCTTCTTATGTTCTTCTTCTTATCTTCTTGTTGTTCTTGTTGTTCTTGTTTATTACAGGTAACATGGGATCTCGTTTTCCTGTAAAGGAGTATGATCTCTCAAACAGGGAGTTTATGAGACGCGTCTCCCTTCCCCTAACCTGGATGTGTGAGCCGTATAACATAACTCCTGGCTATGCTATTGTGGGGGTAGGTAGAATAAACTTTGATGTACAGATCAGGTGGTCTACACCTGAAGAACGAATATGGAATAAGAAAGGTAAATATTTAATCATGGATGAAGGTTAGGCTGAAATGTTGGAGAAACTAAAAGCCAAACCTGAATGGACTATCACCCTACAACCAAAACCCGAAGACGACAATCGCCCTACAACCTTTTATTTGTGGATTCGTGGTGATGGGGACAACTCTGAATTGCTTAGGTATATTTACCCGAGACCAGAGGATTATATATCATCAACTTCAGACTCGGCTGATGCCCTGTTTGTGAGAGACTGCCACCAACCACCAATCTTAATCTCCTCTACTGATGAAGAAAATGAAGTGAATGTCCCTATTGGGGACTCTTCTTCATCAAGTTATGTTGAATTCGTTTCATCAACAAACAATTATTAGTTTTTTGTTTTGTGTATTGTCTTTTTTTTATATAGCATTACAGGCTTGTTATGGGTGCCTGTCCACTAAGACCATTTATATTAATCGAATGTAGCTGAATATGTTTTACTTCAAAAATGATGTTCATGTTTGACTAGTTAAATCTTGAATTTTTTAATTTAGTTGGATTACTTTTAATGATGTCCCACAATACATCATTATAGTTTTTATGATTTTGTTGTTCTTGATGTCTGTTTTTTAGAGGAGCTTATCCTAATTGGTTACGTATATGTGGTTGCATTTATCTCGGGTTAATCACAACCCTTGATGTGGTTCATCATATAGTTAGCATAAGCATAGAAGTATATGTTTACTTCTACAAGGAACACATATACAGTAGAACATGTATCATGATAGCTGACTAGCCACTCATATTCAAAATGTATATCAGCTAAAAACTTGTTTCTTGGTATGACGGGGTTATCAGGTTACCTCATATCTTGGGGTATTAAACATAGCATGTTAGGCATATTCAACCTCAATAAAATAACCAAAACACCCACATAAACACCCCACAAAAGGGTAACACGCCTGACTCGCATCTCAAAAACAAAATGAGAGTTCTTAAACCAAAGTGATATAGATAACAATTAAGTTATTTTTAAGTTACTTTTTTTTTAACTTTTGTTTAAACGGCGTCACAAGGCCACATTTCTAACAACAGTTCTGTGAGAATAGGACAGATTCAGCTAATCCTGCCTACAGTTGCTAAACAGAATCAGACTAAACCCACCCTGCACACCCAAACAGAATCAGCTTGAAACGAGTCTGAAATGAGTCCAGCCCCCCAGAATGAGACTGGTTTGGCAAACAGAATTAGACTGGTTTGCCAAACAGAATCAGACTCCAGCAGGCCTAAACCCGTCCAAGCCAGGAAGGCTTGCATAAAGCCAGCCCCGAACCAAATAGGGGCATAAAGCTTGAACGTTCCTAGAAGAAGTCATTTAGGTTTCAATATAATGAAATCATGTGTATTATTAAGTATTATGGACCAAGGTACATGATTATTTGGCTTAGTTTCGGATATGTTGTTGTCACATATCATGCCTGGATTGTGTGGCATAATGATGACCATGGATCTTTCATCATGTAGTTGTAGGCATGTACGAGGCCTAACCACAGATCCCCTGATTTAAATGATGAGGTTTTGATCGGATGGCCAAATCTCCACCCCTGACCTCCAGTCGGACTAGAGATCATGGGGTTGCAGCGAGTGGGAAGTCTTGACTTCGTCCCACATTGTGATCATGGCCTGAGACGAGATTATGTGCAGAAAAATGCACTCGCCTCGTCCTTAGACACAACTAGACCCCTTGGACGACCCTTTTGGTTACCTTTTGAGGGAGAATAACTCTCAACTCTTCATAACTTCTACGCTGCATTTTTGCAGTTTGGGCATGGAAGAGGGAACTGGAGGTAGAAGGTGTTTCAGAAGAAGATTAGAAGGTGATATGAAGTTGGAGGATAGAGGAGTTTGACCCTGGCCTCATAGAGGGCTTCTGCGGTGTTTTGGTGGCGGGCGAACCCAGCTTCTTTGGCAGCAAAATCGGAGTTCGGGAAGGGAGTTCCTCACTTCAAGCCATATACGGGAGGGTCAGCAGGTTCCTTGAAGGTTCTTGATGATCTAGAAACCTTTGATCAGATCTGAGGAGCTTCATGACTCCTTTCCATCTTTTCTTGTCCTCCACGGCAGTAGAAGTATTGGAGCTCCACCGAGCCCTAGATCTAGTGGCCACAGATGCTGCTTGAGGAGCTGAAGCTGTGAGGAAAGGTCCATGGAATCTTTTGACGGATCAGAAATTGCCGAGGAGGAGCAGATGTCCTAGAAACACACACCAGAGACCTCCCACGGCGGCTGCTCGCACCCAGAAACTAAGTCTCACAGAACCATAACGAGAGAAGTCCGAGGGATTGCGAGAAAGGAAGGGATGTCCAAGCGGAACGGGTTAAAGCCAACTAATGTTTGGTTTGACAAAGCGGTGGGGATTGCCGATGGACAACCATGAACATCAGGTCAATTGCTACTAATGGCATTGACGGACATATGTTGCCCACCATTCTTATTTTACATTTTAATTTCTTTCTGGAGCAAACGACAACTTTATGGACCGTTCATTTCTCACTGTGAGAAATCATTACAATTAGTCATCTGTGATGGGTCACCGACGATGAATGCAATCGTGTTGCAAACACTGCATTAACCAGACGACTCAGGTGATGAGCTGCCAGAGTCGTGCCACATAGAGACACGTGGCGGCACCCAACTGGCTCGATAAGCAAAATACCTTCAAATATCTAGAAATTGCATGAATCTTAGAAAAAACATAGTAAATAGATTGTTTGTCTGAAAAATGCAAGCAATATATTGAAATCCTCAGAAAAACTATTAGAACAACATACAACTATAATAGCAGTCTTTTGATGCTTAAATATAACACAATTCTTAAGTAAGATGTATAATTCTTATATTATGTGTAATAAATATCAAACGATGACTTAAAAATTATGATAATGCACATGTAATCCTAAAACATGACATATAATCCATATGTTGTCAGTTATGATCATACTTGGACATAGTAATGATGTAATTTTGTCCATGTATCTATCTAGGGATAATAACCTTAAATAAAATATAGAAAATACATATATGGTCAATAAATGTTGAAATATTCAATGTAAGCTTATATCAGTATATGTAACTTCATATCTAATTTTGAGATCATAATTATGCATATAAATAATGTTACATGTTAAATGATCCCAAAATGATAAGAAAACCCTAACATGGTTAATACATATAACCTAGGGTTAATATGTGCACATACTTATATGTAATCAAATAATCAGATTATGTATCTTAATCTGGAATCTAATACTAGTAACCCAATTACAAAAATATGAGACAAGTAATGATGCACATATCTTAATGAGCTAAGTCAAACCGTAATGAATCATACTAGGGTTAAGATGATGAGAATATGATGGTGTTACATGTAATCATATCTTGATCAGGGTTTGACCAAGAGTGGTAGTTGAAATCAGGAATATGTGTATTAAGAATATCTCGGTTCAAGGTACGCTTTACCTCTTATTTGGCATACTATTTAGTATGGTTGTATAATGTGTGTATAAATACTTGGCATATGATATTCAATGAAATTATTGTTCTTATGTGATATTTTTATTGATTTTACATACTTATAGTTATGAAACGTCAAACATAATATATTTGTTCCATTATATCCAAGCAGTTCAACTTTTTGGTAGTGAAGTGTTGGAAAATAGAGTACTTCAACTCTTTGGTAGTAAATTACTTAAGTGATCCAACTCTTTGTAGTAGATCACATTATGAAATGATCCAACTCTTTGGTAGTATATCATGAAGGTCTTAATGTATTCAACTTTCAACTAGTAAATGCATGGATGATATAATGGAAAATATGCCTAAAAGACATGTTCTCTTTTGTTAATAAACATTCATGTTCAAGTATGATTTTGTTATTCTTGATTACTACTACCAAGTATTAGTTTTGTCTTATTGTCAAGTTTAGTAATGAGAGGTTTATAAAAGACACTTAGGCATACTCGGTACAATATTTTAGACTATTGTGTTGACGTGTACCACATGTAATCTCTTGATTAGGTGATGTGGATATATACTCTTGAAGAACTAGGATAGTTGAGAGTTGTGTGGCGAGTAGATGTACCGGTGAACCTATTCTCTAAAAGATCCTATTTTAGATGTAGTATGCATTTGTAAAAGTTTTCTATTCAATGTATAATATTAAATGTTGTAAAAATTTATTTTGTAACCATATATTGAATGGTGAGCTTGTGTTGTATGGTTTGTTTATTGTTCATCTGCATGTGCTACTATTATTTCCTTCTGACTCCCTTGATTTTCTTCTTCTTTAACTAGTGTGTGGAGTTTGAAATTGGAATTCTCATTGAGATGAGGGTTTCAATTTGGATGTCACACGCTTGGTCAAGGCGCTAAAAATCTGGAGACGTCACAGAGGTGGCAGCCTCCCGCAGGTAGGCACTCCCCCGATTGCTCTCTCTAGGAGAGGGGCAGTGACGGCTAGGGATAGAGCGGGCTTTGAGAGGAAAGGGAAGTAGGGGTGACAACTAGGGTTATATTCCCAAGGTTATTGCTTTGATACCATGTGAATAAGTGTATATGATGTATGTTGTTCTATTGATATGTATACCCATGTCCTATATATAGGAGAGAAGGAAATTACAATGAAGCACAAGGAAGCAAACTAAACTGTAATGGGCCATGGGAAACAGGACCATGTAGATAATAGAGTAATGAACCTATTAATTAAATAGGCTAATATTCTAACATAAGTGAAATACATGGAAAGAAATTGTAACATCCCTGACCTGGGTTATGAGCTAACCCTATGTGTTTTGCCTATTTATGTAATTAAGATACTTGTGATTATCTTTTGGTATGTAATTAAAACTCTTGAGGAACATATGTTTCCATTTCTGTCCTTTTTAAACAATGTTTTAGTATTGTTTTGTAATACATGGAACTATGTGCAAATTACCCAATAAGAGGGGTCAACTTGCAATTTACACATGTTGATATGTTCATTTAGTGTTGAGATATCATAAGAATGAATATGATGAAGTATGATTGATTCCCCAACCTTGGGCACCAAGATGCAGCTTGTGGAGCAATCCTTGTGCTTAAAACCCTAATTTTGGTGTAAAGTGCAATTTACCCAAAATGTGGGGTGCAACTTGTAAAATACACCTTCTAGAGTATCTTTTATGACTCTTAACATCATTTATAATAATAATTATGAAGAGGGTGCTTCATTTAAATAATCATATAATAAGGAACACCTTTGTAATTAAATCACCAAGTTGTAAGTAAGGAGACCCTTATATATGTGCATCTTAGTGATAAGTTGACCTTCTTTGCCTTTAGTTCTTGGGTTTAGAAGGAGTTTTGCTTTAGAAATAAGGAGGAAGTACGTGCCTAAAAGGAAGAGGGACCTAGATGAGAATAAGAGAAATAGTTATCATTATCATGGAAATACCCCCTAAGGTATATAGTCATCTATCCTTTACAACTAAATGATCGTTTCTTCACTTCTATCACTTATCCCCTTGCTTGGACCAACTAAGGAAGAGCTTAGGAGCATAGGAGAACGACCAACTTGTTCTAAGGTAAGAAGAGACCATCATCTTGCTCGAATTCATGGAGAAAGTTAGATTACAAGGTTGGTTTCATGGTTTTCTTACTTAGCTTTCTCTTTCTAGCCGACTTTTCCCAACCTTTCCTTGGAGAAACACCCTTGGCCGACCTGTGGAGCTCAATATGCCATTAAAGGCTTGAATCTTGGAAGCTTGGAGCTCTAGGAATGACCTTAAGGTGGGTTTTATAGCTCTAAACCTTTTGCTTTCTTATGCATGTCTTTGTTCTTACAATTAGTAGTTAGTTCTTCTTCTTCCCCACTCTTCCTTGCACTTTTGCAAGCAAAACCACAAAGTAACTGACCTGATCTAAGGTTGAAGATGATGGGCATGAATTCCTAGGTAACTTTACCAAACGACCTTGGACCATTTGGTCTAAAAGGTTTGCAAGACCGTTTGAAATCAAACGATCTCAAGACCGTTTGATTTCATGCGGTTTGCAAGACCGTTTAGATTCAAACGGTCTCCAAGACCGTTTGGAAAGTTTGACCAAGTGAAGACCATTTAGAGGTCTGCTGAACACATATTGAAATAATCAATTACAAAGAATCTTGACCTAATTGCAAACAAATTACAAGTTGAAGGCACTTCAATCCTCTAAACCCTAATCGGGTTCAATTGGTGATTTCAAGGACCAATTTTGTTGCACTTTGGGTTGAGTGGCCCAAACGGTTTCAAAACCATTTGGGGATCACCCAAACGGTCCTAAGACCGTTTGGTGACCACCCAAGACCGTTTGGAGGTCTAGGGTTAAGACAATTTAATCAATTGAAGGTCCAATCACAATAGGTTGTTGAATTAATTGAAAATGCTGATTTGAGACTTATTTAGGGTTCAACCCTTGACAATTTGACTTAGATTTTGATGCGACTTCGGGAAAACGGTCTCAAGACCGTTGGAGGATATCCAAACGATCCCAAGACCGTTTGGGCCAAGTTTGGGCCCAATTGGATGACAATTGATGGGTTCAACTTCAATTAGAATCATGTTGATGGATGATGATGGTTAATCGATTACAAACCCTAATTCAATTGGTTCGAACCCTAATTGGCTATCAATTGAGGGTCAATTGAGTGTCCAATTGGTTAAGACTAACCCTAATTGGCTTAATTGATAAGTGGTTAACATATATGAGGTCAATTGAGGGGTTCAACATTGAAAACCCTAATCGATTGCAAGTGTTGATGCACTTTTTGGGTCCAATCGGTTTTGAGATGTTTGGACCAAACGGTCTCAAGATCGTTTGAATCTAAATGGTCTCAAGACCGTTTGGGAGCAAACGGTCTCAAGACCATTTGAATCCAAACGGTCTCAAGACCATTTGGGCTCAATTGATCTCAAGGTCATTTGGATTCATACGATCTCAAGGTCATTTGGATTCATGCGATCTCAAGGTCGTTTCAATTCAAATAGTTTCAAAGTCAACTCTCTCAAATGGTCAACAAGTTGAAACGGTTTCAAGACCATTTAAATTTGAACAGTCTTGAGTGTGACCAAGTTCAAATGGTTTGGAAGCCAACCTAACCAAACGGTCAACCCTTCCAAATGGTCTCAGGACCGTTTGGAGGTTGAAGTGTGTAATCGTTTGGGGACTTTAGGGTTATGATTACTTGATGTTTTGAAGGTTTAAAAGGTTTAATGGTTGTTCAACTTAAACCCTAATCATACCTAAAGACATTAAGGGGTTAAGTAACTAGTAGTTTGACCTATGCTATGCTTAATGATGAACATTATCAAGGCACTCATAAGGGGTTCAAGTAGACAACACACCTTGATCAAGCAAACCCTAATGACCACAGTGGTGATGACTTGACCTATGTTAATCAAGTTGAAGTGACTTAACCTAATCTAGAGTGATGTAAACATCATCAAGTAGTGAGAGGAGAGAGAAGTCTCCTAATATGGATGAGAATCAAGTAACATACCTTCAATATGTAAGAATGTACATAATTAGGATATGATCCATCAAGGTGAGATCATGGAAACCCTAATTATGATGATTAGTGAATCTTAACCTAATTTGAGGGCATCAATGATGATAATTTTCATACATGATGATGCTATGAGCTCAATTCACTATGAAGTGAATAGTAAACCCTAATCCTAAGGGTAATAACATGTAATGTGAATAGTAAACCCTAATTGAGGGTGATGTGTTGAAATGTACAATAAACCCTAATTCCAGGTTATGCTTTTTAACATGAATCTTCATGATTAAAGTATGAAATGAGGAATCATTATTCCTAATCATAATGAAAGGGGTTGGATAACCCTAATTGATGTAAATAAGGGAACCTAGCCTTAGTGAAGGCATGAAGGTACAACCCTTGAAATGAAAGATTAACTCTGCCTTACAAACTGAATGATCTGGAAATGAATTGTTTATTGTTATCAATTGAATTAACCATGCAAGTTTTTATAAGAGAATGATCATATCCAGGTAAGGGTTATGATATCATATTCATTGAAAGCATGTTATTAGATTTATGAATAGTGACATGCTATGTTGCCTAAGCTTAAGTGGCATCATATGAGATTAATGGGCTGTAAGAGCCATGAGTAACATCAAGGTCATGCTGATTAGATGACTTATGATGAGATGATTAAGAATTGATATCCATTTGATAATTGATGTGAGTTAAACTTGATACATTTAGTATTCTACTTTCATAGCTGTTGTTCTAATGATTATTGCTTGAAAACATGCTTGATGTTAAAAGAATGTTGAAATGTACCTAACTAATCAAATATAATCATATCATGTAGAGCCCTGATCATAGATCCATCATTGTCAGAAGCTAAATGATGGTGAAATAGGTTTTCCTAAGGGAACTCCTGGATCACACACTTTTGAGTATGTGGGGGAATATGGATGTGAATATCCTTACATCCTAGTGTAGGAATTGATGTAGATGTACCTTAATCTATCAACCCTTCACTATGTGTTTATGTCGAGGTGATGTATCACTAATCTCCCGAAGAAAACTATTATACCGCATCGATGAGAGATAAACAAAAGATCTTTCGATGGCAAAGAGAGTACAGAATGCCACTGTGACTCTAATAGCGAAGTACCAGAATACCCTGGTAAGCTATAGTAGCACAGACACTAGATGTCCTGCATGTTGATCCTCACACTGACTAAGGAAGATGAGGTCATAAGAATCTGGCTCTTTTGATGACCTATGTATGATACCGATGTGATTTAGTAGTGATCGGTTGGAGTATGAGTGGTATACCTCATCTCCGCAGGGCATAATAATGTTTGTAAAACATAATCAACTGTGTAGCATATCTGCTTAGGTTAAACTATGAGAAACAATGATTGATGTTACATTGTTTACATTAATGATCTATTCAAGTATATAGTATACATGTTCTTCATATGCTTTAATGGAGTGACTGCTTAAGTAGATATTGCTTTACTTATTATCAAACCTGCTGCTGAATGATTTAAGTTATTTTTCTTATGTTGATTGCTATAACAAAGCTTCTGGTAGAGAGTTATAACTCTCTCTGGGACAATTATTCAGATTGTCTCACTCCGTAGATTTCAACTTTTTAGGTGGACGTCGAGGACGGAGAAACCAATCCGAGGGTGAGCAGTATCAGCAGCAGTAACACCAAAGACAGCAGTGAATTGTTGGGTTTTAGAGGAGGCAGAGAAGCAGCGGAAACAAAAAATTTCTCCCCAAAACCCAGAACAAAAGGAATCGCGTCAACGTCTATACAATAGGAAAGATGGTTTGTGGATGCATACCTTGTCCCGAGGCTTGCTCGGTGACAGTACCTCGCGCCTTGCGCGGTCTTCACCTCCGGTCTTGGACGGTGTCTGTGCAGCTCCTGGTCGCACCGGGACTGACGACTCCTCCTCCTACCGGACTGTCGGATGACAGTTGTCCTCCTGAGTGGCAGTGACCTCCTGCCTCTGAAGTAGTCCACACAGACCACCTGGAAATCCACACTCCTTGTACCATAAGGAAGTGGAAGGAGTCACACCCTCTTGTTGACGTACTAGTCGCCAACACACTCTCCTGCTGCCAATTGCAACTGCAGTTGTCCTTCCCTTGTTGCACCTCCCTTTGCGGGAAGCACTTGCTCGGGCTCTCTCTCGGTTACCAAAACCAGAGAGAACGACAACTTTGCAGAGCAACTGGCTTGCACTGAGTTGTATATTGAGAATCCCCCAATACCCCTATATATAGGCGGGTCATGGGACAGGGTTCTCTGTCCCCGGCAATATGGGACTAAAAGCAGGAGTAGAAGGGTTCAAGATTTTCCACAAAAGCACCCAACTCGCAACTTGAATCGATCATTTCATAACTGAAACGATCGTCTGGACCCTCCAGCTGATCGGTTGGACACTCCAGCCGATCGTTTGGATCCTTGAGCCGATCGGTTGGACACTCCAGTCGATTAGTTCGTCATCATGGTTCAACTCAAATTGACTTTCCTTCTTTTGTTTCTAATTGGTATCGAATACCAATCCTATTTCCAATCAAATTGGGAAAGTGAAACGAAAGGAAAATTCTCACTGACTTGACTTTCCCAACTTGCTCGGTTGCACCAGTTGAACTGATCAGTTCAACACTTGAACCGCTCGTTTCACTCAGTACATGAGTCGATCGGTTCAACACTTGAGCCGACCGGTTCAACAACCTCAGGTGACCGGTTCATCACATGAACTGATCGATTGGGAGTGCAGGTTGTGTAGAATCAGTCAATTGCGATTTCAATCAATCTGATACTCCAATCAATGCGTCCAACACCTTGAACATTATGATATTGAGCTATCGATTAATTGAGTGTTTAATTGAACTACTAAACTCCTTTAGGAATCAATCTAAACATTGCTTGTGGACAAAACTCCTCTTCCAGGTTAAATCCTATGTGTGTGACCCTACAGGTCCATTTCACGTTGGCAGTGAAAGTCCATAACACTTATGACTTCACAAGCAAAGAGCGGTGCCTAGTCACACATCAGTGCTACCCAAGTGAAATAGAAAGTTGGAGAGAAACTTTCAATCCTACAATCCGTGAATGGTGTTACAGTGAATGTATAATTCCTTTGTCACTGATATCCAGAATGAACTCGAGGCATGGAACAGTCATCCTGTCAATGTTCATTCATTTCCTTGATCTCAGAGTAGACCGAGTGAGATGTGTGTGACATCAATATCACATATTAATTCACACATGCATGCACATGCCTTTCTCAATCCTACTCATCAAGTGGCCAAGGATATAAAACTCCCTCAGGAGGGATAAATCCCATATCTATCACTCACTCCTCAAAAGCCCCATGTGTCAAAGCCACCCAATCATCACCTTTATAACAACCCATGTTTCAGGACTGCGTTTGATGATGTCAAAGTGTACCCAATGACATGTGTTGAGTGTAGTGATTTCAGGTCTAAGAATCACACTCACCACCATCACTGTGAGAGCTGACTGTGACTACCAAGTCATGGTTCCATGTGTCACTCTCACGGTGGGTCTGTCTGGTACCTTGTTCTCTAACAAGTACTTATGTGCTTGGTTTCATATCACTATATCATGACTAATGAGATTCTATCATCAACCAACACTCAATCTAGTCTTTAGTGTTATTGATGTCTATGGTTATTTCCATAATAACAACCGACTAGGGACCAAACAAGAATGTATACTCTTAACATCTGCATGATCTCGTCGTTTAGGTCCTTAACCTCAAAGCATACGTCATTGAGTAAAATCATTCTTTAGACATCTATCATGTTACACCATCATCTCAGAAATAGTTTAAACACATAGATCGGAAATTGCCTTTATTATTATTCAAATCATTTACAAAGTATCCCATTACAATCATCACATGACTTGCTCTATGGGCATACATACCAACAGACTCCCACTTGCACTTAGAGCCAGTCACCAAGGAAACGAAATCCTTGTGACCTAGCATGACCATCATGCTTCTGTTGAGAAAGGGCCTTAGTCAGTGGATCAGTAATGTTGTCTTCAGTTGGTACTTTGCAAATCTTCACATCTCCTCGTTGTACGATCTCTCGTATGAGATGGAAGTGCCGCAGTATGTGCTTGGACCGCTGATGTGATCTGGGCTCCTTAGCTTGTGCAATAGCTCCATTATTGTCACAATAAAGCTCAATTGCATCACAGCTACTGGGAACTACACCAACTTCAGAAATAAACTTCCTGATCCACACAGCCTCCTTTGCTGCATGCAAAGTAGCAATATACTTGGCCTCTGTAGTAGAATCGGCAACTATTTCTTGCTTGGAACTCTTCCAGCTCACAGCTCCATTATTAATGCAAAACACAAATCCTGACTGTGATCTGTAATCATCTTTATTGGTTTGGAAGCTTGCATCAGTGTAACCCTTTACAACCATCTCTTCCTCTCCACCGTACACAAGAAACTGATCCTTATTCCTTCACAAGTACTTGAGGATGTTCTTCACGGCTGTCCAGTGAGCATCCCCGGGATATGACTGGTACCTGCTCATCATGCTGAGAGCATACAAGACATCTAGGCGTGTGCACAACATAGCGTACATGATGGATCTGATGGCTGATGCATATGGGATCCCATTCATCCGCTCCCTCTCTTCACAAGATTGGGGACATTGAGCTCTAGAGACGGTGACTCCATGTAGCATGGGGATGTTGCCTCTCTTTGAGTTCTCCATGCTGAACCGCTTCAGCACTTTTTCAATGTACGTGCTCTGACTTAGTCCGAGAAGCCTTCTAGATCTATCTCTATATATCTTAATTCCTAGAATGTAGGATGCTTCTCCTAAGTCCTTCATTGAGAAAGTATTCCCAAGCCAAGTCTTTACCTTCTCTAAGTCTAAGACATCATTCCCCATCAAAAGTATGTCATCCACATACAATATGAAGAATGTGGTCGAGCTCCCACTAACCTTCTTGTACACAAAAGGTTCATCTTCATTTTGAATAAAGCCAAACACTTTGACTTCCTCATCAAATCGAAGATTCCAACTCTGAGACGCTTGCTTCAATCCATAGATTGACCTTTGCATCTTACAAACTTTATTGGCATTCTTTGGATCTACAAAACCTTCAGGCTGTGTCATGTACACATCCTCATGTATATTCCCGTTAAGGAATGTGGTTTTAACATCCATCTGCCAAATCTCATAGTCATAATAAGTTGCAATAGCAAGCATGATCCTGATAGACTTAATCATGGCAACTAGAGAAAAGGTTTCGTCATAGTCAACACCTTGAACTTGTCAAAATCCCTTTACAACCAATCTGCCTTTATAAGTTTGTACATTTCCATCCATGTCGGTCTTTTTCTTAAAGACCCACTTGCACCCTATGGGTTTTACCCCTTTGGGTGGTTCCACCAAAGTCCATACTTTGTTGGAGTACATGGATTCCATCTCGGATCTCATGGCTTCTAGCCATTTCTCAGAATCTGGTCCCTCCATAGCCTCTACGTAGGTAGTTGGATCATCATCTATGATCAACTCTCAACCTTCCTGAGTCACAAGGTATCCAAACCTCTCAGGTTCAAGGCGGGTCCTACTAGATCTACGAGGTCCTTGTGTTACCTGAGGAGACTGAGATTCCACAACACTTTGTGAATCTGCATTTTCCTCTGGTACATCTACCAGTTCAATGCTTTCTTATTGGGCTTGAACCTCTTCAAGCTCTATATTCCTCCCACTGCTTCCTTTGGAAATAAATTCCCTTTCTAGGAATGCAGCATCCCTGGAAACAAACACTTTGCTATCAGTAGGGTGGTATAAGTAATATCCCTTGGTCTCCTTGGGATATCCAACAAAATAACATTTATCAGATTTGGGTCCAAGCTTATCAGGAAACATTTTCTTGACATAAGCCTCACAACCCCAAATCTTCATAAAAGACAAATTGGGACGCTTCCCAGTCCATATCTCATATGGTGTCTTTTGAACTGATTTAGATGGTACATGGTTAAGTGTAAACGTGGCGGTTTCAAGAGCATGACCCCAGAAGGAAATCGGAAGATCGGCAAAACTCATCATTGATCGCACCATATCCAACAATGTGTGATTCCTTCTTTCATACACACCATTATGTTGTGGCGTTCCAGGCGGAGTCCATTGTGATGCAATACCATGGGCTCGCAGAAGGTCCTCAAACTCCTGGCTCAGGTATTCTCCACCTCGATTGGAACAAAGTGCCTTAATACTTTTACCAAGGTGGTTCTGTGCTTCATTCATGAAATCCTTGAACCTTTTAAGGGTTTCTGACTTATGTTTCATCAGGTACACATAGTCATACCTACTGAAGTCATCAGTGAAGGTAATGAAGTATTGATACCCATTTCTGGCATTAGTTCTAAAAAGGCCCACATACATCAGTATGTATGAGTCCTAATAGATCACTAGCTCTCTTACCTTTACCTGAAAAGGGAGTCTTGGTCATCTTGCCCAACAAACAAGATTCACATGTCTCTATTGATTCATAATCAAAAGAGTCTAGATAACCATCTTTATGGAGTCTAGATATGCGCTTCTCATTTATGTGCCCTAGATGACAATGCCAGAGATATGTTTTGTTTGATTCGTTGAGTTTTTTCTTTTTGGTGTTTATGTTGTATACACTTGTCTCCAAGTCTATCAAGTATAGACCATAAGACATAGGGGCACTACCATAAAAGATCCCATCTTTAGAAACGGAACATTTTCCATTCTTAATAAGAAATTCAAATCCATCTTTGTCCAAACAAGAGACGGAAATGATATTCCTATTTATGGCAGGTACATAATAGCAGTTCTTCAACTCTATTATTAGCCCACTTGGTAGAGTTAACTCATAGGTTCCTACGGCACTGGCGGCAATTCTTGCCCCATTGGCAACACGTAGTTCAACCTCGCCTTTCCCTAAAGGCCTACTTCTCTTAAGATCCTTCACATTTGAACAAATGTGATATCCGCATCCGGTATCAAGTACCCATGACGCAGAAGTAGTGAAGTTAATCTCTATCACGTATACACCAGAAGTAGAGATCTCTATCTCTGACTTCTTCTTCCATTGTTCCTTCCATCCTCTCCATGTAGAAGAAAATGGTTTGGCGAGAAAACACTTCTCTCCCTTACCTACTTTCTTCTTCACTAACGCATTAAGCGTACATAGAGTGGATTCTAAGGCTCCTGGTATATCTAGATTGTGCAGAACACTTCTCACAGTCCTCAACCAGTTATGGAATTTATTCTCAATTAATTTGCCCATTTTAAAAAATAATTCTTTTGCCATTCTACAAGAGAAAATTTGCATTTGTCAAAACCTTTTTTATTTGATTTGAATAAAATTTGACGATAGTTAATTAGGCCTTTAATTAATTATCGCTCCCACTATTTTGACTCAAATTGATAGCCCTCACCATCCATTTGGAAGATTACAACGTACAATCTTCTAGTGGGTCAAGATCCTGAAATCCTCTGAGCCATGGACCAGCTAGGGCTGTCACCCACAACTCAGATCTCTCAGGTAGGCAACTCTTACCAATTGCATCATATGCAACTCTTGAAAGATGTCATATGCAACTCTTTGCCATGATCATCTCCATGCCTCAAGGTACTATATCCCATCTAGATCACCTTGTTAAGTCCGACCCAAAGCTAACACGATGAATATGCACCCTACTAGGGCAGACCCACACATTCATCCTTCATGCTTCCACGAGATAGACGGTGCACCACGCTAGGGCGTGCCCACACTTGGTCGATCAGGCTTTTCACGTGTATCACATTTGGAAGGCATCTAAAACTTAATATTTAATGAGGGATTTGGTTTTATATACATATACATATCCAATCACCACAATATATAGTATGTATCATATACATGCTATATCCCACAGAAAACATGCAAAAATGATAAAAAGCAATGATTATGGCCATCCTATTGTGATTCCTCGAGCCAAGAGGAATCACGGTCATCTAGGTCTACATCACATGCAACCTGTACAAGATGAAATATGTGCCTGCCTTTCTGGGTTTGATCAGCTCATCTCCATGACCGATCGGCTCGCCATCAGGTTGGTTGCTCGGGTGCCACCAGCCGATCGACTGGCGCCTCCAGCCGATCGGTTCACCAGTCGTCGTGCATCTCCTCAGGTCGCCACCCGCTCATCTCGTTCCTCGAACCAGCCGTCTGGATCACCAACCGATCGGTTCACTCCTTGAACCGATCGTCTCAGGTCGTCCGCCGTTCTTTGACATAACAGGAAATAAAATCTATCCTATTTACAATTGAATTGTGAAACCCCGAGTTACATTCGGGGGGAGCAAAGGTAGGAAAAGAATTCTCGAATCATTTCAAGTTACATCAGGAATAGGAGAAAGGGAATCGGTGCGCAGACCGAGATACAAGCAACCACACAAACAATCACACACATATATAGGGGTTTATAGGCCATAACCATGTTACACATCCACCACAAAACTCGTTTAAGGGCGACGCGTATCGAGTGCATTAATATTACATATCATATATGTATATTTGGGATTTGTGGATTGGACATGCATAAAGCCAATTTTATTCGCATCGTATGCAATAAATAAAGGCGACAAACCAAAATCGATCATATCAATAATCCTAAAATATAGAACAGTTGACGTGGCTCTGATACCACTGTTGGGTTTTAGAGGAGGCAGAGAAGCAGCGGAAACAAAAATTTTCTCCCCAAAACCCAGAAAAAAAGGAATCGTGTCAACGTCTATACTATAGGAAAGATGGTTTGTGGATGCATACCTTGTCCCGTGGCTTGCTCGGCGACAATACCTCGCGCCTTGTGCGGTCTTCACATCTGGTCTTGGACGGTGTCTGTGCAGCTCTTGGTCGCACCAGGACTGACGACTCCTCCTCCTACCAGACTGTCGGATGACAGTTGTCCTCCTGAGCGACAGTGACCTCCCGCCTCTAAAGTAGTCCACACGGACCACCTGGAACTCCACACTCCTTGTCCCACAAGGAAGTGGAAGGAGTCGCACCCTCCTATTGATGTACTAGTCGCGAACACACTCTCCTGCTGCCAATTGCAACTGCAGTTGTCCTTCCCTTGCTGCACCTCCCTTTACGGGAAGCACTTGCTCGGGCTCTCTCTCGGTTACCAAAACCAGAGAGAACGACAACTTTGCAGAGCAACTGGCTTGCACTGAGTTGTATATTGAGAATCCCCCAATACCCCTATATATATAGGCGGGTCATGGGACAGGGTTCTCTGTCCCCGGCAATATGGGACTAAAAGCAGGAGTAGAAGTGTTTGAGATTTTCCACAAAAGCAACCAACTCGCAACTTGAACTGATCGTGTCATAACTGAAACGGTCGTCTGGACCCTCCAGCTGATCGGTTGGACACTCCAGTCGATCGTTTGGATCCTTGAGCCGATCGGTTGGACACTCCAGTCGATCGGTTCATGATCCTGGTTCAACTCAAATTGACTTTCCTTCTTTTGTTTCTAATTGGTATCGAATACCAATCCTATTTCCAATCAAATTGGGCAAGTGAAACGAAAGGAAAATTCTCACTGACCTGACTTTCCCAAGTTACTTGGTTGCACCAGTTGAACCGATCGGTTCATCACTTGAACCGCTTGTTTCACTTTGTACATGAGCCGATCGGTTCAACACTTGAGCCGACCGGTTCAACAACCTCAGCCGACCAGTTCATCACATGAACTGATCGGTTGGGAGTGCAGGTTGTGCAGAATCAATCAATTGTGATTTCAATCAATCCGATACTCCAATCAATGCGTCCAACACCTTGAACATTATGATATTGAGCTATCGATTAATTGAGTGTTTAATTGAACTACTAAACTCCTTTAGTAATGAATCTAAACATTGCTTGTGGACAAAACTCCTCTTCTAGGTTAAATCCTATGTGTGTGACCCTACAGGTCCATTTCACGTTGGCAGTGAAAGTTCATAACACTTATGACTTCACAAGCAAAGAGCGGTGCCTAGTCACACATCAATGCTACCCAAGTGAAATAGAAAGTTGGAGAACAACTTTCAATCCTACAATCCATGAATGGTGTTACAGTGAATGTATAATTCCTTTGTCACTGATATCCAGAATGAACTCGAGGCATGGAACAGTCATCCTGTCAATGTTTATTCATTTCCTTGATCTCAGAGTAGACCGAGTGAGATGTGTGTGACATCAATATCACATATTAATTCACACGTGCATGCGCATGCCTTTCTCAATCCTACTCATCAAGTGGCCAAGGATATCAAACTCCCTCAGGAGGGACAAATCCCATATCTATCACTCACCCCTCAAAAGCCCCATGTGTCAAAGCCACCAAATCATCACCTTTATAACAACCCATGTTTCAGGACTGCGTTTGATGATGTCAAAGTGTACCCAACGACATGTGTTGAGTGTAGTGATTTCAGGTCTAAGAATCACACTCACCACCATCACTGTGAGAGCTGACTGTGACTACCAAGTCATGGTTCCATGTGTCACTCTCACGGTGGGTCTGTCCGGTACCAAGTTCTCTAACAAGTACCTATGTGCTTGGTTTGATAGCACTATATCATGACTAATGAGATTCTTTCATCAACCAACACTCAATCTAGTCTTTAGTGTTATTGATGTCTATGGTTATTTCCACAATAACAACCGACTAGGGACCAAACAAGAATGTATACTCTTAACATCCGCATGATCTCATCATTTAGGTCCTTAACCTAAAAGCATACGTCATTGAGTAAAATCATTCTTTAGACATCTATCATGTTACACCATCATCTCAGAAATAGTTTAAACACATAGATCGGAAATTGCCTTTATTATTATTCAAATCATTTACAAAGTATCCCATTACAATCATCACATGACTTTCTCTATGGGCATACATACCAACATGAATCTCAGGTGGAGATACTGGTTGTCATGTCCTATAGTTAGTTAGTCTTATGTCGTCTCTGTACTCTCAGGTCCTAGGTGTCAGTAGGTCTGAGATTTTGGCTTTAAGCCTCGAGATTTTGTATCTAGATGTATATAATCACTCGAGAGGTGATTCATCAGAGATGTAATGTTAAAACATGATGTTAACTGTTTATTTTGTTTATGATAAAGGTGTTTTAAGTTTTAATTTTCATAATTCTGCTGCCAGTCAAGTAATTCACTTCCGCATTCATTTATCTCGTTTTGGTGATTCAGTCGTCTCAATTTAGTGGTATCAGAGCTCTAGGTTCGCTGAGTCTACAGAGACATAGGACTTAGGATGTTGAGTCTATTCTTAGTGTTTTCCAGTATATCTAATAGTGTCTTCTACTCCTCAGGAGAAGAAGATAAGTAAGGATATTTGGACCACACGAGGAGTATGTGGCAGAAAGTAGTGTTGCTGCACCCCGAGAAGGTGCAAGGAACCCGGAGATAGAACAACCTGTACCTGAGCCACCTATGGAGCCACCTCAGTTTATCCCAGCTGACATGGAGAACCCAACTGTTCAGACCATGTTCGGGCAGTTTATGACTGCCATGACACACATCACAGATAGGATGCCCATGCCTGCACCTAGGGCACCTGCCCAACCTGAAGGACAAGGTATCGGTAAGACGTCCGAGCGACTTCGTTGTGTCGGAGCAACCGAATACTTTGGAACAGCTGACCCCACAGATGATGATCTGTGGTTAACCAAGTTAGAGAAAGCTTTCAGAATCCTGAACATCCCTGAAGCTGAGAAGGTTAGACATGTTGTCTATCTTCTCAAGGGGAGTGTTGGTCATTGGTGGACCATGGAATAGAAGAGGCCTGGAGTGGAGGCTACGTGGGAAGTCTTCCGACGGGAATTTATTAATAGATATTTTCCTAAGACGTTCCTGGACGAGAAGATCTCTCAGTTCGAGAGACTGAGGCAAGGTCTGATGAACATTAGCAAATATGAAGCTAAGTTCATGGAGTTGTTGCGGTTCTGTCTGCACATGGCTGCTACAGATGAAGAGAGGATCATACGGTTCGAGAAGGGGTTGAATGCTGAGTTGACTACTCTCGTGTCTGCCTTAGAAAACCGGGAAAGGTTTGCTACCTTCGTTGAGTCAGTCCGAAGGATAGAAAGGTCCGTAGTAGAGAAAAGGCAAACTCATAAGAGATATCCTCAGTTCCAGGGATCTTCATCTAGAGACTTCAAGAAGCCTAGATTTTCTGCACCGACACCACCACCACCTAGACCTAGTGCTCAAACACAGTGGACACCGAGTAGCGGTAGAGGACGAAGCCTACCACTACAAGGGACTCGCAGTTCAGCATTGATGTCAGTCACAGGACCACCAAGACCACAACAACTAGAGAGAAGCTGCTACATATGTGGGAAGGTGGGGCATCTAATGAAAGACTGTAGAGCTAGACCAGCAAGTGTAACCCAGCCACAGAGGCAGAGTCAGCAAGGATCCCAGAGGAGGCAGTTTCAAGGAGCAGCTAGAGGATGTGGACAAGAGTCCCAAGATGGATCGTCAGCACCGAATCAACCTCAGGCGACAGCAAGGTTCTATGCTATGAACCCACCTGATGCAGTGATCAACCCATGGGTTGTGGCAGGTCAGATGGAGTTGTTATATTCTGATATGTCTACATCCTGTGTTGTATCTGATTTGATTGACCTGGGTGCTACACACTCCTAATCACTTGAAGAGTGATTCGTAACTGTGATATGACAGTCAGTCATAGGACAGATAGCTTGTTGCTTGAGACTCCGTTGAGAGGGTCTGCTGTGTTGCAGGAGGTTTGCTATCCCTGCATCCTTTTCTTTTCTGATCATCGCATTCAAGTGGATCTAATACCACTTGAGATGCAAGGATTTGACATAATCCTTGGAATGGATACCTTGGAAAGGTATAGGGTTGTCTTGGATTGTGAATCCAAGCAAGCTGTGTTTGCTGATGATAGCAACACATGGATCTTTCAAGGAGAGAGAAAGATTCTACCCGCCTGTCTTGTGTCAGCTATGGTTGCTGAGAAGCTGATGAGGCAAGGATGTTATGCATTCTTAGCCCATGTGGTAGATACTACCATGGAGAGCCCTAACCCTGCTGAAGTTCCTATAGTCAGGGAATTTGAAGATGTATTTCCTAAAGAACTTCCAGGTGTGCCACTGCCTCGAGAAATTGATTTTGAAATCAATTTGATCCCAGACACCCAACCTATAGCACAGACACCATATAGGATGGCGCCTGTTGAGATGGCAGAACTCAAGAAACAACTTCAGGAGTTGCTTGAGAAGGGTTTCATCCGACCGAGTACTTCACCATGGGGTGCTCATGTTCTTTTTGTTAAAAAGAAAGATGGATCAATGCGGTTGTGCATTGATTACAGACAACTAAATAAAGTAACAATAAAGAATAAGTACCCTCTGCCGAGGATTGATGATCTCTTTGACCAGTTGCATGGTGCAACCGTCTTCTCAAAGATAGATTTGAGGTCGGGATATCATCAACTCTGTATTAAGGATAGTGACATATCCAATTCTGCCTTCAAGACACGGTATGGTCACTATGAGTTCACAGTTATGTCGTTTGGACTAACTAATGCACCAGCTGCATTTATGGAACTCATGAATAGAATCTTCCGACCTTTTCTCGATCAGTGTGTTGTTGTCTTTATAGATGACATAGTGATCTATAGTAGAGATGCTCAGCAGCATGAACAGCATCTTCGTCAAGCTCTAACTTTGCTAAGAGAACATAAGCTATACGCTAAGTTTAGCAAGTGTGAGTTTTGGTTGCCGGAAGTTCTTTCCTTGGACATGTGGTATCTGCCTCGGGTATTCGTGTTGACCCTAAAAAGGTAGAATCTGTTCTGCAGTGGGAACAGCCGAAGACACCGACAGAGATCTGTAGTTTCTTATGGTTGGCTGGCTATTACCGAAGGTTCATTAAGAACTTCAGTTCTATAGCCTCACCCTTGACTAAGTTGACCCGGAAGGATATTCCTTTTGCCTGGAGTGATAAGTGTCAACAATTTTTCCAGCTGTTGAATGAGAGGTTGACAAGTGCACCTGTACTTGTGCTACCTGAGCAAGGCAAGGGATACATAGTTTTCTGTGATGCCTCCAAGAATGGACTCGGATGTGTGCTGATGCAGGATAAGCAAGTGATTTCTTTTGCTTCCCGACAGCTTAAGAAACACAAGGAGAATTATCCGACACACGATCTGGAGTTAGCTGTTGTGGTTCATGCCCTGAAGATCTGGAGACATTATCTCTACGGAGAGACGTTTCAGATTTTCACTGATCATAAGAACCTTAAGTATATCTTCTCTCAGCATGAACTTAACATGAGGCAACATCGTTGGATGGAGTTAATCAAGGACTACGATTATACAATTGATTACCATCCAGGGAAGGCCAATGTGGTTGTAGATGCTTTAAGTAGGAAATCATCAACATCAACCATGAATAGGGCACACCTAAACTCTTTAGTATGCTCTAGGAGAGATATGCTTATCTCCTTAAGGCAAGACAATGTACAGTTGAAGGTATCATTGTTAACCGGGTTGTTAGCTGAGATGCATATAAAACCTACCCTAAGAGAGCAGACCAAGGAGGCACAACAAGTTGATGCTGCAGTTCAATAGATCAGATTAGAGTATGGTGATGAGAAACAAGATGGTTTCTATGACTCAGATGATCATGTAGCATGTTATCATGGGAGAATGATAGTGTCGGATGTGGATAACTTGAGAAAGTTAGTCCTGGAAGAAGCACATTCTTCGATATATGCTATGCATCCAGGGAGCACCAAGATGTATTGAAACTTGAAAGATATGTATTGGTGGCCTGGGATGAAAAAGGATGTTGCAGAGTTTGTGATGAGGTGTCCTGTGTGTCAGCAAGTTAAAGATGAACACCAGAAACCTGCAGGAATAATGCAACGTTTACCCATACCACAATGGAAGTGGGATCATGTGACCATGGACTTTGTTGTTGGCCTACCCAGGACAAGCAAAGGACATGATTCCATTTGGGTAATAGTTGATAGGTTGACAAAGATAGCGCATTTCTTACCGGTCAAAACAACCTATTCTGTTGAGAAGCTAGCACAGTTGTATGTTGAAGAGATAGTGAGACTACATGGTATCCCAGTCACTATAGTTTCAGATAGAGGTCCCCAGTTTACGAGTCGTTTTTGGGAGCGACTGCACAAAGCTTTAGGCACCCAGTTAAGGTTTAGTATATCCTTTCATCCACAGACTGATGGATAGTCGGAAAGGACTATACAGACCTTGGAGGACTTGCTGAGGGCATGTGTTCTTCAGTTTACAGGGAGTTGGGATCTACACCTAAGCTTGATAGAGTTTGCCTATAACAATAGCTATCAACATAGCATTGATATGGATCCTTATGAAGCTTTGTATGGTAGACGTTGTAGATCACCTTTATGCTGGTATGAGACTGGTGAACATCAGTTGTTAGGTCCTGATCTTGTGCAGCAGACCACAGAGAAGATTAAAGTAATACAACAACAGATTAAGACTGCACAGGATAGGCAGAAATCTTATGCTGACAGACGTCGTAGACCCTTAGAATTCCAGGTTGGAGACAGAATGTATCGCAAGGTCTCACCTTGGAAGGGAGTTCTAAGATTTGGAAGGAAAGGAAAGTTAGCTCCGAGGTTAATGGGGCCTTATCCAATCATTGAACGGGTTGGAAAGGTAGCCTATAGACTAGAGTTACCACCAGAGCTACAGAGGTTACACCCTGTGTTTCACATTTCTATGTTGAGGAAATGTCACCCTGATACCGAGTCAGTTCTACAGCCTATGGAGGTAGAATTGAATGAAGATATAACTTATGAGGAAGGACTAGAGTCAATCCTTGATAACAGAGTTAAAAAACTGAAAAAGAAAGATATAAGTCTTGTGAAAGTCCTCTGGAATCATCATGGTATTGAAGAATCCACATGGGAACTAGAGGAAGAGATGAGAAGGAAATATCCTGCTCTTTTCTCTTAATATGTTTTGTTGATTTCGGGGACGAAATCCTTGTAAGGGGTGGATAATTTGTAACAATCCCGACCTGGGTTATGAGCTAACCCTAGGTGTTTTGCCTATTTATGTAATTAAGATACTTGTGATTATCTTTTGGTATGTAATTAAAACTCTTGAGGAACATATGTTTCCATTTCTGTCCTTTTTAAACAATGTTTTAGTATTGTTTTGTAATACAGGGACCTATGTGCAAATTACCCAATAAGAGGGGTTAACTTGCAATTTACACATGTTGATATGTTCCTTTAGTATTGAGATATCATAAGAATGAATATGATGAAGTATGATTGATTCCCCAAGCTTGGGCACCAAGATGCAGCTTGTGGAGCAATGCTTGTGCTTAAAACCCTAATTTTGGTGTAAAGTACAATTTACCCAAAATGTGGGGTGCAACTTGTAAAATACACCTTCTAGAGTATCTTTTATGACTCTTGACATCATTTATAATAATAATGATGAAGAGGGCGCTTCATTTAAATAATCATATAATAAGGAACACCTTTGTAATTAAATCACCAAGTTGTAAGTAAGGAGACCCTTATATATGTGCATCTTAGTGATAAGTTGACCTTCTTTGCCTTTAGTTCTTGGGTTTAGAAGGATTTTTGCTTTATAAATAAGGAGGAAGGACGTTCCTAAAAGGAAGAGGGACCTAGATGAGAATAAGAGAAATAGTTATCATTATCATGGAAATACCCCCTAAGGTATATAGTCATCTATCCTTTACAACTAAACGATCGTTTCTTCACTTCTATCACTTATCCCCTTGCTTGGACCGACTAAGGCAGAGCTTAGGAGCAGAGGAGAATGACCAAATTGTTCTAAGGTAAGAAGAGACCATCATCTTGCTCGAATTCATGGAGAAAGTTGGATTACAAGGTTGGTTTCATGGTTTTCTTACTTAGCTTTCTCTTTCTAGCCAACTTTTCCCAACCTTTCCTTGGAGAAACACCCTTGGCCGACCTGTGGAGCTCAAGAAACCATTAAATGCTTGAAGCTTGGAATCTTGGATCTCTAGGAACGACCTTAAGGCGGGTTTTATAACTCTAAACCTTTTGCTTTCTTATGCATATCTTTGTTCTTACCATTAGTAGTTAGTTCTTCTTCTTCCCCACTCTTCCTTGCACTTTTGCAAGCAAAACCACGAAGTAACCGACCTGATCTAAGGTTGAAGATGATGGGAGTGAATTCCTAGGTAACTTTACCAAACGACCTTGGACCATTTGGTCTAAACGGTTTGCAAGACCGTTTGAAATCAAACGATCTCAAGACCGTTTGATTTCATGCGGTTTGCAAGACCGTTTGGAAAGTTTGACCAAGTGAAGACCGTTTATAGGTCTTCTGAACACATATTGAATTAATCAATTACAAAGAATCATGACCTAATTGCAAACAAATTACAAGTTGAAGGCACTTCAATCCTCTAAACCCTAATCGGGTTCAATTGGTGATTTCAAGGACCAATTTTGTTGAACTTTGGGTTGAGTGGCCCAAACGGTTTCAAAACCATTTTGGGATCACCCAAACGGTCCTAAGACCGTTTGGTGACCACCTAAGACCGTTTGGAGGTCTAGGGTTAAGACAATTTAATCAATTGAAGGTCCAATCACAATAGGTTGTTGAATTAATTGAAAATGCTGATTTGAGACTTATTTAGGGTTCAACCCTTGACAATTTGACTTAGATTTTGATGAGACTTTGGGAAAACGGCCTCAAGACCGTTTGGAGGATATCCAAACGATCCCAAGACCGTTTGGGCCAAGTTTGGGCCCAATTGGATGACAATTGATGGGTTCAACTTCAATTAGAATCATGTTGATGGATGATGATGGTTAATCGATTACAAACCCTAATTCAATTGGTTCCAACCCTAATTGGCTATCAATTGAGGGTCAATTGAGTGTCCAATTGGTTAAGACTAACCCTAATTGGCTTAATTGATAAGTGGTTAACATATATGAGGTCAATTGAGGGGTTCAACATTGAAAACCCTAATCGATTACAAGTGTTGATGCACTTTTTGGGTCCAATCGGTTTTGAGATGTTTGGACCAAACGGTCTCAAGACCGTTTGAATCTAAACGGTCTCAAGAACGTTGGAATCCAAATGGTCTCAAGACCATTTGGGCTCAATCGATCTCAAGGTCGTTTGGATTCATACGATCTCAAGGTCGTTTGGATTCATGCGATCTCAAGGTCGTTTCAATTCAAACGGTTTCAAAGTCAACTCTCTCAAACGGTCAACAAGTTGAAACGGTTTCAAGACCGTTTAAATTCAAACGGTCTTGAGTGTGACCAAGTTCAAACGGTTTGGAAGTCAACCTAACCAAACGGTCAACCCTTCCAAACGGTCTCAGGACCGTTTGGAGGTTGAAGTGTGTAATCGTTTGGGGACTTTAGGGTTATGATTACTTGATGTTTTGAAGGTTTAAATGGTTCAATGGTTGTTCAACTTAAACCCTAATCATACCTAAAGACATTAAG
This sequence comes from Alisma plantago-aquatica, assembly GCA_963693085.1. Taxonomy (NCBI): domain Eukaryota; kingdom Viridiplantae; phylum Streptophyta; class Magnoliopsida; order Alismatales; family Alismataceae; genus Alisma; species Alisma plantago-aquatica. The sequence continues at coordinate 691,119,557 of OY856412.1, forward strand.
GGGTTAAGTAACTAGTAGTTTGACCCATGCTATGCTTAATGATAAACATTATCAAGTCACTCATAAGGGGTTCAAGTAGACAACACACCTTGATCAAGCAAACCCTAATGACCATAGTGGTGATGACTTGACCTATGTTAATCAAGTTGAAGTGACTTAACCTAATCTAGAGTGATGTAAACATCATCCAGTAGTGAGAGGAGAGAGAAGGCTCCTAATATGAATGAGAATCAAGTAACACACCTTCAATATGTAAGAATGTACATAATTAGGATATGATCCATCAAGGTGAGATCATGGAAACCCTAATTATGATGATTAATGAATCTTAACCTAATTTGAGGGCATGAATGATGATAATTTTCATACATGATGATTCTATGAGCTCAATTCACTATGAAGTGAATAGTAAACCCTAATCCTAAGGGTAATAACATGTAATGTGAATAGTAAACCCTAATTGAGGGTGATGTGTTGAAATGTACAATAAACCCTAATTACAGGTTATGCTTTTTAACATGAATCTTCATGATTAAAGTATGAAATGAGGAATCATTATTCCTAATCATAATGAAAGGGGTTGGATAACCCTAATTGATGTAAATAAGGGAACCTAGCCTTAGTGAAGGCATGAAGGTACAACCCTTGAAATGAAAGATTAATTCTGCCTTACAAATTGAATGATCTGGAAATGAATTGTTTATTGTTATCAATTGAATTAACCATGCAAGTTTTTATAAGAGAATGATCATATCCAGGTAAGGGTTATGATATCATATTCATTGAAAGCATGTTATTAGCTTTATGAATAGTGACATGCTATGTTGCCTAAGCTTAAGTGGCATCATATGAGATTAATGGGCTGTAAGAGCCATGAGTAACATCAAGGTCATGCTGATTAGATGACTTATGATGAGATGATTAAGAATTGATATCCATTTGATAATTGATGTGAGTTAAACTTGATACATTTAGTATTCTACTTTCATAGCTGTTGTTCTAATGATTATTGCTTGAAAACATGCTTGATGTTAAAAGAATGTTGAAATGTACCTAACTAATCAAGTATAATCATATCATGTAGAGCCCTGATCATAGACCCATCATTGTCAGAAGCTAAATGATGGTGAAACAGGTTTTCCTAAGGGAACTCCTGGATCACATACTTTTGAGTATGTGGGGGAATATGGATGTGAATGTCCTTACATCCTAGTGTAGGAATTGATGTAGATGTACCTTAATCTATCAACCCTTCACTATGTGTTTATGCCAGGGTGATGTATCACTAATCTCCCGAAGAAAACTATTATACCGCATCGATGAGAGATAAACAAGAGATCTTTCGATGATGAAGAGAGTACAGAATGCCACTGTGACTCTAATAGCGAAGTACCAGAATACCCTGGTAAGCTATAGTAGCAGAGACACTAGATGTCCTGCATGTTGATCCTCACACTGACTGAGGAAGATGAAGTCATAAGAATCCGGCTCTTTTGATGACCTATGTATGATACCGATGCGACTTAGTAGTGATCGGTTGGAGTATGAGCAGTATACCTCATCTCCGCAGGGCATAATAATGTTTGTAAAACATAATCAACCGCGTAGCATATCTGCTTAGGTTAAACTACGAGAAACAATGATTGATGTTACATTGTTTACATTAATGATCTGTTCAAGTATTTAGTATACATGTTCTTCATATGCTTTAATGGAGTGACTGCTTAAGTAGATATTGCTTTACTTATTATCAAACCTGCTGATGAATGATTTAAGTTATTTTGCTTATGTTGATTGTTATAACAAAGCTTCTGGCGGAGAGTTATAACTCTCACTGGGACAATTATTCATATTGTCTCACTCCATAGATTTCAACTTTTTAGGTGGACGTCGAGGATGGAGAAACCAATCCGAGGGTGAGCAGTATCAGCAACAGCAACACCAAGGACAACAGTGAATCTCAGGTGGAGATACTTGTTGTCATGTCCTATAGTTAGTTAGTCTTATGTCGTCTCTGTACTCTCAGGTCCTAGGAGTCAGTAGGTCTGAGATTTTGGCTTTAAGCCTCGAGATTTTGTATCTAGATGTATATAATCACTCGAGAGGTGATTCATCAGAGATGTAATGTTAAAACATGATGTTAACTGTTTATTTTGTTTATGATAAAGGTGTTTTAAGTTTTAAAGATCTTTTCTCCAAAAAGTTTTAATTTCCAGTGATTTTTCATAATTCCACTGTCAGTCAAGTAATTCGCTTCCGCATTCGTTTATCTCGTTTGGCGATTCAGTCGTCTCTGAAACTTTATTATAAATACAAATATGAAGGTCGCACAGAACGTGTCTTCTTCCCTTTAATGGTGCCCTTCTTGTTCCAGACCGACAACAACCCTTCTCTTTTCGTGGAAGGACTTCCACCTGTAGTCCAACCCATGCATCTCCCTCTTACTTCTATAACCACTAGTGAATTTATAAAAAAAACTTGTATTCTCATTTTTATAAAAAATTCTCTTCTGTGACACTTCCAACGCATAACAAATAAGAACCAGATGTTTCCTTCATCTACATCTTGTGATTCTATTTTTAGATATATATGTTTTTGCCATCCAAAAAACATGGACAGTCTTATTTTTTGTACACACCTCTATGAAGGTATTTTTGTAAAATAATGTATGCAAATAAATATCTAAATATAATTCTTATATGTAAAATTATTTTTATATTACTTAGATTCCACATCGCTAAAAGTTTTTTAACATGCAGTGTTTTTTTATGTTTTCCTTCCCTTCCCCTCCCCATGCTAACCAGACACAATAACATAAGTGTCCTTTCTACTCCCTTCTCTTCCCCTTCCCTCCCTTCCCTTTCTCTCTCCTTCATTCACCACATACGAAACATAACATTATAGTCTTGAGTCTACTCTTAAGTCTTATACAATGAGATTGTAGCTTGCTCTGAATTTCTACATGGTGTGGTTCATGTGGGTCTAGGGGATAATAAAAGAAAAATATATTAGTGAATAGATATATTTTATTTACTTAATGCATTTATTATCAAAGCTCATGCCATGATGTAAGATTTATAGATCTCAATTGTCATTTCTTTTCTTTATATATATATATATATATATATATATATATATATATATAGGGCGTTCATTTAATACTCACGCGGGTAACCTAGAGTTCGCTACCCGGCAGCCAAAAAAGTAACGTTTCAGGTCTGAAACTTTACAGTTTGTAAGGTAAAGTAACCCTCTACATGACAAAAGTAATAAACTCAAAAAAAGTAACTAAAATAGGGGGCGGACAGCTACCCACGGGGGTATTAAAGATGGACCCATGTATATATATATATATATATGAATTAGCATGGTGTTTTGTTGACTTTCCATGCACGGAGGCACTAGCTCAGACACTCAACTGAAACATATTTTGTAGGAATGGGTTCAGTCCAGTGGGAGGAGTCAAGAGCTAGCTTTCATAACTGAGGTCATGATAGGAGTCGTTAGTTTAGTTAAATGGTTTTCTATCCTTCCTTTGGTCTTGGGAATGTGGGAGTGAGGGTTAAGAGTATTTTTGCAATAATATTTAATTAATTTGTATTAAAGAAAGAATGAGGTTCTTTTAGTTGATTATGATGAAGAGTAAAACTCAATTGTGAACATGAAATGCTTATACTTAAACCAGATGTTATCTTTTAAGTAAACATGATGTTTCATTAGTTCTATTAATTTAAAGAACAAAAATATTAAGACAAATTTCAGTTAGTGATTAAAAGTAAATGGTTACTCCAATCTCTCTTTGACGGGCTTAAACCCTAGTTATGGGGTTTGAGTCGCGTCACTGGAGGTAATCAGTAGCATCTCTGCAAAATATGTTATCATTGACAGTAGTTTCCCAAACATTGTCTAGAATGCGAAGTTTACTATTGTTATAAGATTTAAGGTATGTTGTATGGGTTACTCTCATATTTGGTATCCTACACCATTCTCCAGCACTTAGCACATAAAAACTACTCTTGGCATGCTCTTCATACTTCTCAACCATATCTACAATACCATAAATAGTAGTTAGATATGGATAACATGTAAGAACAAACACGATATCCTATGTCCATGTACACTAAAAAAACCTAGCCTCTTATACAACCAAACACCCACCACACAAAATGAGATTACTAAAAGCAAAATGTTTATGTTATGTTAATCAACATCATGGATCATCAGAGTATAAGGAAAACACATAATAGAGATTGGGAATTTGCATCCACAAGATACACAAGGGTCATATCTTCCATTCATTAATAGGACATTGTACATGCTAATATTTGGTGACCTCTATCATAACCTATGTACAAAAACATATCTACCAAATTTTGTAACATGAGTATATGTATAGGGCTTACAAGCCAAAAACCTGAGTCATAAATACATACAATGTAAGACCATCTTGCCTGAATCTGAGTGTACAAAGATGACTCTAGGACACCACCAAAAAACCATCACCAACCTCTGCCTAAAATGGTCTGTCAAGAGGAGGCCCCTCACCTCTAAAATCTTGGGTCGCAAGAGTGACCACCTAAAATATGTGGAAACAATGAGGGAAAGACCCATGTCCCAGCGATATGATATAGCAACAGATAGACTTATATGTGTGCATGCATGTTGTTATGATAGTAGTAATGGTAGATTATTGCATAACATTAAATCTCCACGTGTCATTATCAACAAGAGATATAACATATGAATAAAACATGGTATTGATTATATAGTATAGAATACAAATTAAATCATCCAATGTGATTCTTCAAGTTAATTTAAATAGTTATACCTACACGTCTTTGTTACTTATTTATTATTAAGTCCTAGGTAATTTGAGGTGTATCACTGAAACCACTAGACGGTAGTTGTGGAATCGCCTAGCTCACCGTACAAGGTCTTAGGATAATCATTCTTAATAAGAACATGTCACGCCTCAGTCAGTGCAAGTATGAACGAAATAGGGGCAAAAGGTCTACAAAGATATTCGTAGGGGTTAAAAAGACAATTATAATATTTGGTCTGTCATGGGTACTCATGCCACATCACCTATCTCCCGGCCATAATGACCTTAATATAATCATATCACATGTTTCATCACATCGTCACATATTACTTGAAGGTGTGTCCTTGACCACACTCATTCACACACCACCATTTAGATATCAAAGAAACCTACCCCCAATCACATGTGTATAATGAAAAGTATAAGACTCCTAGTACCTTATTACAATTCATATTTTCTATAAGGTGACCCATTTCCCTATGTAACCTCTCAAAATACAAGGATAGTTGTTATGGTCACATGGCTCTACATGATTAGGGTTTCACTTTTAGTTTTTCGCCAATTAGTCGTCTTTCAACTGAATCAACAAAGGATATAAACAACACATAATTATGTACTAAACCATTAATAAAGTATAAAAGAAACCCATAGAGTCTACAAAAATATTCACACCATGCATCAAAGTGCTCATACTTAGCACAAATCACCAATTTTAACCATAATAATTGATACCTTCATAATAGGTCGAACCTTACCCTCAAGGATGCATTTCTTTTAACATTGCATCCATAAAATACCATGCCAAAGTTCATGAACAAACTACATAATTTGAAAGGGACGTTATGAAAATAATAATATGTATAAAAATAACATTTTAGGAGTATGATGATGTCTTTAGGCATGAAACCTAAGTACCATGAAACTAGAGCATTTTAATAGTAAAAAATATATATTATTTCCAGATTAAATGATCATCCAAACAGAAACATAGATACAAATTGATATTATATTCAACATGGTATCAAGTTGCCCATAAAATAGGCATTTCAAAAGGCAAAAAGTGCATTTTTTATATTCTTAAGGCAAAAAGTGCTTATTTAAGCCCCATTCAAAATAGATGAATTGAGGCTCTTCATCTTCTAGCCAACGAATTTCACCCATCGAGGTACCCTTTAGACCCATTCTAGCTCCATCTATGATTTCCCCATTCAAGTCAACTTCACTTCACCGGTTAAGGTCCACTTCAACCACACCCACCATTGGGACTCATCGCCATGACCCATCAAGGCTCAACTTCTTCAAGCCATTGAGGTCAGGGTTCAAGGCCATCGACCCCAAGCACCTCAACCACCAAACTCTAAACAAGGGTTAGGGCTAGAACTCAAAGATTAACATGATACCCCCAAGGTTCAAAGGTATAAAAACCACATCATTCAAGGTACATACATGGATTAAAACATTTACTTTGATATTTTTCATAAAATATACAATTTAATCTTCATATTTTCGATTAATCAAGAAACTAAGGAAAACAAGGTGCAATTAGAGACAAGTTAGGATTTTTCTCTTAATCAATTGGTTTTTGAATAATGATTAACAAGCAATATAAAGGGTTTAAGCTATGTCTGAGACCGTACAAGAAAATAGTCAAATTGCCTTATAGATACTTAGCTAGTTTCCTCTTTCTATCCATATACCCATGTATTCCAATAAACCCAGGTGAGAACTCTAATTAGTTAAGCGTGCCTGTCTTATCTTACTTTGAAAAAAAGCATGTATAGAGGTTGGATAGGAGGTAAGAAGGGGTGGAAACACCTTCCTAATTCCATACCACCCCTTGGACACCAAGTGAGAGAGGGGATTCTTGTTAGGAAACCTAGACTTGAGCTATATGCTAAGTAGAATCACGTATCCCTTGAGCATTGAACCTTGTAAGGTTGCATAAATAGTGATCAAGGCGCTAGTCTCCTTATGCCACCCATAGCGGACAAGATAGATATTTTGTCTAGAGTATACCGTTGTTGTTTGGCTTGTTGGTATTAACCATAGGATGTAATTGTGAATTGAAACATGTTGTGTGATTGCTTCTTTTCTTGCTTAGTCAGACTTGGCCAGTGAATTTGTTGGATACTTGTACTTGGTTCCCTTGGTTTTCAATTGTGGTTGTTTATGCTTAATAGGCTAGTTAGTTACTCAATCTTAGTTGATGATTTCTTATTTAGACTAGCTCATTGCTCCTAATTGTTTTTAGTGATAACACTACTAAAGTTCAATCCCGTCCATAAATCACTTGCAAGTTCTTAATTTGATCATAAGCAACTCAAAGTGAAACCCTAGACCTTACATACAAGTAGTATCAACAATTATGGGCTACAACTTTACAAAGGAGGCGGGAGTTGTGGACGTAGGGCAAAAGTGGAGTTGATTCTTTTTCTTTACACTACTCGGGCAGAAATGAATACTAACATTGGAGATTTGTGTTATAATGGTCAAAGAGGAACTACAAATACGACAATGCCCAAGGGGAGAATGGAAGAGGATCAAAATAGTAGCAAACTAGTACTAGTGGTTCCAATAATACAAAGATTGTGTGGTGTCCCACTCACTTGAAGGGTAGGGTGTAAATGGACTAATATGTCCTTGCTTTATCTACGTTCATCTTTGGAGACAGTTATAAAGAAAAGATCAAGATTTAAAGTTGTAAACACATGGCATTATATCCCACAAGGAGCAGCCTACTCCTAAAACCAGGACCAGCAGATCTGCTGGCACTATTGTTATTGGTAAGAGTGATAGAAGATAGTGTTGGACAGAGTTAGTCTAATAGTAAAAGATAGTGTTGAATGGAGTCAGTCTTTGATGCTCTAATATGGTGATACAATTTCCGCATAAGTCGAGAAGGGTCAATTAGGTTTACCGACCAAACCCCGTCCAAAATCTCTCTCTCTCTCTCTATAACAGTAACCTGACATTATAGCGTCGACTGACAGTACAGAGCTTCAAGATTTCGCCACCTGCAGAAATTCATGCACGCCTGCCCAGCACCGACCCCTCTCGTCGGCACGCCAGGGTCGTACGCCAGAGCACGTGGCCCCAATCTGACAGATGCCTCGTCCTCGTTTACAACGTCCCTACTTCTACTGACCACGGTCCAAATGACGACGAGGATCTTTTCGAACTAAGATACAGCGACGACCAAATAGCAGAGGGAAGTATTAACAACTAATAAACTGGAATCGATACTTGAGAGTTAACGGCATTTCGACACAAGTAAACCAAACCGATCGATCAGAGGCTCAGAGCATTCCTTCATCAAATCAGGTAAAATGGTAATGAAAACTAATGATAACAATAACAGTTTATCAGGTAACAGCAACAGCAATCCAACGAACATGCAAATGCTAACAACAACATCCACACACTCACTCGCTCACTCATCGAGCATCATCACTAGCCTAAGGTACCTGCGCCCCCGTGATTATAGCAACAGCAGCTGCAGGAATGACCCAGCAGCAGCAGCTGCGACCAAAGACCGTCGCCGTCCACTCACCAAACCAGCCGCCTCATTCGGAGTCGTGTCGTCGGCAACAACATCGTCGCTGGCCGGACCATCGGCTGGGGCAGGGGAGTCTGCGGAACCCTCAGCAGGCGGGGCGGGAGGCGAATGGTGGTGCGGGGCTGAGGCTAAAGGAGCAGGGGAATGTGCTTTCTTCTTCGGCGCCTTCTTCCCAACAGCACCTGAAGCTGCTGGCCCTGGTGCAGGACCGCCGGTAGGAGAAGCGCTGTCGTTGCCGGACGCTGCCGAGCCCACCGGAGCAGGTGCCGGAGCCCTGCTGAACAGCTCTTCAGGCAGCAGCACGCTGTCGACAGTGAGGACAACCAACGGCGGGTCGTCGATCACGGTGCTGGCGACGCGGGAGGTGTCGAGGCCAGCGTCGAGTGTGACGTCGTCTCCGCGCGTGATCACCCCGATATCGAACTTCCCTCCTGCTCCCGTCGCCAGGGTGGGGAACCGGCCTTTGGCGTTCTTGAGTGTCGCGCGGGGTGAGTACTGCGGGATGGCATGGTACTGGAGCAGCGTCACCAGCTCGGCCTGGCTCAGCGTCGTCACGTCGGTAGGTGCTCCGGCGAATGCCTCGCCGACTTTAGTAAACGCCTCGTCGTTGGGCGCGAAGACAGTGACGCCCTTCTCCGCAGCTGCCTGGTACATCTTCAGCACCCCGGAGGACTCGATTAAACTTGAAAAGGTCTTGCACCCGGCTTTCACCAGCAGCGCCGTCAAGTTCGCCGACTCAGGCGCGTCAAGTAAACCCGGGAAAACCACGGGCCCGCTGATCTCCAACACAGATATACTATAAGGGAACTGCTTGACGGATTTCGTATACGTCGAGTCAAGCTTCGCGTCAGGTGCAGTGGACCCAAACCCGACTTTCCCGCCTCTAAGGTTGGTGATGTTGACGAACCCGAGCGTGCCTTGGAACTCCCCTGTCGCCTGTAACAGCGTGGTGACCTCGACGGTGCCTTTGGAGATGGAATGCAGCTTCGTGGCGTCGTAGTAGTCGAGCAGCGTGAGGAGGCGGAGCGCGTTCTTGACGGCGGAGAGTGGGTGGTTGGAAGCGAGGGAACGCATGGCTGGGTTTGGGAGGACCAGGACTGTGAGGGTTTCCCGGGAGTTGATCTCGTCGGAGACTCTTGTGCGAGTTAGGTAGGAGTTGTACTCGCTGTATTCAGGGAAGCCGGAGAGGATGTTGGTGATGTTGTGACCGCCGGCGGGGGATGATGTTACGGCGGGTGCATGCATTGAGAAGGAAGTGGTCAGGAAGAGGAGGAATGGAAGTAAGGGGAATGGGGAAGCCATGGATGCTTGACCAGCGGAGTATCTAGCTAGCTAGCTATATAGAAAGTCTTCTTCTTCCTCCTCTCCGGTGGCTGGCTAGCTAGCTAGCGAGCTTCTGTCCGGTTGATCTAGCTGCTGCTAGCACCGGGACACTGCTGTGGTCTTGCTCCAACCCGTCCAGAAAAACATGGGTGGTGATGGAAGAGGAGGAAAAGGGAACCGTGAAAGCTAGTACACTGAGGTGACAAGAGCCTACTGGAGTGAACCGGACTGCGCACACTGTGTTAATGAGTGCAGAGTTAAAATCCCACCTAACCACGGTTACAATTTCTTTTGCCTGCAACTCAACCCAACCCTAACACCCCAGCCATACAAAATAGTCTGTCTTGGTTCCCACGCGATGGCGCCACGTGTCTTACCAGTTTGAATTTCAATGGTTACCCTTCCCAGTGGTCGGTGATTCAATTATCCGCCCCGGGCCTACTCTCCTCCGCTTTTGTTATTCCTCTTCCTTCTTTTACTCCTCCATTGCTTCCTTGGGAACTCGGGTATATATTGGGATCTGCTGTTACAAGTGTACGTAGATGACCAAAGGAGTAGGCTACACCTTGCAAAATGAAGAGTAGCAGATCCGTGCTCGTATTGGGATTTGTGGGAAGAAACGGTAGATGGCATCAAGCCTGTGTGTAGCCAGTCAGCCTTTCCCCCGAAATCGGGCGCCGATGACGCTTTGTGCTGTTCTAGGGTTTTTGCCTGCGTCCTCGTTTTTGCCGCGCCCATAGTGGCCTTCAATCCATTCCGATGGCAACTCACCTAGACTCACACAATTAAAACTTAGATACAAGGAACCATACTTTCAAGCGGAATAATTCTAGACATCACTCATCACCCACCCGTCTGCCCATCGGATTAGACCGGCTCCAAAGCCTAATATTATCCAAAAAAATTTTATTTTTATATGAGGGAAGTAGGAAGAAACAGCTCACAATTTTCAAGTCATAATTATATTTTCGATGAAATAAAAGTATTAAATTTCTTACAATAATATTTTTCACTAAGGGAGGAGTGGTTCAAGTGGTTCGGCTCGGTGTCCCCTCATGAAGGAACCCGGGTTCGAAACTCAACGACCGCCTCTGAAATGGTAACAAAAGTGGCGCTTCTATGAGGATAGTTCTCTCGATCATAAAAAAATAGTAACGTTGACACTTTATTCGAAAAAGTAATACAAGATAATATAATACATGTAATAGTCCATTTTTTGGTAATAGGGGTCTCTAATAATTTTTCGATGAAATAAAAAAGTATTAGTTTCTTTACTTTCCGTCAACACTAGTGTCCACATAATTAAAAAAAAGAATAATATGAGAAAAATATAATATTTGTATTTTAGATTACAATACACATGTTTTGGGTGCATTACCATATTCTGGAGGTACATACCCGTGTTTTGAAGTACATTACATCAGTAAGTAACATTCTTACATTACTTTCGAGATGGGAGTAATGTGACCCAAAACACGAATGTCGTATTTCAAATAACGAATATTGTACCCCATAACACTGGAGTGACGCACCCAAAAATGCGAGTAATGTATCCAAAAATATATGTATTGTACATCAAACACGGATGATGTACTCCAAACACGGACATTGTACCCTTATAACACAAGATAAATAATAAATTAACATTCGTATTATACCCATAATACGAGAGTTATGTACCCCAAAGACAGGTAATGTACCCTATAATACCGGTACCATACTCATGTGTACAATACCCGTCTTTTGAAGTACATTACTCTCATTTTAGATGTACAATACAAATGTTCATTTGCTGAGATATTGTACTCAAAACATTCATATCCAAAAAATGAGTAATGTACTCTAAAATAGATATGTCAATCTTAGTCATGTTAGAAAGTATTTTTCATAAAGAATCTAATATTTTTTCGACAAAAAAATTATTACATATTAAAAATTTCTTTTTTTTTTCTTTCTTTATTCTTTTTTTATAAAACTTTCTTTATTCTTTTTATTATCTAATTTGACTTTTTAATGTCACATTAGCGGTGCTCCCCTCCTAACGGAGGGAGGGGGGCACCGAAGGGAGGAAGCGGAGTGTGTAGCTACTCTTGAACACGACACTTGTAAAGAAATGGGAGGTGTGGTTAGAGGTTTGTATTTGTGTTTGCGTTTAGAAATTAATTGCACCAAGTGGAGCGCCACTACTTTTAGCTGGAAACCGTTTCGGCAAAAGGGGTCATAACAATATACCTTTTTGTTAGCAAAAAGACAAAATTTGACATGAATGAGTTATACGGCATCTCTACATGAGGAAAATAGTCTTACAGATCACATATACGAAAAGAATGTGAAAGATACACTCATGTGTGTACTATGACAGTTTTTCATAAATAATACATTCAATTTGAGCATGTATAGATGGTAGAGTGATTGTATCAAACCAACGATTCAATATGAAATCGTCTTTATATCACTACTATACAACAAAGCAACAAAACCGACCGAGAAAAGAACAAGAGATGGAAAAAAAACCTACTTATATAAGAGAAAACGCATCAATTAACAACCGGTGAAACTAAACGAGAAAGCAAATCCATATACAAAAAGTAAGGAAAGGAGGCCGGGAGAAAAAAAACACGACACAGGACTGAGTGATAGGAAGCTAGGAGGTGGTTGCCTCTAGATGCACCACACACATGCCACACACGCTAGCCTTGTTCAACACGACACCTTCCACAGCCACCATAAACTTCCAATTCGACTTCTGGGATCAATATTCATGATCCTAGAGAACACTACAGCCTTAGTCTTTAGGGTAACACATTGATAACATCTCATTTTGTGAACTTTTTACATCTGTTTTATTTCTACATTGACACTCTTTTTATGGATCTTCTTGTCTATTTTAATGTCTTTGAATAGAATTTGAATTTACCTTAATATCCTTTCTCACTTCATGCAAACTTATCTTCAGTCGTTACTAACACACATTTATCACGGTCGAGACAAATGTTTTCATCAGGTATTTCGACCGATATAGATTCAAGGAGCAGTGGCCTGTTGCGACCACGATTGCCCCTCAACAGTTATGATCGCAACAACAACCCCGACCGCGACGGTGGTTGCGACCACAACTGAAATCACGGCCAAGATTAGGATGCGAACGAGACAGATGTCAAGACAAGGTCTAACGACTCGACCACAATAACAGTCGCGGTTTAAACATCGTCACGACCCAGACATCACATCGACCGGAACATGGTCGCGACTGAGACAGATGCTAGGACCGTTACTGATGGTGGCGACCAAGACAATGGTTTCGGTCGAGACATGGGTCGCAACCAGGACTCAGAGTTAAGTCAGTGGGAAACGCTTATAAATAGGTCCCGACCTCACACATACAGGGGGGGATCATCAAGGGCGACGAAGTGCTATCCAACTCATGAGCCATCTTCGTTCATCTTCATTGGTCTTGGATCTCCGAAGATGAAAGTTGGAGGAGAGAGAAGATCTACCATCCTCTTCTTTAAGAGAAGGAGTTGCCATCTTCCACGCCTACACCAGATCTAGATCTAAAGAAGTATTATTGGGGTATCGCCTCCTCCCTTATTTAGATCTATCATCTTTGTCACGTTGTGTACCTTCACCCTCTCCGTTTATTTTGATGTATCTACACTTTTGTAGCACCGTTATGCTGCCCGTTAACATGAGCGGCTAAACACTTTGCTTGGATTGGGAGTATCCACTAAGGCTCTCCCAACACGTATATACTTACTGTTACAACCCCAATTTTTTGAGTTCATATGGTGGGAAATGCAATTTTCCCAATAAATATATGATTATGGAAATTGTATGAATTATATGTATTGAATGGATTTCATTTGCAATATTTCCTTTGTGCATGTGATTTCATGGATAATAATGTGTTAATGAGTCCAATATGATGAAAAAAGGAAGAAATCAAAGCATGCATTATTAAGAAGGAAATTGGATATGATGATGAAAATATGAGAAATATGTGGAAAGATGTGTGATTGACTCATCATGGATGATATTTCGAATCCACAAGGTTTCTATGGGGAAAAAGAATCTAAATAAGGAATATAAAATAATAGGAGAGAGAAAATATGCATAAAATATGCCTTATAAGTGATAACTTGTTTATGAAGAAAAGTCTCTCATACTTTCGAAATTGAGTCCCAAACTTGGCACACAAGTAGATAAAATCATCAAGGACTTTTATTTAAAATGTAGTATTAATTGGATAATCGGTTTGAGAGTTATGATTTTTACAAAATCTCCTAAAGTGGAAAGGATAAAGGAAATACATTAAAATGTCACGATTTTCCAATTTAATTGGAATTAGTTGTTTTGGGCGCGTGAAACATGGGCCATCAGATCTGAGATCTGATAGTGGCTTCTCGTTGTCAACCTTGACCCAAAAGGGGAAACTGGGAACAATATTTCCAATCGAATTTCTTATATTTCTACCTCTCTAATCCACGATCAATTCTGGAAACTCTCCCAATGTCTTTGGGAGATCAAAATGAACCCACACATCTATGGATCTCCATTGTTTTGTGAGGAATCAAAATTTCCCCAAATCCCTGTCGGATTGGGAGGTCCATTAATGGCAGGGCACTACCCCCCTTGCCTATATAAGGTCAACATTCCTCCTCTCGCAGACTCAGAGCAGGCAGAGGAGTCTCCAAACCTCTCTGAGAAACCCAGTTTTAACCACAACATGTATTCCTTCTTCTCGCTGCCAGGGGACGACAATCTGTCCTCCATGTTCCTGCCTATCTAGATGGAGCTGGCATCATCACAGGGGGCGGTGGCACCTGGCGAGAAGAGAGGATGGAAGGTTCTTCTTCTTCAGAGCCCTCGCGAACCAATCAGAGGTTAAGGGTGGCCGTCGCCTGAAAGGGCGGGGTGCCCTATTTTCCCGCTAAAGCTGGGGAGCTGAGACTCCCTGTCCGCGCATGCATCGCGAGGAAGAAGAAGGGAGAAGAGCAGGATTGAGTATCCGGTTAGACGGGTCTGAAGGGGGATCTGTGAGCCAAAAAGAGAGGAAAAGCAGAGAAAAGAAGAAAAATACATGTGGCATCTCGTGATTGGCTCAGGTGATATTAATTTTGCAAATATTGTAGAAAACTATAGGATGATCCAATGAGAGCAAGTAATATAAGGTTTTTGATCAAAAAAATGCATAGGATTCAATAAAAATAAAATTGAAACCTTATTCTACTTGCATTTCGAAAAGTATCTAAAGTTGTCATCCTTAATGGTTTAATTAATGAAAAATCCTAAGATTTGATGATTATTGAATTTAGTGATGTTCATTGGATAATATAAGTCAGTATTAATCTATTGGTAATAAAAGGAAGAATTAGATCTAAAAGGATGATCTTTGTGCATAATTGGTTTAATTTAGGGTTCCATGTACATGAATATGCATTAATGGGCCTAAAACCCTAATTTTGATAATTATGACTTTTAATGGTTATAATTGTGCAAATCCATGAATAATATCGATATGAGTTATTACAAAGCCAATTTGAGATTAAAAGACTCTTAATATGGATAATTTGAGTAATTCAGGTTTTTATGAGTAGAAAAATGTATTTTAGGGTTTGTTGACCTAAAAAGGATAAAGTTTGAGAGATTGATATAAGAAACCCTAATGCATCCTAATGAGACTTAAAAACCTTAGAAAGGTGTCCCAAGTCAACAAAGAGTTGTTTGGATGTCATGGTAACAACTTGGTGTTATACATGTTTTCAGGATCAATGGTTGCTTGATTGATTGATTGGCTTGCTTCATTGTACATCTAGTTGGTTTTGGAGATATTGCTTCTTTGAGATCTCCAAAACAGGTATGTGGTTACACTTATGGTTAAATCACTTTAGTTTCTCGGCGATTCCTGAGGTTTTAACGGTTGCTTGGAAATAATTGCTTGATTGACTTTTATTTCATGCAACTATAAAGTGACTATGGATATCACCATAATTATATGTGCATGAATAGCTCAGATCATGGTCCTCCTCTGTAGCCCTGATGACGATGAGATAGATGACCTAATACATGGTCTACCTGTGAGGTAGGATCATCAGGTTATCATGAGTCGATGTGTTGGTCTACCCTTGGGTGGGACCATACGACTCCACGACCCTATGTATTGATCTACTTGTAAGGTAGGATCATGGGGATTAGTTGAGATCTACCATATGAGAGGTAGTATCTATGTCCAGTGTAGGGACAACACAGAGGCTAGGGTATGTAAGGATTGAGTAGTCATGGTTAAGTGTAAAGTTTGTTTTATTAAATCATAATTGCTTGCAATATGTTGTTACAATTAAATGCACGATTATTGGTTCCCCCACATACCAATATAATTCGTTATACTGACCGCTGTTTTGTTTGTCGACATTTTATATTTATCAAGAAAATGGATATTCCTTTAAAGTGACAATGATGGAATAAAGCTTAATAAAGATTGTAGGGCTTTAGATAGATAGATGTTATATGGGGTAAAGTCTCTCAGCTCCTATATTTTGTAAGGTATGAGAATAGAAAATTTTTATTCCATTTTAAAGCTTAGTTGCTGTAGAATTTATTAATTATTGTTGATTATTTGCAAAAACACTGATCCTGATTTGGGATAACGCCTCTGACCTCTTGGTCTCCCTTAATTGGGGGTTATCGGGAAGCGGGGTCGTTACAATTGGTATTAGAGCTATGGTTTTTTATTTAATCTCTAATAATTAGTAAATTTTACAAACTCTTTAGAACCCAAGGGAGTTATTAGAGGATTTTCCAATGATGGAGGTGTCTAGAAAAGGATCACGATTCGGGGCCTAGCAATATTTTCCTCCACCCCACTAGTCGGTCTACGAGGACTCCCGGATTCTGTGTGACTGCATGGCCAAAATCAAAGGATTTGACTCGAAATAAGATACCTCTAGGTCTTTTCATCTAATTTCATCCCTTCTTTGCCTCTTATTTATGGAGAAACATTAAGTGCTTAGGGTATTTTCTCTCTCCACCACCTTCATGTGTTTGGGATAAGAGTAATAAGGATTAAGGAATCCTCCACCAAATAATGAAAAGCATGTAAACAAGATGTCATGGACATAAGTTTTAATAGTTTAAGCACAAACTAAAGATTAGTTACATGCTTAAGGTTTCATGGCATGTGTTGTCATGCCCTCGAGAGAGATATGAGGTTAGACCTTCTTGTAGGAGGATGAGGAGAGAGTTAGCCTTGGACACAGATGCCCCAGGAAGAGGAAGAGACCTGACACATCCTCTGAGGACAATGCTAACCCTAACCCTAAGTGGTAGTTAGAGAAAGAAGAGACACTATGAGTTGGATACCTCAGTTTTCCATGCATGTGAGTACGTGAGTGAGACATGCATGCTTTACATAAAGGTTTTGAGTACACATGAGAAGCATGAATGATGAGTGGTTGGTTGATCCCTGGTGCCTTATGGTAACCCGACCTTGGGTGGTCGTGCCTGTTGAGGATGAGGGATCACCCCCTCATTTAAAAGGTTGATGGTGACCGTGTGGAAAACTAACGGGCATATATGAACAGAAAAGAGGTATGTACCTACATAGAAGAGAGTGGTATCAAGGATGGCAGTAGGTTTTAGACCTAAGTCAGATAGGTGGTGCCTAATAGTTTATGAGATGGGAATGCAAAGAGCTTTGGATGATCTTGATCGGATATGAGTTTTGATAGTACGCTTCACCCAAGTAGGGATAGACGTGTACCTATATGAGCTTGACCCATCTTTGGTGAAAGAACTTCCACTGGTAGGGTTAGCTCTAGAGAGAAAGAGTGAGACTCGATGAAGAAGGTTGGTGACCTTGACTCCTAGCACTACAAGAAACTGGTGTATTAACGTCAAAGCTCACGACCACTTTATTATCTTGACGTAATTGTTACATAAAAGGCGGAAAGAATTTTTGTTGGCCGTTATTGATGTACCCAATAACGACCAAAGTTTCTTTCTGACGTAAATTATAAAACTTTCCATTGTTAAAACTCTTCACCCCTTCCATCAAATCAAGTCCAAAGCATACACCCACACCAATTGATTTCATTCACAAATATTATTCATACTTTTAGAAATAGTTTATAATTTTTGTATTTGCATTGGCCTGAAAAATATATTTCATAATAAATTAAGTTCTCCAGGTCCCCTCTTCTTACGTTTCCAGAACGATCGACCAATATTCCCTAACATTGGTTGAACTACCTCTCTTGATGCGGGCGCAGACTGCTCTGCCCTAAGGGCGGTGGCGGCGAGAGGATCTCAAGCCGGAGGCGGCGCGCGGGCCACCTCAGGGCTCCATTACCGGGCGATCCTCCTAGCCGACCTATTGAGGGTGGATCACGGTCGTAGGTATCCTGTGCAGCGACGCTGAACCTGCTCGTGAGGGAGCGGCGGAAGAAGGCGGTGACCTACAACCTGACCTCCATCTCTAGAGATGACCACGACGCAAGGCGAGGAACCTCCATGGAGATATGGCCCCCTTCTCTTTCACCTCTGGACTCCGCCTCCCTGTAGCTCGCCATCAATTTTGGACTTCCGTGAGCGGTTCCTCGCGTGGAAGTCCAACCAAGGCGGGTTGTCAGAGACTCAACCCCTGGGTGACCCGGATGCAGGTGTGGCTGCAGATGTCTATGGTCAGGCTGGACTGGTGGAGAGGATTTGATACCTGATCGAGGATGGAGCGTCAGGGGACCAGGTTGCGGAGGATCCAGGTGATCGTGGCAGTGATGGAGGGCTTGTTGGGCAGAGGGATTCTCGAGCTAGCGATTCCCCCCTCCTCTTCCTCTTTTGCTGCTGATCAAGGGAGCAGCACTGAGAGGTCTGTCGGGACCTTGCCGCTGACAGCCGTGAGGTGCTTGAGGTTATGCCTCAAACACCTGATCCAAGTCATTCTCAATCCATAGGCTGCAAGATGTTGGGTCTTGATGGGGGAGGTGTTTGTAGCATTATTGGCGGCTCCTTCTGGGTTGGGACTCTCTGTGTCCCTTTGCAAGTCACCATCCTGGAAGCTTCTTCAACCATGAATTCACATGGATCGACTTTCATGGACCATGAATTAATTGCAGCAGCGTTAATGAGACCGTGTTGATACAATATTATTCTCTCTTATGACAATTCTGAAGTGCTTCAATAAACTGGTAAGACCTTAAAAGTTATTAGCCAATATTCCAGTGCTTTAGTTTAACTAGTAAGATCTTAAGAGTTATTAATTGTTGTTTGTAGTCTCAATGCACCATAGGTGTTATGTTTTTTTTCCAATCAAATAGCATTGTATTCTATTGGAGATAAGTTAAACTGAAGAATAATGACTGATTCTAAAATTGCATCTGTATTGTAATCATTTTTCTCTTCCTAGTCCCGTATCATTTATTCATGTTAAATTTCATGTCGTTATAGACACACAGATAGTGTTGCGTGCAGTTAATTATGACCAAACATTTTTCTTATCGTTAATGAAATATGAATTCCATCGTTATCCATGTCCCCATGGCTTTCAGCCTGTTAGATTTCGGCGCTATTAAAAATTTTGTATACGTGCCTCTGCGCGAATCCTTTTTCGCCCAAATTCTTTCCCCCCTTTCCTCATTCCCGCACCCCTCTATTGCCACCAGGAATTTCCCCAAATATCTTCCTCCGCCCAAAAAGGATCAACTTTACCAACATCATCTCCTCCCACACTACTGATACCCTCACCTCCTTATCAAACCAAACCTCATCACCCTTACTAACCTTTTCATAGTACTTCTTCCAACCCCTATTCCGCACTGGGTGTGATGGTTTTTATTTCCGCCGCTGCGTCAACCTGAAGGTTAGTTCTTATGTGCAGTTTTCGATGTAGTAGTCCCATGTACACTTGTGGGATGGATCACACTATATTATAGTAGTATTGGAAAAAAAGTTCCTTACTCTATTCGATGGTGACACTACTCTAATCAACAGACATGGGCGACACCATCTCCAACCAAGAGACAGACATCAACATATTTATAGACAGAAGGGTACGATGTATTCTCAGACGTAGGTATATGTTGGTATGTAAGAAAACATGAGACAAGATTCATATCCTTATTGAAATTTGCTTTGTTGCATAATTTTTGGATATAGTTTTTCTTTTTCTAACTATATTTTCTTATTAACTTTGGGTGATTGCTGCACTAATAGGTATAAATTGTTCTTATCTTAAGATAAATTGAATACACCGCTGACTTTTGGTTTCTTATAGGTTCTATAAATGATTTTTAAGAGATAAGATCGATGAGAAAAGTTGTATGTTGTCAACATGGACAAACAATAATTAGTATCGAAACAAGAGAGAAAGCTACTGGAACACTTATCAACTATGCTATTTTATAATGGTAATAGAAAGAGAACTCGTCTCCTTTGGACCTAAAATGCATATAGATTTGAAGTGTGCTTGGTGATTCCTAAATGATTTCAAATATCTTATTCAAAAGTTCATGCTTAAGACCTCCTATGGTGGTTGTTTTATTTTTATATGCAAGTTTTTTTGACCTGACGTCTCCTAGTGCATCTGCATATTCTCTCTCTTTTTAGGCACATGAATGACCAATGTTTATTATAAGAAACCAATACGCCACAACATAGCAAGGCCTCGAATGTCCTATGAGGCAAAAAGGGATCTGGATAAAGACACAACCTGCATCTATTGTGTAGAAAGCATAAATGTTCAGACACGCCTGATATTACTGTTATAGGTTGACCTGGTGACCATGAGTTTGATCATGTTTCGGTGGGATTGGACTACATTTTTGACTTTTTAACTTATATCCTTTTTTAAGATAAGGTATGCATTTGGGATACATGTTTCTATGCTTGGAAGTATTTTGTAGTGGAGATTTGAAAACATATTTTCCTTATGATATCCATGTTTTATATATGATATTGTATATATTTCATGTTAGGGTGGTAGGATAATGATGAGTTTGTAAACTTTAAATGTGAAGTACGAAGTATAATATGCCAATCTTGAGAAACCCCACACACAAAAAAAATGTGAAGTACGAAGTATAATATGCCAACAACCTTTGATTATCTATCTCACAGACCAACAACCCTTGGGAGAAGCAAGCTTGAAGGTGACCCTTTCACTGAAAGTTGAGAACTTACACATTTATACAATCAGAATCAGTTGATATCTTATCCATACAAAGATAATGGTAATAGAGTCCAACCTTGTTTTTATTATGTGTTTCAATCTAACGTGTTTCTTGCTTTTGACAGTTTTCTTCTTCCAAAGAAGAGTATTACTTTCTCTGCAAATCAAATTATGATAAATCTTATACGGAGATGCTTCCTCTACCATTCTTGTATGAGTATCTTGACAATCCATAATGTATTCTTCACTAGAAAGACTTCCTTATTGATAGCATATGTCATTTCAAAGGAGGTGATCACTTATGAAAGAAATTCTTTACCTTCTAATGCATCTGAATTTTTATGTGCATTTCGTAAATAGTGTTTCTAATGCATCTGAATTTTTATTGTAGGTTTCATTTCTCATTAAGTGATGATGACTAATATGTTGCATATTCAGTTATGGGACTAAGCTTGACAAGGTTTTCTTCTTCTATTTACTCTTCACTATTACAAGAAGTTCCTTTTCATTGGTAAAAAATAAACCAAGCACAAGTTTGTGATGGGTCTTCTATCAATGTCATGATTCATCAAATTATCATTTCACCTATCAACGAATTAAATTATTATAAATCTGATATATATGGAGATGCTTCCCCTTTTGTGATGGCCTTCTATTACAAACAAGTAAGTTTTCAATCATGAACTAACTCATTATATTTCTTTGATATATATATATATATATATATTATATGTATAGTTGTTTTCAGTATATATTCATACATTTCTTTGCATTTTCAGGTTTCTTTCTTCATTTTACCTAGAAAAGATTAAGTGAAGTCTTGCAGTGAAATCTGCAATTATTATCAAAAGGTAAGTACTCTTTTCTTACTCATTAAAATATACAACTGTGAGTACTCGTTGTATCGGTATAATCCATTCATATCCGTTGCACATGCGGAAAATGTATTCATTGCACATCTGAAGTTATATGTTTGTTGCACATTTAGTGATATGTGCCCCTAATATATTATTTTTTTGCAGGTACATAGTTTTAGATATGTGATGATGATTTCTATTCATATGATATGTGCACACTCATTATGGAAAGAGCTATATATTATTTTCTTCTCGATTCATTATTCGGTTAACACACAGTAAATTCTTTGATGCAAGAAAAGAATGTCACATCCATTAAAAGACTGAGTGGAGTCTTGTACTGAAACACTTCTTGGAAACCCCTCCCTATCCCCTAAACTTCTAAACGCATGTCGTTTTGTTTTTCAACGCACAATGTATATGTTGTTTTGGTTTTCGAGTGAGCATATGGAAAATATGCCCGTTGCACAAGCGGAAAATGTGTCCGTTGCACATTCGGAGATATGTGTCCGTTGCACATGCGGAAAATGTGTCCGTTTGCACATCCGGAGATATGTGTCCGTTGCACATTCGGCTTTATGTGTCCGACACACATCCAGAGATATGTGCATTCCATGAATTGTGTTTCTAATACTTAAAATCTCTTTTGTAGGTTTCATTTATGGTGATGGTGATTGGTATTCAGATTATATATTACACTCTATTATGGGATTTAGCTATAAATGGTTTTCTTCTTCAACTTATTCTTCACTATGAGTGTCTCATTGTCTTTGGATCAAGATAAACCAAATATGTGCAATCAAAAGGTAAGTACTCTTTTCTTACTCATTAAAATATACAACTGTGAGTACTCATTCTTTTTTCCTATCAGAATTGATATAAATTTAGTATTTTAACAATAATAATCTATGTTGAATACACTTAGCTGCACGTATCAATTGTCTACACTATATAATTTTTTAGTCACATATTTAGTTGTTCAGAACATAGTTGTCTAAATCATAAGATATTGGACCTTATAATTAACTAAGTGCATTGAACAATTCTTTAAAACATGACCAACGATTAAGAAAGCGGCCAGTGCGGCCGCTTTCTACACGAATTGATGTCTGCTCAGCTAATAATTCCTACGACAGAAGTTTCAAATTGCCTATGTATATCTTAAGTAACACTTAAATGTATGCCTCTTCTCTTTCTCCCCTCTCATTGTTCCTCCTAATGGTACATGTTCACCATTACTTACACCAGTGTTGTCATCCTTATGCCTCCTCTTTTCTTGCTTCTCTACATCTCCATCTCCCCTCCTTATCTCTTTCCTGTGCATCTTAAGTAACACTTAAATGTATGCCTCTTCTCTTTCTTCCCTCTCAATCTCCAAGGCATCTTATTTTTCATCTTCTCCATCACCACCAACATATTTATATGTTCTTCTTAGTTCTTCTTCGTTAGTGATCCACTCCCCATTGTGATCTTTAAGTGTAGTAATCGTGTTTCTCCTTCTTCTCTGGTTTACAAAATTCCCATCCTCTGCCTTTAACCAATTTATATGGCTCTTGTTCCCACATGAGCCTCGTCTTCAACAGCGATGGCATTCTCCGCGTTGATCTCCTCCATCACTTAGACCACCTCATCCACCTCCGGGTTTACTACTACACGATTCTTCTCTTTAGAGGCGCCCATCGGCCTGGATGCCTTCTCTGCTGTATTGCCCTAGCAAGAGTTCATGATATCCTTCACAGCAGCCCGCTTACTGTCTGCATTATTAAACATTTCCTTCAGTTTCCATACTTTAGTAGACCCCTCCTTGTTTTTGATGTACATGTATTGTAGACTAAGTCTTATGATAAGTTATCACAAAAAGATGCATGCTTTCACATTTTCAGATCAATATTAGAAATTTAAAATCGTAGGATCTATGAAGCATAGACATTTCCCGGAGGTTTTTGCATCTGTGTCTGATACGTTTCTGACATGGACATGCTTGGACACATGGCGAACATGCCTCTAACATGTCCACTTAATATAAAAGTGTTGTAATCCTTATTTGGTTCTCCCAATAAAAGTTGGATAGTACATCTCTTTGAATCAGTCTAGCGATAGTTTCCAGTTCAAAATCCGTCCATGAACTCAAGTGAAGGATCATATTTTGTGATTCATCTTTGAATATGCAAAAGATAAGTATCTCAAAATTTTCTAAATTTACTCTGGTTTCGGACTTCCGTTAGAATTAAAAAGGAGAAAGATTTCTCCCCACCCTCTCCCATAACCCATGGCAGATATATATATATATATATATATACATACATACATATATATATATATATATATGATTAAGAGAGAAAGATTTTCCCCCCTCTCCCATAACCCGTGGCGGAGGCCGAACGCCTGAGAGGGTGGTAAATCAAGAGATGCTTCTCTGTGTGGTTTCGAACCTGGGTCTCCTCATTGGGGACTAGCGGAATTTGCCAACCGGGCTATTCCCTTGCCGGCATATATATATATATATATATATATATATATATATATATATATATATATATATATATATATATATATATATATATATATGTGTGTGTGTGTACATATGCATATGCATATGTATATGTATAAATGTGTATGTCGTGTCTGTGTCCTACATTTTTTAAAATCACTGTGTCCTGTGACCGTGTCCCTCTCGTGTCCGTGTCCATGTCCATGTCCATGCTTCTTAGGTCGTCACATGTTTTATCTGGAGGTTGTTGTGTCTGTGTCTGACACGTTTCTGACATGGATATGCTTGGACACATGAAGAACATGCCTCTGACATGTCCACTTAATAGAAAAGTGTTGTCATCCTTATTAGCTTGTCTCAACAAAAGTAGTAAAAAGTTCATCCTTATGCCTCCTCTTTCCTTGCTTCTCTACATCTCCATCTCCCCTACTCTTCTCTTGTGCGTGCATCTTAAGTAACACTTGAATGTATTCCTCTTCTCTTTCTTCCCTCTCAACCTCCAAGACACCTTATTCTTCATCTTCTCCATCATCGCCAACATATTTCTTTACCCCCTCTCATTCTTCCTCCAAATAGTACATGTTCACCATTACTTACATTAACAAAGAAAACTATTGCATCCAAAATTTTGCTTCCCTTGATATTACCATTCCATATATTCTTACTGCAACAATTTTATAATTAAGAATCTTAATATATTTGTTGAGTTAATTTGTACTCTGACTTGTGGATATATTGTATATGTTGATTGTTGGTTGGATTCCATGGAGATTCCCTTCATGGATGATTTATTTATATCATTTTGTGTGTTTATACATAAAGTTTAATATATGTCAAAATATTTATATATAAATCGACATATTTGTATACTTATAAATTAGTCGTTCCTAGTGTCGCATCCTGCATTGTTGGAAATTATGGTCCCTCTTGTCTATGGAGAAATCCATGCATGTGTACGTGTTCATGTTTCTTAGGTGAGGATCCAAGTGTGTTGCAAACGTGATGGACAAATTTTGGATTTTTTTTTTGTCATTATAGCTATTTACGACGGAAAAAAGACATCATTGTTGACTTTGTGAGCAAGCCTGTTAGTCGTCGTTACTAGTATCAGCGACAAGTTTGTGTGGTCGCAAATAATATCAACGTCAGACATTTAATTTTGTCATTAAAACTATTAACGACAAACTATATAAGTCGTCGTGTTTTGTATTAGCGACGAACTGAAATTTTTTGCCGTTATTTTTATTAACGGCAAGACCAATAACGACAAGATGCGAAGACTTTTTTTTCTCATCGCTAATAGTTTTAACGACAAACTTATTCACATTTACGACCAACTTTTTCCACCGTTATTGCTAAGTTTTCCTGTAGTGTAGACATGAGAAATCATGAGAAGTTGGGAATGGACGACCCTAAGTAGGATGTATGTGGTTGTCTCATGCATGATCCTTAGAGGCTTGTTGTACCTTGGATGCCTTTAGAGGAACCAAACCCTAGAATGAGAAAGAGGCTTATTGAACCGATGTATAGATGCCATAAGTACCAACCTTTTAGGAGCATGAAGAAGAGTTCCTTAGACCCTGAAAAGGTATGGTAAGAAGTTGTGAGGTTTCACACCCAGTTGGTTGTCCTGGAGTAGGGATCTAAGGTGTTGTTCACGTGGAAGAATGGTAGGAAGTATACGACATACCTTGTACATGTTTCTTTCATGGTTGAACATGCATTTAGACAGCTGATGCATAGGAAGTGAACCCGGGGTTCCTAGAGCAAAGAGGGGAAGTAGTAGTATCTGGTGCACATGATGCTCATAAGGTTGTTTGTTCATGGTATTTGAGTATGGCACCCCTCATGTTTTAAATCAAAAGGAAACTCCACTCGAACTGAGATATATATTGATGAACCACTCACACAAGTTGGTGACATGTGATATTGGTCCAACCTTGAGGAATGATGAATACATATGACATACCAAGGAACATAGCATGGTTTAGTAGGTCGTCTCCTTGCTAGCTACGTGCCCAAGTAGCATGATAGGGCTAAGAATAAACATGATGAGGTAAACCTTGGACGTAAGGACATGTGTGACCTTGGTTACTACCAAGAGATAGTTTCCTCCCATCCTGGGGAGGGACGCTTCTGTAGAGTGAGTACCATATTTTGTTTAGGTACGAGGTAACCTGAAGAGGTCTCTTATAAGAGTTTGATGAGATAAGTGAAGAGCGCATAGTATGATCATGAGTTTATAGACCCATGTGTGACCATCTCTAAGGGGCACGAAGATATGTTGCCATGGAGGTAACCTATATGGGGCTAGACCAAGGTAGGTAGGTTGCCATGATTCCTATGAGGGATGCAAAGTTAGCCCTATATGACCAAAGAGAGGATGGAGATTCAAGTAAGGATTCAAGGATGAGATGTGCATGAGTATCAACACAAAAATCATGAGCTACTGTAGAATCCTAAGTCAACACTAAGGTCAAGAAGGGATAAGACCGATGGGAGTAGGAGTTGTATGTTCCCTGAATGCACAAGACCATAGGGTCGGGAGGTAACAACTACCTTTTCCCGAGGCCCATGGGTTATGAGGCTGGCCATCTTCATGAGTTCATGGGGCCTAAGGGGTAAATGTGAGAGGCACTCCCTAGATGCATAAGGGCCAGATCACCCCAAAAGTGCTGACACCCTAGAGACCTTGAGGTGATGACTAAGGATTGTACATAATAGATATGTTAAGATCTAGAGGTGATGGGAATAGTCTTCCCATGGGTGTAGATCCATAATGAAAATGTTCATGGTGTGGAGACATGTGATGTACGTTTTAACTTAGATTGGAAAGTGTGATGGTGATGCACCATCTCTACTCTTGGAACATGTTGAACTCTGTATTTGGACTGCAACCAAATGTTTATTTCATCTTGTTATGGGTTTGAGAGACAGGATAAAATGCATGCCATACTGAGGATAAAGGTGATATGAGTTGAAACCCTTCTACTATGTTTGAGGATAGAGGAAGTACCACACCTTTTGAAAGTATGTTGGACATGTGGTTTGGAAAAATGAAGAGAACAAAGGTAATAATCATATGAGGACATTATTGTCAAGAGCAGTTTGCATCCTAAGATTTGCATCTTGGGTATGGTAATCGAGATGATGAGCTCGAAGTTTTCTTGACTCAGTTAGGCTTAAACCCGAGATGAGGGTGATGAGTGGAGTATATGAAGGTTTATGTTTCCACCATCACCTAGCACATACGGAAATTGATGTGGTAACTGATACTCTTTGCCGAGATACAACTCAGGTGTATAGTTGCCTTGTCTAGCTGATAGAGAGAGCTGAAAGAGGTTTCTAGGTGAACCCTATGATCGTTAGAAGACTAGACCTATGTGGCTAACACCCAGATACAACCAGACCCATTGGTCGAGTTAGTAGTTGCTTGGTTAGCCAACCTAGAACTTGATGTGATAGAAGGATGGTTGTAAAACCTCAGATACACCTCTCTAGAAAAGAAGGTGATGGAACCCACAACTAGAGCGTTTTAGGGTTTCTGAGGAGTCACCCTTGGGGAATCATGTCATGCCAAAAGCTCATGATTTTAAGTACATCATACACCGTGGTACTACCAATATGGCTAAGGTTTGTATGTGGCCCTTGGGGACCTGGCATGAAGAAGGATATGGAGTTGCATGTGGTCTGCCGCCATACATGTCGGAGGGTGAAGGTCGAACACCAGTAACCCAGTGAGTTGCTACAGATAATGAGAAATCCCTAAGAGGGAATGGGAGCGTCACCTTCATACCATTCGGGAATGGTGATAAGTAAGATCATCCTCATCTGTAAGATCATCTTCTATTGTATTAATTCAATTTTTTATTCCTACAGTTGCATTTTCAAACCCATAGGGATTTCTCATCTAAAAAAGACTCTCAAAGAAACCAAGGATCACCGCTTTAATGTCTACTTAATTCTCCTTCCATACTCCTTCCTTGTCCTTTATACCTACAATTTTGTTTATTTTTCTCCTAGTATAGGCTTTGTGATGGAAGTATGTTGTGTTCTTGTCACTTTCTTTCATCTCATTAACTCTATATCTAGCACACCAATAGGCTTCATTATATCTATTCCAGTATTGAAATTCTTTTGCAATGTTTGAGCATTTATGAAGAACGACTTTGTCGAGGGGGAGTTGTTGTGTGGCTTCGTGTCTCCCCTAAACACTATGGTGATTAGGGTTTCATGGTGGCTGCTCTCCCTCACTTGAGTGGGTACTTCTTCTCTTGTAGGTACAATGGTGGTGTCGCTTCTCCTGGTCCTATCTCCAGTGATGGGGGCAGAACTTGCCAATAGGTGCACAAAGATCTGACTCACAGCAGATGCAAAAGACTTGATAGAAATCTCAAACAAAGACACCATTGAAGGGGAGGAACATGTCAAGCTTTCTCTGATTGCTCACCTTCTAAAACACTGGTTATATAACTTATGGGTGATGAAGAGGATTCTGACCCAAGCCTAGGCCCTCTCGACAAAGGTGTTGTTCAAGAAATTGGAGGCGGGTGCTTTTGTCACACAATTTTTCATTACAAAGAAATGAAGAAGGTCATTGAAGGAGCACACTAGAACATTGAAAACAAACTGTTGCACTTCAAGGAGATTGATAGTGATGAACTGTAACATCCCTGACCTGGGTTATGGCCTAACCCTAGAGGTTTTGCTTAAGTAAGTTGTTTAAAAATTTGTTTTAATCTTTTTAAAAGTAATTAAGACTCTTTTAGAGTTTAAATTTCAAGTTTGAGCTTATTTGCAATCTGTTTGTGCATTATATGATAGTTTGGGCATAAAGTGTAATTTACCCAAGATGAGGGGCTATATTGCAAAATGTCACATGTTGAATGTACCTCATGTGTTGTAGCATAATAAGAGAGAGAATGGTGTGAAAGGATGGCTTGTGGAAAGCCTAAACTCCAAGTTGTAGCTTGTTTGAATAATGTTAGTGCATTGTGCACCAATTTTGGTACAAATTGTAATTTACCCATAATGTGGGGTTAATATGCAAATTACCACCTATAGAGTGTCCCTACTCCCTCCTAGAATCATGTATAGGAGAGAGAAAGAATAAGACACCATGTTTGAATCAATTGTGAATGATGGTAATCTTGGTGATGAAATGACCAAGGAAAAGCGTTGAATTTGAAAGCTTAACTTGAGCTGTATCAAGTTGAAAAGCTTATATATGAGTGCCTATCATCCATGGAGCCCAATGAGGTGTCCCATATCGTTCTATGAACTTTTTTCAAAGGCCATATCGTGCAAAGCACCTCAAGGAGGTGAGTTGTGTCGGGTTGCAACTTCCTTAGCAAAATGGTGACGAGTTGTGCATAAAGTGATGAATTAATTAATATATTTTATTCAAAAGGATATGTAATGGCCGAATCTTTATCTCCAAATGATCCTCAACTGTTTTGCATGTCAAGATAAATGTTTATGCATGCATGTACACGTGTCACCCATGCATGGACACGTGGCACCTACTAGCTCAAAATGTTGACACCTCATTTTTACCTTTCTTCATGTGCAACACGTATATATACCCCTAGTTTCACCCTTAAGTAACAATTTTCGACCCTTACCACCCTCCTTCCTTGTGTTATCGTGCATGGGTCTCTTGTATCATGCACGAGAGTAAGCATATCGTGCATAGGCCCTTGGATATTGCACATAGCAAAAGCATATCGGCCAAGTAGGTGAAATTGGCCATATAAGGTGATATCGGCCAATAGGGTGAAAAGTTGAGTGCCATATCGTGCAAGTGAGTGCCATATCATGCAAGTGAGTGCCATATAGTTCAAGAGGGTTGGCATATCGTGAAAGGGCACAAGGGTATCATACATAGGCCTTGGGTATCGGCCATACCATGTTGATATTGTCCATGGCAAGTTGATATCGGCCAATTGAAGTGATTTTGGCCACAAGTGAGGGGGTATCAGCCACAAGCAAGGTTGTGTCGGTCAAGAGGAAGTTCATATCGCCCAAGAGTGGTGGGGTGTCGGCCAAGGAGCTAAGGAACTCAAAAATTAACCCTAAGGTGAGGCAATGATCATCTTCAACATTGGATTGAAGCATGAATTTAGGGTTTTGATCTTCTTTTCTTTTCTTCTTCACCATTTTCTTATCCATGGTGATTCTTTGCATATACAGGAGTTGTGAAGTTCATCTTCAACCTTAGGAACGTGGAGCTTTGGAGCTTGGACCTTTGAAGTTGTTCTTGAGGCGGGTTATATAACTTGAACCCAATTATATTATTATGTACCTTCAATTTTGCCATACTTATTGAACTACTTGCAATTCATTTTCTCTTGAATAATTGCTGAACCTTTGAGTTATAAAAGCTTCATGGGACTGTGGTACATGACTTAGAATAGTAAGAATAAGGATCTTGAGGTTGATAATGATGACATCATCAGTATCATGCAAAAGCACACAAGCACACACCTTCAACCCGATATGGAAAAGTAGCTCTAGTTTACTTGGAAATCGATAATGGTGTGCATTGGTTTGTACTTTGGGTTGATAGTGGTTCAAACAGTTGTCTAGCCTGTCACTTAACCCATGGTGAAGGGAAGGTCGTGGCCATAAAGGTTTGAAGAAGTCAAGCACTCAACCACACACCTTTAACCCGATATGGGCTAAGTAAGTAGGCATACACTTCTAAAATGATATGGTGTGGAAGTACTTTAAATTGCAATATACTTGATGGAGAAACACATGGAGTGTTTTATATCAATTCATACATTGAGTAGTATGGAGTTTAATGATTAATTATTAAGTAGGCTAATGTACCTTGAAGGAAAGGTTGAGCCAACTTAATAAAGTGTGAAATGATCAACATCCTAGAGAGGATGAGAGAGAAACTCATACTTGTGAACCAAACATGTAATGTGAATTTATTAATGTTTCTAATATGTGTAAAGTATGAATTAGGGTTTGGTCCTTGATAATGTGATCTTGAAACCCTAATCAATAAAGAATGGGAAACCCTAACCCTAATAAGGGAATAGTGGTGTTACCCTTGTTTTGCATGGTGTTGATATGTAATTAAGATGGTTGTTATCATGTATACTAACCATGCAGGTATCATGAGATGATGAGCATAGCCAGGTATGAGCTATGATGTTTATTTGATAAAGATATTTAATGGGCCTTGTGAGCCATGTGAGATGCTTATGTAATAAGTATCATGTATACCTTGGTCAGATGACCCAGGGGTGTTAGTTACCTAGTAAGTGGTAACTGTGTTCTGTGATGAACTAAGGGTTTGAATACCCAGATTTGGTAATCATGATGATTATAATGTCAAGGGATGAGAATTCCCAGTAATGAAATAAGGGATTGAGATCCTAAATGTTATATATGTTTTAAAGATTTGAAAAGTACTTGATACATGTATTACATCTTTCTTTGTAGCATTTGTCATAATAAATGTTTGAAAACTTGACTGATGCTAAAAGAATATGGTAATGCACTTAATTAATAAAGTGGAATCTTATCATGTAGATCCCTGACCATAGATCCATCATCGTCAGCAGCTGGTGATGGTGAAACATGTTTTCCCACGAGATCTCCTGGAGATCGCAT
This sequence comes from Alisma plantago-aquatica, assembly GCA_963693085.1. Classification (NCBI taxonomy): domain Eukaryota; kingdom Viridiplantae; phylum Streptophyta; class Magnoliopsida; order Alismatales; family Alismataceae; genus Alisma; species Alisma plantago-aquatica. The sequence goes on from OY856412.1 coordinate 691,151,396, forward strand.
ATTTTTGAATATGCGGGGGTGATGGGCGAAAATATCCGTACGCCCTAATGGAGGAATTGATGTGAGATAAACATTAAATCTCTCAATCCTTCATTATAGACGCCAGGATGGATGTATCACGAATCTCCCGATGATGATTTATGCCGGATCGATGTGAGATAAACATTAAATCTCTCGATGCCGAAGGAGTGCAGCCTCCGATGTAGGTCTATAGCGAAGTTGCCAGTATACCCTGGAAAGCTATGTAAGCAGTTGACATGGTCCTGCTTGTGGTCTCGCACTGACCGAGACGGTAGAGGTATTGGAAGCCGGCTCTTCCATTGATCTTGTATGGTACCGATTTCGACTTCGCAATGGTCGGTTGGAGTATGAGCGGTATACCTCATCTCCTCAGGGCATAAGTGTGATTGAAAAATGTAAATCAGCCGTGTAGCATATTTGCATAAGGTTGAAATATGGAAATCATTGGTTGATGTTGCATTACTTAATGTATCCTAAATGGATAAATGTTACACATGTTATTCATACTCCTTATTAAAATGAATAGATGATTTACTACTTTATCATATATAACTGCAATGCTTCAAAAGATGATATTGCTCTATTCTGCTTAAACAATGTTTGAATCTTGTTAATTAATGTAAATGAATCCTCTGCTCAGTTTTATACTATTTAACTGTGATAATAATATGGTCGGCGGAGAGTTATATCTCTCGCTGGGACAATTACAATTGTCTCACCCCCGTGGAATCCAAATTTTTAGGTGTACGCAGACGAGGAGGTAGGAACTATACAACAGAGGGAGGACAGCAACATCAGGAGCAACAGTAACATCTCAGGTTGAGTTACTGTCTGTCGTGTCATGTAGATATGAGTCCTATGTGTCGTCTCTGTACTCTCAGGTCCTTGGAGTCAGTACTTAGTGGTTTTATGATGGATCTGAGAATTTGGCTTGTATGCCTTGAGGTTTTATGTTGCTCGTGTATAGTTTGGTAAAGCAACTGTTGTATATATTCCTCGAGATGAGATGGTACATGGTGTGAACAATGTGAACCTTAGTGTATGCAATACTTTGGTTCTCTTCTTAAGAGTTTTTATGGAAATGGAACTCCTCACAAATGGTTTTAATTTTTAGTGATTTTTGTTAATCCACTGCTTATAATAATTCCGCAATTATTTACTGGTGATGATTTGATTTGTGGTCGGATCGTCACATGAACAACCAGGGAAGATCATCCTAATTTATAGTGCTTTTGGGTAAGGCTGTATGGACTCCCACTAGGGTTCTGATCAGAGGTTGCAGTCAAAACCATAGCAAGCAGACTAGTGGAGATCAACCAAATAGACAAGGATGATCTAGGGTAGGAGGTGTCAACTAAAATCTGGCTCCGTCTAGATGTATCAAAACCACTGAAAAGAATTCTTAGAATCTAGAACAAGGAAAAGAAATTAGTGGAAGTGGAAGTGAAATATAAGCACCTCTCTCTGCTCTTTTATCTCTGTGGACTTCTGGGACACCTTGATCTAGATTGCCTAGAGCACATAAAGGAAGAAGAGACTTGAGAGACAGTGGGGAGACATGGGGTCGAGTTTTCTAGAGGGATGATCTAGGGTAGGAGTTATCCATGAGAATTCATATATTGTTTCTGAAGAAACAATATAATGTTAACTTGTCAAGCCATGTGTACTAGTACATTTTTGACATCTGGTGTCACTTTTCTTTATGCCAGTTTCAAAATAAAACCGACACTACAAGCCTATATTATCGATTGGTAAAGAAAAAATGTCACTATTAGTCAAGTCTTGCTAATTGGAAAAAATATAGATACCACTTTTATTATAATGTCAGTTTCTTGAGATACAACTGACACCACTAACTAACCGCAAAATTCAGTTTTATGGGGGGGGGGAATTGATATATTTAGCATCAGTGGTATAGAAAATAATGATGTAGCCCTTTACATGAATTAAATTTGGCCTCCAAAAAGTCTTTCATCGACTACTCTCTATAAAAAATAACGTCATAGGTCACGTCCACCGTGAAAACTTTTACCCTCAAAAGTCACATAGTGTAGGTTTCTTCTTAAGGAATGGATGACAAAATCCTTCCCGCCACATGCCTCATGAAATATCTTTTCCTCTCAAAATAGGTTATGTCATTGGTTTCTTTCTAAAAATCGATGACAAAGGTTTTAGTGAGGCTGGCATTTTTAACAAGGATAAGTGCATATTTTTTTCAGTCTCTGATTAGAAATTGACAACATAAATTAAATTATGTCGTCGATCTTCTGGAATAATTAAAGACACAGGTCCTAGTGAGGTTGGTGTTTTGAATAGGGATAAGTATATACGTCAACAATTTCTAACCGATGGTAGAGTTGAACTTTTTTCGTCAATTTTGTTGAATAAACTGAAGACTAACTTCTTCGTGAGGTTGACATTTTTTTATTAGGGATAAAGGACATATGTCGATGGTTTCTAAGTGTCTAACCAATGATAGAGTTGGACTTTAGTCATCAATTTTTCTGAGTTAACCAACAACTAAGTTGTTATTGTCTATTTTATTATATCAATCAACAACTAGATACTACTTAACATCACCCATGAAACTTCTTACCCCATTTTCCGTTTCATCATGTGTGATCTATTTCCTTCACTCACAACTATTACAACCTAGCTACTTCCAACCATCACTGCTTCCAGCCTATGATTCTGCCTCCATTGCAGCCATCAACATCGCCTCCATTGCAACCATCACTATTTCCACTCCCTCTTATCACTGCTCTCTATGGAACCTCCACCAACTTCTGCTTCTCTCCACCTGTTTCCCTATTCTCTGCTCCCGCTTGGAACTACTAGGGTAGCCATTCACAACCACCAACACAACCAGATGTAGCTACTAGTACAACCATCCACATACACCAACACAGCCAGGCACCTCTCCACCATCGCCAATCGCTAGCGCAGCCACCACCACTAGTTGCCGCCTCTCAACCATCACCAGTCATTGTTGTTACCTCTACTTCTGCTTTTTCCTATCGATGCCGACCACCAACCATACTCTACCCCTATTTCTAGCACTCCCCCTACCGTGGAAGGTCCTTCTTCTCCTTCCTATATAGTTATAACTATTTGTTGCAAGTATTACTTTATAATTATTTGTTGAATGTATTGTTGTATAATTTTTTAATTAACTTGATATGATTTACACATCGATATAATTATACTTAAATTGATATGAATTGTACTAGGGTTTTAATTTGGCTTCCCTATTCAATTTAATGTTTTATTATTATAAACTCATCTAAGAATTACATATAATGAATTGATATGAATAACCTAAATTAGCTAAAAAAATATTTAAAATTGTTGTATTTGCCTAAATTTTAAACTGTAAATCCCGATTTAGACATATATCTTAATTGCCTAGAAACCCATCTATTATTTACTCATTAGGAGAAAATCTTAGATAGCCCCTAGTTTGGCACTATTCGTGAACACTTAGTCTCACTTTGGATGTAAGTTTATAATGTGTTTTCATTTTTATAGTTGTTTCGTCAGTTCTTCCCCATTTGTTCTCTAAGTACATACGTAGGTGGGTATTTGCCCAAATACATTAGTATTCTTGAAAAATTATGGGGAAGTCTTGCCAAAATATTATTAAATATTGGATAAGCATTATACGCTTAATAATGAGATGAAGTGTTCAACAATATTATAGGTGGTACACATTCATTGCTAAATCCTAAACCCTGAATGATACATGCTAATCTCTAAACCCTAATCTTTAAATACCTAATTTAATAGTCATTTTCTATGTGATAATAGAATTGGATTGATCATGGATGTCCATTCCAAATTTCTACACTCCAGAGTTTATTACTGGAAGATTTGAGAAGGATCATAGAAAATGACATGGAGATAGGTTCTATTGTCCATGTAGTAATTATAGTAACAACCTAAAAGTGGACATTGTTGATGAAATCAAATGTCATATCATGTGCAACAGGATTGTATAGGGATATACATAATGGTTCTGGCATGAAGAGATTCCTACTATGAGATCATTAGATGTCAATAGTAGTATTTGTATTGAAGAAGAAATTGTCAACAATGTTGATGTCAACAGACCGATTCTGATAGGCATGGTTGATGTGATGTTATATAGTTGTGGGGTAAATCTTATGGATCTGCCTTCCTTATTCATAGGAATATTTCATGATGGTGAGAGACTACTCTACTTCGGTTGTACTAAGTTTACGAAGTTGAGAATTGTGTCAAGATTGTATACTCTAAAGGTTAACAATAGATGCAAAAACAAACGCTTCACGTCTCTGTTGTCTTTGTTGAATGAAAATCTCATTGAAGGAAATGAGCTACCAATATCAATATATGAAACATTGAAAATATTGTGCCCAATAGGAATGGAGGCTAAGAAAATACATGCGTGATTGAATGACTATGTTTTATTTCAAAAGGACTATGTCAATTTAAAAGACTGTCCAAAATTCGGGGCATCAAGGTATATAATGATGACTTTGGTTGAGGCTAAAATTGGCTCTCCTGCCAAAGTGATGTGGTTTCTACCTATATTACCATAGTTCAATGTTGGTTTTCCAATATCATGGATAGATAGAATTTATGTTGGCATGTAGAGATAAAGAAAAACAATGATGGTATTCTACAACATGTGTTTGATACCCTTCAATGAAAGAACATTAATTTATTATATCTTGAATTTGGTGAAGAAGTCAATAATATAAAAGTTGGGATTTGTACTGTTGGTATGAATCCATACGGAACAATAAGCACCTAACATAACACTTGTCATGTTTTGATTGTTATATGCAATATTCCTCCCTAATTGTGTATGAAAAATAAGTATGTCATGCTATCCTTGGTTATATCGAGCCCCAAACAACTTGGCAATGATATTGATGTCTTTCTTGAAACTCTGATTTATGACTTAAATATACTTTAGGGAGAAGGTTTGATGACCTAAGATGTTTTCCTAGAGACACAGTTTGTTTGCATTCGATTTTGTTTTGCACTGTTAATGACTTTCCAACATATGGGAATTTGTCTCGATACAACATACATGGATCCAAAGCATGCCCTATATGTCAGGATAACACAAATTCAAGATGACTAAAACATGGTGGATGGACTGTATATCTTTATTGTCAAAGGTTTCTTCCAAAAGTGCATCCTTACCAAAGGTTGCACAAAGCATTGAATGGCTCAAGTGAGGAACAGAGTGCTCCTAAACCTATATTAGGGGTTGATGTTTATGAAAGAGTAAAAGACTTTGTCAATGCATTTCATAAGAGATCACAATGTACAACTCTCACATAAAGTGACAAATCTTTATTCAAGAAGGCATCAATATTCTGAGATCTTCCTTATTGGAGTTTATTTGCTATTAGGCATTGTATCAATGTCATGCATGTCGATAAAAATGTATGTCATATCATCATTGGTACTTTATTGGATATACCAAGTAATACTAAAGATGGCATCAAGTCCACTATGGACCTACACTAAATGGGTATAAGGAATGATAAAAAAACAGATTTACCTCTTTCTTGCTACTCATTTTCTAGACAGAAGAAGACAACATTTTGTGAGTGCTTGCTTAATGTTAAGGTACGAGAGGGATACTCTTCCAATATCCATAAATTAGTATCAATAATAGATATGAAGGTTATAGGTATAAAATCTCTTGATTGTCACACTATAATACAGAAAATATTACCCATAGCTATTTGATATATATTGCCAAAGCATGTAAGGTTTGCAATCACCACGCTTTCTTTCTTCTTCAACACTCTATGCAGCAAAGTTATTGATTCTGAGAATCCTTATAAGTTGTAAATATAAGTGGTTGTTACCATGTGCCATCTTGAAATGTATGTTCCTCCTTCATTTTTGACATTGTGGGACATCTTGTCCATTTGACTAAGGTAGTGAAAATGTTGAGTCTAATTTTCTTGCATTGGATGTATTCTTTTGAACGTTACATGATTATTTTTAAAGGTGGTTTTAAAACCGTTATTAGCATGAAGGGACTACTATTGAGGGCTATGTGTCTATGTATATTATGGACTTTTGTGCTGATTTTTTGAGTTGTAATGAAGTTTGTTCCAATGCAAACAATATTAGTGCTTATTTAGGAAAAGGGATCTTCTCCCCTTCCCCCGCGTCTAACTCCCCCGCTGCCCTCCGAACGCGACTAGGGTTCGTGCGTGGGACTCTCCCGCTCGGGGGAGGTGGTCGGCTGCCGGCGCGTAGCCACCCTCTCCCCCTGGGCGTTCGTCGGGCAACTGTCCTCTTCGTAGATCGTGCGGCGCTGGGGCTGCGGCTGGCTGGCTCTCCTCTGCATCGTCTTCATCCTCCGTGCCTTTAGATCGGGGCTTCAGGGTGGTGGAGCGGCGCTTTCCTGGACGGTGGCTTCATCTCCGGCGAAGCTGGTCGCTTGGTGGAGGCAAGGAGGTGGCCGCCACGAAGCTTTTGGCGTGGATCTGTTGGGGGGCAGGCATTTCTCGATTTGCTGTTTTCACTCTATTTTTCAGTTCAGTATGTATCGGCTCCCTGCCTTTCATTTTGGTCCTAGTTCTAGGCAGCTTCTTGCCTTCTTCTCGCCGTGTTCCTTCGGCGTTTGTCTCTCCCTTCGGGGTTTGGGTGTCTCTCCTTTCGTGAGAGTGACGAGATCCCTGGTTGGTCTCATTTTTACCTCAGGTTCTTTGCTGCTCGAGCCGTGCCATGGATGGTAGAGTCAACAATCGGACGGAATCTCGATCGGGTTCATGCTTAATGCCGCTGCCTTATGCTCAAGTTGAAGGTATCTCTCACAATAGCTGCTTTGGTCAGCCACGAAGAAGAGAGTTCTATGCAGAAGTATTTCAATCTCATTCCAATATGAGTGGTAGTGGTGTTAGATCTATGTTCTTGACTGATCTAGGTTTCTTCTGGTTGTACTTCTCTACTTGTAGATGTCGTATGGCTTGAGTAATGAATGAATCTGTTTACTGTCAAAAGGAAAAGGGATCTTAGCAGCACAAGTGAAAGTAATTAGTCATGAGTTGTGGGAACAAGAACACTTGTATTTTTTACACAAAATTGACAAAGTGGGTATATATATCACTAAAGATGCCAATTTTATCAAGACAAAATATCCTAGAGGCATTTCAATGTGGCTTTTTACAAAGCATATCAAGAAATTTATTAGGTGGTTTTTAAGATAAAGTCTTCAATCAACTATCTCAAATACCAAATAATGTTTTTGAACATATCAAATGACACAACTTTAGACAAAAATGAATGTTATATCTTATGAAGTGTTTGACATAAATTAATTTTCATATTACACACAATTTCAAGATGATAAGAGTCTCATCCAAAACAATGGGGTCACCCTTCAAGCATCTTCATTGTATTTTTCTAGAGTGAAGGATGAGAGACCATTTGAAGCTAAAATGTCTTAATACAGGGTCATTGAAGACATATCGGAGTTTGGATACACAAATTTTAGAGTTATCTTCTTGAGGTGTAAGATAATAAAAAAGGAGATGTAGTGGATGAGTTGTCTATCACATTTGTCAATTTTAAAAAAATTGGGGTGAAGGGTGAACCATTCATAATGTCATCACAGGAGAAGCATGTATCCTAGATTGATGATCCTACATATGAAAAATAATTTGGTGTTCTTCATGAGGAAAGACAATTTATTGGAGATCCTATAGATGAAGAAGAGTACTGTGACAAGTATGATGACTCCATTCACAGTTGGCTTGCCAAGTGTAAATGTTGAAGCTAACATTGATGAATATACACATGGAGATCACACAGAAGGAATACTAACTGATCATTGATCCAACCAATACTAGAGGCATGCATTTACCTTTTTGTATGCTACATGTGCATTTTACATTCTTTGTTATAGTTATGTATGTTTCATATGTTACAAGTGCATTTTACATTTTCAATCATTTATATATCATTCTATGACTGTTCTCAATATGAGATTTTTAAATGGCATTTGACTATGATGATGAGCACTGTCAAGATGATCATCGTGAGGTTGTACACCATGAGGATGAGTCTGGTGTAAGTTGAATTGTTTTATTACATAGATGTTCATTTTGCATTCTCAATTATAGGTATATAAGTTACAATTTTATCACTTATATGTGTTTCTTGGTTATTTTAGGATAAGAACCTGAGAATGTGAACCCTAAGGATCATGTTGGTCTGTTGAGGAGTGGTGTTATCGTGCAAATAAAATAGGCATCACTTTCATCAACAAGTTAGTAGAACAAAGGGGTAAATGTCCAAAGTTGGCCATTGATTTTGATGAAACATGAAATCCAATTAGGAAAGCAACGTGTTTGTGTGGCCTAAAGCTAGAGTTATCAATGACGGTTACAATAAATTTACATTGCATCTAGATTTGTGATTCTTTTTTTTATTTGTTATATAAATGGCAACTAATATGAGAATAAATACAGATCATAGTACCTAAGAAGCCCGCTACAATTTCCCCTCCAGTTCCTCCTCAATTATCTGCTTGGATAGAAAATGACCTATTCAAACTTGTAGGTCCTATGTATAGGGGATTGGCACTATGGTGACACAATTTCAAAGAAGGGTTGACTATGATGGTCTATATCTAGGAGGACACTATAGGTCAAGATCACGACACTAGTGTATTCTTGAAAAATATTATAGAGCTATTTACTTATGATTCTTTTAATACAATTGTGATAGAACGTTAGACATGGTGTGGTCTTATGACTAAATACCTCATTCTATATATGTGATAATAGAAATTGATTTGTTTTCTTATATATTAATAGATACATATTTTTTTGCATCTCTTCATATACAGTGTGTGTATATTTCACAGTAACCAATGTGGCATTTCTAGTTCCATCATTGATTACATATATAGATAGAGACCCAACATCTATTACTGATACTTCTCTAACACATTTAAGTTTTTTTATACTATGGGAAAGAGTGTGACTATAGCTCCTTTCAATGTTAACTAAGTTTCAACCATTTTGATTATAACTTTGACTTGTGAATTATATTTCAATGTGGAATTTGAGTTTTCTTTTGTGTGTCTTCTTTTCACTCAGGAATAAGCATTGGAATTGTTGGTAATTGTCCCTGGGACACTATCTGCATATTATCTAGATCCTTCAGGTAACAAAATAGAGAGTAGGGGACACACAATAAAAATGACATTGGTAGAGTAAGTAAATTTTCTTATCTGTCTACATATATTAATGTCTACATTATTACATGACTTTTTAATAATTCAATTAAATGTATTACTTTAACTTATAGGAGGATAAATGCATTCAAGCAGGTTGGCAGAAAGATAGATAAAAAAGAAATTACTAACCTGGAAGAATGTTGAGGTAGTTTTCTTATTCCAATGCATATATACGTCAACTTTACTTACTTTTATTTATTAACATTTTGCAAGGCTATATATTTATAGTTCCCTATACAAGATAATAATTTGGCATGTGGATACTAAGTGATGTTGCATCTGGACTTGATCTTCTAACAACCGTCATAAGGAATTTATTGTATACAAAATATAATCTATATAGTCTTGATCATTATAAGAAAATACTCTCATTTGATAATATAAAAAAATCAAATTAGAGTCTTGAATTATGTCTTCATCTATGATGTTGTTTGACAAGAAAATGTCCTACACAAAGGAAGAGTTGGATGAGATTTGAGAAGAGTGGGCATAGTCCTTCATTAAGGAAGCCAATTTTGCATTTAATTGAGATCAAATATGAGTTTTCTAAACTTTGATATCATTATTTCTACACACATTTGATGATTGTGACTTTTTGCAACTTTCAATTTGATGCAAGTGAATTGTTGGTGCATATATGAATGATATGTGTATATATGCATATGTGTGTGAATGAATGTGAAAGGTAATGAATACAATGAGAATTTCATTTGTATATGTGTTGAGAATGGGATTGGATAATGGAATTGAATGTGAATTTTCTAAATTGTGTATGCGCATGAGAATGGGCTAAGTGTTGATGAGAATGGAAATTTATGTGTGTGAATGAATTGTGTTGATGTGGATTGTAGTATGTGTTCAGTATTGTAGGTTTTGCAGATGTGCTGGCCTGTTGTTAAGCTAAAATAGGATGGAACATGTAGTTCTAATAAACTATAGGTTCAGAAAAATCTGGACAACAAGTATGTATACCTCTTATTAAAAAAATCATTCAAGCAATGTTGGTTGTTATAAAAAAACTAATGTTATATATTTGCATTGTCAGTTTTCCATAAAAAATCGATGCCATAGTTGTCCTTATCAACTAAAATTTTTAAAGATAAGGAAGTACATTGCCAATTGTTTGAGAGAAACAAATGGTTAACTATTTGCTAATATCACTCTATGTCATCAATTTCTTTGAATAGAATTGACGACACAAATATATGTCATGGGTTCCTTACTATTGAACTAATGATTATAAATCCAAAACAATATTATAATTATTGTTGATATCACTATGTCTCGTAGGTTTCTTTTTTTTATTGCAACCAACACTGACTTTGTGTCATCAATTTTGGCTTACTCTATAAACTGATATAGAAGGCCCTTAGTTGTAGTGTCACACACTTAGGTATCCATATAAAACTGATGCCATATGTCTAAATTTAACTGAAGCTATAGATGGAATGTGTACTATAGTAAGCAACAATCAAGTCATTTTACAACTTGATAACCACTCGCACAATTTCGTTTTAGGATATTCACTCACTCAAACAATCAATAATAATAAAAATAGATTATTAAACATGAAGAACTATTTCCATAAGCTAGTACGGAGTTTATTAAGTCAGATAATCAAGTATTGAACAAAAAGAAATCACCTCCCAATAAAAGTAACAACTACTTGATAAAAAAATTAGGAATGTGTTGTTTTTGTATTTTTAAAGTTCATTTAATATTATTTTCCGCATCATTATATTCTTTTCATCTAATTGTCTTGGGATCAAAACTATGTCGAGAATGTTTCAACATATTTGGCATCCCTACAAGTGCTCGTGTGGCCTTCCTTTTTATCATTCTATATTGTTTATAAAATAATAGATCTATCACCAAATATGCCATCAAAAAGGTTAGAGTAGACCTTTGTGTACTATAAATAAAATTACCCTTAATTGACTTGAGTTGACTACAAATTCAGTTTCATGTTTGTAGTAATATCTTTCAAATTTTAGTATCAGTCAAACTTATCAGAAACTGTAGATATGACCACATTGTCTACTCATATTCTCCTCCTCATCATTATCTAAGCCTCAACTCCAACCATGTTGGGGTCAACTACATGAATTCTTCTTTTTCAATCAGATCTATTATGGGTCATGCTCTAATCATGATGTAAATATTCAAAATATCTCTTTATAAGTTTTTTTTGTACACTTGACATCAAATTATAGCTACCTACAAAGGCAATAGTATTTTCCTCCTCCTTATTTCTAATACATTCCTTCAAGTAGACCTCCATCAACCATTCTAGGCACATAGTGAGATCTTCTTCTTCAATTCTGATCATCCTTTCGACCAAGTTATCTACAAGCACATTCTGGTTTCTGGTTCTTTAAATCACTCACACGTGGTCATGTGTTATTAATATATTCCTTACTGCTCCTACTATGTTCATAAAGATCACTAGGCATGTTGTCGACCCTTCAATTATCTCAACTACTTGCATTGAATATGTTTGTATATAACATCTCCCATCCAAGAGGTGACTACCTTCCTTGCAGCCCAACAACACTGCGTTCAACTCGCCCTCCAAAATGTCAACACCCCTCAACAGGCGTGTGCCACCTTTGACCCATGTCACATGTCTGCTTGTAGCCACGTATCCAATCATAATGTTAGATGTTCCAATAGAGGCATCTACATTGATAAGAAACTTTGCATCCATAGGTACTCCAAAGTTTGAGAAAACGATCATTGTGTGTTATTTTTTACTATTACTAGCCCTTTTAATTTCTTCAAACAGACTCCTTGTGTGTCTCAAGATGCTTTATTTGTTGCCCGACTTTCTACTAGAAGATAAATTCATTCTGGGCTTTCCACATTATCCAACAACATGTTGCAAAAAGGATTCACCATTCCCCATTATCTGTTATGTTCTTCAGGTTTTCCTCTAGCCATTCATTCTGGTTCCTGCTAAAGAAGCTAGTTGTTCTTCCACACTCAGTGCTTCCCAAACTTCCTTGCTCACACTACAATCACAAATCACATGTAGGCTAGTTTCGTTTGCATTTCCGCATCATTCACACTCCACTTGGTTTTTTTTGGAGAGAAGACTGCCTTTTGTATTAATCAACATCGCTTACAATAGGCTCTGGAGGTAGATAAGGGAAATTACAAGTAGCAACCCAATCATAATCAATCCCGAGACCCATTTTTGCTAGGTTGTGCGCATCCATATTCCCTTTTCGTCGAGTATGGGTGAAAGACAAACCCTCGAAATCCTGAGCATAGCTGACTATTTCTTTGCACAGCTGGTCAGTGGGACTTAAACCAAAATTGTTGTTGATTAGCAGCCTGTGGACGTTTTGAGCATCCGTTTCCACTTCAAGGTCCAGCAGGTTCATCTGCTTAGCAAGCCGAATACCGAACAGGACTGCATAAGCTTCGGCTGTTATAACATGCCACTTGCAGATCAGCGTTTTGGCCGCCATAACATGGAAGGTGCCACCTTCATCTCTGAAAACATCAGCCAAACTAATTCTGTTTCCGCTTAAGAAGGCTGCATCGGTATTCATTTTAAAAGGATGTATGCTGGGTGCTTTCCAGTAGATTTGCATAGTATTTGGGGGTAGAACATTACCCAAGCTGCTGTGATTCTTGAAAGATTTGGCCCAATGAAGGATGTTGTGCACTGTGACCATTTGATTGGTTGGCTCCTGGCTGAAGATGGTTTCATTTCTGCACATCCATATAGCAAGGCAGGTGGCTGCAAAGGTAATGAAGGTAGCATTATCTGTTTGAGTGCTGAACCGGCTAATCACTTCCATGAAGTCAGTTCTGTTTACCCCCCTCACAGCCTGACCAATTTCTGAAGCGTCCCAAACAATCTTGGCTTCTTTACATTTGATTAGAGCGTGAAGAGTTGTTTCACTATCCTCATTGCAGACTTCACAGATATCTGTATCACAGATATGTCTGTTCAAGAGGTTCCTCTTTGTAGGAAGTTGATTCGAACAGCACCGCCAGAGAAAATGTTTAATTTTGGGATGGGTTTTTGTATGCCAGATTCGTTTCCAAATCTCCTGGTTGTTTAAAATTCTCCCCTCCTCATTTCTGTTTTGGTGCCCTTTCCATCCTAGCCAATAGGCTGAGCGCACACTGAACACCCCATCAGAATTTGGATACCAATAAAATTCAAGATCCTTCAGAGGGCAAATAGGAGTTCTTAGTATCGCTTCAGTCTGTGCACAACTGAACATCATAGCTATTAGAGGTGCGTTCCATGCCTCAGCGCCCCTCGTCATCAGTTCCCCAACAGTAGCTGGGAGGTAGCCTGTATAATCCTCCTTAAGGAAGCCATTCCCGAGTCTATCACCTATCCAGTTTTCATCCCAAATACGAACCTCAGAGTATGGCACAATGTGCCGTCGCAACCCTTCAATGACGATGGATTTAGCCCCCCAAAGGCTGCGCCAGATATAGCTGGGGTCGTGCCCTCTTTGAGCTTGTAGAACCTCACCTCTATTGAAATATCTCACCTTCAACACTGTAGCAGCTATAGACTCTGGGGATTTAACCAGCCTCCAGATTTGTTTGGCCAAGAAAGCGTCATTGAACACTTTAAGATCACGACAACCCAGTCCCCCATTGCTCTTTGGTTCACACATCTTTTTCCATGATACCCAATGCATCTTCCTTCTGCCATCTTTGCTTCCCCACCAGAAATTAGCAAGCATTCTGGTGATATCTTCAATGATGTTCCCCGACACCTTGAAAACTCTCATCATATACATGGGAATGGCCTGCACAATTGATTTGATAAGCACCTCTTTCCTAGCTTGACTCAGGAGTTTCCTCGTCCATCTGTTTATTTTCTTCCCTATCTTTTCTTTAAGGTCACTGAACACCCTTCTTTTGGATCGTCCAATTATGGTTGGCAGCCCTAAATACTTTTCATGTGGACTGACCTCCTGCACTTTAATAGCCCTTTTGATATCATCTCTTGTTGCCTCTGGTACATTCTTACTAAAAGAGACCTCCGTCTTGGTGTAGTTTATATTATGTCCTGAAGCCCTTTCGTAACAGCTCAAAAGAGAGACTATTTTCTCGGCTTCATGAAGGTTTGCTTTGGCGAAGAGTATACTGTCGTCGGTGAAGAAGAGATGGGTAATCCTTGGAGCATTTCTACATATTCTAGCCCCTGTAATGGTACCCTCAATAGAAGCTTTATTAATAAGGGATGAGAGCGCATCTGCACATAACAAAAAGAGGTAAGGAGAAATTGGGTCTCCTTGGCGGAGATCCCTTTTGGGTACTACATGACCTTTTTTTTCACTGTTGATAATAAAGGCGAAAGAAACAGTGCTAATACAATCTTCAATTTTCTTGCACCATAGATCCCCAATACCCATTTTCTTGAGCACTCTGAGGATGAACTCCCATTCGACTCGATCGTAGGCTTTGCTCATATCGAGCTTGAGGGCCATTTGACCCTGCTTCCCCTTTGTCTTCCGTTTCATGGCATGGAAAGTTTCAAAAGCAACCAGAGCATTATCCGTTATGAGCCTTCCAGGAATGAAAGCGCTTTGATTCGGAGATATGATGTCGTTCAGGAAAGGTTTTTCTCTATTAGCCATCACTTTAGATATGATCTTATACATCGTGTTGCACAGACTTATGGGTCTGAAATCTTTCATACATTCGGGCTCCCGACATTTAGGAATAAGCACAATATTGGTTTTGTTGATGTTCCTGAGATTATTTTCATTTTTCCACCAGCCTTTGATGTAGCTTGCAATATCTTTGCCAACAGTAGCCCAATTTACCTGGAAGAAACTCGCATGGTAGCCATCAAGTCCCGGAGCCTTGTTCGGGTGCATGTCAAAAAGAGCCCTTTTGATCTCACCCTCGTTTGGTTCTTTTTCCAGCTCTTCATTCATCTCCTTGGTGATTGTCTTTTCCACACCCGCCATGGCTTCCTCAATGTTTGAAACTCCCTTCGAATCAAACAAATCACAGTAATAGTTAAGAATGATGTTATCAATGTCCTCATTTCTATGCTTCCACACCCCATTGTCAATTTTTAGGCACTTGATTTTGTTTCTTCTTTTCCTTTGGGATGCTTTGTTATGGAAATAAGCAGTATTCTGATCGCCGTCTTTCATCTCTTTTACTTTTGCTCTAGTGAACCAGTAAGTTTCTTTTTGCCTTTGGAGGTCATTTATCTCCTCACACAGCTTGGTGCATCTTTGGATGTTGTCGGCTGACATCAAAAAACCTTGGGAATGCAGCAGGTCCTTCTCCGCCTTTTTGAGTTTTTTATCTATGTTCCCAAACTTTTCAGTCGCCCAAGTGGATATGTCCTTCGAACAAATTTCTAGCTTTCTGTTTATTTCCTGATCTCCATTTTCTGCCCAGATTTTGTTGACCACCTCTTTGCATTGAACGTCTTGTAACCAGAGTTGTTCCATCTTGAAACTTCGGTCTTTTGTACGTCCTCTATCATAACCTTCATTTGAGAGAAAAATAGGTGCATGGTCAGAATTGAGCCTTAGCATATGCCTGACCACGGCTGTGGGGAAGATATGAGACCAGCTTTGGCTAGCAAGGGCTCAGTCAAGTCTCTCCATGATAGTAGTTTCGGGTCTTTTCCCTCTGTGCCATGTGAAAGGATTTCCTGTGAAGTTGATGTCGATCAACTCACACACTTCAATGGTCTCTTTAAAATTATTGATGTAGCTTTCCTCCCTTAACACCCCACCTTTTTTCTCCGCGTGGCTGGTTATTTCGTTGAAATCCCCTATGAACAACATAGGCTCGCTACTTCTATTTCTCAGCCACATCATCAAATCCCAGGTTCTATATTTCTGGGACATTTGGGGCCACCCGTAGATGCCATTACATATCTAGTTACTCTGCCCACCCCTACCAGTAATAGTAACACTGATATGGTGGGTTGAATACGTATTTATTGTGACTCCATCTTCATTCCACCAGAAACCCATGCCTCCAGCTCTCCCATTGCTGCTGAGACATAAGCCATTGTCGAAACCACATTTCCTTCTTATTTCCTCTAGATCGGTATCACGGATCTTTGTTTCCATTATGAAAACAAAATCTGGGCGTTCCCTCCAACATAACCGGCGGAGGGTTCGGAAAGTGCCTCGGTTGCCCACACCTTGGAAATTCCAACTCAAGAGTTTCATCTTCCTTCACGTGCCTGATCACCGTCAGGACCCGCTACTTGTTTGGGGTAATCCTCCCAAACCATCTTGGTTTTGTTGCTTTTATTCAGCTTCTTACCTCTGACTTCATCGAATGACTCAGCAGGTTCTCTGTCACTCATCTTCTTTCTTTTGTTGTTCTCTGTTGTGCCATATTCATTCCCGTGGCAGCTGCGGGTTTTAACTCCCATATTCCTTCTTTTAAACTTCTTGTTTCCAGTTCTGGCCTTATCACTGACATTGTTTGTTTTTTCTTTTTGTACCAAACTGTCGAGCACCTTGTCTGCACTCTCATCAGTGTTTGCTTCTTGCTGTATACCTCCACCTGGGTCCGGGTTAGGTGCCATGCTAGTGGTGCTTTGAATGCTTTTGACTGCCCCCATAACTATGGTAGGGTTGGACAAGCATGGGGAGTCAGTAGTGTTTAAAACCTCCACCTGTGATACGTGCTCCTTTGCACTATTGTCAAGAATCTTGCCTTTACTCTGCTTCTCGGTAGAATAGTTGCTGCTTTTAGCTTCACTTCCCAGTTCAGGCCTAGCGTTCTCCTCCCTTCCTTCTGCTTGGGCCCCTCTGTCACTTGCTTCTTGTTTTCCCCTCTTTTCTTTGCTTCTGCTATCTTCCTCGCCTCCTGCAGGTTGCTTCCCGTTTCGACTTCTTCGCTTTTCAGTTGGATTTATGCAGTACTTTTCCATCTGCATTTGTTTCTTTGTGACTTCATAACTGGTTTCCTCCCGCTTTGGCCTCGTTCTTCTTGGGGACGCTCTCACCCATCCTCCCTAAAGTTCGGTGCCGCCTGCCTTCTCGTCCTGGCACTCTTTTTGTATATGGCCCATCCTACCGCAGTTATAACAGAAATTGGGGAGCCTTTCATATCTGATATCCACTTCGACAATAATGCCTTGACTGTCCTTCATCTTCTGCTTCGTCTTCAGAGGTTTATTCACCTTAATGATGATACGAGCTCTCCTGGCTCTGTCCCATACTGTTTCACTGTTGTCGGTTTGCAGAAAAACACCAATTTTTCTTGCCACAACATCTACCGCCTTGTCCGATCTGTAACCCAGAGGGAGGTTATAAAGCCTGATCCATATAGGAGTTTCGTTGATCACCATATCAGAGGGTTGGATTGAGATGCTCACTTCTTTGAAGAGGACTAAATTGTCGTCAAAACTCCAAGGTGCTCCTTCTAGTACTCTCTCTTTTTCCCGCTTCTCCCCGAAGCTGATTATCATTATGTCATGTTCGATCTTCTTGAATATTGGTATATTTTTCAATCCCCAAATCGCCGTCATCATTCGTTGGAAGGCATTGAAGTTGAACGGTCTTTCGCTGTGGATCCTCGTCGCCAAGGCCCTTTCCATCTGCTCTTGCTCCACAACGTCTTCTTCCCCAGAGAAAACCGCAATGTCGTCATCTTGTAATGTAAGGGCATCACATTGTTTGGCTATTTCGTCCTCCATGCTCAGAGACAGAGTTTCCACTAGGGCGAGAAGAAGCCCACACCAAAGCTGGACTAACCAGGACCTACAACTCTCAGCCTACAACGGCGGGAACCAAAACCACGATCGCCAGAAATGCCTCCGCAAAGTGAGGGGAAACTAGGGCGCGGACAGATTTTTGAGGATGGTTATACCCTCACTCCACTTGTTTAATGGTCTTCCTTTTGTATCTTAGTTCATTGGTCATTAGTCTATCTTACTTGAAACACCAGAGAAAATTTTTGCTGCGCTGTGGAATGATACTTTCCCAGATGCACTGTCAGTCTCCTACTGAGCAACATTCCTTCCTCATCATGATTAAAGTGTATGCAGTCCAGGATGTGAACACCCCCCAATGGTGGAGTTTCCATATATATCCATCTTCTCCATAGACTCGGCTCAGTGGCACCATGCTTTTAATCAGTTTCTGTGACAACACATCCCATTATCATAAAGATAACGAGGTGTTACGCGAAAACGTGCGGAAATCATCAGTTCACAGATTATGAAAATACGAGTTAATTAAAACCGATAGCGGAAAACATATAAACTGTGGAACTATTACTTTCCAATCCTCATCCTGCACAAAAACTTGCCATATCTATACATACACGGGATCTGATACGTGTCCACAGCTCAGGAATAGTTGTTCATCCATCCCATGAGTTCACCACCTGTTCATATACATCAAGGCCCGCATCCGACCAACAGCAGGATATACAAACAACATCGATCGTTCGTCGTGAAACATCATCAAAACACTGCCAAGGACCTGAGAGTACAGGGATGACTCTAGACTCTACTACAAAACATCCAAAACAGCAGCATATCCATCGCTTGCCTTCTACTGCTCTTCAAGCTGCTCGGCCGCAACACCACGACCACGACCACGTCTACCTCGACCACCTGAAAACCAGCGGAGTGAGACAATTGAACAATTGTCCCAGCGGGAAACATAACTTCCCACCACAACTACAGAACCTTAGCAAGATAACTATAACAGCAGATAATTATCAACAAGTATAACCAGAGTAGTCTATATATATATAGCAAAGCTATTCTTACCGACAAGCTTACCAGCTGTACAAAATATCTCTCAACAGAACATGTTTAACAGAATGAGATACAATGTCACATAACCTGATTATCCAGACAAGGCATATTACCACAAACCTGATGAATATAGAAGTACCTGCAGATATACCATAATTATCTACACAAACAAGGCCTCAACCAATGTTTCGTTTTAACCTATGCAGTAAATACTAAACGGCTGTATTACGTGTTATTATGCCCTGAGGATTTGAATCGTACCATTCAAATCCAACCTCTGGCTGCGAAGCCCAAGACTGGTGCCATACAAGGTCAATGGAAGAGCCAGACTCCACAACCTCCCACCTCATGGTCAGTACACGAGTACAACACAAGCAGGACCGTAGTCACATGCTGAAGTGGTCTAAGCCACTGGGTCAGCTCCATAGGAGACCCTCACTCTAGCCCGCCTTGGTATAGGTCTCGACGCTAGTACAACTGAGCCACGGGCCTGATCACCGTGCTGTGAGCCATGAACACATTCATGCTCTTCACATCACATATCCTGAGCCATGGGCCTGTTCACCATGCTCTATATACGTATCTGAGTCTGTAACCAAAGTTACACTCTTACCTCCTTACTTTAGGCTAGGAGTAACCTCACATATTCAACAATATGCGCTCCGGGTTAACCCGTAGGAGAACCCGTTTCACCATCACCAAGTCCTGACGATGATGGATCTATGGCCAAGGCAAACTACATGATATGATTTCACTGTGATTAATTAGTATCTTTTAGATGGATTGCAGGATTCAACCAAGTTATATAACATGCAAGATGTAACAGAGAATAAAGAACATTATATTATTATTGAAACCTCATCAACCTGATCCATCACAAGGATCCAGCATCACATGTTACCACTTGGCCTCTTGCCAACCATCCAGATCCATATCAAGGATCATCACATACCATAGGATATCAATCCTTCATCATGTACCATCACTCACATCATCATCATGGGACCAACACATTACATATATAATCTCATAGAACAAATATCAAGGTAATGTTATTCATCGCATATGTCGCGTAGCCCTTTCATGGCTACACATCACCTGCATGGTTAGGATACACAATAACCATAGATTCATTATAAGGAATATGCTTGCTAACATGGCTATCATTCAAGATAATTTATTTATCAAAATTACACTATTTGATGATCAAGCTTGTTAAGCACATCATACCATAATCAAGCCTACCCTTATCTTAGGATTATACAAACAATCAAGGTATTCACTTTATATAACAATTATGTTGAGTATACAAAGCAACTACTGTTGTTACCAAAATCATTACCTTTATCACTAAGAAACCATTAATGCAACTACCAGTTATCCTTTCCATTAACAATTAAGCATAAGACTTACATTATGCATGTCATTACTACTCTTGCTACCATCATTAATATTATCAGCATCACCATCCACTAGTATCTGTATTGCTATGTCATTGAGCAGACTGTTAATGTAGCTGTCACTAAGCATCATTATTATCATTACTAATGCTTCCACTACTAGCAAGGCATTGCCATCATCTTAGTTATCAACAAAATTATATTATTAAATCGTTATTGCGTTTACTTATGAGTAAGGCATCATCTCATTATTGTTATTACTAACAAGACACCACCATCGTTTATTGGTGCACAGCTAACTACTGCCTTATCACTAAGGCCGTTACTATAGGATCACAACACCCTCACTAGAACTTCTCATAACCCTTACCCAAACACAGCAAAATGACTGACCAAGAGGGAGAGCAGCAACGCTGCGCGACACAACGTTACTGGGGTAATCGTGCGTCAGAGAGGGGTGTCGGGCACCCTATGTAAATCAGGCAACGCCCGTCGTCACTACTCTGCTGGCTGACGCTCAAGGGGCGTGATGCCCGTCAGGCCTATCACCCATCCTAGGCTGATGCTCGATACTTCTTCCCAAAGCGGCCAGGTCATCACAAAGGAAAACTACCAGGAGAGAGAAAGGATGGAGAGAGAAGGACTCCCACAAAACGTGCTACCAACACCTCCTACTCTAACGGCCGATACATCAAGGAAAGGGGTGTGATGCCCGTCACAACCCCAAGCCCTGTCGGCCGTCACACCTCGCTCTATCGCGCATCACATCCTCAAGCGGATAACGCCTGTCAGGGCTATCGGCCAGCACCAAGTTGCATGCCGTGCAACCCAAACTACTTACCAAAACAAGCCCTGTCGTCCATCAAGATACTAAGGCCTAACGTCCATGAGAAGAAACAAGGGCATTACTCATCTATCGTTCACCAAAGGTATACCTATCGTCCATCCAAGGGGATGCCATATCGTCCAACATACCAACAAAGAAAGGATATCGCCAACTCAAGGCTGACGCCCGTCAGGCCTGCTGCCCATCACAGCCATATCGGCCAACAAAGGTACAAAAGCAAGGTACACTAATCTACTAGCATGTGAGCAAGAACATAACGAGAGGAAAGGAGTTAGGGATAGAAACTATGCAACCCGCCTTGAAGCTCCAAGGAAGAAGAAGAAGCACTCCAGCTCCAAGGGTATCGTCCACCACAGCTCCAAGGGAGGTGTATCAGACAACACAGCAGAAAGGGGAGGGATATCATGCACTCAAGGTGGAGGAGAGACCAAAAGAGCAAAGGAGACTAAGGCAAGGGAAAGAGCTGTATATATAGAAGGAAGGGGAGGAGAAACCAAGGTACAACCATGCGATGTGTCGTCCACCCAAGGGACACTTGTCCTAGGGTTCAAGCCAACACACTAGCAAGGCATGGGATGCTTGTCCAAAACATGCACCAAGTGTCCACTACACAAGACCAAGCATCCTGGGCGACACAGGCAACAGCTCTGTTGGGCGACACACCAGCCTGCCGGGTGACACAAAGCAGGTCCTGGCCGACACTAGGCTCAAGCAAGCCCAACCCAGGCACCTCAAGGCCCAAACAAGCTCAACTCAGGCCCAGAGAACTCAAACAACAAGCCCAAGCCTTCCTCTCAACCCTAAAGGAAGCAAAGAGAGGGGAACATCTCACAAGATGGCAGACTTGCACACAAAACCCTAAACTTGGGTTATTTGCAAGTAGCCCCTCGAACTCTCAACAAAGCACAACAAAACCCTAATCACCACTTAAAGGTGATTAGCAAGCATCAAAGCACCGAGATTAAGCAAAACAAACAGGGTATACCCTAAACGCAGGTCAGGGTCCTTACAAGCTAACCCCCTTTAAGGGATTTCGTCCCCGAAATCCAAAGAGAAAAGCGAGGGATACTTCCTCCTCATCTCTTCCTCAAGCTCTCACGTGGCTTCCTCAATGCCATGACGCTGCCAAAGAACCTTCACAAGAGCCAGGTCCTTCCTCTTCAACTTCTTGATCCTTCTATCAAGGATCGCCACAACACCTTCCTCGTAGGTCACATCTGCATCGAGCTCAACCTCAACTGGCTGTATCACTGTGCCTGAATCCGGATGACTTTTCTTCAGCATAATGACATGAAACACTAGATGCAACCTGTGCAACTCTGGAGGCAACTCTAACTCGTAAGATACCTTTCCAACACGTGCTCTGACTGAGTAAGGCCCCATATACCTGGGAGCTAACTTACCCTTCCGACCAAACCTTAACACTCCTTTCCACGGCGAGACTTTGAGATATACTTTGTCTCCTACCTGGAACTCCAAAGGTCGTTGATGATTGTCTGCATAAGACTTCTGCCTATCCTGTGCCACTTTCAACTATTGCTGTATCACTTTGATCTTATCTGTCATCTGTTGAACTAATTCGGGACCCAAAAGCTAATACTCACCAGACTCGTACCAACACAAAGGAGATCTGCACTTCCTTCTATACAAAGCTTCATAGGGAGCCATGTCAATGCTCTGCTGATAACTGTATTTGTAGGCAAACTCTATCAAACTCATATGTACATCCCAGTTGCCTAGAAACTGTAGAACACAAGCTCGAAGAAGATCTTCTAAAGTCTGAATAGTCCTTTCAGACTGTCCATCCGTCTGCGGGTGAAAAGCTGTACTGAACCTCAACTGCGTTCCCAACGCCTTGTGCAATTGTTCCCAAAAACGACTCATAAACTGAGGACCTCTATCAGAAACTATCGTTGCTGGCACTCCGTGCCAACGTACTATCTCATCCACATACACTCGAGCAAGTTTCTCAGCTGTATATGTTGTCTTTACTGGTAGAAAATGGGCAGACTTAGTCAACCTGTCCACTATCACCCAAATGGAATCATGATTCCTAGTTGTCTGGGGTAGGCCAACTACGAAATCCATGGTTATATGATCCCATTTCCACTGCGGTATCGGCAAAGGTTGCAACGTACCTGCCAGTTTCTGATGCTCAACCTTTACTTGCTGACAAACCGCACACCTTGCCACGAACTCAGCTACATCTCTCTTCAAATCGGGCCACCAAAACAAATCCTTCAGACTATGGTACATCTTGGTGACACCTGGATGCATAGCATACATCGACGTATGTGCTTCCTCAAGTACCAACTTCCTCAGATCATCAGCATCTGGAACCACCATCCTATCACGATAGCAAACTAGTCCATCCTCGGACTCATGAAACCCATCACGCTTGTCACTGCCGAACTCTGATCTGATCAACTGTACCGCATCATCTATCTGCTGTGCATCCTTGATTTGCTGTCTCAACGTAGGCTTAACTTGCATTTGTGCGAAAAGACCAGACAACAAAGAAACTTCCATCTGCACATTCATCTGTCGTAGAGAAACAAACATATCTCGCCTATGGCATACCAGAGAACTCAACTGTGCCTTCTTTGAAGAAAGAGAAGAAGACTTTCTACTAAGTGCATCAGCTACCACGTTCGCCTTACCAGGATGATACTCGATGGTGCAGTCGTAATCATTGATCAACTCCATCCATCGTCGCTGTCACATGTTTAACTCTTGCTGCGTAAAGATGTACTTCAGATTATTATGATCCGTAAAGATCTGACACACTTCCCCATACAGATAGTGTCTCCAAATCTTTAACGCATGAACCATTACTGCCAACTCCAAGTCATGAGTTGGATAGTTCTCCTCATGCTTCTTGAGTTGTCGCGAGGCAAAAGAAACCACATGATCTTCCTGCATCAGCACACAACCTAAGCCCTTCTTGGAAGCATCACAGAAAACAATATAGCCTTTCCCAGGCTCTGGCAAGATCAACACTGGAGCACTGGTCAGCTTCTCCTTCAAACTCTGGAAAGCTTGCTGACATCGATCATCCCAAACAAAAGGTACATCCTTCCGGGTCAACTTTGTCATCGGCAACGTGATCACACTGAAATCCTTGATAAACCTCCAGTAGTATCCTGCCAAACCAAGGAAACTACAAACTTCTGTCGGCGTCTTCGGTTGTTCCCAATCCGCAACGAATTCTACCTTCTTCGGATCTACTTTGACTCCTTCAGCAGATATCACATGACCCAAGAAATCCACTTCATCCAACCAGAACTCACACTTACTGAACTTGGCATACAACTGATGTTGACGAAGAAGAGTCAACGCTTGACGAAGATGTTGCTCATGCTCTCGCCTATCCCGACTGTAGATCAAAATGTCATCTATAAAGACTACAACAAACTGATCTAAGAACGGACGGAATACTCTGTTCATTAGGTCCATGAAAGTAGCAGGTGCACTGGTTAACCCAAACGGCATAACCATGAACTCAAAATGACCATACCTCGTCCTGAAAGCTGACTTTGGTATGTCATCCGCCTTTATCCTCAAGTGGTGATATCCAGACCGTAGATCGATCTTTGAAAACACTATAGCACCACGTAACTGATCGAACAGATCGTCTATCCTCGGAAACGGATACTTGTTCTTGATCGTGACCTTGTTCAACTGCCGGTAATCTATACACAACCACATCAAACCATCCTTCTTCTTAATGAACAACACGAGAGCACCCCACGGCGACGTACTCGGTCTGATAAAACCCTTCTCCAACAACTCTTGCAACTGCTTCTTCAACTCTGCCATCTCTGCTGGAGCCATCCTATACGCTGACTGTGCAACTGGCTGTGTTCCTGGAACCAGATTGATCTCAAAATCAATCTCTCGTGGTGGAGGAACACCAGGAAACTCTTCAGGAAACACATCTACAAACTCTCGAACCACATACACTTCCTCAAGACTGGGTCCTTTCGCCTTGGTAACTACAACGGTATCCACCACGTGAGCTAAGAACGCCTCACATCCTTGTCGTAACAACTTGTCTGCCACCATAGCTGATACCAAACATGTCGGAAGAATCTTCCTGTCTCCCTGGAAGATCCACTTCTCTCCAGCAACATCAAACACAGCCTGTTTGGAACCACAGTCCAAGAAAACCTTATACTTCTCTAAGGTATCCATCCCAAGGATAACATCGAAACCATGCATATCAAGTGGTATAAGATCCACTTGGATACGATGTCCCGAAAAAGACAAAACACAAGATGGACACACTTCTCAAAGCAGGGAGGAACCATCAAGAGGGGTTTCTAACAACAACCTATCCTTCTTACAGCTAACAGGTAAACGACAATTTTCAAGCATACTATAGGCGATAAAAGAGTGTGTAGCACCCTGGTCAACCAGAACAGATATAAAGCAAGAAGAAGACATATCAGAATGAAATAACTCCATATGACCTGTCACCACTCGCAGGTTGACTATCGCCTCCGGCTGACTCATGGCATAGAATCGAGCCGTCGCTTGCTGTCCACGACCTCTGCTTCCTTGAGCAAACGATCCAGCCTGAGATGATTGACCGCGTCCTCGACCTCTGCTACCACTGGGCTGCTGTCAATCTGATCCTTGTTGGTTCTGCCTTGACTGCTGCGTCACTTCAACATCTCTATTCGGGCAATGCAACTTGAGATGCCCAGTCTGTCCACAGAGATAGCACGCCCTATCTTCAAACCGTGGCCTAGCTGGCCCTGTTACTGCCACTGAAGCTGAACTGTGCGCCTTAGACGGTGAAGAAACATAACCTTTCCCCTTACTCGGAGAACTTCTCATAACTGACGATGTTGAAACCCTAGGCTTCTTAAAGCCACCAAACCTTCGTCCTTGAAACTGAGCAGGTCTTTTAAGAGACATAGACTCTCTTTTCTCCCTTACTGACCTCTCGATCCGTCGAACAGATTCCACAAACATAGAAAACTGCTCTCGGTTCTCCAACGCAGACACCGGGGTTGTCAACTCAGCACTCAAACCCTTCTCGAAACGTCTGATCCGTTCCTCGTCTGTTGCTGCCATGTGAGGACAAAACCTCAACAAATCCATAAACTTGGCCTCGTACTCGGTGATGTTCATCATTCCTTGTCGCAACCTCTCGAACTGACTGATCTTCTCATCCAGGTATGTCTTGGGAAAGTATCTGGTGACGAACTCACGTCAAAACACTTCCCAACAGATCACCTCACCAGGCCTCTTCTCTTCTTCTATGGTCCACCAGTGACCAACACTACCCTTCAGAAGGTAGACAACATGCTTTACCTTGTCTGCTTCGGGGATGTCGAGGATCCGGAAAGCCTTCTCAAGACTTGTCAGCCACAGATCTGCATCCACTGGATCAGCAGTTCCAGCATAATCTGAAGCTCCAACTCGGCGAAGCCGCTCGAAGGTCTTCCCAATACCCGATGCTTCTCCATGGGGAACTTGTGCTCGCGGAGGAGGCACTGGTAATCGCATGAGATTCATCGTAGCCATTAACTGTGTAACATCCCTGACCTGGGTTATGAGTTAACCCTAGATGTTTTGCCTAAATATGTAATTAAATCTTTGTGATTAATTCTGAGCATGTAATTAAGTTTCTCAGAAACATATATTTCAGTATTTGCTCCTTTTTATTTAAAGTGTAGCATTGTTTTACAGGGACCTATGTGCAATTTACCCAGTTGAAAGGGCTAACTTGCAATTTGCACATGATGAGATGTTCCTCTGATGTTGAGACATCATGAGAATCTTTTTGGCAAAGTATGAGGGATTTCCCAAGCTTGGGCACCAAGGTGCAGCTGTGGAAGCAATCCTGGTGCTTGAAACCCTAATTTGGGGTAAAATGCAATTTACCCAAATTAAGGGATGCAAATTGTGAAATATGTCATCTAATGTATCTTTTTAGACTCTTGCCATCATTAGAGAAGAAATGATGAGGAAGTCACCTCAATTGAGTTATCAAGTTATGAAATATGCCTTGTGATTGAATAATCAGGGTATATGTGCAATATCTCCTTATGTATGTACCTTATTATTAGATTGTTCTTCTTTGCCTTCTTTTTCTAGACCTTAAGATAAGGTTTGTCCTTAGAATAAAGAGGAAGGGACGAGCAAGTAATGAAGGAAGGACCTAGTTGGAATTAGGGGAAACTTATGGGCCTTTAATGAAACATCACCCAAGTATATGTATACTTCACCTCTCAAGCAAAGGAACTTTTCCTTTGTGCATATCACTGTTTCCTCTTTGCTTGGCCGACTAATGACTGTCTTGGAGCTCAAGAGGAACGACCAAGGGTGCAAGGTAGGTTTGAATCCCTCTTCTTACCCAATTCCATAGTTAAAACTCGAATTCAAGGTCAACTTCATGGCTAACTCTCGAAACCCTATCTTTCTAGCCATCTTTCCTTGACCTTCCTTGGAGTTTTCACCATGGCCAACCTGTAAGAACTCAAGGACCATTAGAGCCTGGAGCTTGAAAGCTTGGAGCTCAAGAAGCAAGCTTTAGGCGGGTTTTATAACTCTAAACCCATGCTTTACTATATACATCTCTTATATGCGGTTAGATGATAGTTCTTCATGTTTCCCTACTTTTCCCTGTTATTTTGCAAGCGAATCCATGGGATATTCGTACTGTTCTTGATCTAGGAGATGCAGGCGTGATTTCCAAGAAAAATCCACCGCTTTTCACTTTCTTAAACGGTCTCACCAGTTTGCTCTCTCGGTCTCAAGACCGCGAGGTGAGCAAATGGTCTCGAGACCGAGACAGGGAAAACGGTCTTTAAGACCGTTTGGCCCCATTGACCGAGCGTGGACCGTATAAGAAATATGTTCCTAATTATATAGGATAATTACCCTCAAAATTTGGGAGGCTAACTCCAAAGGAATCGGGAGATATGACCTTTTTAATTAACAACTTTAAATGAATTTATTCCTGATTCTCAAACGGTCTGAAATTGCCTTTTTGGGCAAACGGTCTCAAGACCGTGTAAGGTCGTTGACCGTATGAGATTAATGTTCAAAATTATGTTAATTAATAACTCACCAAGTTTGATGGTCTAATTCCAAACGGGCTAAGAGTTGAAGGGTGAATACTAGGGCTAACCCTAGGTGAAATCAGTACTGAAATTATGGTGACCTAATTAGGGTTTTTAGGGTTGATTGACCTAAACGGTCTCAAGACCGTTTAGGGGTCACCAAAACGGTCTCAAGACCGCGAGGGCAATCAACCATGACCGTTTGGAGGTCTGGGGTCAAGAATAATGGACCAATTGAAGGTACAATTATACCAAATTACATTGCAATTAAATATTGATATGATCATCAACTCAATAGGTCAGACCTTGATGATTTTGCACTAAAATCCAAAATTGGATGGGCAAACGGTCTCAAGACCATTTGGAACTCATCCAAACGGTCTCAAGACCGAGAGGACAATCACCCAAGACCGTTTGAAGGTCTAGGGTTAAGTAATTTGACCAATTGAGGACCCAATTGCAAATAAGTTATCAATTTAATCAAAATTCCGTTTTGTGGCTCAATCACGGTTCAACCCCTACCAAATCACATTAGACTTTGATGAAATCTTGGGCAAACGGTCTCAAGACCATGTGGGGTCCACCCACATGACCTCAAGACCGTTTGGGCCAAGTTTGGGCCCAATTGGAGCTCAATTGAAGGGTTCAACCTTGTGTTGATACACATTGATGAGTGTTGATGAGTGAACATTGATAGACCCTAATTGAATCGATTTCAACCCTAATTGGTCAACAATTGAGGGTCAATTGAATGACCAATTGGTTAAGCATAATCTTAATTTATCCAATACATAAGTGGTCAACATGGCTCTGACCTTTTGAGGGCTTCAACATGGGTTGACATTATCGGTTGTACCATTGAATCTTGTTGATGGTCCAAGTGGTTGAGACCATGTGAGCTCGCGGTCTCAAGGTCGTGAGGAGGCTCGCGGTCTCAAGGTCGTGAGGAGGCTTGTGGTCTCAAGGTCGTGAGAGGGCTCACGGTCTCAAGACCGCGAGGGGCTTCGCGGTCTTGAGGTCAAATAAGGGCAAATGGTCTTCATGATCCTCGCGGTCTTAACCTCAATTTGAGTCTTTGCGGTCTTGAATCAATGGAGGGCTCGCGGTCTTGGAGGAGGAAGAGGCCTCACGGTCCTGATGTCAAAGGTGACCAAACGGTCTATACATCCTCACGGTCCTGATGTCAATTGGTCAAAAGGTCAACTCAACCGATGGGTCTCAAATCGATTGAGGGTCGATGGTTGAGATCGATCAAGATAATTCAGGGTTGACTTCTTTCAATCAATTGATGATATAAATGGTTCAATGTTGCCCTAATCAAACCCTAATGATAACCTAGGATATTAAGGGGTTAATGGACTAAGTTTTTGACCATGATGATGATCAATGGGGTGAATTACCAAAATACCCCTGAAGGGTAAATTAAGTAATACCTTGATCAAATCAAACCCTAATCACATGATGGTGATGTTTTGGGCTATGTTAGCCTATGATGACTTAATCCGACCTGATCTAGAGTGATGTTGACATCACCTAACTTTATGATGAGAGAGAAAGTACTTCTAGAGAGAGAAAGTACCCTTTTCAGGTGAAAACTCAATTAAAGCATCTCCAATGCACGGGAATGAGCATAATTAGGGTATGATCCACCTGTGTGAGATCATAGAAACCCTAATTATGATAAATGATGAACCTTTAACTAATCTAAGAGCATCAATGAAGATGTTACTCATACATGATGATGTTATGAGTTCAATTCACCTTAATGTGAATAGTAAACCCTAATTCAAGGGTGATGACATGTAATGTGAATAGTAAACCCTAATTCAAGGGTGATGACATGTAATGTGAATAGTAAACCCTAATTCAAGGGTAATGGCATGCTTTTGAGTATTAAACTCTATTTGATGTGAATTAGAGATTTAAATCTTATGACAAGAGTAGGAAGTATATTCCTTATTTTTGTATTACCTTTATCAGTTGTATTAACCATGCAGGTTCTGATATGAAGGTAATCATATCCAGGTATGGATGTTGATGTTATATTCATTAAAGGCATGTTGTTAGCCTTATGAATAAGTAAAGTAATCTGATGCCTTGTCAGTGGCATCCTATGTTGATAATGGGCTGTGAGAGCCATGAATACCATCAAGGTCATGCCTTAGAGATGACTTGTGATGAGGATAATGAGAAATGATGATTGATATGAGTTAGGCCTGTTACATTTAGTATTCTTCTTTTATAGCTGCTATGCTACTGTTATTGTTTGGAGAACAATGTATGCTGTTAAAGAATACTGAATGTACCTAACTAATCAAGTATAATGTAGAGCCCTGATCATAGATCCATCATTGTCAGAGATTAAGTGATGGTGAAACAGGTTTTCCTCAGAGAACTCCTGGAGCACATACTTTTGAGTATGTGGGGTACATGGATGTGTAGAACCTTACATCCTAGTGTAGGAAAGTGATGTAGATGTGTAATCCATCCATCCTTCACTATAATTCCATACCGTATCAGTGGTAGGTAAACATGAAACCTCCTGATGACGAAGAAAGCACAGATATCCGTATCAGTAGTAGGTAAATATGAAACCTCCTGATGACGAAGAGAGTACAGAACGCCACTATGACTCTGGAATAGCGAAGGACCAGTTTACCCCGGTGAGCTATAGTAGTAGAGACACGAGATGTCCTACAAGTGATCCTCTTACTGACTGAGGAAGGTGAAGGTCATGAGAATCCGGCTCTCTTAATGACCTATGTATGATACTGATGTGACTTCTCAGCGATCAGTTGGAGTATGAGTGGTATGCCTCATCTCCACATGGCATAATGTTGTTTGTAAAACATAATCAACCATGTAGTATAACTTGTTAGAGATGACTCCAAGTTAGTCGATTGATGTTACATTGCAATAGTGTTTATATTCTCCATATCTCCTAAATTGTAGAGATCTTGTTATACCTGCAACTGTTATAGAATACTTTGAAGGCTTTACTGCTTAAGATATTCTTTGATGTTATAATAAAGCTTCTGGTGAAGAGTTATAACTCTCGCTGGGACAATTATGTATAATTGTCTCACCCCGTAGACTTCAACTTTTTAGGTGGACGTCGGAGACGAAGGAACCAACCTACAGGTGATCAGTCTCAGTAGCAGCAACACCAGGGGCAGCAGTAATCTCAGGTGGAGATTGTCCTGCCATGTGGTGTAGTTAGAGTCAGTCCTATGTGTCCTCTGTACTCTCAGGTCTTGGAATCTTTTGTTTAGTGATCTTGAGATTTTGTATCTTGATGTATATAATTACTCAAGAAGTAATTATCCTGAGATGTAAACAGTTTGTCTCTCTTTATGAAAGAAGTTTTTATGGATCCAAGTTCTTATCTCGAAAAGTTTTAATTTCCCGTGATTTTTGTCTTCCGCTGATTACCGATTCACTTCCTCTAAGTTTTAATCGGGTTTATGTCATGGTTTGGAGATCAGAGCCCACAAACTGCCTCATAAGCTGTTGGTAAGCAGGATGTTCAAGAATGGCTGGGTTAGGCTGGGGGACCTCAGGCACCCGATCTTCATGTGCCTGTCCATCTACTCCATCAACCGATGAAGCATCACTGTACTCAGCAGAGTGTTCTTCATGGTTTCCAGACATCTTGACTTTTCTTCCACTGAGGGCAGAAGATATGTAAGAAATCTTGGAAAACTCATAAGAACTGACTCAACCTAGTCCTAAATCCCTATAGACTCAGCGAACCTAAAGCTCTGATACCAAAACTTGTGACAACACATCCCATTATCATAAAGATAACGAGGTGTTACGCGAAAACGTGCGGAAATCACCAGTACCACAGATTATGAAAATACGAGTTAATTAAAACCGATAGCGGAAAACATATAAACTGTGGAACTATTACTTTCCAGTCCTCATCTTGCACAAAAACTTGCCATATCTATACATACACGGGATCTGATACGTGTCCACAACTCAGGAACAGTTGTTCATCCATCCCATGAGTTCACCACCTGTTCATATACATCGAGGCCCGCATCCAGCCAACAGCAGGATATACAAACAACATCGATCGTTCGTCGTGAAACATCATCAAAACACTGCCAAGGACCTGAGAGTACATGGATGACTCTAGACTCTACTACAAAACATCCAAAACAGTAGCATATCCATCGCTTGCCTTCTACTGCTCTTCAAGCTGCTCGGCTGCAACACCACGACCACGACCATGACCATGTCTACCTCGACCACCTAAAAACCAGCGGAGTGAGACAATTGAACAATTGTCCCAGCAGGAAACATAACTTCCCACCACAACTATAGAGCCTTAGCAAGATAACTATAACAGCAGATAATTATCAACAAGTATAACCAGAGTAGTCTATATATATATAGCAAAGCTATTCTTACCGACAAGCTTACCAGCTGTACAAAATATCTCTCAACAGAACATGTTTAACAGAATGAGATACAATGTCACATAACCTGATTATCCAGACAAGGCATATTACCACAAACCTGATGAATATAGAAGTACCTGCAGATATACCATAATTATCTACACAAACAAGGCCTCAACCAATGTTTCGTGTTTAACCTATGCAGTAAATACTAAACAGCTATATTACGTGTTAATATGCCCCGAGGATTTGAATCGTACCATTCAAATCCAACCTCTGGCTGCGAAGCCCAAGACTGGTGCCATACAAGGTCAATGGAAGAGCCGGACTCCACAACCTCCCACCTCGTGGTCAGTACACGAGTACAACACAAGCAGGATCGTAGTCACATGCTGAAGTGGTCTAAGCCACTGGGTCAGCTCCATAGGTGACCCTCACTCTAGCCCGCCTTGGTACAGGTCTCGGCGCTAGTACAACTGAGCCACGGGCCTGATCACCGTGCTCTGAGCCATGAACGCATTCATGCTCTTCACATCACATATCCTGAGCCATGGGCTTGTTCACCATGCTCTATATACGTATCTGAGTCTGTAACCGAAGTTACACTCTTACCTCCTTACTTTAGGCTAGGAGTAACCTCACATATTCAACAATATGCGCTCCGGGTTAACCCGTAGGAGAACCCGTTTCACCATCACCAAGTCCTGACGATGATGGATCTATGGCCAGGGCAAACTACATAATATGATTTCACTGTGATTAATTAGTATCTTTTAGACGGATTGTAGGATTCAACCAAGTTATATAACATGCAAGATGTAACAGAGAATAAAGAATATTATATTATTATTGAAACCTCATCAACCTGATCCATCACAAGGATCCAGCATCACATGTTACCACTTGGCCTCTTGCCAACCATCCAGATCCATATCAAGGATCATCACATACCATAGGATATCAATCCTTCATCATGTACCATCACTCACATCATCATCATGGGACCAACACATTACATATATAATCTCATAGAACAAATATCAAGGTAATGTTATTCATCACATATGTCGCGTAGCCCTTTCATGGCTACACATCACCAGCATGGTTAGGATACACAATAACCATAGATTCATCATAAGGAATATGCTTGCTAACATGGCTATCATTCAAGATAATTTATTTATCAAAATTACACTATTTGATGATCAAGCTTGTTAAGCACATCATACCATAATCATGCCTACCCTTATCTTAGGATTATACAAACAATCAAGGTATTCACTTTATATAACAATTATGTTGAGTATACAAAGCAACTACTGTTGTTACCAAAATCATTACCTTTATCACTAAGAAACCATTAATGCAACTACCAGTTATCCTTGCCATTAACAATTAAGCATAAGACTTACATTATGCATGTCATTGCTACTCTTGCTACCATCATTAATATTATCAGCATCACCATCCACTAGTATCTGTATTGCTATGTCATTGAGCATACTATTAATGTAGATGTCACTAAGCATCATTATTATCATTACTAATGCTTCCACTACTAGAAAGGCATCACCATCATCTTAGTTATCAACAACATTATATTATTACATCGTTATTGTGTTTACTTATGAGTAAGGCATCATCTCATTGTTGTTATTACTAACAAGACACCACCATCATTTATTGGTGCACAACTAACTACTGCCTTATCACTAAGGCCATTACTATAGGATCACAACACCCTCACTAGAACTTCTCATAACCCTTACCCAAACACAGCAAAATGACTGACCAAGAGGGAGAGCAGCAACGCTGTGCGACACAGCGTTACTGGGGTAATCGTGCGTCAGAGAGGGGTGTCGGGCACCCTATGTAAATCGGGCAACGCCCGTCGTCACTGCTCTGCCGGCCGACGCTCAAGGGGCGTGACGCCCATCAGGCCTATCGCCCATCCTAGGCTGACGCTCGATACTTCTTCCCAAAGCGACCAGGTCATCACAAAGGAAAACCACCAGGAGAGAGAAAGGATGGAGAGAGAAGGACTCCCACAAAACGTGCTACCAACACCTCCAACTCTAACGGCCGATACATCAAGGAAAGGGGCGTGATGCCCGTCACAACCCCAGGCCCTGTCGGCCGTCACACCTCGCTCTATCACGCGTCACAGCCTCAAGAGGATAACGCCCGTCAGGGCTATCGGCCAGCACCAAGTTGCATGCCGTGCAACCCAAACTACTTACCAAAACAAGCCCTGTCATCCATCAAGATACTAAGGCCTAACGTCCATGAGAAGAAACAAGGGCATTACTCATCTATCGTTCACCAAAGGTATACCTATCGTCCATCCAAGGGGATGCCATATCGTCCAACACACCAACAAAGAAAGGATATCGCCCAACCCAAGGCTGACGCCCGTCAGGCCTGCTGCCCATCACAGCCATATCGACCAACAAAGGTACAAAAGCAAGGTACACTAATCTACTAGCATGTGAGCAAGAACATAACGAGAGGAAAGGAGTTAGGGATAGAAACTATGCAACCCGCCTTGAAGCTCCAAGGAAGAAGAAGAAGCACTCCAGCTCCAAGGGTATCGTCCACCACAGCTCCAAGGGAGGTGTATCGGCCAACACAGCAGAAAGGGGAGGGATATCGTGCACTCAAGGTGGAGGAGAGACCAAAAGAGCAAAGGAGACTAAGGCAAGGGAAAGAGCTGTATATATAGAAGGAAGGGGAGGAGAAACCAAGGTACAACCATGCCATGTGTCATCCACCCAAGGGACACTTGTCCTAGGGTTCAAGCCAACACACTAGCAAGGCATGGGACGCTTGTCCAAATCATGCACCAAGTGTCCACTACACAAGACCAAGCATCCTGGGCGACACATGCGACAGCTCTGTTGGGCGACACACCAGCCTACCGGGCAACACAAAGCAGGTCCTGGCCGACACAAGGCTCAAGCAATCGCAACCCAGGCACCTCAAGGCCCAAACAAGCTCAACTCAGGCCCAGAGAACTCAAACAACAAGCCCAAGCCTTCCTCTCAACTCTAAAGGAAGCAAAGAGAGGGGAACATCTCACAAGATGGCAGACTTGCACACAAAACCCTAAACTTGGGTTATTTGCAAGTAGCCCCTTGAACTCTCAACAAAGCACAAAAAACCCTAATCATCACTTAAAGGTGATTAGCAAGCATCAAAGCACCGAGATTAAGCAAAACAAACAGGGTATACCCTAAACGCAGGTCAGGGTCCTTACAGTTTTAATGTACCTTCATCGCACCAATGTTCAAAGAACTCACTATCCCAGTGGCCACCATATAAAACTGCTACTCCTACTACCATATCCTTAAGATATGGAAGTATGTTCCTTCCTTGTTTTAGTTGAGATTTTACTCTGACACCCACCCAGACAACATGCCACATACCTATATAATTCCATCTAATAATTATCGCGGTAGAGTTATCATTGACCAGTTGCAACTGCTTTTGGATTGTCCTCCACACTACTGACCCTCCTTTGCTTCCATGAGGTGTCTCCATCCCACCTTCCTCTTGTTGACAAACTCCCATGTTAGCTTCATAAGGAGTGACTCATTGTGTTACCTCACTGCTAGCAGACCCAAACCTCCATTCTCTTTAGGTGCAAGAACTTTGTCCCATACCACAGATTTGTCCTTGTTCTATTCTCATTCTCGCTCCAAAAAAAATCCTAATGATCTAGTCTATCTTGTCACATACTGATATCGGTATTTTAGTGCCTTGCATACAATATGTTGACACAACATTGAGGACCAATTGTGCCAACATTATTCTGCCTGCCATAGAGAGTGTTTTATTAGCCCAGTGGTTCACTTTCTTCTTAAGATTAGCTATCAACCCCTGGTAGTAGTTCTTGTTGTTCCTGCCATGCACTATCTGAACTCCCAAATGTCTCCATATGGACTTTGTCTCCTACATACCCATGGCCCTACAGGTTCTTCTTCGACCTCCAAGTGGAGTGTGTTTAGAGAAATACAGGCTGGACTTCTCCTTTGATAGTTTCTGTCCCAATGCTTTCTCAGACTGTTCCAAACATTTCATCATACATCTTACTTTCTTAATATTGGCTCTTTCCAAGTTACTTTAGTTTTGTTTCTTCTTATTTTAATAGTTCTTGACTTAATAACCTTTCTTAAAATAGGTGCATTTCTCGATCTATCTTGCACATGTCTATACCATCTTATACGACCTTCATGCAACTTATCATCAATGCTCACCACCCCACTTTGTTCTCAATATATTCATTCCTCAAATGATCTTTTCTTATCTTCCTGCACATCCATCTTATTATACATATTTTGTCCACATTCATCTAGTTGAACCTTGTTTCTTCACTACCCAACAATTACTCCCATATAGCATGGCCCCACCAATAGTTGTGTTATAAAACTTGGTTTTTTATCTGAGAGGGATCTTATGGTCACATACTACTCCAGTTTCACTCCTCCACTTCAACCATCCTACTTTGATCTTGTGACAAATGTCATCATGAACCTCACCCTCCCTTTCAATAATAGAACCCAATTAAAAAAATATCACATATTGGTACATCCATTCCTTCCAAATTGACCCCACCATTCACAATTCTTGATTTGTTAAATTGCAATGCATATATTCATTTTTACTTCTATTGGTCAAAAATCCACTGGATTCCAATGCATTTCTTCAAAAAGTTCAACTTTATCATTCATTATCTCATTTCTTTCATCAATCTTCACAAACTTATCAGCAAATAACAAGCACTAAGGGATATTATCTTGAACATGCTTTCTCAGTTCATCCATAACAAGAACAAATATATATGGGATGAATGTCGATACTTGATGTACCCCAATGGTAATAGGAATAGTTTGTGTCCCTCCTCCAGGAGTCCTAATACTTGCAGTCGATCCATCATACATGTCTTTAATCAAGCCTATGTATTGGATAAGCACACCCATTTTATGCAAAACCCTCCATAACACTTCCTTGGGTACTTGATCATAGGCCTTTTCAAGATTAATAAACACCATATGAGGATATATTTTATTTTATTTATAATTCTCCATAAGCATCCTAATGAGAAAAATATCATTTGTTTGTTCACCTTCCCAACATAAAACCAAACTGGTTGTTTTGATATCTATGTTATCAGTCTCAGCCTTTTGTCAATAATTCTCTCCCAAGCTACATAGTGTGATTCATCAACTTGATACCTATATAGTTTTTTCATCTCTAGACATATCCTTTGTTCTTGTAGATTGGTACAACAATACTACTTCTCTGTTCATTTGGAATCTTCTTTGTTTTCATAATATTATTAAAGAAATTTGTTAACTACATCACTCCTTCATCCCCTATACTCTTCCATACATCAGTGTTAATACTCTCTAGACCACTTGACTTTTTTCATTTTCTTTTTTTCCAAAGCTTTCTTGACCTCAGATAATGAAACTCATTGTGTGTAAGTGATATCCCTTGCATTCATGTCAGGCATGTACCTTACACTATTCATAATAACTCCATTGAAAAGGATATGGAAGTAGTTTCTCCATTGGTTAATTATATCATCACCGTTCATCAACACTATTTCATCTTAAATCTTGTTGTACTTACTTCACTCAAGTTTCTCCTTTCCTTTCTCTTATATGAGCCATTTTAAATATCTTTTCCCCCTTTTGTAGTATCCAACTTCCTATATATTTCATCAAAGTATTTGGACCTTGCCTCTTGAACTACCTTTCAGCATCTTTCTTTGCTTATTTTTATCTCTGAGAAGTTGCATCATCTATAAATATGTGAAAGATTGTATACATATCCTTTTTTAGTATTATATCCTTATGTAGTTCATCATTCCACCACCAAGCCTCTTTCTGTGGAGGCCCACACCCGTTGAACTACCCCAAAACTTCTTTGGCAATTTTTTCTATGCAAGATCTCATACCTCGCCACATAGAGATAACATCATACTCCAAGTTCCAAATTCTCTCCCTAATAATTTTATCATAAAATGTTAGTTTCTTGTCTCCTTTATGATTCCACCACTTGATCCTTTCATCCTAGCTTCTATTATGCTTAGCTTTGTTGTTCTTCATGTTCACATCCAAAACCACCTGCCTATGTTGGGTGGTGAGTTCTTTCCCAGGCATCACTTTACAATCCTTGCATACATTTTGATCCATCTTTCTTGTAATAAAGTAACTAATTTGACTATAATTGTGACTAATCTCTAAAGTAAATATATATATATATCTCTTTTGTTGAAATGTGTATTTGCCAAGATCATATCATAAGCCTAAAATACTCTATCATTCTCCACTTCTATTGGCATTTCCAAAACCTCCATGAACTCTCTAATATCCAACACTTATACTCCCCACATGGCCATTTAAGTCACTCACAATAATGATCTTCTCCTCTGTCTCTATTCCTTGCATCAGTTCATCCATGTTATCCCAAAAATATTTATTAGCCGCCTCTCTAAGGCCAACTTGGGGTGCATAAGTTCTAATAATATTAGAAATATATCCCCCGAGAACAACCTTGATAGCTATGATTCTATCACCCATCCGTGTGATGTTGATGATATCATCCTACAACATATTATAAACAATTCCAACACCATTTCTCTATCTGTCAATACACATAATCCAAAGTTAGTATCGTGTGTCCCTAATCTCTTTGCATCATTCCCCTGTCCACTTGGTTTCCTGCAAGTAAATATTGTTAATTTTACTTCAAATTATGTATCTACATCTCCAAAGACTTTCATGTCAAGATCCAATATTCTAAGATTCCACTATAATCCTCTTTTGTTGAACTTATTTTTTTACATTTATCCTACAAAAATATAACCCTTTCACATTTTTCACTACATCCAGGCAGTGTTGCAGTGTGACTAGATTCTTTACCCACTCTCATATGAGGTTTGGAACCTTTACTTTTCCTTAGATACAACCAAGTGTCTTGGGTTGAAACCCATTATACATTTATCATTTCAACCAGGTGCCAATGCAGCTTGTCACTAGGTAGGGATGCTCCAACAAAAATATTTATAAGGATTCATGTCATAAAAAGAGTAACAAAGTTTTTGTTTAGCTTTCAACATACCATCAACCCTCCTTGTTTATCTAGGCTTGGGACTGGATAAATTATCATAGAATGTATGAAAACATATGTGGTTGCCTATTCATATTCTCCTATTGAAAAATAATATCACATGTGTTGGGTTTTATGGCCTCAGAGTAGGCAGCAAAAACAAAAATTTACTGGCCATTAACCCATAACATGAGATCGCATCAACGACTATGTAATGGGAAGGATGGTTTTAGTGAGATATACCTGGTCCTGGGGCTTGCCCAGTGACAATACCTCGCAGCCATGTGCGGTCTTCAATGCTATGTCTTGGACGGTGTCTCTACAACTCTTGATCTTCATCATGCACTCTGGCCTCCACCACGAACTACAACTGATGTGTCCTCCTGAGCGGCAGACATCTCCCACCTCTATAGATAGTCCACATAGACCACCTAGAACTCCTTCTATTTTAGAAGAACTGGTAGGAAGGAGACAACCCTCATGTTGGTGTACTAGCATCAACCTGCTCTCCCAAACTCAAACTGCTTTTCTGCAATTGTCTTTCTCTCGACGTGCCTCCCTAGTCAGGTAGCACTTGCTCGGGCTCTCTCCATTACTAGAACCATAGAGGATAACAAATTTATAGAGAAACTGATGTTCTGATTTGTGTGTTCTGAGAAGCCCCCATTACCCCTCTATTTATAGTAGAGGGCAGGGTCAGGGTTCCCAGTCTGTTCGAGAGTAGAAGGATCTAGAAATTCCATGAATAGTTTGTACTGTGGCAGGCAAACCGGTCGGTTCACAACTGAACCGATCATTTGGGTAGGTGAACCGATCAGTTCATAAGTGAACCGGTCATTTGGGCAGGTGAGCTGATTGGTTCACCTAGTGAACCAGTCATTTCACTTCTCAAACTTGCCCATAATTGACTTTCCTTATTCATTTCCAATTCATTCAAAGATTAATCAATATTCCAATCGAATTGAACAAGTGAAATGTGAAAGTTTTCCTCCAATTGGGCAAATCCCAATTTCC
Organism: Alisma plantago-aquatica; assembly: GCA_963693085.1. Lineage (NCBI taxonomy): Eukaryota > Viridiplantae > Streptophyta > Magnoliopsida > Alismatales > Alismataceae > Alisma > Alisma plantago-aquatica. Next base: position 691,192,277 of record OY856412.1, read on the forward strand.
TTAGTTGGTAGGACTATGTGTCACTCATTTCACCAAGTAAACTGATAAATTGGCTCAGACCATCTGATCAGATCACCTAGGTGAACCGGTCAGTTGGCAGTCCTGACATTGCCAATGTAGTCTCCAATCAACCTAACACTCTAACTAGCTAGTTCAATGCTTGAACTTGATAGTTCCGAGTCCAGTCAGTCAATTTTATGTTTAATTGAGTGCACAAATACCTTTGGTCTCAATCTAAATATCATTCATGGAAAATCTCCTCTTCCAGGGGTATCCTCTGTGTGTGACCCTACGTGTTCCAATTAACGTTAGCAGTGAATGTTCATAATAGCTTATGACATCACAAGAAATGAGTGGAATCTAGTAACTCATCATTGCTACCCAAGTAACCCAGAAAGTTGGAGAACAACTTCAACCTTAAATATGTGATTAGTGTTACTGTGATCGTATAGTTCCTTTTTCAATGACATCCAAATTGAAATCGAGGCATGGAACATCATCCTCTTCAACATTCAATCCATGTTTCTTGACTTAGAGCAGACTGTGTGAGATGCATGTGAGTTTTCATATCATATATTGAATCACATGAGTATGGCCATACAATTCTTAGTCTCTCTTATTAAGGGGCCCTGGATATCATACTCCTTTGTAGGAGGGATAAATCCCATATATATCACTCACATTCTATCTCCATGTGTCAAAGTCACCCAACCATCACCTTTATAACACTCATGTTTCAGGAATGTGTTTGATGATGTCAAAGTGTACCCAATGAGATGTGACGAGTGTAGTTATTTCAGGTTTAAGAACCACTATCACGACTATCACTATGAGAGACAATTGTGACTACCATTCCATCATATCCATGTATCACTCTCAAGGTGGGTCTGTCTGATATACTATTTTCTAACATATATCTATGTGTTTGACTTTATATCATATATCATGACTAATGAGACTCTGTCATCAGTCAACACACACTCTAGCCTTATGTATTACTATTGTCTATTTTGCTTCCATAGTAATATCTGAATAGGGACATAACAAGAATGTATGTACTATAATCATACATATGGTCTCATTGTTCATTTCCCTAACCTGAAGACAAATGTAATTGAGTCACGTCATTCTTTAGACATCTATCATGTATATGTCATCATCTCATGAGTGAGACAAATATAATATATGGAATTACCTTTATCATTATCAAATTATGTATCATATGCCTGATTTCAATCATCATATGATTGTCTCTCTGGGCATACTATACCAACAATAGGTGGGAAAAAGAGAGTAACTACATCAAATTAATTTAGTGTGAGATTTAATAATAAATTTTATAGTTACTCAAGATGTTGTTCATTCATTATAGAATTTTAGTAACTAAATTGGGCTAGTACTTGGATCATAGATCCAATTATGAGATAAAAGCTATGAAAATACTATAATTTATACATGGTGGTAGAAAACACATATGGATGTCAAGAAATAACATAAAAAGACCCAACAATCACCAAATAGAGGATAAATAGATAGATGTATACTTGTTTGACTAGTGTGGACTGCAACAATAGCTAAAATAGGGTTTTCATATTTGTTAGAAAGACTAAAAAAGCATTCAAAATTGTCACCGTATTCGATATACTACCTAGACTATAATAAACTTCATAAATGTATATGTATAAAAAAACATAATAGGAATCCTTCCCTTCAAGTTGGTCATACAATTACATATATTACTTGAGTCCAAAACATCAAATAACAATTTGGGACATAATGCTACCAGACACAGTGCACAAGGTGGGGATGGTGGGATGGGTGGGTGTGCAACTTCCATTTTTCTAGTAATGAAACCACTGTGTTGTATTAGTGTGATGGAGTAAAAGGTATAGATTGTAAAGGAAGTATGGGGATTTAGCATTCTAGATGCACAACTTTATATTGTGGATTCATTACTAAAGACAATTAAGTTATCCCTTCCCCAAGGGAAAATGTGAAATTAGCAAGGGATCTAAAGTCGTTTCTCGCATCTTTTATAGGAAGATGGATGGAATGTTTCTAGTGTGAAAAAGTGAAATTTAGCATAATAATGAAGTAATTACTATATTTCCCTTGGTATGTTCACTCATGAATTCAAATTATTTTTCTTGGTCTCTAGATTATTGTTGACACTAAAATTCAAAATATGGTGATCAATATGAACTTTATACACATTATAACACCACAAATTGGATTCATTCATCACTTTGTACAAAGAAGCAAATTGATCCATCAAACTTCATCATATGGTTCTCAAATTTTCTAAATATACTGCACATTATTTCAAACCTATGGTCCAAATTTCATCTCATTTGGACATTCCAACAACTGTCTACAAATTATTGAAATTTATATGTGGAAAATCCCTTTATTTCCCTTTTATTTGCCCTTTTATTGGCTATGCCACGTCACTGATCCACTTGGAAAGGGAGGGGGCGAACCCCAACCTTGGATCAGCCTCTGTGCATATAAGGTTTTGTTCCAGGAGACACAAGATCATCTTCAACCTCCCATTGATTGCGGGGAGGTGTTATTGCGGTCAACCCATTCAATCTTCGCGCTTTGACCATGATCAATTTTCTAACTGAGCCAAAATGATCCCCTCAAAAATTTGAATTGAACAAACCCGACATTGACCACCATTACTACTCTCTTTAGCCACAAAAATGAGTTCCTTGTCTCCCACTCTCACTCTGGTGGCCATGGCTGCCACCAAGGATCGATCAAGCCCTAAACTTAATCCCAGTGCTATAAAAAGGGGCCTCGAGGCTCACCACCATCACGCCATGCTCGGAGCCTCAATTTTTCTCTCCTTCTCAGCCTCCTCGATGTCCCCTTTTCCTCACTATTTCTCATGTTGTTCCTTTGTGCTTCTGCCTGGCCCAAATTGGACACCTCCCCCAACCTCGCGAGGGTGCAACAAGTCTGAGTGGTGCCTCCACTGCTAGCTCTCATGCTATATATCCCCATCCCTTGTGCCGGTGAGCCCTCCTCCTCAATTTTGGGCTCATGAGGAAGCCTGAGCAAGAAGGAACAGATCATGGACCGCTCGGTCCAAAGGAAATGAACTGGTCCAAAGGACCCTCTTAAACTGCAAATTAACCGGCCAAATCAAGAGTTTGAACTCCGAACCAAAGATTGAACCAGACCCTGATCTTAGAAAGTTGCAACCCTATGTGGAGTGATGTCATCCACCCAATTTTGTAAGTTGGATGGTTCTAATTTTCATTTTTCTTTTAATTACCTCCTCTCTACTCAGAAAATCCAATAAATTATCAAACCTTGCAAAAATGATATCTTTTTATTCCTACCTCCAAAAATCATGACAAAAAGTCAATTTTGATTAGAAAAATCCAATGATTCATTTAAAAATACTTGTGTAGACTAATTCCAAATGATTCTCACTACTTTATCTAAATTTTTATTCCATCCTAATCATTATTGACCTAAATCTTATGAAACCCTTTATCATTTGACCTAATATTTGATCTCTGACCCAACTTGTATATTAATCGAAAGTTGATCTAGTAATTGAACACCAATGATGCTAATTTATCATGATGATGTTAATGACTTGAATAATGATCATAAAATTAATATTAACACATATGATACTAGAAAACCTAGGTAGGTCATTCACACTCGAAAATATGCTTGACACTTGAAATAATGTTGCACATCTTGAAATATTGGTTGATTACAAGTGGATGACCTAAGCCTAAGGTTGACATAAGAAAGTGTAACCCTGATCTCAAATATTGAAACACGATGTTCAAATACCATGATCGTGACCCTTGATCCAAATATTGTTGAATTAGGATCTGACTCAAAGGGTTGACATATTACTGTTGATATTTGTACTCTAAATCTTTGGTTAAAGGTACGCTATTATATCTCCTCCTTGGTTGTATTTAAGATACCTTTTATGTATATCTTGATTGTATACTTGGCTATATACTTGGTTGAGCTATTGTTACCTATTGATTAGGCTTCCATTTTTCCTATATTATATTTTGAGACAAACTTGAAAACATAAATGATATTGCCCATTATGAGTGCACGCATATTGATGATGATAGTGTTGATAATGTTGATATTGAGTACAAGTGACCTTCTCATTGGGAAGGTGGAAACTTGTACATGTCGAATAATATTGAATCTTGTACATGTTGATCGACCTCCTACATCATATGGAGATAAGGAGCCTGGTGACCTCCCTCGTTTTGTTGGGGTGATGGAGTCACACAAATATATAAGCATGCTTCTTGATTACAACATAATGGGAACTCGTATTAAAAATTACATTGTTTGAAATAAATATCTTGTCAAATAAATATTTGTTTTGGAAAAGTGCTTGTTATACTTTTGAATATAAGTCCTTCCAAGTGTACTATTTTGTTATAAACTGATTTACTTGATTTTGATAGCGCACTTTACAATTGCATGATTGTGTCATGATTTCCTTGATTTTAGGCAAACCAAATGGAACACTGACTAGATCACTTCCACACTCGATATACTATGATGACAAAGATTGATATACATAATTTCATAATCGGGTTAGTTTGTTCTTTAAATCTCCTATTTTTGAGTCATTATTTCTTATTGTATATGCCAGTGTGTGAGATCCTATCTGACCACTCAGGGACATCCTTTTACCACTGTCTAGGAAGTAGGATTGGGATTGGGATAAGAATGGTTCCATGACATCTAGTCTCTTATAGATAATATCATCACCCCACGAACAATTACATTTATTTTCATAACCATGGTATTATAAAACTACTGCATATGTAACAAGACTGATTAAAAATATAAAGGAAAATTTTCTTATGTGTAATATTCTCAATACTTAAAAGGTAATAATTTTGATTTCAGTTAGAAGTTACATGAACAATGATGGTAGCTTTTTTACATATCTTGTCTTTAGTTTGGGAAGTATGTAGTTATGATTGCATATGCTTCTCACCCAACTATAAAAAAATAGCTTTTCTTATGTAGATTCACATAGAATTTTCGGTTAAGTATTTCCTATTCTCAAGAATTCATTAATACTTATATCTATTAGTAGTGTTAGTAGAGAAAGACAATATGTTTGTTTTCTTCACATTTTACACAATTTGTGGTGTGTAGACAATGAAAAAGACTATGAATTTTTGTTGTTTTTCTGCCACTTAAACTAATGCTATTATAAAAAAGAAAGATGACTAACTCATTATGGAATAGTTTCTTCCGCTATTTATTTCCATGGATGAGAACACCAATATAAGAATAAAATTTTTTGTTGAATAGTCATAGCCTCCTTTGGTTTAGTTTGTTATACTATAAGGACCCAAACCATCATTCTCTCGTGTATGGTGTGATACATCTTCATTTATTGTTTCTTTTTATCATGGACTTGGATGTTTTTGCTGACACCTCAATTAGGTGGTTATCATGTTGTGTTGCATCCTAATAAAATATTTGAAATCAATATATAATAGCAAAAGTATTAAGAATGTGATGCTTTGGGATTGTCTTTCATGTTTTTTGGTCATATCTTAAAGGAGTGTAAATTTTATATACACCTTTATTAGTATACACTCAATGTAAAAATCACACCATGTACAACAAACCAGTAATCATTTTAGAAGAAAAAAGATCGCTTACATTCACTAGCAATCTATCAAGACTTATAGAGGATTTCTTATAAATAATTTTTTTATGATAAACATGTCTACTACTCTAGAAGTGAATAATTTCTACTTTATTAGATACCATAATAAGTGATGTATTACCATAATGGCTATGGGACTATAGGTGTTTATTTTTATACAACTAGTCATTTCAAAAATTTGGTACTTTGATTGTAGAATTGAAAAATTAGAGATGATCTACATATCAATAACCAAAAGCCAACCTAAAGATTGACTATTGGAGTTTTTAGAAATAAAAATTGTGGATTGGTTTTTACTTATGGGATCTATCTTAATGCTATGAATTAGGAGATGGCAAGTGTCCAAAGACTGATTATAGATTTGAAGCTCTATGATGGTGATTATTTCCCACTAGATGTCATTGAGATGATTATAACATGCCAGTTAACTATGTTTTGAAAGGTACCTCTCATCCAGGGATGCTAGCACCTAATGTCTGGGTTATTAAGGATATGGTGGAGGATTGAGATTTTTTGGTCTGTATATTTCTAGGAAGTCAATCACATAGATAGGAAGATTGGCCATTGGAGCAGAGATGTAGATGAGTTATAAATGATGAGTTACCCTTATCTCCCACCCTATCACATAAAGGGACTTATCCAGTTGGAATAAAAGGGTAACCCTTATATCATACTCTCTTGGAAAGAAATGGTGTATGAATTGTTTTATTTTTGTTGTTGTTGGTGGGTCCGATTTTTGGTGAGATCTAGGTTTTGTTTGTTTCTTTTGGTTGTACATGTTGGGTGTATAGGTATAGTCTTTTTCTTCGTGGGGTGCTTGCCCTTGTAGTCAATAGGGTTGGTTACTGCTCAGGTTCTTAATATGGTTTGTATGATGTTTTTGTCCTCTGGTTCGCCTACTGTGAGGAGGGTGGAATGAGTAGAAGATACTCCTAGCTTATTTTTAAAAGAACATGCAATGGTACAACTATTGTTGGAGTACATATAACAAAATAAATCACACTTTGAAGAATAAACGATTTACTGGAAAGATGCACTCTTTATTGGGAATATTTTAAATCTATTAAAGAGGTTTCACTGATAGCTAATGATTTTATATAGTTCAATGACAAAAAGTAGGAATTATTACTACAATGGGCTGAGAATTAGATGATTAATGTAAATGACACTAAATTAATTTATTTTATGGATGACTACTACTACAAATAAGAGACTACTTGTTAGAACCAGTTCTCATTCAGGCATGATGAATTATGAATCATTAATTATAGTTCTCCCATTCAGTCTAGAAAATTAGGTGAATAATACCTCATTCATCACACATACTATAACATGAACTATTTTTATCATTCTTGTTTATAATATATTTAGTAATCATGATTGGACTTAAAATGATTCTAAAGAAACATGGTTTGCATGACTTAAATTGATAAAATATATAATCCAAGTAGACATGATGGATCTTGAAAAAAAGAGAGGGATATTACTACTTCTTAAGAGTAATAAGGATTTACTTGTAAGCATCATTATGTTTTCAATTAAATCTAATATAATGACTATATGTAACAAGGATATTACAACATCCTAGATTCACTCAAATGTGATTATCATTTAGAGAACTATTAGGACAAACTGCTAACATCTAATTTTTTAGATATTCATGCAGTATTTTATCCTTTATTTCCCCTTCTTTATGCAAGTCACCTTCACTTTCTCTCATTTCACATAAGTTTTCCATTTATACCTTGATTTGAAGGTAACTACTCTACTCCATGCAGGTAATGTGATAAATGATGTTTCCACCTTAAGGTAGGATCCCCATTGGTTCCCACAACTGATGACGCTCACGGCGTTCAGATCAAGGGACAGACCTCAGACTGTCAGTTTCCTAACCAAGGTCAGCAACACCAACATCCAAACTAACAATCAGATCCTAAACCAATAGCTAGTCAGGAGACTATCTAGACCAACCATCAGTTGTCTAAATTGATGGTCCCCCAAGACACAGAAGTTGATGGATCGCATTGCACAAATGCTAACTGATGGAATGTTGGTGTTGAACCAACAACTCATAATCTGACATTTCGACTGTAGGCATCAACCAATGGCTAGTCTGACAAGTGAAGATTCCACTGAAGCCATAATCCATCTGTTCAAAAGTTAACTGCTCACCTGCACAAGTGCCAACTGATGGCAGCACTGGCGAAACGGTCATTCAAGATCGTTATCCATGTGCCCCGAGGCACCTGCCCATGGGACTTGTGATGCAAGTAAAGTACCCCCAATTACAACCTCAGGCGCGACACCAAAGCTATAAATAGGACCCCAGTGGCACTGAGAAAGGTGCCACCACATGTAGGAGATGTGACACACTACCGAACAGTGCCTTTACAATCAACCAACCGTTGTGCATCAGTTTGTGGAGGTCAGATGAGAAAAGTCTAAAGGTTGTTCTCTCTCATCCTCTGTCTAGCTTCTCTAGTTCTTCCCTCGATAGAAAGAGAATGATGAGAAAACCACCACCTCAATGTGCTTGGTTTAGAAGGAAAGAGAGCTTCCATTGAGTGTAATTTATTTGTGGTTGTTGTTGGTGTATCTTCCTTCCCTTCCTCCAGATTCAGTCACCTCATTTCTACTTCCATGTCTCTCCATTTTTTATATCTTCAGCTAGCTTCTCACCACCATGAGTGGCTAGTCTCTTAGCTTGGGTTAGGAATATCCACTAATTCTCTCCCAACAAGTAATTGCTTACATCATTTGAATATATGCTCTTAGTGATCTTTATCTCCATACTCTTGATCTTAATGCTTCACTTGTATGTTTAGCTACCATCTTCTATTATGTGATTGCTAGTACCTGGAAAGATTAGTCTTAACAAACATATAAGTCTTATGAGAGTTTCATGAATGCATGATAATGTTGGAATGCTTAAGCTAATGATCATATAGTTTTATTTAGATTGTTTGTTTTGTCATCTTGAGAGAGAGAGAAAATCTTATGATCTAGGTATATCCTAAGCACGAGAGAGGAGGGAATAAACATTTGTGATGATTTCTTGTAAACTTGCTAAGGGTATACAATCGATGTGAGTATTGCATGATGGTGAAACCCAATCCAAGTTTTGCATCCATACTTGATATCTTACTCTTTGACCTTCTTGTTCTTTTTTTATACTTCTTGGTTTGTTTTATTTCTTTATTCTCTTATTTGTTGAAGAACCATGATTAAGGAACACCAAACTTTATCTTACTCTTTGGTTTGTGTAACTAATCTAAGGCTCTTCATTCTTAACACATACCACCCTTGTCCATGTGGATCGATCCTAATTTACTACATCAGGCCCCCTATTATAGTTGTGGGGGCCTGAGAGTCAAGATATAAATCTAAAAGTATGATTACTCTACGTCCGCTCCTTTTTGGATGTGTGATTTACATAGGTCAACATTTTGGTGTCATTTCCAGGTATAAGACAACCAATACTGTTAAGAACCTAATTCTACTAGCATAAACCTATGCCTCAACTATAGCAATAAATTTGACTACACAATTTTATGTCCACTTACTCTAACTACATTAAATACTTCGTATCACAATGCTAGTTTCTAACTCAACTGTGCATACTATTTTAGATAGCGTAAAGTGAAATGGACGGTTACCACTACCAAGTGCAAGCATCATGGCTCCTCATAGGGAAATCCACTACAACACTAGGATGGAAGACCTTCATAACTGTTGACTTGATAGTTATACATTGCCCATATTTTGATAATGACTTAACCATTCCATTCCTATGTATCTAATATGTTTGTTCAAGATTGATTTCAGGCTTTAGGTACATTCAAATGATCAAATTACACATGCCCTAGCATGTTCAAGTTCAAGTTAAAAGCAATGAAAGTGTGCATTTTGGGAAATCACTATGAATGACTAATCCCTTATATTGATGATATGACATGCAACTAAGATGAAAAAAAATTAGGGACACTTAATTCCAATGTTTGGTCACTCAAAAGTTAAGTTAGAAAATTTGTCACAGGTTGTTTATCAATCGAGTTAGAAACTCAACCGTTCTAGTGATGAATTTTCTAAAGATAACCAATCACTCGAGCTGCACACTCACAAAACTCAACTGATTGATCAACTAAGAAAAACTAATTTTGACTCATCGATTGAGTTTCCCAGAACAAACTCGACCGATAGTTTGAAAATGGGCTTTGTCACTTAGTGGATCGGTCGAGTTACCTTTATTGAAACTCTACCAAATGTACTATAAGGAAACTACAAAAAAGTGATTATAACCACTAGAGAGTTGTTGTGAATGAAAATGGATCTTTTATAACTTGGAAAATGGCTATATTTTGCCCTTAAGTGATCCCACATTCAAGGGAATACCCCCATCTATAAATAGGACCCCTTGGAGTTCATTAAAAGTTTTCTCATTCATGCTATTCTAAGTCCTTGTTATAGTTGAGTATGTTGCAACTCCTTGAGACACTTTCTCTCTCCAATTTACAAAGCACTTTGTGATTATGAGTGAGTTAGGCAAATTGTAAGAGAGCTACCTCCATGTGCTTGTAAATCTCTCATTCCATTCCATCTTCCCTACCCCCTTTCTCAAAGAGCAAAGGTTGAAGGAAGCTACTCTGAGTCAAGGTGAAGCTATTGTTGGTCTTCTTCAAGGTTAAATAAGAGGTGAAAATCTTCTCCAGGTGAAGGAGAAGGGAAAGGGCAAGATATAAGAAGAGTGGGTAAACCCTTCAAGGAAAAAAACTTGATGCATGTGGGTAAGTCCTTGGATGTATGGTGGTCTCCTTATATCTCTTATGAATGAATATAAGTATACACATATTGCAAAGTCCTAGAGGTTGACCTCTCTAGGTAGTGGATTGACTATATCCTAGTTTGTAGAACCACTCTAAACCACCTTGTATAAGTGCATGTTTCAATTTCTCTCATCCTTTTTATGCCTTAATGGATAGGACTTCAAATTGTCCTTAAGATATTGATTTTGATTGATATAATTTGAAGGTCTAACTTATCTTGTAAGAATTTAGAAGCTCTATTCACCACCCTCTAGAGCCCTATATCCAACAAGTGGTATCAGATCCAAGAGTCTTCTCCAAAAATCTTCCACAAAATAAGAAGATGGGAGACAACCTACTTGGCTCACTCAACCTAGAGGGAGGCTTCTCTATGCATCCTTCGGTCTTTGATAGCACCAACTTCCTCTATTGGAAGAGGCGTATGTAGTTCTACATTTAAGGGATGGACTTTGATATGTGTAAGGTGATGGTCACACCATACAAGGGGCAACTGGAGTTGTGTCAACATGGAATGAAGATGCATGAAAAGAAGCCCAACTCAATGCCAAAGCCATAAGCATCCTCTATGCAACCCTTTCCCTAATGGATTTCAACCACATTTCCTCGTGGGATACCGCCTATGATATTTGGGATAAGTTGTGCATTACCTATGAGGGCACAAATCAAATCAAGGAGGATAAGATCTACATGTTGAATAGCCTTCTAGAGAACTTAAAGATGGGCAAGAAAGAAGGGATTGCATAGATGTACTCTAGGCTCAATGTCATCATAAATGGCCTAGATACTTTGGGAAACACTTTGAATAGAGGTGCAATCAAATCCAAAATCTTGAGGACTCTACCAAGGAGATGGGAGTCAAAGGTGACATCCATTGAAGAAGTCAGAAGCCTTGGTGACATCCTAATCGAAGACCTCAATGGCAACCTACAAGCTCATGAGCCCAGGCTTGACAAGCAAGAAGAAGAAGCTAAGAAAGAAGAGAAGGAAGCTAAAAAGATCAAACATAGTACCTTCAAAGCTCACGTGGAGGACATCATCCTTCAACAACAAATTGCTTCTCAGACATATCCCTCCTCCTCTAGTGAAGATGATGACCCTAGTGAGCATGAAGCCAACTACACCAAGGGCAAGCACTTTAAGGGAAAGAAATCCTCCTCATCTACTCCTAGATGCTACAAGTGTGGATAAAAGTCACACCATAAGGGCATCACCAAGAAGGAGGAAGAGTACAAGAAAGAGAGAAAGTACAAGAGGATGGAAAATAAGGAGAAAAGACACAAGAATGCAACTCATGCAGCTTGGGAAGAATCATCCTCAAGTGGCTCTAGCTCTAAATAAGATGGAGAGTGCCACCATGCACTCATGACCTCTAAAAGTGAAGCAATTGGTGAGGGAACTCATGTAAGTGAGGTAAGATTGCATGAGTTATCTAAAGAAACTCTTATTGATATGCTTGTTTCTGCCCATTCTTCTTTTGCTAAATGTAGATCTAAAACAAAGTTAGGAAAAATTATTGATGATTTGTGTGCTAAACTTGAGATTCTTGAGAAAAATGAGAAAACTCATCTTGAGAGCATTGATAACTTGCTCCAATACAATGGAGTTGTGGTAGAGAATGGTGTTTACCTTAAGAATATTGAAACTCTTAAGGAAGATAGCCAAAAGAGCCTAGATGAGCTTGAAATCCTTAAAACTAAAAATGCTGAATTTAACTCATTATTGATGCTCATGCATATGAGACAGATGTTTATCTTAATGAAATTCAAGTGCTTAAATCTGAAAATGCTAGGTTTCTTGGTCAAATTCATGATTGCTTGCCTAGTAATGATGTTGCTTGTATTTCTCTTGAGAAAGATTCTTACATGACTAAATTCCTATGTTTAGAGGCCGACCTTGTTCATGCTAGATATGATCTTGCTAGTTTGTCTTCTATTTTTATATCTCTTAATGATGACAATCATATACTTAGAGCCTCTCTACAGAAATTCCTCAAAGGGAAAAACTCCCTAAATAAAATCCTTGACCATTCTACCAAACATAGTGGCGCTAGTGGTTTGGGATTTGTAGGGGGAGCACCTAAGGGCAAAAACAAAGCCAAAGGTAAGAAAAAGAGTAAGGAAACCCCCCTTTTACATTGGAGAGTCTTCTGGCACTAAGAACCGTATGCTTTGTTCTCATTGCAATTGTGATGATCATTACTCTACTTTATTGTCCTTACAAGCCAAAGGGGACCAACCCAAATATGAAATGGGTCCCAAAGCTAACTATGGATCCCAAAGTTTGAGTTGGGAACTGACGCTCTCCTTTCTTGCAGGAAAAAGGTAGATGGATTGTTGATAGTGGATGCACTAAGCACATGACATGTGATATAAGCCATTTCAACAACTTAACTAAGAAGAAAGGAGGTTTATTTACCTTTGGGGACAAAAAGAAAGGTAATGTTAAAGGTGAGGGTGATGTATGTGAATCCTTTTGTATCAAGAATGTTCTCTTTGTGGATGGCCTACATCACAATTTAATAAGTGTAAGTCAATTATGTGATAATGGTTACCTTGTGCTATTTACTTCTTTTAAATGTTTGATTCTGGATTCCCTGACCTTTCAAGTCATATATAAGGGAACTAGAAGTGGTAATATTTATGTAATTATGCTTGACTATATTAAGCTTGTTGTTGGTAGATGCCTAGTAGTCAATCAGAATGATATTTTTCTTTGGCATTGTTGGCTTGGTCATGTAAATATGCATCAGTTGAAAAAGTTGAGCAAGAAGAACATGGTCAAGGGACTTCCCACATTGGATTTTGAAAAGGATGAGGAATTCCAACCTTGTACCGAAGGAAAGAAAACCAAGTCCACCTTCAAATCCAAAGGAGTCCTTAGTACCAAGAGAGCTCTTGAACTTCTTTACATTGCTATATTTGGACAAATGAGAACTCAATCGCTTCTTGGTTCCAAGTATTTCCTTGTTATTATCGATTGAATTCTCTAGATATACTTGGACTTTATTTCTCATTTTTTAAGAGTGATACACTTGATGTTTTCTCTAGTTTTTGAAAATGAGTTGAGAACAAAGCTTCTTGTCAGATTGTTTCCATTCATAATGATCATCGGGGAGAATTTCAAAATGATCTTTCTGAACACTTTTGTGAAGAATATGGGTATGCACATAACTTCTCTTCACCTCAAACACCTCAACAAAATGGGGTTGTAGAGAGGAACAATAAGTCACTATAGGAGATGTATAGGACCATGCTTTTTGAATATGATACTCCAAAAAAGTTTTGGACCGAAGCCGTTAGTACCTCATGTTTTGTGCAAAACTGAGTTTTTACACCTCCTACTTTGAAGAAAACCCTCTATGAGCTATGGCATGGTAGGAAGCCTTCTATCGAGTATTTCCATGTTTTTGGATGTCCTTGTTTTGTGTTGAATATGAATGATCCTCTTGACATGTTTGATCTGAAATCTTACAAGGCTTTCTTTCTTGGCTATAGCACTACTAGCAAGGCTTATAGAGTATTTCATATTGATCTTGCTAAAGTAGAAGAATCCATTAATGTTAAGTTTATTGAGACTAACCCCTCTATTCTGAAAGATATTGTTCCAAATTATGATGTTGCAGGTGAGGTAATTCCTATTGTAAAAGAACTCAACATCAACCAAAAGGGAAAAGAGGTGGTCATTCAAGAAGAACAGAAAGATGAAGAGAAGAAGGATCCAACTCCCTGATTTGCTAAGAATCATCCAAAAGAGATGATTTTAGGTGATCTATTTGAAAGAGTGAAGACACATGATTCCTTCAAAAAATAACAACCAACATCACCTTCATCTCACAACTCGATCCAAAGAATGTCAAATAAGCTCTTGGGATGATGAATAGATCCTAGCCATGCAAGAACAATTGAAACAATTTGAAAAGAACAAAGTATGGACCCTAGTGCCAAGACCAAGTGATAGAAATATCATTGGCACCAAGTGGGTCTATTGCAACAAGCTAGATAAAAGCAACAAAGTGGAAAGGAACAAAACAAGGTTAGTGGCTCAAGGCTACAATCATTAGGAAGGTATAGATTTTGATGAAACATATGCATCTGTAGCTAGACTTGACTCCATTCATTTGTTGCCTGCTTTTGTAAGGTATAAAACTTTATTCTTAATCAAATGGATGTTAAAAGTTCATTTTTGAATGCTATAATTGAGGGGGAAGTGTATGTTGTACAACCCCCTGACTTTGAACATGATAGTTTACCCATCTATGTTTATTTGTTGCAAAAATCTCTCTATAGACTCAAACAAGCACCTTGAGCTTGGTATGAGAAATTAAAGAGATTTTTGTTAGATCATAGGTATATCATGGGAAAAGTGGATTCTACCTTGTTTCTAAAACATAGTTCTACAAATTTTCTTATGATTCAAATATATGTTGATGATATCATTTTTGGCAAAACTTATCTTGATTTTTGCAAAGAGTTTAGTGGTTTATGCATAGTGAGTTCGAGATGAGCATGATGGGTGAGCTTACTTTCTTCCTCAACTTTCAAATCAAGCAAACTAAATATGGGAACTTCCTCAACTAAGGCAAGTACACAAACAAGCTACTTAAGAGCTTTGGGATGGAGAACACCAAGCCAATGGACACACCCATGTCAAACACCACCAAACTTGATAAAGGTGAAGAAGGTGAGAAGGTAGATGAGAATTTCTATAGAGGTATGATTGGAAGTTTACTTTACTTAACTGCCTCTAGACCTGATATAATGTTTTGTGTTGGCTTGTGTGCTCGCTTTCAATCAAATCCCAAGAAATCACATATTATAGTTTTTAAGAGGATTTTAAGGTACTTAGCCAAAACTCCAAATTTTAGACTATGGTATCCTAAGTCAAGGGACTTTACTCTTACAACGTATAGTGATGTTGATTATGCAGGATGCTTGATTGATAGAAAGTGCACAAGTGGCACTTGCTTTCTCCTAGGACCATGCTTGGTGTCTTGGTTCTCTAAGAAATAGAACACAATGGCATTATCGATCATCAAGGCTGAATACATTGCAGTCGGGAGTTGTTGTACCCATGTCCTATGGATTAAGCAAATGGTCCAAGACTTTAATATTCATTTTGATACTTCTCGTATCTATTGTGATAATACTAGTGCAATTAATCTATCTTAAATCCTATATTGCATAGTAGAGCTAAGCATACAAAGGTTTGCCATCATTTTCTTTGTGATCACATTACCGATAAGGATATCTATATCACGCATGTGGACACAGAAAATCAGTTGGCAGACATTTTTACTAAACCCCTAACTAGAGAGCAACTTAATTTTATTAGATCTAAACTACTCATAACTGCTTTGAATGAATATGACATGCCTTCTAGATAGTTTTTATCTATCCTCTATGCTTTGCTTATGTTCTGATCACCCTTGCTTGCTAATATGCTAAAACAATTTTTTCATGTTCTTTTTTCCTTATTTTTCTCTTGTTTTTGGGTATTTTTTGTAAACACTTGCTTTATTGCAAAATAGTACCCAATGATGAATGACATGTGCCTAAGTATGTTTGAAATCCAAAATAGACTTGAAAAAAAATTTAATTAGCACTCTAATGGCTAGAAATTAAAATTTCTAAAGTTGGTTCAGGTGGGCCATCGGTCGAGTTGCCAACTTGACCAATCAGCGGCTGAGAGCTTTTTAAAAGAGCGTTCGATTGAGTTTCTAGGTCATAGAACTTGACCAATGGTCAGGATGGAGAAAACATAAGTTAGGTTTGGCTGACTTTTCTTCATCTCAACTAGAGAAAAATCGACCAATCCAACCTCCAACTCCCTCAAGGTCTCAACCCTAGCCTCAACCTTCCTCTCCCTAGCCCTAGTTTGACCTAGATCGACCTTCCTTGACCTCCTTCCCATTTGTGGTGGTGTTTCCATCATTTTTTTCTCTCAATCCTTCTCATTTTGTCTCCATGGGGTCAAATAAGAGAAAGAGAGATGCCCCATCTAGAGCACCATTATCCTCTTCTAACTTGTGCCTTATACCCTTTGAAAATACCTTTTTTTGTCTCCAATGATGCTCTAAATAGGTACAAGGATCTCCTTCCTTGGAAACAATTTCCTTTCGTACCCTTTTTGAGACAACCCCATAAAAAAGGGTTATCCATCAAGTAGCTAAGTTGCTATATGACCACCACCTATCTGCCTTAAGTGTTGAACGTGCATGCTACCACAATTCCATCACAAGCACAAAATTCATTCATTAATTCTATGCTAATTTGCAATGGAATTATGACACTCTCATACCCCTGCCGAATGCTTAAGTAGTCATTACTTCCATGATAGCCGGGAAGAAATTCCAAGTCTCTGAGGAACACTGAATATCTTTTTCTTAGAAACTGAGGTGACTAATACATGGAGGAATGATTATCCTGAGTATTTTGACCTGGTTGACTCTGAGTCCTTCTATAAGAAATATGATCTCACTCTTCTCGATATTCACAAATTCTTGAAGAAGCCTCAGTTTCCCTATAAGAAGAAGTGTACCCTTCCCTCCTCATCCTTAGACCTCAAGAACCACATACTCACCCCAACTGTTAACTACAATATTCATCCCAAGAAAAATCAAACTGAAATTGCAGAAAACACAACGATGATCATGTTTTGTATCTTGAAGAATATCGAAGTCAAATGGACTAGATATGCCCTTCACCACATGACCTATTTTGACTCTAGTAAGAATACCTGTGGCACCCACCCACCCTACCCAGCCCTGATTTGTAGTTTGTTTCAGACTACCGCTGGAAAATCTCTCTTCCATGACCTTCATTACAAACCTACCCAGAAAGGAGTTTGCATCAGCGAGATCACACTTTAGAAGTCTATCCCTATTTGTTCCTCTACCACACCTAGAGCCTCTACCTCTACCCATGCACCTCCACCACCTCAGCCTTCCCGACCTACCCGCGCCTCTTTTCGTGTATCAAATGAAACCCTCATGGGTTACATGATGCATCATCAGGCGTATAACCTTCAAGTTCAGGAGCATATGCATCAGGATCTCTGTTCCATCATGTCTACCATGAACCTCTGATATGAACATCGTTATCCTTTATGTGATCCTTTTCTTGTTCATTATATGATTTATCATGTGACTTGCTAAAGGACCATTTAGTATACATTCTATATTGTTTTGTGTAGAGAGACTAATTGTGCAGGTAAGAGTAAGCATAGTTTGAGGGGGAGCAATTCACATTGTTAAAATCATGAATCCCCCTACAATTCACAAGGTAAAGGTATAACTTTACATATCCTTTTCAATATGATTGAGGAATGGTTTGTCATTGTCAAAAAGGGGGATAATGTTGACTTGAGAGTTATACATTGCCCATACTTTGATAATGACTTAACCATTCCATCCATATGTATCTAATATGTTTGTTCAAGATTGATTTCAGGCTTTAGGTACATGTAAATGATCAAATTACACAAGCCCTAGATTGTTCAAGTTCAAGTCACAAGCAATGCAACTGCATGTTTTGGGAAATCACTCCAAATGACCTTAGATTAATTTTGTAATCACTTGTATTGATGATATGACTTGCAACTAAGATGAGAAAAAACCAGTGACATGTAATTCCAACATTTGGTCATTCAAAAGTCCAATTAGAAAATTTGTCACAGGTTGTTTATCAGTCGAGTTGGAAATTCAATCGATCCAGTGATGGATTTTCTAAAGACAACCAATCAGTTGAGTTGCACACTCATAGTAATCGACCGATCGATCAACTAAGAGAAACTAATTTTGACTCATTGGTCGAGTTCCTTAGAACAAACTTGACTGATAGTTTGAAAATTGGCTTTGTCACTTAATGGATCGGTCGAGTTACAATTATTGAAACTCGACCGAATTACTGTATGGAAAACACAGAAAAAGTAATTATAACTATTGGAGAGTTGTTGTGAGAAAAAATATATCAATTGTACCTTCTAAAATGGCTATATTTCACCCTTAAGTGATCCCACACTGGAGGGAACACCCCCAACTATAAATAGGACCCCTTTGAGTTCATTCCAAGTTTGGTCATTCATGATATTCTAAGTCCTTGCTATAATTGAGTGTGTTGCAACTCCCTGAGCCCCTTTCTCTCTCTCATTTACAAAGCATTTCATGATTATGAGTGAGTTAGGCAAGTTGTAAGAGATCTACCTCCATGTGCTTATCAAGCTCTCATTCCATTTCATCTTTCCTACCCCCTTTCTCAATGAGCAAAGGTTGACGCAAGGTACTCTGAGTGAAGGTGAAGTTGTTTCTGGTCTTCTTCAAGGTTGAAGAAGAGGTGAATATCTTCTCAAGGTGAAGGAGAAGGGCAAGGACAATATTCAAGAAGAGTGGATAAATCCTTAAAGGCCAATGACTTGATGCAAGCGTGGGTAAGTCCTGGTTGAAGGCTGCATAGGTGGAAGACTCTTGTCTTGAGTAGGTAAATCCTTGGATGTATGGTGGTCTCCATTTATCTCTTATGAATGAATATAAGTATACACGAATTGCATAGTCCTAGAGGTTGACCTATCTAGGTAGTGGATTGACTATCTCATAGTTTGGAGATTGGAACCACTCTAAACCACCTTATCCAAGTAAATGTTTCAATTTCTCTCATCCTTGCTATGATTGATTACATAGGACTTCAAATTGTTCTTAAGATATTGGTTTTGATTGTATAATTTCAAGGTCTAACTTATCTTGTGAGAATTTGGAAGCTCTATTCAGGCCCCCTTTGAGCCCTAAATCCAACAATAACGATTGTGAATCTGATTAGGAGGAAGAACATCAAGAAGAGCGCATTGAGGACAAGTTTCGTGATGAAGAATGTGATGAGAAATAACGTGAGGAAGAGCACCATGATGAAGGATGTCATGAAAAAAATAGAAGAAATAGGAGAAATCACAACCATGAGTATGACAAGGATGATGAGGGCCCCTCCCTATGTGAGTTGGACGATACCAGGGCCAATGAGTCCAAATCCCAGTCATCATTTCTAGATTCAATGATCCAAACTTTGAGCTTAAACCAGTATTCATCTCCATTGTCCAGAATAAGACCTTTGGGGGAACTCTTGAGACGAGGATTATTATCATCACCTAGATGCCTTTAAAAATATATGTGACACTATCAAGATGAATCGGGTGACACAGGATGTAATCTGCTGTAATGGATTCAACTTTTCTCTAAGGGATAAAGATCTGTGATGGTACCTTTCTCAACCTAACAAAACCATCACTGGATGGTAATCCTTGGCTGATGCTTTTGTCATCAAGTTCTATCCAACATAGAAAACTCTCAAAGATAGTCACAAGATCACTAGGTTTGTACTGAATCCAGACGAGAACTTGTATGAAGCCCAAGAAATATTCCAAGAGTATCGAAGGGACTTTCCTCACCATAACTATGATAAGGGATTTCTAGTCACTACCTTGTACAATGGGCTTACCTCAATTGAAAGGACTTTGATGAATGCTGTTGTAGGAATTGTTTTCCTAGGTAAGAACCCAAAGAATACCACAAAGATCATTGATAACATGGATGCCTTGCAGGATGGTTTGGATTAAGATAGGGGAAAGGCAAAGAAGGTATCATCTGAAAGTACTACAGCTGGGCCTAAATCTTTAGAGGCCATAACTACCCAAGTTTAGAAGATTACTTTAGATGTGACACAACTAAAAGACTCTGGAATAAGGGAATGAAGAAAGCTAAAAAAAGTAATGAAATGTGTTATGCAAGGGGAATGGGGACATGTAATAGACAACTACATCTATACCCAACCCGAAGAGGATAGTGAACAAGAAGGCACTAAAAATGTCTCTTATGGTAACTTCCAGAGGCTAGGTCATCCCCAATTTTCTTATGAAAACAAGGATGCTGCTGAAAATGTCCATGATCTAA
The DNA here is from genome assembly GCA_963693085.1 of Alisma plantago-aquatica. Lineage (NCBI taxonomy): Eukaryota > Viridiplantae > Streptophyta > Magnoliopsida > Alismatales > Alismataceae > Alisma > Alisma plantago-aquatica. The sequence goes on from OY856412.1 coordinate 691,212,729, forward strand.
ACAATGCACCTAAAAGACCATTCAGTAGAGCTGTAGGGACACCTATGTTCACTCACAAAATTACTTACCAATAAAATAGGAACAACTACCTAGGACAAGGACAAAACCAAAATACAAATTTGAGTGGGCCAAGTCAAGACCAAGGTCAGAATAGAAATACCAGTCAATAAGATATGGTTTTTGAACATTTTGAGTTTGCAAAACGACAAGCATTTGTAAATGAAAAAACTAACTTAGAGTGCAATAACCAATACTAGTGTATTGAACATGATGGAAACCCAGTTATGGGTGTGACAGCTCAGATGGCTGACATGCATACTCAATAGAAATAAATTGATCGACAATGTATGCAAATTGATAAAGAACCCTCAAGGGAAAATACCTTCAAATAATGGACATGTAGAAACGGCCACTCTCTACTCTAAAAGGTTTCTAGAAGAACGAATAGGCAATACCATATAGAAAAGCAATCCCACTACTGAATCCCAACCCAAACCAACCATAGTAGAAGAAGAAATTGAGGTGGAGGTTTCTACCAAGAAGTTATCACAAAGGAGAAGGGCAAGGGGAAGAAAATAGTAATGGAAAAGAAATATAAATTAGCTGAGGAAGTCTTCAAATATAGGGATACTTATGTAGAGAGGGTTCATTTTCCATTTAAGTTTATGGAAGCCCACTAGAAAAGAAGATAAAAAAAATTCATGGAAGTCATGAAGAGACTACACATTGATATTCCATTCCTCGATTTCATTGATGAAATGCCAACATATGCAAAGTTCTTCAAAGATTTGATCATGACAAGGAGGAGAGGAGACCATGTTGAATTGGTGATACTAGAAAATGTCTAGCACCTTTGCATAAGCAAAGATGTCAGCAAAGCAAAAATATCTAGAAGCGTTCACTATACCTTACAATGTGGGCGATATTGAGGTAAGACAAGGTCTAGAAGATCTTGGAGCAAGCATTAGCCTTATGCCTCTCACATTAGCTCAAAGGTTAGGACTTACTAACAAGGTCAATACAAGAATGTGAAATCAATTAGTTGACCATTCTTTCACAAGACCGGTAGGTATTGTAGAGAACATCCCTATCTGAGTGGGAAAATTTTCCATACCATGTGATATATTCATGATTGACACCATGATAGACCCAAAATGCCCAATGATCTTTGGAAGACCATTCCTCTCCACTGAGAGAGCTTTGATAAACATTGAAGCTGGAACCATCACCATCAGAGTAGGGAATGATCACATTGATTTTCATGTTTAGACTCCACGTGAGGACCATCTCTATTTAAGTCAGTCTATTTCATGGACAACTACAATGAGTTGCAAAGAAGTCCAAGAGAAAAATGCTATAGCTAACCTAGTCATGAGGGATTTGAGCAATCCTGACCCAAATATTGAAGATCTAGAGGTAGATGAGATACAAGATTATTTAAATCAACCTGAAGAGGATGATATTGATGAAGAAGATACATATTTTGAGTTAGTGAAGTAGGCATCTCTAGACCAAACTCTAGAAGAGAAGGAAGTACCTAAGCCTAAACTAGAGATGAAGAAGCTTCCTAAAGGACTAAAATATGAATTTCTAGATAATGAGGAAAGTAATCCTGTGATTATAAATTTTTCCTTGACAGATGACCAATAAGAGAAATTGTTGAATGAACTCAAGCTGAGAAAGAAGGAAATATGATACTCTATTGAAGACATCAAAAGCCTAAGCCCACTTGTTTGCAAGCATAGAATAAATTAGGAAGAGAATGCTAGACCTTTGGCCCAACCTCAAATAAAGATAGATCATAAGACGAGGGAGGTGGTCAAGACACATGTAATAAAGCTTCCAGATGCAGGTATTATATACCCGATAAGTGATAGTAAATGGTTAAGTACAATACACATAGTCCCTAAATAGGGCGGCATGCTACTGGTGAAAGTTAAAATGGGGGATGAAGTGGCAACACAAATAGTAACTTGGTGGAGGATGTGCATCAACTGTAGAAAGCTCATTGCTACCACCAAGAAAAACTACTTTCCATTGTCACTCACAGATCAGGTTCTATAACGATTAGTCCATGATTCATACTTCTTCTTCTTGGATGGATACTCATGATTTTATTAGGTCCCTATCCACTTGGATGATCAGGAGAAAACCACCATCACTTGCATCTATGGTACATATGCCTTTTGAAGGATGTCATTCAGGCTTTTCAACGCACCCACAACATTTCAAAGGTGCATGATCTAAGTATTCTCTGACTTTCTAGAAGATATTGTGGAAGTATTCATGGATAAATTCTTTGTCTATGGAACTGATTTTGACAACTGCTTATGGAACTTATCCCAAGTTCGGAAAAGATGTGAACAAAAATAGTTAGTGTTGAACTAGGAGAAGGGTCACTTTATGGTCCAAGAAGGTATAGTGCTTGGAACCGAGGTCGATTTAAGCAAGGTAGAGCCATCTCTAAGATGCATCCCCCCACATCCGTGACAGGCGTGAGAAGTTTTCTAGGCCATGCATGATATTACAGGAGGTTCATGAAAGACTTCCTTAAGATCTATAAACCCATGTCTAATCTAGTTGTAAAAGATGTTGTATTTGATTTCACGATGAATGCCTAAAGGATTTTGAAACCCTAAAAAGTGCTTTAACTATAGACATGGTTGTAGAAGTCCAGATTGGGAGCTTCCTTTTGAGATAATGTGTGACTCAAGCGACTATGCCATAAGAATTGTACTTGGACAAAAGAAAGATAAGAAGCATAGTGTGTTTTATTTTGTAAACTAAATGCTAGATGAAGCTCAAGTTAATTACACCACCACCTAAAAAGATACTCTAGGGATATTATTTACCTTTAAGAAGTTCAGGTCCTACCTGATCGGCTCAAAATTGAAAGTTTATGCATACCATGGTACTATCAAGTATCTAATGCAGAAAAAAGACAGCAAGCCCAAACTCTTGTAGTAAGATCTGTTGATTCAAGAGTTTTATCATGAAATTATCGACAAAAGGGAATAGAGAATGTTTTTTCCAACCATTTGTCATGAATCGTTGTTGCTGAAAAAGAACCACTGCCTATCAATGACAGCTATGTTGATGAATCTTTGATGATGGCAAGATCCGTTGACCCCACTTTACCCTGTTTTGTAGACATTTGTAGTTATTTAGCATGTTAGCAACTACCTCCTAACATCACCTACAATTATAAAAAACTCTTTTCTGATTTGAAAAATTGAAGTAGGATGATCCTCCTCTATTTAAAAAATGTATCACTGATGTATCCCAAAATAAGTACCTCATATGCTTTGTGAATGTCACTCTTCACCTTACAGTGGTCAATTAGGTGGAGACATGACCACAACCAAGGTACCGCAATCTGGTTTCTATTGGCCAACCTTGTTTAAGGATGCACATGCATACGTCAAGCCATACAAAGAATGTCAGCACACCATAAATATATCCCGAAGGAATGAAATTCCCATGCCTAATAGGATCGAGGTGGATATTTTTGATGTTTGGTGAATTGATAATATTGGACCTTTCCCATCCTTAAAAGGAATTCAGTACTTTTTTTTATATTTTAGACTATGTGTCAAAATGGATAGAAGCAATAGCTACCCCATCTTGTGATGCAAAAACTATGATAAGGCAGTTCGAAAAGATTATCTTCCCTAGATTTCTAGTTTCGTGCATCTTCATTAGTGATAGGGGATCTATTTTGGTGAAAGATATTCACAACATTGCTGAAGAAGTATGGAGTAAGGCATAAGGTTTCCACTCACTATCACCAATAAACCTCTGGTCAGGTGGAGATCTCTAATAGGAATGTTAAATAAATCTTGGAAAATATGAAAGGGAGGACAAAAAAAATTGGTCCATGAAGTTGGATGATGCCTTGTGGGCATACCGCACTACCTAAAAATCTCCTATAGGGACCACCCCCAAGAGGCTGATATATGGTAAGGTCTATTATTTTCTAGTTGAACTAGAGCACAAGGCCTTATGGACAATCAAATTCCTAAATATGGAACCAAGATTGGCTGGCAAGAAGTGGTTTTTATAGTTACAAGAGCTGGAGGATCTTAAGCTTCATGCATATGAAAATGCAAGGATGTATAAACAAAGAACCAAGGTGTGTCATGATGCCCTCTTAAAGAAAAACAATGTGTCTGAGACAGACAAGGTTCTTCTATTCAATTCAAGAATTCATCTCTTCCCTAGAAAAATAACGTCAAGATGGTCAAGCCCCTTTACTATATCAAGGGTATACCATTCAGGGATGATGGATATTTCTAGTGAAAAGACTGGGACTTTCCATGTGAATGGACATAGGATCAAAAGATATTATGAAGATGAGGCAATCACAAGTAGAGTAGAAGTTCAATTGGAGGAACCACCACATGCACCACTAGGGGAAAAACGAGGAAGCCAACTAAATAAAGTCAAGCTAAAGACTATAAATTAGCGCTTCTTGGGAGGCAACCCATGAATTTTTCTTAATATGCTTCCTTAGATTATAGTTTGTTTTTGCTTATTAATAGTTAGATTTTAGGAATGCATGTCCTAGATTTTGTTTAATTTCTATTTAATATCTTTTATTTCCTAATTTCTAGTGTACATAGAATAAATTTAGTAAGAATTTAAAGTCTTTGCTTATAATTCAAGAACCATCGGTTCATGAATGGAACACTCCTAAGACAAGCCATCGGTTCATGGCTCCTTGAAACCATCAGAAGCACTCCCTAGTCGATCCATTGGTTGACTCCTATTTGCCTACCATCAGATCTCATAATTTAGCTTCACCATCAGAAGATGGTGCTGAAGTTGAGCAAGCGAAGGCAAGCAAATTAGTTGAACCATCAGTTTTGGATATGCACTGCCTACCCATCAGATTTTAGAATAGTGACCATCGGGAGGATAAGCCCAGTAAAACCATTGGATCGTCCAATGCATTCTTGATTTAAGGCCATCAGATCTTTGTCAGAAGATCCATCGGATGGTATTAGATATAAAACCATCAGATTTTGGCTCTACACTAGGTGTAAAATGCTAACCATCAGAAGGTGTATCACCAACTCATATGGTTATACAGGTACTCAATGCTACTCAAAATAGAAGCTATAAAAGGACAGGCCCAACCCTCTCATTTTGTACCAACTAAATTAGAGAAAAACCAAACTAGAGCATTTAGCCCTAGCTACCTACCTCTATACGGTGATTAACCTAACCCTATCTATGACAAATAGATTCATCACCATCAAAAGTTGCACACCATCCTCTACCTCCAACCATTGGAAGCAGAGCTATCTCCGACAAAGCTTGTTGACCATTAGAAGGAGCGCCTCATCATGACAACATAGGTCTAATATCGATGAGCGCAGATCCAGAGGGCCAACTAGAAAAGGAGTAACATGACCACCGACTACTACAATGAATGGTAACCTTTCTTCTCTCATTCATTTTCATTTCTCCTCTTCTTCAAAAAAATGTTGATGCCTTCCCCTGCTTCTAATCCTTTTGGTTCCCACTGCAAGGCATCCATGGAACCATCGTTCCTCCTGATTCTTCAACTTCTTCCTTTTCACTATTAGATCATTGGTCGCACCTCTAAGTAGACCCCTTCCTCTGATCTCTATCTCTCTTTGTTTGGTTGACCACCTTTCCTATGTGTAGAATAAGCATCTTACCCTTTCACTTGGGAGAACTATTGGATCGTCACGAAGGCTAAAATCGGGTTACACTTACCCTACCTGTAGTGAAAATCACTGCTTCCTAGGGAAAAAGCATAATTTCCTTTCCCCCCATTGTAAACCATTGGATTATCACCACAATGCTAATTATCAGTTCTATTCCCTAGAAAGAACCATTGGTTTTCCATTTGTGTAGGTACCATCAAATATCTATCTTCATCATGTTAACACAATGGTTCAAAATTGATCTACCTTGAATCTGTAGGTTTTCCATCGAGTTATAAGTTATAAACATATCATCTATTTTTAATCATATACCTTTTGCAAATTTTATAATCTACTTTATCTTCTGGATTAATGTTCCAAGAGGTATACCAATACCTACATTGCAACAAAAGCTCAAAATGATAGGTAACCTAGTCAGAAAGCCAAGTACCAACAAGGATACTATAATTAGAGTACCACTCAACCAGGAAGATGAAGCAGTGTATATTAACCTTCTTGGAAAGTCAACCCCTACCAGGACACAAGATAGGGAACTAGTACCAAGGAGAGAATAACTCAGAGGAGTCCTCCAGCAATGAGGAAATGCTTCTTCCAACACTAATTAATCAACAAGAATGGAGGCCTTAGAGTATGCAGCCTCCAAGGAAATACAAAACCCAAAGAAAAGAAGGGAACCTAGCTGTCCTCCTATGGATAGGTCAAGAAAAGTGGCAAGGATATTAGAACCTTCCAATATAAGAAGTCTAACCAGCACAGTCGGAGACTACAACTACAACTGAACCTACCTTCAGGGCAAATCCACAGGTAGCGGAACTCATCTACAAGGACAACCTTGACAACTTCCTTTTACCAAGGGATGTTGAACATCTAGACAACTGGTAGGATATGTGTAGAAACAAGAACCTTAAGGTGATAAGGCCAGGGATGAGGACACCCTAAATAAATTAAGGTAGTTAAGGAACACCTGGAGAACACATGCCTCTATAAAATCTACTACAACAACCACTTCTCATATGATGAACTCACTCTAGATCTCATGTCATCCCTAAAGATGTAGATTGTTACTAACAATGAAGCCAAAGAGTGTGGGGGGACCTTTTAAATTGGTAGTTTGGATCATTGAAGAAGACTACATAATCACTAAAAGATGGTTCACTGACTCCTACAAACAAGACATGGACACAGATAAGGCTAAGGGGGACAGAGAGGTTTGCGGCTTCCACACTAATAAAATGTGGGGGAAATTGTCAAATGAATATTAGTACAATTCAGGGCAGTTAAAAGCTACATAAATGCACTCAGGAATGATGTGCATACTAAGAATAGCTTCGCCAACACACTATTCTTCTAAATTGACATGCACAACATAACCAGAGTGGATCTCCACATCTTGTGGAGCATTTTGGAAAAGAAGCTAGTCAACATAGGGTGAATTTTGGTAGAAAGACTGGAAGTAGAAATAGGCCTAGAAGTCTCATGAAATTTCTACATGGACATCCTAATTACATACATCACCCATCACCTAGGCTACCCCAGAGAACTAGAATTTTTGGCCAAGACTGCTAGAGAAAGGCTGGTAGACACCATGTACCTGACAGTTGCCAATTTTTTAAGAAGGGAGAAGAATAAGTACTTATACAGATTCCAAAAAAGCAAAGATTTCCTTCCCCTCCTTGAGATGAGCAATTATGTCTACAACTAATTTCTATTCAGGGAGGATGAGATCTTGAAAATGAAGAAGGGAGTAGTACGCCACCCCCATTAAGTGAACAAGCATTAGTCGAGCAGTAGGTGCAACATTTAGAAGAGACAACTGCAAATTCCGAAAAGAAAAGAGTTTCCTTACAAATGTCAAATAAAATGATGTCTAAGACAAGGAGAAAGTGGTCCCCCACACCTACGGAAATAAGTCTAGGGATGGAGCAACCAGAACCCCCAAGGGTGACACCTATCATCGCCATGCTGGAGGTATCACAACAAGCTGATGAAGAAACACTTTAAAGATACCTTATACTATCCCGACTGAAGCTGACATTATGGCCAACTCCATACATACAATTGGAAACCTTATAACAAAGTTACGTGAAGAACCTGAACAATCGAAGGAGGAGACTGCATTACCCTCCATCAAGGCAAGTGTGGAATCTTTTCGTGCTACTTCTAAGGTCTCTAATAGAAAATCTGTAACCGATTCTCTAACCAGTGAAGGCGTCAACAAAGAAACTACAGAATGAAGGGGAGAGAACCAATTGCATAGCAATGAAGCTTCTTGTGATCCTTTTGAATTATAGAAGTATAATAGAGAGGCATCCCCATCAAGTCATGAAGTCAAGCAAAACATGCACATGAGTAGAAGGCATGGAATCTCAGCCTGATCAAAAGAGAGAGAAGGAGGCAAGCTCAAGAAGGCACATAGAACAGCCACAATGATCCCCTATAAAAACAACATTTATGGAGATAGGGAAGGAGATAGATGACTTATGTAAAATCATCTTAACTTCAGCTCAAAATATTGCAACATTAATTATGAGTTTGTCTAAACAAACCTCACAGGTGGACAAGATAACTGCTGATATCCAACCCCTGCTAAGTGTGCAACAACAAATCCAACTTTTGGATGAAAATAAATTGCATGTGATGGAGGCCTTAGTGGGAATGACAAAGGAAGTCATCCTTCTCCAGCGGGAGTGGGACAAATTACACCAAGAAAATGAGCAGCTACACATAAAGGCAATGAAGTGAAAGGAGGCACTTGCAAAGTCCTCCTCCCACAAAAAGGCAGTATCAAAATGGAAACACATCGGTGACCTAGAGGCCTTATCACCAGCAAAAGACACTGACATGCAATTGAGATCAGGCACGGTGAGAGCCAAGATACAACCTAGCAAGGTTTCACCACCTCTAGAGAAAGACACCATGGTAAAAATATATATCAAAGAAAGTGTGGAGGAGTCCATAAAGAACAAAGAAGTGCCCGTTGGGGAGGAAGAATTTGCAACTCCCTGACCTCTCTAGAGCAGTCCACCAATAACATGGAGGAGAGGGGATCCATGGAACTAGTAGACCAGGGTACCTCAATAGCTCCAGAGTAAGTCATTCCATCCATATATGTTGAAGCAATAGGAAAGAATGACATCATTCTAAAGTCACCAAAGGGAGGGGAGGAGGTGCCCGAAACTACTAAAGATATCATGAATATCTGGATCCTCTATCCAACTATAGAGCTTCACCAACTCCAACCGATGACAAAGACTTCATCAATGAACTACTTCTAGATGAATGTATTGAAGGAGGAACACATCCCGACCTCTTTGAGGAAGAGATAGAGTAGCAAGTAGCTAAATGGGGTGAGGAGCACATGCATAGGATGTTTAACAATGCACTGCCAAAACATGATAATCCAGTTTTCCCCGAACCTCCAGTAGTAGCCATCTCAAGCCCGACAACACCAATACCACTATCATGTAAAATGAAAGACATGGACATGACATCAGTGTTAGGAATATTTCTACATGACATTCATGTCTTGGTCAACATTTGTCTACATCAATAAAAGATACAATCTAATAAGGGGAGATTTGTGCTCAGCCTTCCGACACAAAGCAAACATAAGTAGAGTATTCTTTAAAGTCTTGTGTGGAACCATCATTGAAGAATATATGTACAAGGATAAAATATGCATGGTTTTCAATGCCACATCTACACTAGTATCCCAATTATACAAGAAAAACATAAGCTCACTCTCGGTTGAAGAGATACAAGATACGTTGCAAAAAATAAAGCAACTACAATACATAACTTTTCCATTTAAAGCCTTCAACCCTTGGATTCTCACCGCAAAGGATCTTTCTACAAGGTGGATAGCTACTTATAACTACAGTGCAAAATACTTTCCATGTGGAAGGATAGTTTTCTAGAATCTAGAGCACAATACATTATAGGAAGTCCCCACTTGACTGAAACATCAAATTCAAGGGTAAGCGGATGGCATCTTCCAAATTGGAGGGAGATCTACATCGACTATAGCATACCCTAAGAAACTCAAAATTTGAGGGATAGTGGATTCATAGAGTTGTGAATGATTGAAGCAATAAATAGTGGAGTTCCTCTAGAGCAGGTTGAAAATGAAGATTTCCATGCTCTATGAGGAAAATATGTCATGGAAGTCATCCACAACAAATTATTTTATGATTTTTGCATGGAAAACATCCCACGTGAGATGTACTCACTTGTGCCCCTTTTGGAAAAGACTCCATGGAGAGAAAAACTGAAAAACCTAGAGAAGGAAGTAGAAGTCTCTCCTCCATAGGAAAGCATGGTCAATCAGGTGACTCCTCCTCCTCTACTTCAGCCATGGTCTCCTTCCAACCAAAAATATCAACCCCTCCCATCCCACCCTTGAAAGAAAGGGGCACCAAATCCATAGCTTATGAAATACCTCCACCCTCTTCTATATATATCAACAATCCACCTTCTCCCACTGTCACATTGGCTATAACAACCATGGGTCCTCTGCCAGAACACCCTTCTACTGATAACACTATAGAAACTACTCAGCCAGAAGAAGAAGCCACTTCTTCACCTCATCAAGATTCTCATGTACCAGAGAAGGAGGAGTAAGTAGAACATGATGCAGAAGTGGAAGCCCTTACCATGTCCAACCAAGGGGGAAACAAAGAAGAGGCTGAAAAAGACATCATAGATCATGATGAACTAGAAACAATAGTAGACCAACACCCACAGATCTGATACAACCCACATTTGAGAATTTTGACAAGGATGCTTGCTATGGGTTATTTATAGAAGATCTATCATTCATCATGAAAGAACTCCAGCCATAGGAAGATGAGATTATCACAATATTTGAACATGAGAGTGTCCAAGTCCTTCGACCTGACCTCTATGAGATACTAACATTAGGAGGTTATATGATAGTTCACATCATCATATCCTATTAGTTTCTTTTAGCTGACAAGATTGATAATGTATACATGGCCTATTATGACATAGTTGGGGATATTTTATTTAATAACGAAAAAGGGGAGCTACAACGACTCACTGATCAACTAAAGTACAACCTCCCACATTTAACATTTGTCCCCATTTGACATGATGGACATTTGACACTTCTATTAGTAGATATAATAGCTCAAACATCGATCTTTTACAATATCTCAGACACTCAGTTTAGCTTAAAAAGAGCACATCTTCATAAAACATCTAAAAGCATCACCGAACAGGAAGAAACCCAAGTAGCTACAAAAATAGTCGAGCTAATATGGATGCTTGGTAGGGGAATACGAGATGAAGGCCTAAAATTTGAGAAGCCACAATTCTGCCATAGAATCTCACAGAAACAACCAGGATCAAATTGTTGTGACTTCTACGTGTTGTTTTAGATGCAAATGTTGGCCACGACAGATAAGAAGGTGGAATTTTATCAGAAAGATTACTACAACCACCTTTGTGGGACTTATGTTGGAGATGTTAATGTCAGATTGGGCACATACCAAATCACAACATTAAAATCGTCCATTCTTACTAAACCTCACTTTTTGACACCCTTAGGACAGCATGATAAGTATGGAGCGGTCGGAACAGGCGAACTTGGTACACTTTCATGCCCTACATTTCAAATTTCCTGCATTACTTTACTTTGTTGTCTCTTTGCTTAACTTGTGCAAACCATTTGCCATTTTTGAAAAGTCAATGACCAATTTTTCCAGTGTACATAATCTAGTATTTTTAACTTTAGAAGGAGAATTTTTTATGCATAGGAAATCTTCAAGGAAAATTTTGAATTCAATTTGCATGAATGTTATCATAACCCTTACGCCTAGACTTTCTTGTCTTCTGGATAATTCTTAGTGTAATAATTCCAAGAGTAATATTTTGGGCTACTAATTCATCTGATAAACGCTTACTTGATCATACCTCCACACCATTCTCATCTCAAAATACTGCAGGTAGCAAAAGGATGCTACTATCCTAATAGAAACCCTCTAAAGTAAGGAGGACCCCGCAAGGCATACCCTCGATCGACCACTCAACTTCCATATATAGGTTGGAAAGTGTGAATGCCAGCAACAGAGGAAACAACTACCCCTTCCAGTGCTAAATTTTTTCTTTTGGAAAAAAAGAGGCTCTACATCCCACATTTCCTTAAAAATCCCACTATGAAAAATCCTTGACAGCAAGATTAAAAGTCATGTATGAATAAAAGCATGAGAGTTGTGCCCAACAAGAAGCTGAAAGGCTTCGTCAGGCTGATGTATTGTTGTGCTCAAGAATGTACCAAACAAAGTTCCACATGTCTTTCAATGGGTACCTCACATAACCACCTGAAACTATGTCAGGCCCACCATTACACCATTATCTAGTCAAACCAAAAAAAATAAAGGTCGGGTGTGAAAGCTACCCCTATGGCATTTTGGATAAGTATAGTTTGGAAAAAGTGGATGAACAAGATTCGTGAAGGGGACTCTCCTCCTTAAATGAGGATACATTAGGCATATGGGAATGCAACTCTAAACTAAAGAGCGATGAAACTGGGAGTGTAGTAAACTGTCCAATTTGTTCCATGAAAACCTTGACCTAATGATGATATGAAGGTATAGTTTATGAGTAAGAAAACCATTAACCAAATAAATCTCTAACATTATGTCGATGCCTTGAATCTATCTACTAGCTTGAGGACAAGCTAGACTCTAAGTTTGGGGGGATGATAACATCTAACTTTATGGATATTTCATGCCTTATTTATCCTTTATTTCCCCTTCTTTATGCAAGTAACCTTCACTTTCTCTCATTTCACGTATGTTTTCCACTTATGCCTTGATTCAAAGGTAACTACTCTACTCCATGCAGGTAATGTGAAAAATACTGGTTCTACCTTAAGGTAGGATCTCCATCAGTTCCCACGACTGATGGAGCTCATAACATTCGGATCAAGGGATAGAGCACAGACCATGAGTTTCCTAATGAAGGTCAACAACACCAACATCTAGATTGATCATTGGTTCTTAAAGTGATACCTAGTTGTGAGACTAGTTGGGCAAACCATTGGTTGTCTAAATCGATGGTCCCCCGAGATGCAAAAGTCGATGTATCGTATTGCACAAGTGCCTACCGATGACATTCCAGTGCTCAACCATCCACTCATCATCCGATGGTATAGTAACAAGCATCAACTGGTGGCTGGTCTAACGAGTGAAGGTGAAGTCATGATCCATCAGTTCATAAGTTGATGGCTCACATGCACAAGTTCCAAACAACAATGGTGCTGGTGGAATGGTCGTTCAAGACCGTTAGGCATGCACCCTAGGGCACACACCCAGGGGACTTGCAGTGTAAGTAAAGTACCACCAATCACCTCCTCTGACATGGCACCAAAGCTATAAATAGGACCTCGGTAGCACTAAGAAAGGATTCTCCAAAAGTAGGAGAAGTGAAGCGCTGTTGGAGAGCACCCTCACCATCAACTAGTACTTGTCCATCAATTTGTGGAGGGAAGACGATGTAAGTCTGAATGTCATCCACTCTCATCCACCACCTAGTTGCTTTGATTCCTCCCCCTACAGTAGGAGAATGATGAGCATCCCTTCATATTATCATGCCTTGTTCAGAAGGAGAGGGAGCTTCCATCGAGCATAATTTGTCAGTGGTTAGTGTTGGTGTATCTTCCTCCCCTTACTCCAAATTCAGTCACCTCCTTCCTACCATCTTCATCCCCATCTCATTTCTACTTCCATGTCACTCCATTTTTGTAGCTTCGTCCAACATCTCTTCACCATGAATGGCTAATTTCTTATTTTAGTTTAGGAGTAGCCACTAAAGGTCTCCCAACATGTAATTATTTACATCATTTTAATATATGCTCTTAGCAATGTTTATCTCCATACTCTTAATCTTAATTAGGTGTGGAAATGATGTAGTTATGGTGCGGTTTATAGCAAAACCATAACCACGCCATATAGAAAAGTCAAACACCATATCTAGACCATATCCATTATGGTTTTTAACATGAGAAACCATATTCGCACCACCAAAAAAGTGTGGTTAACCACACCGCACCACACCACACCACATTGTGAACAAATTTTTATTAACATATTATACATAATATCTATGAGATTGTACACAATAATTGGAAATAACAACATAGACAACAAATAAAGAGAACATGTATGCTTATTAATTATGCAAACAAGACAACATGTGTATAGTAATTATAGGAATGTTTTACTTCTTTGTACATTAAATTCCATTTAAACAAATAGAGATCTAGCAATCTATGTAAGAATGACAATAACTAATGTGTTTAAGATAGTATTCTACATATATTTATATATAATTAACATAAATAATCTGCAGTGCAGTTTTTATCCATGGTTTTATCTCTAGAACCATAACCACACCACACCATACCGATTTTAAAACACCATATCCGCACCATAACCATTTCGTGCGGTTCTGTAGTGTGAAATGTGGTGCAGTCATGCATGGATATGGTTTTTTCATAAAACCATTTCCATCCCTAATCTTAATCCTTCACTTTTATGCTTAGCTACCATCTTGTGTTGTTTTATTATTAGTACCTCGAAAGAGTAGTATAAACCCATATTTAAATGTTATGGAGTGGCATGAATGCGTGAGAATTTTGGAATGATTAAGATAATGATCGTATGGTTTTATTGTGATTGTTTGTTTGTCATCTTGAGAGAGAGACAACCTTATAATCTAGGTCCATCCTAAGCTCAAAAGAGGAGGGAATAGAGATTTATGATGATTGCTTGTAAACTTGCTAAGTATATGCAATGGGTGTGAGTATTGCATGTTGGTGAGAGATCTTAGATGGTGAAACCCAATCCAAGTTTCTCATCCATACTTGATATCTTACTCTTTGACCTTCTTGCTCTTTTATTTTACTACATGTTTTGTTTTATTTTTTACTCTCTTGTTTGTTGAAGAACCATCGTTCCATAAGGAACACCAAACTTTATCTTACTCTTTTGTTGATTTAACTAAGCTAAGGCTCTTCACTCTTAACACATACCACCTTTGTCCATGTGGATCAGCACTGATTTACTACATTAGACCCCCTATTATAGTAGCGGGGGCATGAGTGTCATGATATAAATTTAAAAGTTTGATTACCCTAGATCGGCTCCTTTTTGGATGTTTGATTTAGGCGGTCACAAACCACATTGATAAAGTGAACCTATGATACCATTACTGAAAAATACATGTCTTAGAATGTCTAGTATGCATTAGTGAGACTATAGTTGACCTATCATGAATGCATTTCATGTGTGTGTGAGTATATTGCATAACACAAATTAAAGGCCAACTTTGGTTTGTGTGCATATCATTATTCCCAACAATATCCTAGCGCCATAGATTTGAGACATGGGAGTTTTACTAAGTTATATACATAGATGTGATGATGAAATATATGTACTTCTACAAATAAGTCCCATTTTAAGGAAAAAGTATGTGATTTTCTACGTATTCCATTTCTACTCATCCTCCAGTATACTTGTAGTTAAGTAACTAAAAGCATCTTCAAATAGATGATTTTCATGAAGAAACATTGATGAAATTTCCTATGGGATTGTTATGGAGAATTAAAATATCTAGTATACAGAAATTATAAAATTTCTAAAATTAAATTGGTATTATTTGAATAGGGAAGTATCAGTGAGAAGAAAAAACATATATTCCTTACATGCAATAAATAAGAAAATTTTCACATTATTTAAAACAATTTGGGACATTACATTCCTATCGTATTGTGGGAAAATTCTTTAGATAGTAAGGGGTGGTTCTAAAACCTATAGATAACCTGAAAATATATGGTTCATGATAGTTTTGGAACTCTTATTTCTAACATAGTCAAAGTAAGACATCAGAAAATAATTACAAGATATTACTCCCACTCCTTGTAATATTATCTACACTCTAATGTTTAAATTGTATTTGCGTGAATTCACCATTTCACCTCCATTTGAAATCTACTGAAAAAATATTAAGGCATGTAAAGGGAATATATAATTTTGGATTTGATATCGTAGCATGAACTATATTTTCATTGAGATAAGAGTTTTATAATTAACTTATGAAACTTACTTATGGTCTTTGTGAATCGACACTGAGAAAACATATTTCTGACTTATTATGCTAGTTAACTAGGTTTGGTGAAAATGATAAGACTCACTTTTTCTAGAAACTTTTTCGAAAGAATAAGATTAATCTTTGAGTAAAGAAGGTGCTACAGATTTTAGTTTGAAATTATATTGTTGAAATAGTCAAGGTCTATATTTCATTGGAACAATGAGATGGCTATTTTTGGTATCAACACAAGTTAACCAAATAACATCCATGCTAGAACAAATTACACTAGTAAGCATGGTTTTTACTATTTGACTTTCTAAAAAACAATTATAAATTTTACATTCTATAAGAACAAATCTAATTTTAATTTCTTAAATCTTCACAAAACAAAATTGACTTCCCTTCTACCTCTTTGATCAATACTTGTTTGATCCATTTTTAATGGCTCTAGCATTTATGGTGTTACTGATTCACAAATCAACATTTTGAATTGAGAACCATTGCCTCCAATTGATCTTCAATCAATGTGACTACCCCTTTTTCTATTCATTTCCTCCACTATCTTCCTCATGTTTTCCCATTATACTAAAAAATGCAGGGATGAAGGCAATTGAAGTTGTTATAGGTAGTGGACAAAGTAAAACAAAGCATATGTTCTCTAGATGTAGTATCAGCACAACTAGATTATGTAATATGAATGGTGCATTTTCATGTAAAAAGTAATTCATTACATCAAAAGTGGATTTTAACAATGGATGATAAGAGATAAATAAGATATTAGACTTAGGTATATGAGGGTTTGCTATGAAAGGTGAATGAAGTGAGATGATCATTTCTACAATAATGTGTTAGCCCACTTACCCCACTGTTCGTTGCATCTTTCCTCCCAATTTGGTCCCTTTCCATAGTTTCCTAATGCATACGCTTATTTGTCGTGTGAAACAAATTCAAGAAGGCTATAGGAGAGGGAAAATGAAGGGAGAAAGGAGTGAAGAAGATAGAGGAGTTTTTAGAAGTCACCTTAGTAGAGATAGTGCAGTAATGATCTAGGTGGAGATAGTGGAGGTGGCTAATGGGTGGAGCATATGGATATACATGCCTAATTGTATTGAATGGTGGTGGTAGCTAACAATTGACAACATATGAAATGGATTAGCAAATATATCTAGTGGTTTAGCACAATATGCATGGTGGAATATATTAGTGTTAATTTTACTTTTCATATTAGGAAAAGGAAACCTAGATAACTCAATGTGGAATATGTTGGGCTATGTTATTTCTAGCCCAAGTGGGCCTAAGTGCTGAGGACAATTAGGGTCTGTTTGAGGGCTTCATTATATACCAGGGATTATATATAATCCCAACTAGCCTCTAATTAGGTGTGCCACCAAGAGCAATGTGTCACAACCAAGAAATCAAGAAGGACAGCCGCCAAGGTAGAAAAGAAAAAAAGAGGCAAAACTTTGGAGATAGGGAAGAAAGCAAAGGAAGAAGGAAGAAGGAAGAAAAAAAAGGAATAAGAAAGGAAGAGGGACAAAATTTTCAAGGCATCTGAGTGTCTTCTTCGAGCCATCTACTACTGTGCACTTTGTGGAATAATACATATTCATGGGAATTTATGGAATGGTAGAATTGTAAGGATCTCTCCTTACAGTGTGTATCTTATTATTTCTCCTTCTTGATACATTATCTCGGGTTTGCGGTCATAACTCAAGAGAAAAAATTGTATCTTTGATTTTTATAGTGGATTTTCCCATGGTTGGTCCTGTGTTTTTTCCCTCACACATTGTGAGGACTTTCCACATAAAAATCTGGCCTCTTTCTTTCCTCTATCTTCATGCAGATATTATCTTGGGTTTACACGCTCATTGGTAAAGCTTTTGCGTATATTTCTTTTTTGTTCCATCATGGTTGCATGGCATACATGCACATATTCCTCATCAACAAGTCTATCAAATGGCATCAGCGCCTCAGTTGGGAAGGATCTAGATCCATATGGGGAAGGATGATGATGCAATGATGGTAAAATGGATACCCACAAATCAATAGATCTAGAAACCAAGACGGTGGATATTCATTACTGCAAGGACTTGTTGTCCAAATAGAGGGAAAATTCAGGGAATTTATTTAATGTTGATTGGAAGAAACAAAATAAGAATATAGTTGGATAGTGTGAAAGTGGCTTGATATTTCTGTATTCCATCATGTCTCAGAGGAGACTAATGCCAAAGAGTTGTGGCAAAAGCTTAATAAAATATATATGTGGAAGATTGCCACAAATAAAGCTTTAATGAATGGAAAATTGGTGGATATGAAGTATCGGGATGGCACAAGCATTTTTGAGCACACGAATGAATTCCTAAACCTCATAAATCAACTGGGGTCTATGAAGATGGTTCTTGATTATGAACTTCAGGATTTACTTCTTCTGGGATTATTACTTAATAGTTGGTAGATGCTCATTGTGATAGTGAAACAATTCTATACAGGAAGGCAAGTTGAAATTTAATAAGGTGAAGAGAAATCTACTGAATGAAGAGACTCGACGATGATCCTTAGGAGAAAGTAGATCATAGATGCATTTCACAGAGAGCAATGGCGCTAACAGAGTGAGAGACCAAGGTTGATCTCAGAGCTGTAGTGAGTCCCAAGATCGTGGGGAGTCTGGTGCTAGATCCATGTCAAAGAGTAGAGGATGCTTTCATTGTAGCAAGATGGGTCATTTCAAGAAGGATTGTAAGGTTTTGAAACTAGATTTCTACTATGTATATGTCTTTGGTTTCACCATTTGATGAATTTTTCTATGTCATCAAGTTCTAGGTTGGCTGTGTTTTCGGTGTCAAAAGTGATGCCAAGAGTTGTGGCAAAGTCGGTGAAGGAATTATATTGGGCCATGAAGCAATGTTGTCAATCTCATCCAGTGGCATGATGTTATCTCTATTGACTATGTAATCATAAAAGAAAGGTAGTTCACTAAGATATGAAATGGTAGTTTGGTCAAATCATTTACCTTCATCCTCCAACTTAAAGTAATATTTCTTTGTGTGTCCCTCTAGTGTGGTGATGAGAGAGTTGAATGATGATAATGCAACATGAAGTTTTTCTATGTTCTTGTTTTTTGGGATGTATGATGACCATATCTCTTCAAGGATAGCAGTTTTAATCTTATCCACTGTGACCCTAATAATGTTTTTGGTAGGTGTAGGATTGTTGTGAAAGGGAAACTATTTGATAGCATTAAAGATGGAGGTGTAATTGTTTTCAGCTAGAGGGGAGGATAGTCTAGGTCTCTTATTTGGAATATTAGAGTTTGAGTTTCCACATGAGGGATTCATAGAGATCTTACTTTCCTAAACCATCTTTTAGTCAGTAGGTTTCTAGGAAGCTACAAACTATGTGTTGCTATTGGCTTTGTTGGCAGGGAAGAACCATGATGGTAGATGGTTAGAGATGTTAGAAAAGGTAGTGTTAGGGTGTGTAGTGTTTTCAGATACTAGTTTGATGGTGTACATCTTTTCACCCATTTGGATCTTCAAGTATGTAGGTAGTTCAATGGTGTGTTTGACATAGAAGATGCAAAAATCTTTGATGAAGTTTGTAGGATGAAAGGTATCATTGCTAACAAATTGTAGGGCAGCATTGATGGCTTGAGATAAGGTGTGGAAGATTTCCACCTCCCATAGGTTTGGGGGGAGATGAGAGACGGAGACCAATTCCAAACCTCCAGAAACTAGGTAAGGAGGATCCTTATTCTGGGGACCAATTAGAATTGGATGCTTAGATGAAACTAGTACTACAAGGTATACTCATCACTTGTCGAAAAAGGTGGTCAAGATTAGTACCTTCGGGAATAGAGTAAATAAGTTGTGATGGGGAGAGAATATTTGGTTTAAGGATAGTGTGACCATGAAGGAGAAGTGTAATGACTCTAGTAACATCCAAGATGTTTAGTATGGCACCCCGACATGCTAAACAATATTACTCAAACCAAAACATGAGATTGATCACTAATTAACCACATAGAAGGAAAAGGGAATAACTAAAACCAAATTCAACATCTCAATCATGTTTAGGAACATTTATATATAAGCCCAACAACTTGCATATAAGAACCTAAAATATCAAGTATTTACATAACTGTCCAGTGGCCTTAGCCACAATCTGTATACAAAACATAGTTCTGCATATATACAAGCCATCTACAACATTAGCAAATTTCCAAAACTTGATTAAGTAAATATCGTCTATAAAACATTTCCTGCCCATACCTGAGAGTACATGGACAACTCTAGAACACTCTAAACACTAGCCAACCTTCTAGTTCTACTAATCTCCAAGCTACTCTTCTTCACCCCCATGAGCCTGATGACACCACTGACGATCTCCTAAAAAGATGTGGTGACCCACAAGGTGAGACCCATGTCCCAGTGAGAGATATAACTCTAAAAAACATTTATGGATTACATCAAGTTAAGTTATTAAGCAGATTTAGCAGATAAGATAGATAATATAACAACATTCAAAGATTAACATGATATAAAGAGGAATAGATAAAGCTATCACCCTTTTAAATAGTTAAGTTCTCTTATGGTATAATAAATCAACTAAATGTTACAAGAAACAAGTCAAGGGTTATCAACCAATGTGAAATGTTGTTTAACCCTAAAAATATATGCTACATGGCTAGATTACGTCTTTTATTAAGCCCATGGGAGTTTAATGTAGACCACTCAAACATCCAACTAACCACTTTGAAGTCACAATAAGTTCCATACAAGATCTAGAAGAGCCAAAATCCTAATATCTTTTCCCCTCAATCAGTATGAGTTTGCCATAGTGACACATAAAGTCAAGCTACAATCAGCCTAGTCTGCCCTTGGTATATAGGTTACGATACTAGAAAATCAAGGTATATGGCCCTATCATCCGAGGTACAACCGTAGTTGTACTCAATCACATCATATATACATATATCTGAGAGACAACCTTGACCTCTCTCGACCTATGGCATGACCACATACATCCTCCATACCTTGGGATTAGGATGACAAGGATGTATCTTGTGTGCACTTTTATAGACTCAATAGTATGCAACCCTGATCTTCCTTTCTAGAATACTCATTTCCCTATCTAGTAAGTTCTGACAGTGGAATAGTTCTACAACACAGGGAACTACATGATCAGGGTTTCACTTGATTAGTTAATGCCAATTGGGTGAATTAATGCTACATCAATCAAGTTACATACAAACCCTAAAATATTTCTACAACTACATTGGCATGTAACAACTTTAAAAGATATAAAATATATGAGACATATTCCTTATCACATCAACATAGGATACTAATCCTTGTCACACATGAATAGGACTACACCCCCATTAGGGCTTAAGACATGCGGAAGGGTCACTAAGACCATCACATACTTTCTGGAAGAACATCATTATCTTTCAATGCCTTATAGAAGGTTCAATAGATCACCATTATACTTGTGGTATACATGTTTATCTTATGATTGCATCAAACATGAAACCTATAATGTTCATAAGGTAACAAAGTAGGTTTACCATAACATATGAAAGTATTCCTCATCATTACCACATAAAGGAAAACACGTACAATTAACCATCATTTCTTGATTACTTGAGTTAAGTTCAACACAACAGGTTGGATTAATGCTACAAATCAGCACTCAAAGACAAACCTTTAGTTTGTTCATATACTTAGGCAAAAGAATGAACACTTACACCTAACATCTCCATCAGATCAGGGATGCACTTAACCAAAATACAAACCATCAAATCATGGGTATCAAACACAACCATCGGATAATGTACATCAAGCAAAAACCATCCAGTCTTGGACCACACATGAAACCATCAGGTTCAAGGTAGGTAAAACCATTGCATCATGCACATAGAAGAATCATTAGATCATGCATATAGGGAATCCATCAGATCAAGGACCTAGAGAGGACATCAGATGTCAAGTAAAGAGAAACCATCATGTAGTAAGCCTAGTTAACCCATCAGATGTCAAGTCAAGTAGATCATCAAATGTTGACACTAGGAAACCCATTAGTTGTGAGCAAACATGGAGACCATCAAATCTTGAACACATGTAGACCATCAAATCATTGACCAACAGATACCATTGGATGTGGAGCTAGGTGGACCATCAATTCCTGAACATAAGTAAACCATCAGATGTTATCCCTAGGTGAAAAGCAAACTGATGCATAAGGAGAAAACCATCATTTGTTAGGGTTAAGGAGACCATCGATTGAATCACTTGTCGAGTGCATCAAGGTCATTAGTTGTGGAAGAAACCATAGCCATCTGTTTCAAGCATAAGAGAATCCATAAAAATAGTAACTAAATGTGAACCATCGGTTTGGACAAGAAGCCAACCATATGAAACAAGATAGGAATAAGTTCATAGCACTTAAGGAAAAAAACCATTGTTTGTCACCACAAGGAGATCATTGATTCATGGACATGCAAGGTCTCAAATCACACTTCCATGGGAGAAACATGTACAAGATTAAGGAGTACACCAAGGAAGATTATCTACTCAAGAACTACCAGATGAACTCAAACCCTAGTCAAAGACAACATCTTTTTACTTGATACTACATTTTAGAGTAAGATATATGCATAGATAGCTAATAGTAAGAAATAAACATGAAGAAGGTTATATAATGCGCCTCAAGGTAGGTGATAAAGATCCAAATAGCTAGGTAGATTGAAAAGAGAAAAAAGAAACCCTAGCTTGAGCACTCCACATGTCCAAACTAGCTCCTTTCTCTAAGAACCAGGAAACCCTAGGTCAAAGAAGAAGAAAGAAGGTCTCTTCAACCACATGCACAAGCTCCACCAAGAATACCATGGATCTGACCAAGAAGGAAGATAGAAGGTAAGGAAGCAAGGAAAAAAAAGGAAATAAGATGATCTTACTTGCTTAGGTCAAGAAACAAGGTAAGGAAGCTCCAAACGACCCAAGAGAGGGTTGCTCCAAACCCTAGAAGCACATGCAAGAAAGATTGGTCAAGCTTACTCCTCTACCAAGCAAGAGGGTAGGACCTACAAGAAATAAGAAGAAGAAGAGGGTGTCTAAAGGGTTTGTTTGGGTGGAAGGAGAGAGGTATATAAAGCTTGGGGTGAGAAAGAAATATGGGTAGAGATGTCAAGACATGCATGCCATGTGTCCCGCGATCAAAATCTCACATCCATGCAAAACCAGGTCAACCATCAAATCATAAAGTTAGGGGGACCAACAAATGTCAACCCTAGGAAAACCATTGACCTCCAACACTAGGTGGCCCATCAGATCATGCCACACATCACCAAAAAAGCAAACCCTAGGTCTCCAATTATTGTTGCACCTCTCTTGGAGAACCATTAACCATGGTTCCTCAAGAGGAAAATCATCAAATCTCAAGCACCATGAGACCATCATCAAATCCCACCACCTCAAGGTGGACCATCAGATCCCTCATTGAAAGGAAACCATCGAGTTAGGACATGTAGATGAGGAAACCCTAAGTCTCAACCCTAGGTTAAATATCACCTCTAATTCGATGGTGCAATAAGGCACAGAAAGGTACACCAATATCAAACATGATATGAAAACTTATAAGTTATAACATACATGTGACAAATTATAAGAAAAAACCTAGATATGGGAAATTTTCATAAAAGCCCTTATAAGCACATAAAATGCAAAACTTACTCAAACAATGTCCAAATTGGACCAAACTTAAAACTTAGCTCTGTCACGTGATATCAAATCATGGATTAGGATTTGATTAAGTTTTTTAGAATCTAACTAAGATTAGGCAAGCTTGTTCAACTATAAGACAAGGTTAGGGGTCTTAAAAGCATAAACCCCTAATAGGTATTTTGCCCTCAAAATCCTACGCAAACAAGGATGGGTACTTCCTAAGAATCTCACCCTCTAAATCCCACATGGCTTCCTCCACACCACAGTGATGACACAAAAGCATCACTAAGGCTATTTCCTTCTTACTCAACTTTTGCACATGCTTATCTAGGATCAACACAAGACCCTCAACATAAGAAACATCCTCCTCCAACTCAACCTTCACTGGCTATATCGTCTGGTCTATATCAGGATGGCACTTCCTCAACATGGAAACATGAAAGATGTTGTATAACCTATGCAACTCTAGCTTTAACTCCAGCTTGTATGCCACCTTTCCAACATGCTCCAGGATAGGTTATGGTTCCATAACCTAGGATCCAACATACCCTTCTTACCAAACCTCAACTCACCTTTCCAAGGGGAAACCTTAAGATACACACAGTCCCCAACTTGGAACTCTAGCTGTCTGTGAAGGTTATCGGAAAACAAATTCTGTCTATATTGGGATTCCTTCAGCTATTGTTGTACCAACTTGATCTTCTTTGTTGTCCATTGCACCAACTCAGGACCCATCAGCCGATACTCTCCTACCTCATACCAAGAAAGAGGTGACCAACTATGTCTCTTGTACAAAGCTTCATACAGTGCCATGTATATGCTTCTCTGATAGATTTTATTGTAGGAAAACTCAATCAAACTTAGATGGATGTCCCAACTTCCAAGAAACTACAAAATAAATGCTCTCAAAAGGTCTTCTAACATATGAACGGTCCTTTCTGATTGACTATTTGTCTGTGGATGGAAAATTGTACTAAATATCAGTTGTGTTCCAAAAGTTGTATGCAAACATTCATAAAACATGCTCATAAACTAAGGACCTCTATCAAACACAATGGTAACTAGAATACCATACAGACAAACTATCTCATCAACATATATCTGTGCCAACTTTTCTATTTTATACAAGTCTTGACCGACAAAAAGTGAATTGACTTGATCAATAGATCAACTGACACCCAAATAGAATCATGACATTCGGTTGTCCTTAGAAGACCAAACACAAATTCCATGGTTATATGATCCCATTTCCACTGTGGTATTAGAAAAGTTTGCAATGTCCATGTGGGCTGCTGATGCTCTACCTTGAGTTGTTGACAAATAGGGCATTGGACAACAAAATCTACCACATCACACTTCATAGCTATACACCAATACAAATCCTTTAGATTATGATACATCTTTTTACTTCTAGGATGCATCACGTACATTGAGGAGTGTGCCTCCTCAAGTACCATCTCCCTCAGACCATCAACATCTAGAACCACTATCCTATTATGGGAACATACTATCCCATCATATAACTAATGGAACCCATCATACTTCCTACTGCCAAACTCTAATATGCTATTCTATGTCAGAATACCATTCTTCTGTGCATCTCTGATATTATGTATCAATGTCGATTTGACCTAAAACTATGCTAACAATCCTTTCAATAGAGATACTTCCAACTGTACATCCACCTATTAGAGTGACACTAACATATCCCACTTATGACGTGGCCGGGCCCACTACCCAAGGCTCTTGTAGAGTTTCAAGAATGATGACTGTCCCCACAGACCACCACTAGCCTTAACTGCACGCTTTGTCCTCACTCACGCGCATGCCAGAATCAACTTCCCGACAGGTCACCCATCCTAGTACTCCTCCAAGGTGAGCACGCTTAACTATGGAGTTCTTAGTGATGGGCTTCCGGAAAAGGAGGTGCACCTTGGTGATATGGGTAGTCCAATCATTCCTTTTAAGATCAACTTATTTAAGACCTCAAATCCTGGGATGTTACAACTTGTCAACTTCTCATCCAGCAACTGGAAAGAACACTAACACATGTCATCCAAATCAAAAGGAACACCTTTTCTGGTCAACTTGGTTATGGGTAATGTTGTGATGCTAAATTTCTTAATGAATATCATGTAGTATCCAGCCAAACCTAGGAATCTTTAGACCTTAGTCAGTGTCTTGGGATGCTCCCACTCCATCACATACTCCACCTTCTTCAGTTTCACACAAACACCCTTAGAAGATATGACATGACCCATAAAAACACTTTGGTCAACCAGATCTCACACTTGTTGAACTTGTCATATAGAAGGTGTTTCCTCAACACTTCTAACACTTGTCAAAGATGTTGGTCATGCTACTGACTATCCCTAGGTTATATCAAGATATCATCTATAAACACCACCATGAACTGATCTAGATATGGTTTGAACACCATGTTCATTGGATCCAAAAACATTGTCGGTGCATTAGTTAGCCCAAACATCATAACCACAAACTCATAGTGACCATACCTAGTCTTAAAGGAGTCTTAGGTATGTCATCTGCCTTGATCCTCAACTGGTGGTATCTTAACCTCAAGTCTATTTTAGAGAACATTGTAGAACCTCTCAACTGATCAAACAGATCATCAATCCTCAGAAACAGGTACATATTCCTCACTATAACCTTGTTCAACTATCGGTAATCTATGCATAGCCGCATAGAACCATCCTCCATGTTCACAAACAACATAGGATCAACCCAAGGGGAAATGCTTGGTCTGATGAAACCTTTCTCTAGCAACCCCTACAACTATTTCATCAACTCATGCATCTCAGATGGTGCCATCCTATAAGGTGTATGTGCTATGGGTTATGTTCCGGGATCTATATTAATCTCAAAGTCAATTTCTCTAGGAGGTAGAACACCAAGAAACTCATTTGGAAATACATCCTCAAACACACATACTATCGATACATCCTGGATACTAGGACTCCTCACCTTGGTACCCATAACATGTGCCAAGAAAGTCTCACACCCTTGTCTCATCAAGTTCTCTGCTATCATAGTTGACACCAAACACATAGGAAGAATCTTCCTATATCCTTGGGAGTCCAAAGAGACATATGTCACTAAGTATGCCCTGAGAGCCAATTGTATGATGATTTTGAAGGTATATTACATAAAGGATTTGATTAAAAATGGCAAAGGCAAGCTTCCAATTCATTTTGATTCACACAATTATGAGATAATGAGTAAACATAATGAATGTCTAAAGGATGACGATTACTCAATGATGTATGTCTTCAAGTATGTGACTTGGAAGAAAGAGATCATATGGATGTTAAGAGTATGTACATTCTTTCTATGTCCTTGGTCGGATGTTATTGTGGAAGGTAGGTATAAAATAGTAACACATAAGACTAGACCGTTAGTTGGTTGATGATAGAATCTCGTTAGTCATGATATGGCAAAATCAAACCAAGCACACAGATACATGCTAGAGAATAGTGTATCAGACAAACCCACCTTGAGAGTGACATATGGAAACCATACTTGGTAAATCATAGTCATCTCTCATAGTGAAGGTCGAGATTGTGATTCTTAGACCTAAAGTCACTACACTCATCACATGTCATTTGGTATACTTTGACATCATCATAGGTAACACTGAAACATGAATTGCCATAAAGGTGATGATTGAGTAGTTGTTAGGGATAGACTGTGAGTGATGTAGATGGGATTTGTCCCTCCTACTAGAGTTTGATATTCATGACCACTTGATTAGAAAGACTAAGAAATGCATGTTCATGAACATGTGAATCAATATATGATATTGAGGTCACATATATCTCATGCAGTCTTCTCTTAGTTAAAATAACATGGATTGAACATTGATAGGATGATGCTTCCATGCCTCAAGTTCATTCCAGATATCAGTGACAAAGGAATTATACAATTACTAAAACACCTTATATAGATTGTAGGTTGAAGTTGTTCTCCAACTTTCCATTCACTTGGGTAGCATTGATGTCTGACTAGGCACCGCTCTTTTCTTGTGATGTCATAAGCTAGTTATGGGCATTCATTGCCAATGTGATATTGTCCCTATGGGGTCACACACATAGGAACTCTCCTAGAAGAGGAGTTTATCATGAATGATGATTGAATTGATTACTAAAGTTTTTAGGTAGTCTATGTGAGTAATAGATCAACTCATTGGACTACCAACTGATCAGCTCAAGTGTTGAGATGGACGTTTGGAGTGTTAGGCTGATCAGAAATTAAATTGGCTAAGTTCTACATGGATTGAGGTACCAACCGATCAGCTCATTGGGTGAATCAAATGACTTAGGTTGGGTGAGATGAATGGTTCACTTAGTGAACCAATCAACTCAGCTGCCCCAACCAAAGATTCTGGTAGCTTTCCCAAATTTGTGAGAAAAGTTGATCATTTCACTTGTTCAATTTGACTAGTACAAGAATTAATGTTGTGCATTAATTGGAGACAAATTTGTCAAATTCAGATGTGATTATGAAATAGGAAAAATGACCAGTTTGCTATGTGAGCCAACCGTCTCACGTGTGAACTTACCAGTTCAGTTGTCAACCGACTGGTTCGATGCTTGCAGGTTGTGAAATTCATGATTTTATGGTCCTTTCCACTCCTGCAACAACTGAGAACCCTACCCTAACCCCTCACATAAATATAGGGGAACTGGGGGCTTCCCAACACACAAAATTGAGATCAGTTGCTCTGACAATTGTTGTCCGCTCTTGTTGTCCTAACTAAGAGATTCCAGCCAAGTCCTACCTAACAAGGGAGGGATAGAGATGTAGAGAACAACTGAGAATCATTCATGTGGGAGATTAGATTGGTGACAAGTATACCAATGGGAGGGACAATGTGATAACCTAGATTTTGTCTCTTAATCAACCTATGCACATCTTGAATCCTTAGATACTCCTTTATACTCAACAACCTCCCTCCCCATCATCATGATGACTTTAAGTGACTTTATGCTCAATTAATGAATCAATTTTGATTAAATGACACTTTGTACTTGTATTGGACTCTAATTTGAGTTTTGAACCAAGTTTCATGCTTATTATGTATCATCAACTTGCAATCAAAATGGAATGTTTTCAATGAACTCTTATTTATTTGATATATATGTCATTTTGTAGAGAAATAATTATCTTTCTAACATCACAAAATTTGTCTCAATCTGATGAACCTAGCCCAAGTTATGGCTTTTCAAAGTTTTAATCTTATGCACTTGATTTAACTGATTTAATTCGTTTTTGAACCTTTGTTGGGCCAAAATTTTAGGCGTGCGAGGCCCATTTTCTTTTCTTTCACCTTGGCAATCCAATGATAGCCTTGATAACCAATCTCAAGACACATATTAGGGATATCAAGTTTAGGGCATTGGATCTCTCCCTCTCGGGTCCATCCCCTGATATGACGACTACCAACCCTCCCCCTACCTCAGTACCATTCACCGGTGCATCTAGCACCAGCACCACCTACCCCCAACCTTGGCACTGCTGATCCATCTCCTTTCCCTCACTTTTTCCATCAATTAACACCCACATTCTTGTTATTTTCCTTTCCTCTTTCTTTCCCCCAGTTTTGGTTCTTGTTTGTGCTCTCCACTCACTGTCTTATTCTCCACTTCAAGCAACGGTGTTGCCACCTCTTCTTTTGGGAATTTTCTTCCTCGCCTCCTTTGACCCCTTTTGTTCTAATCATCGAGTCTGGGCTGTATGCTCCTCGAGGATGACGACCCCAGGAAGCCCCTCCTCGATCTTGCCGGCATGAACCGCCGTCACGGCTCCTATGGGTAGCGCACGAGGAAGGAATGTAGAATGGAGATGAAGGCCGAGACATTGGATCAGGTGGTGATGACCCTGATTCGTCTGGGTCTCTCTCTCTCTCACTCGCTATGTCTCTCTTTACACCACGAAGTTGCTCAGTGGCCACTCTTGGCATGCCAAGCCACCACGGGCCACCCTCACTCTCTCTCTCCATTAAGTGGACATCCTCTCAACCTATGGAGGCACATCAATACATCACCCAAGCCCATGCCTATCTTGTGCCTACTCTCTCCCTCTCTCTCTCTCTCTCTCTCTCTCTCTCTCTCTACAAGAGAGAGCCAGTACTAGACAATGCCTCAAAGCCACTCCAACTCGAGGACCTGCCATAGGGAGCATGTGGATGAGGCCATGTGTGGCTATGAGATTGAAAACGAACGCCCCAGATCAGTCGTGACATCATTGATGAAATAATGTAATGCCTTCACATGTCCTCCTACTATAGTTTTGATTCAAAACTTCTAAAAAATCATATCTTGCACATACTTTGGCCAAATAGGGCATATAATATATAGTTTAATATCTTCTCAACAAGCTCTATGTAATGATGCTAGTTTCATTAGCTAATTCTACTCATAGTTCAATTGGTGTGATCAAAATGATAACTTTGATGCCTTATTGAATGATTCAACCTATTTAATGCTCAAGTTTTTACCTTTTATCCTTCAGAATCCTACCTTAGCCTTACAATAGTAACCTTATTCTATGTTTCTCTTTTAACTCATGGGACTATCTTAATGAACATCAAGTGACTAGATTCAACCTAAAATCGGTTCTTTTATGTGCATGCATGATAAAGATTAAGACTTTGGCCTAGTTTGTCACCATCTAATATTGTAATCTCAAATTCAGTAGGTAAATGGATGCTTTATTCCGTGTTTGATTGATATCTTATACCCCTTTGTCATGAGTAGATCAAAGCCTCACTTTTGTACACTATTATGTCCTAAAATGTGATATTTATGTACCAACATGATGGAACTTCAAATTCTTATGAAAAAGTGGTTCCATGTGACCAAACCTCTATGTTAAAACTCTAATTTGTCACCCTAATGTCTTGTGATATGAAACTCAATGCAACACACTCATGTGCTCTTGGTCTACATATGACATACTTATGACACCTAACATGTTTTTAATGCAAATGTTAATTGTTGGGCTTGAACCTTGCTATATCATACTCCAATGTTATCTACGCTATCTCAATGACTATAAATTAGTAGAATCATCGCGCTTTAGATCTACATCCTAACTTGCTCTGCTTAATGCTTATATGACTTGGAAATATGACTAGATTGCATGGAATGAATCAAATATGGCTAATTATGATCTTGCAATAACAGACTATGGTGTAATCTAAATATTATGCTTCCATTACTCCTAATCAGACCCTAACTTTATCTAGCACTACTCATAATGCATATGGTTCAGCTAGACCTAGGGCTAAATGTGGATCCTTGAACTATGTTAATTGTTGGAAGTTTGGAACTATGTTAAACTATTTGAAACATAGGACTAAGGGAACATCAACTATAATCACATGATGATTGGATTATCAAGCCCTTTTGATCTAAGACACCATCCTAGATCTTTTCTTTGTGAGGTTCCCTTGGTTTAGACCATCACTAGGAAACTCACTTATGGTTTATAGCTTTCTCTATAATTGCAAGGTACGCTTTTCTCTTGACCTTGCTATGCTATTGGCTGGATTGTATGTATGCTCGTATGAAGACTTGGCTAGATAATTACATGTTTGAGATACTTGTTCGCTACAATTAGTATGCTTGTTTTTCTTGAAATATGTTGAACAAACCTTTAACATAATTGAACTTGTCCATTATATAGACCTTGTGTACCCGCTTGTATTCTCGGGGTATGCGCACAAGGTTGGATGCCTTACTTGAGATGTCAAGATAAGGTGAACCATGTCGATAAAAAGGGTTGTCTAATCTTGAGCACCCTTACAGACCCTTCTAATGGGAAGCTGGTCAATGACCATAATATGTTGTTAAGTATAATGGAAATGCACTTAAAACACACTTTGTATAAAATAATGACGTTACATGTTCAAACCTTATTTATACTTCTGACTTAATATGATGTTTCTAGCCAAGCAACTTTTATTATACTCTTAAACTGTTTACTTTCCCTTTCATAGCTTAATGCTTTAGCATTAATATGTTTTGTTTATCAAACTTGTAGTTGCCAAATGAAGATCTAGTGCATTGAAGACTCTAAGCTCTAAAATGATCACCAATGGGTATGCTTGAATCTAGAAATGGATACATATCTCTCATGTCCATGTTTAGTATCTTATTATCTCTTATTGTTACTGCTTTTACATATATATTGCATGTGTGAAATATTTGTACCATTCCGTGGATGGGCGCCCAATTCCATTCTCCTTTGGCTTTGTAGACATTAGGAGTGTGGACTTAGGGTCAGAAACAGTTCCGTGTAAAATGGTATTAGAGACATACAAGCAGGCCTCTATATGTGTTTAAGGCATAACATATCTTATGAATCTAGGGAGGACTAAAATCCTTTCCTTAAAGTTTAGAGTGTCTTCTAGCATATCATATCTTCTTGAAGGACCACCTAAGCCACCCATCAAATGATTAGTTGGTATTCTCATCTCCTCATGTGATTCTTCTCTCTTGACTACTAATCACATGAAATCTTAATTTTGGGTAGCTTATGAATGGAAAAACTAAAATTCACTTGAATTCATTAAAGTTGATTTAGACGATAATGCCATGATCTAATCTTAAATAGAAAACCCAGTTTTACGTATGAAGGTACTCTTGAAAGTGTTGCAGTTATGTGTATAGTTATGAAAATCAATGTTACCAAATTGGATATAAGTGTTTTCTATGTTTGAGGTAAATTATAATATGGTGAAATAAGGTGGAACTTGTGTTTTACACCTCAATTTGATGAGGTCCCTATTGATTAAACCCATGTTTCCCTATTGTTGATTAAACCTCAAACATAGTTGAGGAAACTCTTCTCCTATCTTGATATGTGAAGTGATCATGCCATGAAATGACCATGCCTTTGGAACTCTATATTATGGTGTGAAGACTACTTATCAGAGGAAACACTCCTATTGAGGTTTATTCCTCTTTGTAGTCTCAAATTGAATAATATGATGGACATATAGATCTCATTATCACCCAATTATGCTCAAACTCTTGAGATCTCAATTATGACTTCTTGATTACCAAAGTCTACCCTTACCTTGATCTTGAAAGAAGGGAGTGAAAGTATGACCTTGATCTCGCAAAAATCTTGAAGTATGGTTTCCTTTCTTGATCATTTATATCATGACCCTATGAAGTACAATATGGAAATTGTTACTCACCTTATTTGGAAATGGTTGACAACTCATGACCAATGTAGAGTAGTGTGCTAGATTAGGGTGGTAGTTGACTTATAAATCCCCCTCATCTAAGCCACATCCCTATTATGACTACCTATAAGTTTTCATGTTGATGATTATTTAGAGTTTTTAAAGGTAACCCCTTTCACCCAATTTTTTTTATTTCTTGACCTATGTCTCTAATAGGTCAAATCTATGAAAATATTAACGCTCGATCTTGAATCTTGATTTTATGATGAACTTGAACTATGATGATGTTGACTTTAACTTGTGGTTGACTTCCTAGAAAGACCTAGGTTTAGATCATTCATCAATTATGAATACCATGAATATGAAATTGATGTTGACATCACAAAGCATCGCTCGACTATTGCTCAATTGTTGCATATAGATGAATGAACACCTTTAGGTCTAAATAGGAATTCAAAATGTTTGGACTTATGACTTTGATGTCCAAACTTTGATTCTTGATATTGAATAAATGAAGTCTTGACACATGATTGATGATTTTGATATTGATTTGGCTTCTATGATCACCCTAATTGGATCTTAAGGTCACCCTCAATATAGGATTAATGATTTCCATGTTACCAAATCTCAAAATTGTAAAATGATGATAATGGTAACTCTCTCAATTGACTGAGGCATAAGTTCCATGTGGACTAGGGTGAGCCCTTCGATTGATTTTGAGCATGAAATCACAATGATTGAAATATGATGTTTGTGTCAAACAATTGAACTATGAAATATCAAGCATGGATGTATAACCCAACCTAGGCCAATGTAGAACCTAGAATCCTAAATGTTGGGATTGAAAGTCATGTTGTACTCCTAATATAACAACTCCATTTTTTTGAATTTAAAATTTGATCCCTCCAAATTTGTTGATATATAGAATAATCTCTCCAGAATTTGTGACCCATGTGATGATACTCCAAATTTTGATGATCTATGTGACTATATGTTGACCATGATGCTCGATTGCTTAATTTAGAAATGAGATGAGTATTGTTAGTAGTGATTATCTTGATGTTGATTAGGAAAACTTGATCTCAATTGATGACTTGGTTTAATATTAGGTGACAAAATTCCTTTTAAGGTGGGAAGGATGTGATAACTTGTATTTTGTCTCTTAATAAACCTATGCACATCTTGACTCCTTAGATGATACTTTGTACTCAACCTCCCTCCCCATCATCTTGATGACTTTAAGTCACTTTATGCTCAATGGATGAATCAATTTTGATTAAATTTCACTTTGTACTTGTATTGGACTCTAATTTGAGTTCTGAACCAAGTGTCATGTTTATTATGTATCATAAACTTGGAATAAAAATTGAGTTATTGAAATGAACTATTATTGCTTTGATATTTATCTCATGTTGTATAAAATTTAATTATCTTTGTAACATAACAAAAATCATCTCAATCTATTTATCCTAGCCCAAGTTATGTCTTTTCAAAGTTTGACTAATATCCACTTAATTTAACTGATTTAATTCGTTTTTTAATCCTTGTTGGGCCAAAATTTTGGGAGTGTGTGGTCCATTTCCTTTCCTTTCACCTTGACGATGCAATGATAGACTTGACAACCAATCACATGATATGTTTTAGGAATCTCAAAATTGGGCCATTTGATCTCTCCCTCTCAGATCCATCCCCTGATCTGATGGCTACCAACCATCCCCCTATCTATGTACCATTCACCAACACATCTAGCACTGGAACCACCTACCCCAACCTCAACGCCACCAATCATTCTCCTATCCCTACCTTTTTCCATAAATTAACACCCTCATTCTTCAAGTTTTCCTTTCCTCTTTCTTCCCCCCAGTTTTGGCTCTTATTTGCGCACTCCACGTCATGTCTTCTTCTCCTCTTCAAGCAGCAACACTGCCTCCTATCCTTTTGGGTGTTTTCTTCCTCAATAGAGAGGGTAGAGTGTTTTATAACACGCCTTAAGAGGATGAACAAGCTCCAAGCTCTCTATCACCAAGGAGGAAGATGAAGCTCCACCAAAATCTTAAGTCTTGGCCATAAGAGAACCTCAAGAGGAAGAAGAGACCATGGTCAAAGATAGATCAAGAAAAGAGGGCAAGAAACCCTAGGCCAAACTAAAAGAAGACGGTAGAAAGAAAATAAAACTTCCTCACACTTGGGTACCACCTTATTAAAACTTAGCCTCCAGCCCTTGTAATCAGGAGTTTTCTCTCAAGGTGGGAACCATGGATAGTCCACAGTCTATGTCTGAGAAAAGGGGAAGAAGGAAGGGTTGGTAGCCAAGGAAAATGAGATCAAGGAAAAGCATACGCTTACCAGTGTTGAACATGACCAAGAGTCACCACAAGCACCAAGGGAAAGTTGATCGGCTACCAAAGAAACTAGATCAATAATCCTTAGCTCCACAAATCTTAAAGGTCTCCACAAGAGAGGAGGAAGGAGGGAGGGCCAAAAAAATGCATGTTTGAAGAGGAGAGGGGTTATATTTATGACGAAGGGAAGTAGGGTGGAGATGATGTGTCAACAACTAAAGGCACCAAAGGGACACCTGTCAACAAAAGAAACCAACGTGCAACAACTATATGGATCCAGACATGATATGGTGATACAACCAATGTTGGGTATCGACCTCTTAAGGTCACCAAGACATTGGTTTCAGTTGAGACACACCAAGGAGTCGAGTAGGTCGAGACAAAAGGTCACCAAAACACTCAAGGTCGAGACAAACCACAAAAGGACAACCCATCTCAAACAAAACACTTCAATACAATCATGGCCGAAACAAAACTAAGCCAAGTTAGGTGTCTTAGTCAAGACACACCCCATACACTCATCAAGGTCGAGACAATGGTCACTACACTCAACCATAGTCCACATGGTCGACACCAAACCAACCCTACAAACCCTAAACACCTCAAGAGATGTCACCACTCATCCAAGAACCAACCAAGGTGTCCCAAAGCATCACACACTCTCTCATGATGCCAAGTAAGGGAAGGTATATACTTCATGTGGAAAATTGCAAGATAACCCGCACAACTAGGTAAATTGAAATTTCACCCAAAATAAGCACAAACATCATCTGAACAAGATCAAACTAAAAACTTAAGCTTTCCACAAGCTCTAAAAGCATCTCAAGGTATTAGAGAAAGGTTCTAAGCACTTAATCAAGCCAAAAAAAATAAGTTTAGACAAATACATAGGTTAGGGGACTTGCAGGCCATAAACCCCTAACAAAGATTTCACCCCTCAAATCCTAAGAGAAAAGAGACGGGTACTTCCTACGCATCCCTTCCTCAAGATCCCATGTGGTTTCCTCAATGCCACAATGATGCCATATAACATTTACCAACAATATCTCCTTCTTCTTCAACTTCTTGATCCTCCTATAAAGATCAACACAGGGCCTTCCAGATAGGATGTGTCCTCATCAAGATCAACCTCTACTGGCTGCAAAACCAACTCGGTCTCAGGATGGAAATTCCTCAACATAGACACATGTAACACTGGATGCAACATGTGCAACTCAGGTGGCAACTTAACTTATAAGCCACCTTCCAAACATGTGCCACCATAGGGTAAGGTCACATATACCTGGGAGCCAACATACCCTTCTTCCCAAACCTCAAAACACCTTTGTAAGGAGAGACTTTGAGATACACTCTCTCCCCTACTTGGAACTCCAACGGTCTATGCTAGTTATCAACATATGACTTATATTTGTCATGTGCTGCCTTTAACTACTGTTGAATCACTTTGATCTTATCTGTCGTCTGTTGCACAAGTTTAGGACCTAGAAAATGGTATTCACCTGTCTCATACCAACACAATGGAGGCCTACAACCTATCCCATATAATGCCTCATAAGGTGCCATGTCAATTCTCCTCTAATAACTATTATTATAATCTATCAAGATGAGATGAGCATCCCAATTGCCCAAAAACTGCAAGACACGAGCTCTCAATAGATCTTCCAAAGTCTATATGTTCCTCTCAGACTAACCATCTGTCTGTGAGTGGAAAGAAATACTAAACCTTCATTGCATACCCAAAACTGTGTGGAATCACTCCCAAAAGTGACTTGTAAACCAATGACCTCTATCTGACACGATAGTAGTCGGAATACCATGAAAACACACTATCCCATCAACATATATATGCACAAGCTTCTCTGCTGTGTTTGTCATCTTCACTGGAAAATATTGTGTTGACTTGGTTAACCTATCATCGATCACCCAAAACAAATCATGACCTTTGGATGTCCTAGGGAAACCAACCACAAAGTCCATCATAACATGATCCCAATTCCACTATGGTATAAGTAACAATTACAACATCCCTATAGGCTTCTTTTGCTCTTCCTGAACTTACTGACACACTACACACTTTACAACAAACTCTTCCACACACACTTCAAACTAGGCCACCATTACATATCTTTAAGGTTATGGTACATCTTGGTGTTATCTAGGTGCATAGCATACATTGAAGAGTGATCCTCTTCCAAAACCATCTTTCTCAGATCATCAGAATCAAGAACCACAACTCTATTGTGATAACACACTGCCCCATCCTCTTCCTCATGGAATCCATCATGCTTCTCACTGCCAAACTTTGATCATATTTGTTGTAACATAGTATCACCCTGTTGCGCATATCTAGTCTACTATCTCAATGTAGGCTTCACTTGTAGCTATTCCACCAAACCTGCTAATAGGGTAACTTCCAACTTCACATTCATCTGATGTAAGGAGACCAACATATCTCTCTTATGGAACACCAAGGAACATCATTGTACCTTATCTTCAGATGATGATGATGATGAAATCTTTTAGCTAAGATCTGACACTTCTCACCATATATGAATTGCCTTAAAATCTTCAATCCATGAACCACTACAGCTAACTCTTGATCATGGGTTGGGTAGCTCTCCTCATGCTTTGTCAGCTTTTGTGATGCAAAAGAGATCACATTCTTATCCTACATCAATACGCAACCCAAGCCATTCCTCGAGGCATCACAAAAGACTATGTATCCTTTCCCTTTCTCAGGCACAACCAATACTAGAACACTAGTCATATTCTCCTTTAACAACTGGAAGACACTCTAACACTTGTAATTCCAAACAAAAGGCACATCTTTCCTCATCATCTTCGGTAGGGGTAACACCACTGAGTTGAAGTTCTTGATGAACCTCCTAAAATAGCCTACCAAACCAATACTATTACACACTTCTATCGGTGTCTTCAGTTGTTCCCACTCCAACACAGATTCAATCTTCTTGGGGTACATGAACTCCCTCTAAAGATATCGCATGTCCTAGGGAAGACACTTCCTTCAGCCAAAAATCACACTTGCTGAACTTGGCGTACAATTGATTTCTATTAACACAGTCAATGCCTGACGGAGATGTTGTTGATGCTGCTTATGGTCTCTAGAGCATATCAGGATGTCATCTATGAACACTACCATGAACTAATCAAGAAATGGACTAAACACCCTATTCATCGATTCCATGAATGTTTTCGATGGATTGGTTATCCTAAATGGCATAACCATGAAATCGTAGTAACCATACTGAGTCCTAAAAGATGACTTACATTTTTCATCCACCTTGATATGCAAATAGTAATAACCCGGTCTCAGGTCTATTGGACAAGACTATAGCCCCTCACAACTGGTCAAACAGATCATCAATGTAAAAAAAGGGATGCTTGTTCTTTATCGTTACCATGTTAAACTGTCTATAATCTATGGACATCCTCATGGAACCATCTTTCTTCTTTACAAACAACATGGGAGCACCCCATGGAGATGTGCTTAGTCTGATGAAACCTTTCTCAAGCAGATCTTGCAACTATTTCTTCAACTCTGCCATCTCAGCTGGAGCCATCTTGTACGGTGTCTGAGCTATCAGCTATGTACTTGGGACTCGATTGATCTCAAAGTAAATCTCTCAATCTGGAGGAACACCTATCAAATCATCTAGAAACATGTCATCAAACTCACAGACAACTGGAACCTCCTGGATACTCAGACTCCTAGTCTTGCTATCCACCACATGGGCGAAGAATATGTTGTAGCCTTGCCTCATCATCTTCTCTACCACCATCATTGACACTAGAAATACATTGAAAGAATCTTCATACTCCTTGGAAGATCCATGTCATATCACCATCTATGAACCTTTCCACTTTGGATCTACAATCCAATACCACATGATACTTCTCCAAGGTGTCCATTCCAAGGATAACATTGAATCCATGCATGTCAAGTGGTATGAGATCCACTTGAATTCTATGTCCTGGAAATGAAAGGACACAGAAAGGACACACCTACCACATCTCTGCAAAACCAAATAATGTGGTTTATAAACAAAGATTATCCCATCTACAACTAACAGGAAAAGATAAACTATCAATCACTTCTTGAGTGACAAAAGAGTCTGTCACACCCGGGTCAACCAAAACAAATATAAAGCAAGAAGAAGATGAATCAGAATCAAACAACTCCATCTGACCTGTCACTACTCATGGGTCGACCACTCCTTCTAGCTGACTTATGGCATAGAATCGAGTGGTTTCCTAATTTCGTCCCCATCCTCTATTGACCTATCTAGAAGAACCAACCTATGATGCTTGTCCAAATCCTAGGCCTCCACCACTGCTAAAGTGCTTCCTTTATGAGCCCTGCTAACTCTGCCATGTCTGTTGGGTTCCCTCATCATCCTTTACAGGGCAAAATGATCTTGTATGCCTAGTCTGTCCACATTTGTAGCAAGTCTTGCTCTTGTACCATGGCCTACATTGCCCTGTCACTGATACTGACGTAGTATTGTGGCCTCCTATTGGTGGAAAACTATGGCCTCTAGCTCAACTTGGTGACCACTTTGTCTGTGCGCTTGACCTTTGTGGTGCTAATGGTGTCGAGAAGCTAGGCTTCTTAAAGCCTCCATACTATAGTCACCGATATTGCATCGGTTTGTTCATGGCACTTTTCTCAACCACTGACGTCTCTATCCTTTGAACTAACTTCAAAAACTTGGCAAACAACTCATGGTTCTCCAAGGTAGCCACTAGGGTAGACAAATCCAAACTCTCAAAGTGTTGGATCCTCCATGATCAGTAGCAGCCATATGAGGATAGAACCTCAGCATCTTAATAAACTTCACTTCATACTCGTTGATTGACATGGATCCTTTTCGGATCCTCTTGAACTGGGATATCTTCTCATCTAGATAGGTCTGAGGAAAGTACCGACCAACTAACTCACTTCGAAAATGCTCCCAACTGATAGTAGCACTAGGGCTCTTCTACTCCTCAATGGCCCACCAATAGCCAACACTCCCCTTCAAAATATATACAACATGCTTCATTTTGTCTACCTCAGGGATGTTGAGGATCTTGAAGGCCTTCTCTAACTCCACCTACCAAAGATTGGAATCTACTGGATCTACTGTACCAGCATACTCCATATCACCGACTCGCCTCAACCTCTCAAAGGACATCCCAAACCCCAAAGATTTCACATTGGGGACTGTTGGTCTCCCTTGAGGAATGCACATTATGCCCACCATATGTGTAATCATGGCCATAAAATGTCCAAACATTAACTGAAAAGTAGGATTGGCCACCACTACAGGGTCTGACTGGGGGATCTTAGGTACCCAATATTCTCTCGCTTACTGCCTTGCACCACCACCGAGTGCAGTAACACTGCTCTCTACAGTGTGTTCTTTGTGTTATCACATATTAGTCCGCAAGCCTTCCACATGCATTACATATCATATCACAAGGTGCTTACATCATCATACACTACCATTCTTGTGGTCCATCTGTTACATGAGGTACATGTTCTACATACATACATATACACATGCCATATCTTGCATACATGCCTCACATGACCAAAAACCTCATATGGTTAACTGATCCACAAAACACATTGAGAACACCCCAAAGACCTAATTGTATAGGGACAACATCCAGGACTCTATCACCAAAAGACTAGCAGCACATCCAACC
Organism: Alisma plantago-aquatica; assembly: GCA_963693085.1. Taxonomy (NCBI): domain Eukaryota; kingdom Viridiplantae; phylum Streptophyta; class Magnoliopsida; order Alismatales; family Alismataceae; genus Alisma; species Alisma plantago-aquatica. The sequence continues at coordinate 691,253,527 of OY856412.1, forward strand.
TTATCAGCTACTGCTCTTACTGATGCTCTTCCTCATGTACACGATCTATACCTCTTCATGTAGGACCACATAAAAGATGTTGAAACCCATGGGGTGAGATCAAACATCCCAGTGAGAGATATAACTCTCCGTCAATGTCTATCAAGCACATATAACTAAGCAGGTAGATAAAATACTTCGCAGGTTGAGAAGATTCAACTGAATGATATGTATATAACAAATAAGGTAGTATAAGCAAAACTAGGAAATTATCACTGAGCAATAGAACAATTAATATTCTAAGAAGGAATATAAAGAACATGTATAATAATTGATTTCTCTTCCACCTTATAATTTAAGAAATCAGTACAAAGATAAGGAAAAGGGGTTCATCCAATGTTATTCACATTTGACCTTAAGAAAATATACTACACAGATGTGCATCTTTTATTATTGCCATGAGGAATTTATTCGTACCACCCAAATCCAACTGACCACTACTAAGTCAAAATCAGTTCCATACAAGGTCAATTGAATAGCCGGAAGCCACAACCACCCCAACACCTCTTGGTCAATACAAGAGAAAACACAATAGAGGCATATCAGTCAACAAAAAAAGTGACATACAGTCAAGCTGGAGGATTGGCTCATGCATGGTCATCCATATATAATAACACCTAGCCCACCTTGGTACAAGTAACAGCACTAAAAGAATAGGATCACACATGGACATTCTGAAAAGAGACATCACATGCAGTTACACTATTGGCTATCACATATCATAAGGATATCATCTCATGCATGGTCATCTCACACAACCAGTAATTATAGACGCAAGGAGATACTCGACTTGCACCCCCCATATTAAAAAATTTGCACTCTGAGTTTCTCATAGGAATGACTCATTTCACCATCCTACACTAAGACTGACACTGGAATGGATCTATGGCATAGGGCACCTACATGATTAGGGTTTCATGTTATTCGTTATGTGAGTGTCTTTGAGCATCAATCAAGTTACAATGTGCAAATCCAAAACAAACTCTTCAAAGGTAAGGGAATGGTGTAACTCCAAAAGATATGAAACATATAAGGTGTGAACTCATCACATCATCACCACATGATACTTGTAGCATTGCCATTCACAAGGACATCATCAATGTCACATAGTCATACTAGGCTATCACCATAATTACTTCACTATGGGATATCAATCCCCCAATCATATCACATCAAGTCTTATAGCTATCATCTTATACCATATAATCATCCCATAGTATACACAAGCCATGGAATTCATTTCACCTGGAAGGTTGCGGGTTCATAAACAAGAGAGAGAAATCATTATAATATGATAATCACTTAAAGTATGATAAGGAACACATAACATGACCCAAAACTAGGTTTAGGGTTTGACACTTAGAACCTAATTAGGGTTCCATCACATCATGCAATCACCAAACCTTAGATACCTCACCCCCACATAGTTGGAGTGCATTAGGGTTAAGCATTACCATTATTGTGATCAAATAGATATATTAACATGTCTTCAAATATGAATCAACCCACCATAACATATGTGTCTCGACCACCCATCAAGGTTGGTCACGACCAAAACACAACACCAAGAGCATATGTCTCGACTACTCTCCATCATAGTGTCGTGACCCAAGATACAAATCCAAGTGTCTTGACTGCAACAAGACATGGTGTCAAACAAAATAAAACCATCAAGGTTGTGACCACACCTCCAAAACAAACATCACGACTAAAAAAATACAAGGGACAATGGTCACAATCGAAACAAAACTCATGTGTCTTGTCCCAAGCACAAAACTAAGGATAGGGAATGAAACCTATACAAGGTGTTACGACCACCAATGTTACACCCCGATCTCACAATTTCCTCAAATCATGAGATTAGGGCATAAGATAGGACTTATATGTAACACAAAGAAGACCCTTAACTTTTTCTTTTCTTTTAAACTCTTGTTTCTTCGCATTGAACCACATAACATCTTAACAAAGGAATCTGAACATTTCTTTTTACTAATCAGACTTTAATAGAAAAGATACATGTATAAACATTCATGATGTCTCTCACACCTTATGCACATAAAGCTTGCTAATTAGCATACATATCAAAAGAGGAACAATATTACACATCGTAATTTCAACTCTCTCTCTTAACTCTTACTGAGGACCTAGAGTGACAAGGACCGACTGACTCAACTAATCTCGTACTTGATTCCTGTGGCAGATCTACTCTGACGCTCTGATCATCTTCAAGTCCACGCGGTTAACCCTAAAATGTTTGAGTAGAGGGGTGAGCCTACTCGCTCAGTGAATGAGTACTTCAAAGAAACAGTCTAAGGCACTAATGTGATTACAGGTATAACTTTGAATAAATGTTATGAAATTTAACAACAATAAATACTACACTGAGTAGTTCTAAAACAATATAATTGAAATAACAAGGAATGTAGATATTGCATCCAAAGAATAACTACTAGAAGACTATGCTCTAGTCTTCCTTAACTCTTTCATTTATAAGGAACTCTGTGAACCTATATGATCACATATTTATAATATTATTATTATGCCCTAATCATATGCAGTGTACTCTGCATATAAAGATCTGTAGCGAACTACGATCCCACCGTACAAGACTTAGCGACACACCTGGGAAATGCTAAGTCTGACTGCCAGCCCTGGTCTGCTGCAGGACTCTCAGGCTCACAAGGCCTCAGGCTCACAAGGCCTCACTACACTCTCAAAAGAGTGAACTCTAGACTCCTCCTCTAACCTGAGCACACAGGCGGAGAGTCTTACCGGGTTACCACCGTGACACAAGCACGGATTAATGTTGAATAACCCCTATTTACTCCAGTGCCACCGTGACACACACACGGATTATTGTTGAACACTGCCTCTTTCTATCCTCGTGCCACCAGAATTACTCAACCGGTTGATGTTGGACACGAGTTTCACCACTTTGGTAACAGACCTCTCAAAGGGGTTCTACGGTGTTAGGGCACCTAAGTCTATCAACTGATTAACATATAAACAATTAAACAGGAATATCACATTTCATACTTATTTCACATTATGGGTATCACTTGAAAACACATATATATCATTTGTCATCTTCAACATGACTCAGTAACATCCCTTTCTAGGGCATGTCATATCTCATCACCTGCAATTTACGAGATATGTATTGAAATATAAGAAGCCCTGCAGTATGTAGATATCATCTCAGAGAGAACAAGCATATAAAGTTAAATGCACTAGAAACATACAATTCAACAATTAAGCATCACCACATATCACGTCGAGACCTTTCATATTACCATAGCATGATTCATTGAACACCCTATCCTTAGGGTTTCATTTGCCTTATTCATTCATCACATGCCAACACCCTACTCTTAGGGTTGCATTTGCCTCATTCACCTTTTCATTTACCTCATTCACTTGTCACATGGCTCTCATAAGGATTTCATAGGATATAAGCATTCACTAAATAAAGATTGTTTCCAACAAATCATATGCAATCAATATAGACATGAAACCATGGAAATTTAACTAAATTTAGGTTTTCCATATCATTCATTACTATATCATGTATCCAGAATAAAATTCAATTAAGATAACCCATGAGGTACATCCTAACCACTTATAGGTATACTAGTCCTTTTCAATAAGGTTGAAACTCTAGTGATGTCACAATTAGGTTAAACCCTAATTACATCATTTGGTATAAATATGAAAAGCATTCTCACTAGGAAGTGTTGTATACGTTTCTGATATGAATCTACCATTTACGAATCATTCAAACAGAGAAGGAATCCATATCATATCAATTTGCAACAATCTTAAATCAAACGGACATTTCAAGGTTTAGAATCACATACTAAGCATTTAGGGATTTGGATGCTATAATCAAATTTCGTGCATTATACTGTTTAAAGGAAGAACCCACTCACCCCAAGGTGTGAAAACACCTCAAAAACGCAGCTCAACTCAGGGGATCTCGAACTCATATCAAATCCCTAGCAAATCTCCCAATTCTTCTTCCATTCAACTAGGAAACCTTGAAAATGAGGGATTATGAAGAAAGGGTGAGAAAAGAGGGAATTTCGACATCATCTTGGATCAAATCAGAGCATGGACGGAATCTTGACATGAGAGAGAAGATTCACCATAAAAGTCTATGCAAAGAATCCAAACTTACTTGATTTCACCATCCCTCGGACCGCAAAACCCTAATTCAGCAATTCCTCCTCTTTCTCCACTCAAACCCTAACTCTCCCTCTCTCTCTAAGAGTTCATTTCTCTGGAATGAATGACTAAGAATGAGAGCTGTGTGTGTGTTTGGTCGATCATATAAGTCAATTTGAGCTGCTTGGGTCAATTGCATATTGACCCAACACTCAACTTTAATTATATTGGCTGAATATTCAGTTATACAAAGTTACTGTAATTCGTTTATTTCAGAGATCAAACCTTCTCCAAAAATTATGGGAATTTAACAAGTTGTTTATAATTTATCTATAAAGCTTCAGTTAAAATTTGAGATAATTTAGAGTTACCAATAAATAATTAAAAATAGAACAGTGCACTGCTATATTGCAGTCTGCAGCAGATTCGGTCGAGTTTGCCCTGTACAGAACTCGACCGACACCCTCACTGTAGAGATCAAAAGTCATCCAAAAACTATGCCAGTTTAAAAAAGTGTCTAAAACTGTGTTTTTAAAGCACAGTTAAAATTTGAGATCAATTGGATATACCAATAAAAAGATAAAATTCAATTACCACACTGCTGTATAAATCTGGAAATATGATCGGTCGATTTTGAAACTCGACCGATAAACAGGTCAGAACATTCTTCAAAAATTCTGAAATTTACCAATGTTGTTCAAATTTTATATATCCAAATCATATACAAATTTGAAGTAAATAAGAGTTACACATAAAATACTAAAAATCATTTAGTGAGACATTCTACTTATCAAATTCTGTATTCATGTATCATTAAAACCCTATTTTGGGCCGATTAGGGTCTATGCTTCTCAAACCCTAATTCTCAAGAAAGAAGAACATTTAGACTTATTATTATAGTTAAAACATCCTAATTGTTATCATAATTAATTAGATTTCAAGAATGATTATTCCAATTAATCTTGTAATTGTCTAGGTAAACCCTAGTTTACCAATTAAGCTCAGATGGGGTCGTAACAACCAAGGTCAAGCTACCTTAGCAACACTTAACCATCAATAAAACAAAGACAAAACTTGATCGAAACAAATGAAAGTCATGGTCAAAATATAAGATGATCACCAAAGAAAACCACCATCATCAAGGAGGAAAACTACACATCAAAACGGTCACAAAAAACCCTAAAACATGTACTTTGGGAAATCACCATGAAAAGCTTTATGTAAGGGATAAAATCTCACATTTAATACATCCAAAATAGAACCTACACTCCATGTTACACTAAGGTACACGAACTTTATGCATGTGATTAAACTCCAATATCAAAAGAAAAGAGAAAACTATCTATTCCACCCACATCTCCAAAAATGGTATAAAGAATTAGGGTTTTGGATTTTAAACAAACCAAGCAAGATAATCACCATAATCCAAGATGTAGAACATTATATCATCTACTATCATGTTAGGATCATGATTTAAAGAGAGAAACAACAACATCAAAAGCAATGCAAAGTGCAATAGTAGAGAGGGTAGAGTGTTATATAACCCGCCTTAAGAGAAGGAACAAGCGTCAAGCTCTTGATCACCAAGGACGAAGATGAAGCTCCACTAAAAGCTCAACTCTGAGCCACAAGAGCACCTCAAGAGGAACAAGACACCATGGTCAAAGATAGCTCAAGAAAAGAGGGTAAGAAACCCAAGGCCAAACTAAAAGAAGAAGGTAGAATGAAAAGAAAACTTCCTCACACTTGGGTGCCAACTTGTAAAAACATGGCCTCCAACCCTTGTGATGAGGAGTTTTCTCTCAAGATGGCCACCATGGATAGTCCACAGTCTATGGCTGAGAAAAAGGGGAAGAAGGAAGGGTAGGTATACAAGGAAAATGAGATCATGGAAATTCATATGCTTACCAAGGCTGAAGATGACCAAGGGTTACCACAAGCACCAAGGGAAGGTTGATCGGCCACTAAAGCAACTAGATCAGCACTCCTTAGCTCCACAAAGCTTCATGGTTGCCAGAAGAGAGAAGAAAGGAAGGAGGGCTATAAAAATTCATGTTTGTAGAGGAGAGGGGTTATATGCATGAAGGAGGAGGGAAGTAGGGTGGAGATGATGTGTCAACACCGAAAGGCACGGGAGGGACACTTGTCCATAAAAACCAACATGCAAACACTATATGCATGCATGCACTAGATAGTGATACAACCAATGTTAGGTATCGACATCTTAAGGTAACTAACAAATTAGTTTCAGTCGAGACACACCAAGGGGTCGAGACAACACCAAAGTAACCTGTGAAGGTTGAGACAAAAGGTCACCAAAACACTCAAGGTCGAGACAAACCACAAAAGGACAACCCATCTCAACCAAACCACTCCAAGACCATCATGCTCAAAACAAAACCAAGATAACGTAGGTGTCTCAGTCGAGACACACCCAAGACACCTATTAGGGTCGAGACAAAGGTCGCTACACTCAACCATGGTCCACATGGTTGACACCAAACCAATCCTAGAAACCCTAATCACCACTGGAGATGTCACCACTTATCTAAGGCCCAACCAAGGTTCCCCAAAGCATCACACTCTCTCTCATGATGCCAAGGAAAGGAAGGTACACACTAGATGTGGCAAATTACAAGATAACCCTCACAATTAAGTAAATTGCAATTTCACCAAAAACAAGCACGAAAAGCACAAACATCATCCCAAAAGGCTCAAACTAAAAATTTAAGCTTTCTACAAGCTCTAAAAGAATATAAAAGGATTAGATCAAGGTTCTAAGAACTTAATAAAGCCAAAACAAACATGGTTATCCCAAAAAATAGGTCAAGGGTCTTACAAAAAGGGGTCAAAGGAGTTTCTTACATGTTGTTGTTTCTCTCTCTAAATCATGATCCTAACATGCTAGTAGATGATATCATGTTCTAGAGCTTGAATGATGGTGATTATCATGCTTCGTTTGTTTAAAACCCAAAACCCTAATTCTTCATACCTATTTTGGAGATGTGGGTGGAATAGATATTTTTCTCTTATCTTTTAATCTTGGATTTTGATCACATGCATAAGGTTCGTGTACCTTAGTGTAACATGGAGTTTAGGTTATATTTTGGATGTATTGATCGTAAGATTTTCACCCTTACATAAAGCTTTTCATGGTGATTTCCTAGAGTACATGTTTTAGGGTTTTGGTAATCATTTTTATGTGAAGTTTTCCTCCTTGATGATGGTGATTTCCTTTGGTGATCATCTTCTATTTTGATTGTGACTATCTTTTGTTTTGATTAATATTTGTCTTTATTTTGTTGATGGTTATGTGTTGCTAAGGTGGCTTGACCTTGGTGGTCGTAACACCTTGTACAGTTTTGGGTCACTACCCTTAGTTTTGTGCTTGGGCCGAGACATGTGGGTTTTTTTAGTCAAGACCATTGTCCCTTATTTTTTGTTGGTCATGAGGTCAGTTTTGGAGGTGTGGTCTCTACCTTGATAGTTCTATTTTGATTGACACCATATCTTGTTTTGGGCGAGACATCATGTTGAATGGTGGTCGAGACACTTGGCTTTGTATCTAGGGTCGCGACGCTATGATGGAAAGTGGTCAAGACATATGTTCTTGGTGTTGTGTTTTGGTCGTGACCATGCTGATGTGTTTCGGTCATGATCAACCTTGATGGGTGGTCGAGACCCATATGTTATGGTGGGTTGATTCATATATGAACACATGTTAATATATCGATTTGATTACAATAATGGTTATGCTTAACCCTAATGCACTCCAATTATGTGGGAGGTGAGGAATCTAAGGTTTGGTGATTACATGATGTGATGGAACCCTAATTTGGTTATAGGTGTGAAACTTTAACCCTAGTTTTGGGTCATGTTATGTGTTACTTATCATACATGGAGTGATTATCATATTATAATGATTTCTCTCTCTTGTTTATGAACCCTAACCTTAGAGGTGAAATGAATGGCATGGCTTGTGTATGCTATGGTGATGATTATATGGTATAGGATGATGGCTATAAGACTTTATGTGATATGATTGGGGGATTGATATCCTAGAGTTATGTGATTATGGTGATAGCCTAGTATGGTTGGGTGACATTGGTGATGGCCTTGTGAACGACAGTGCTACAAGTATCATGTCGTGATGATGTGACTATTTTACACCTTATATGTTTTATATATTTTGGAATTACATCATTCCCTTATCTTTGAAGATTTTTTGTTGTATTTGTAGATTGTAACTTTATTGATGCTAAATGACACTCAATTGGCATAACTAATAAAGTGAAACCCTAATTGTGTAGGTGCCCTGTCCCATAGATCCATTCCAGTGTCATTCTTAGTGTTGGATGGTGAAATGAGTCATTCCTAAGGGAAACTTGGAGCACATATGATGCGAGGATTTTGAGTCACTTTTATAGACTAATTTTACATGTGTTTTATGTGTTATTTAGTCACTTTTGTGGTTAGTATCACATGATTCACTCGCTTTAGTCTATAATCTCATTTTGCATCAAATCTAATGTATTTTATCTTTTTGGTTATAAATGATCATATGGATGTGTTTTAGCAAGGCTGATTCAGATTTATCTTGAATTTTCAGGAAAAACGAATATATGCAGCTATCGATACCATCGACAATCAAAAAGTGAAAGACAGTACTGTGCTCCCATTTCTTATGGTGGAGTGTGACTGAAATTGCAGTGGATCAGATCACAAGACTAATTGATAGAACCTTCTGAAAATATCATATGTCCCTCTCTAAAGACATGTGTTCAGGGCAACTAAAGGATTTCTCTCTTAAAATTTAGTCTGAGGTCACGTTAGCGTTTGGTCGGTTTCGGCTCAAACATCCTTGTCAATCACTTTTCCTTGGACAATAAAGATAGTCATTCATGTCCCCATATCCTGAAGCTGACTCACCCAAGCACATCCTCAGTTATGCAACTCAATTACTCACAAGAAAAAGATAAAAAAGTTTTCAATATGCTCATTTTTTCATGTGCACACAACCCAAGAGTAAAACTCCCACTAGAAATTATGCATTTATTGCTCCACAGATTACACTAGATAGATGTGGATCCTACAAAAGTGGTAAATCTAGAAAAGAAAAAAAAACTAAAATTTCAAAAGTAAAAGCAACATGAAAAAGTAAGTAAAAACTAAGATAGAGGGCTATTCCAACACCCCCCCAAGCTTGAATATGACTATGGCCTCATAGTCAACATTCTCACTTAAAAGGTGGAACAGCGGTACCCTTCGCTTTGAAGTGTGGTGAAGAAGGATGGTTGGATTCTCAAGTGGACCAAGTGATGCTTTCTATCTCCCTCTTTTTGGTGCCCCATTTGTGTGTCTTAGTGGTTCTAATACGTGACTTGCTTCATCCTTCTTTGCTCTGCAAAAAATGATGCAAAAAAATCTCACTTCGACACCTTTTACGGCCTGTTTTATGTAGCTGTCCTACAGGTGTCGATACCATCGACACCAAGGTCGATGGTATCGACTCAGACTCAACAATTTTAGTGTACCGATGTGTCTAAAATCCTGGGAAATCAAAAGTGTCGATATTTGGCTTGTTGATTTCCTCCTTAACAGAATTGCTTTGGCTTGTTGATTTCCTCCTGGAACATTTGTATTTCCTGGAAAACCTTACTGCGATGGTTTCTTCAAGCTTGAAATATCTATTGCCATCTGTGCTAAGGATGTCTCGAGTGTCCTCACCTGAGCCCCATGGCTTTGTAAGGTTTGCCCAAACTAATTCATGAACTCTCCCTGTTGCTTGATTTGTTTACCAAACGTGCTCATGAGTTCTTGATTCTATTTAATTACTTGATTGAGCAACTCATTGCTCTTTTCTTCTGCAATGGGTTGTGGCTTAGCTTCCGGATCCTGCAAGAAATTGTTGGGATCTTTCCAAGAAAATTTATTATCTTTCCTCCAAGAATAGTTGTTATTCCTATATCCCTGTTGCTGACGCATGAATTTCACCTGTGCTTCATCATCAGACTCTTCATTTTCTTTTGCCATAAGTTTCTTTGTAATAAGATCCATCTTGTCATTCAGTTCTTTAATGTCTTTAGCATCCCCTACAGATATAATTTGTTCAGGTGCATCTATGGTACCCCAGTACTACTTCTTTGTGATGTTCTTAAGAATCTCCCAACACCTTGTATCAGTATTGTTCAGAAAGAATCCTAATATTGCTGAATCTAAATTGCTTCTGTCATGCTCATTAAGCATGAAGTAGAAAATCTTCACCTGTTTTTCCTTGTCTAACCCATGATGAGGGCATCTTCTTAGCATTATTTGAAATCTTTCCCAGGTCTGTAAATAAGTTTCACCTGCATTCTGAGTAAAGTTGTGGATTTTTCTGATTAAATCATTAGTTTTCTCAGGTGGGAAGAAACGTTCAAAAAAGACCTCAATCATCTGATCCCACGTCCCAACAATCTCATCATCCAAATTATAGAACCACTCTCTTGTAGTTCCTACAAGAGAACTTGGGAACAGTTTCAGATACAGTGTCTCCTGCGGAAAACGATGATCATATCACAATTTTCCACGAAAGGGCTTATGTGGGCCACTGGATCTTCGTTCTTTAGTCCATGGAATGATTGAGTTTTGACTAGATTTATTAGTGTCAGATCAATTTTATAAGTCAGGATGTTGATTCCCTATCTCTTGATCGGCCCTTTGGATGTAGAGGAAGAAGACGCCTTGATCTTTTCCCATATCGTCTTTTCTTCAGCCATCTCTTCTTGTTTTGAATTTGAATTTACTCTCTCAGATTGACTCTGAATGTAGTGCTCCTCATCGTCTGATCCCGAAGATGGGACCTCTGGTAATGACTACGCGTAGTCTATGCTACACATGCTCACCATGCACTGGTACCTACAAAATGATATATTTCGTTAAGTACAGTGCTAGACAAATATAGATTTCTAAAAATTAGACAATTAATTGCAAGAATTAAAAATGTAGTTAAAAGAAAAAGGTGGCCTAGAGTGGCCGCTTATAGCACTCGTAGTGCCAACAATTGCTGCTTCCCCAAAAATGGTGCCAAAAACTTGACATGAATTTACCGTGCGTAGAACACAAGTGCACGCGTCAGAGTAATATAGGCCTTTATGAGGCCCGAGTCGAACTCAAGGAAACATAATTATTGGTAGACTACTACTAACTACTTGCAATCAGATAGACCGATTAAAATGATTTGAGAGTTGATTGAAAAAGAAAAGAAAAGGAAAAGAAAATAGAGCAATTGGTTATATATCTGGTTTAATCAATTCAAATGGGAATCTTTAGGATTGCGGTTTCAGTACATGTTCTTGTTATATGAATTCCTACATAGTTAACCTAATCCGTCTCTCATTCTGGGTAGTGGCATGTATTCAGAATTGCTCACTTTCGTGATACATTTCACTACCTAAATCTAGGTCGGTTCCACAGTAGTAGTAACCTATACCCTAAACTAAGTGCATGAGGTCCATACTCTAGGTTTCCACCATTAACTGTACATTGCCTTGTTCAAAGGATTTATTAGTTAATATGAACTTCGTCTCTTTTCAACCATTAATTCTTCTTTCAAAGTAATTGAAGGCGTTAGATTATCATTAGGGTGATCAATCATAATGATATAATGGAGAAAATGAAATCATACCACCGATTTAAGAGACAAATTATGAAATACTATGGTAAAAATGGCATACAACAATCACCCGGGCTACTCCTGGTCCTAAAGATAAAGGGGATTAGCCCCGCATGTTCATCTCAATGAAAGACATGACAAGAGAAAGGGAAAACATGGGGAAAACGTGAACAAAAGTGATGTAAACCCCTGAACGGAGGAGATCTGGGTGTTCCTCGATGTGGAATGAGCAATCTACGACCTTCCGACTGTGGAAAACGTCTTTTACGGCTCTCAGAACGGTCGGGGCGTGGCTTTGGGCTCCATTCTTCTCTCCTCTCCTCCTTGAGACTTGTGCATTGACTAATGACGTGATACCCTACTTAGGGCCACCGTAATTAGGTATATGCACCACTTTAGATCACCAAAAGATCACCACCATATGATTAGCAACGATCTGTAACAAAACCTGATCTAACGACATCGATACCATCGACGCGGGTCGATGGTATCGACCCATCTTCCTTTTTTTTCACGTTCCACGCTGATGCAAATTCGATACCATCGACTTTAGTGTCGATGGTATCGACACCTTTAGGCATCGCTTTTATCACCAATCCGACACTGAAGCTGGGTAAGGTCGATAGTATCAACTTTGTGTCGATAGTATCGACCAATTGACTGGTTGCTCGCTGTAGGTATCTCGTTACCATCGACTTCAGTTTCGATGGTATCGACTCATCTTGGTTCCTTGCGACTGTCTCACTGTAGCTGAGTCGATACTATCGACAGCTGTCGATGGTATCGACTGCTGCATATATTCGTTTTTCCTGAAAATTCAAGATAAATCTGAATAAGCCTTGCTAAAACACATCCATATGATCATTTATAACCAAAAAGATGAAATACAGTAGATTTGATGCAAAATGAGATTATAGACTAAAGCGAGTGAATCATGTGATACTAACCACAAAAGTGACTAAATAACACATAAAACACATGTAAAATTAGTCTATAAAAGCAACTCAAAATCCTCGCATCAACATACTTTTGAATATGTGGGGGTGCAAGTCAAGTACATCCTTGCATCCACAATTACATATTGTGTGAGACAACCATGCATGAGTTAATTCTCCTTGTGATATGTGATAGGTAGCAGTGTCACTGCATGTGATGTCTCCTGAACCCCTTTGCCTTATCTTTGTACTAATTTCTTGAATTATAAGCCAGTAAGAGGAATCAACTGCTGTACATTTTCTTCATATTTTTTCTTAGAATATTAATTTTTCTACTGCTCAATGATAATTGCCTAGTTTTTATTGATCTGCCTTATCTATTAGATACATATCATTTAGTTGAATATGCTCAACCTGCTAAGTATTTTATCTACCTTCTTAGTTAACTGTTCTTTATAGACATTGGTGGAGGGTTATATCTCTCACTGGTATGTTTAGTCTCACCCTATGGGTTTCCACATCTTTTAGGAGGTCATGCATGAATACGTAGAGATCATGCAGTTGAGGAAGAGTGACAACAAGAGAAGTAGTTGATAAGGTTGGATGTGCTTCTACTCTCTTGGTGATAGAGTCCTAGTAGTTTCCCCTGTACACTCAGTTTGGGGTGTTCTCAATGTTGCTTTGTGAATATGTTATTGATATGAGGTTTTTGGTCTTGTAATCCATGAATGTAAGATATTACATGTGTATATGTATATATGTGGAAGAGGTACCTCATGTAGTAGATGGACCACAGGAATGATAGTGTACAATGATGTAAGCACCTTGTGATATGATATGTAATGCATGTGGTAGACTTGGGGACTTATATGTGATAAGCTTTTAGGTTATGCTGATTATACAAAATTAGTTTTAATTTGCTGTGTTTTCTGGTAATTCACTTGCTTAGTTATAATTCTGTGATTGGTTTTGAGTTATCTCATTTGTGGCATATTGGGGCATCACACTTTTCTTCTGACCATCAACATTGTGAGGGTGTGATGAGACTGGGTGGCATGATCCTCGAGGATGATGACCCCAAGAAGCCCCTCCCCGATCTCACCGGCATGAACTACCACTGCGACACCTACAAGTAGTGCCTGAGGAAGCAACGCGGAAGGAAGATGATGAGCGAGGCGTTGGATTAGGCGATGATGACCCCAATTTGTTTGGGTGTCTTTCTCTCTCTCTCTATGTCTCTCTTTGTGCCACAAAGGCACTTGGTGGCCACTCCCAACACACCAAGCCACCATGGGCCACCCTCACCCTTGCTATCTCTCTACTGAGTGCATATCCTCACAAGCTATGGTGGCACACCAACACATCACCCGGACCCACACCCGTCTTGCATCTACTCTCTCTCACACAGTAAGAGAGAGACAGTGCTAGCCAATGCCTCAGTGCCACGCCAGCCTGGGGACCCGCCACAGGGAGTGCACAAACGATGCCCTATGTGGCCTTCAAATGGGAAATGAATGACCCAGATTAGCCACGACATCATTGATTAAATGATGCAACGCCTTCCCATATCCTTCTACTATAGTTTTGATTAAAACTTCTAAAAAATCATATCTTGCACATATTGTGGCCAAATACAACATATAATATATGATTTTTGATCTTCTGGACAAGATCTATCTAATGGTGATAGTTCATGAGCTGATTCTTCCTATTGTTCCACTGATGTGCAAAAAATGATAACTTTGATGTCATATTGCATGGTTCAACCTATTTAATACTCAAGTTTTCCCTTTACGCTACACAATCCTACCTTCACCTTACAAAAGTAACCTTATTCTATGTTGGACTATTATAATCCATAGGACCATCTTATTGAGCATATAATGACTACTTTCAACCTAAAATTAGTTCCTTTATGTTCATGCATAATCAAGATTAAGAATTTGGCCTAGTTTTTCATCATCTAATATTTTTATATCAAAATCAGTAGGTAAAGGGGTACTTTTTACCAATTTTGATTGATATATTATACCACTTTGCCATGAGTAGCTCAAAGACTCACTTTTGTACACTATTATGTCCTAAAATATGATGTATATGTACCAACATGATTGAACTTCAAATTCTTATGAAAAAGTGGTTCCCTCTGACCAAACCACTTGGTTAACCCTCTAATATGTCCCCCTAATGTCTTGTGATATGCAATGCAATGTAATAAGCTCATCTACTCTTGTTCTACATATGACCTACTTATGGCACATAACATGTTTTAAATGAAAATGTTAACTATTGGGCTTGAACCTTGCTAGATCATACTCCAATGTTAGCTATGATATCTTAATGACTCTAAATTAGTAGAATCATCACACTTTAGATCTACATCCTAACTTGCTCAACTTATTGCTTATATGACTTGGAAATATGACTAGATTGCATGGAATGAATCTGATGTGGCTAATTATGATCTTGCATGAATAGACTATGATGTAATCTAAATGTTATGCTTCCCTTACTCCTAATCAAAATCTAACTTTGTCTAACACTACTCATAATATGGATGGTTCACCTAGACCTAGGGATAAATGATGATCCTTGAACTATGTTGATTAATGATATGCATGGTTGGAAGTTTGGAACTATGTTGAACTATTTGAAACCTAGGACTAGGGGAACATCCACATGAATCATATGATGATTAGATTAGGGGAATATCCACAATAATCATATGATGATTAGATTATCAAGCCCTTTTGATCTCAAAAACCATCCTATATCTTTTCTTTACATGGTTACCTTGGTTTGGACCATCTCTAGTAATCTCACTCATGGTTTATAGCTTACTCTATACTTGTAAGTTAAGATTTTCTCTTGACCCTACTATGTTATTGTCTTGTTTGTATGTATGCTTGTAGGAAAGCTTGGCTAGATAATTACTTGTTTGATCTACTTGTTCCCTATGATTAGTATGTTCACTTTTCTTGAAATATGTTGAACAAACTTTGAACATAATTGAACTTGTTCATTATATAGGCCTTATGTTCCTACCTATATTCTCGGGGTAAGGGCACAAGGTTGGGCGACTTACTTGAGATGTCAAGATAAGGTGGACCATGTCGATAAAAAGTGTTGGCTAATATTGAGCACCCTTATGGACCCTTCCAATGGGAAGCTAGTCAATGGCTATAATATGATGTTAAGTACAATGGATATATACATAAAACATACTTCTTATAAAATAATGTTGTTAAGTGTTCTCACCTTATTTCTACTTCTTGCTTAATATGATGTTTCCCACAAAGCAACTTTTATTATACTCTTAAACTTTTTACATTCTCTTTAATAGTGTACTTAATGCTTTAGAATTAATATGTTTTGATTATCGAATTTGTAGTTGTCAAATGAAGATCCACTGCATACAAATCTCTAAGCTCTAAAATGAATCTCCAATGGGTATGCTTGAATCTAGAAATGGGTACATATCTTTCATCTCAATGTTTAGAATCTTGTTATCTCTTGTTGTTGTTGCTTTTACATATATATTACCTGTGTGAAATATGTTTACCATTATACATACATGCACCCAATTCCAATCGTCTTTGGCATTGTAGCCATTATGAATGTGGACTTAAGGTAACAAATAGATCTATGATAGGAAACTCCATCTTGTCCATTCTAATAGGATGACAAGAGTTTTGGTGGTCTGTGTGGACTTTCATAGAGGACAGGCATCCTTTGCCTGAAGCTAGGAGGATGTCATCAGCCATAGCCCATAGAGAGATTACACGACCCACTACAGACGTTGTTCCAATCTACTATCTATAGTGAAGACTAGGAGATGCACAAACACCGTCTAAGAGCAACTAGAATTTAATTGCAGTGCAATGAGTTGTAGTCGTTGGACTTGCTCAAGGGACAGGTATAAACTCATTCAACCATCTTTCCTATTTCATAGTTATTGATGGGGTCATTCTATTCTGGGGAATACAGATAGTAAAAGAAAATTTCCTCTTCCTTACTAGGAGCCCATATTACTCAATAGTAGTATCAGAGCCACGCCAATCTACTATTTTTTGGTATAATCAATATGATCAATTTTTTGTTTTATTGTTTATTTATTGCTTATTATTTGAATACTTAAACTGCTTAATGCACATATCCGATCAAAGTCCACATATAGTCCCAAAATAATATATATATATATATATATATATATATATATATATATAGGGTAGCGATCTAGTGAGAAACATCCTACGGTGAAAGCATGATAGGCATGTGAATAACTACTAATAAGTAACTATTTTTTTAAATCCAACCATATAGATGGAAAAAACATCATTTCATTTACCTTGTCGCAAAAAATCATTGCAATCAGACATTGTTTACATGTCCATATGTACAATGTACACTTTTTACATCCAACGGTCAACCTGAAATTCAATATCAAGCATCAAAAAATATTAGGTTGTTGTGAATGATCTACGAATTGGATGGTGATAAAATTTTGTAGGAAGGTAGATAATAAGGTATAATTATAATATGTATGGTTGGATTATGAAAAATTGATCTATGTGGAGAGTTATTCAAATGCCTATCATACTCTCACCAGATATGTTTCTCACTAGATCGTTGTCCTATATATATATATTCAATTTAAATGTGTCATCCTAAAAGTAGTTTTGATGGTGGATATGTAACATGGTTATGGCCAATAACCCAAATATATATGTGTGATTGAATGGTATATTTTATTCCTATTTTATCTTGGGTTTCTTACTGAGCCCCTACCTTCTTATTCCTAATGTAAAGTTAATTTGTTCCTACCTCTGCTCCCCTCGAATGTAACTCGAGGTTTCTCATTACAATGTATTATGTTTAGTAGAAATAGGATAGTTTCTTTTATTGCAACGACGAAGATGACAATCACCATCAGGAGAGACGACCAACTGGAGGACCAAGAAGGAAAGACTATAGGAGGTGCAAACTGACCGACTAGTGGGTCCAACTGGGCATTTGGAAGGAATCAAGACACCAGTTGGACAAGAGGCCAATAGATCATTTCAGGTGACCAGACAACCGACCAAGAGGCAATAGGACTAATTTAAGGGTTGAACTGATCAACCTAGATGGGCAAGAACAGGTCTACATCAAAAACAAGATCATGCATGTGATGTGATGATAACCTAGGTTGTAGTAATTCCTTGTGGCTCCAAGGAATTACCATAGTATGGCCATAACGATTGCCTTTTGTTTTATATTGCATGTTTATGTTGTGGGATAGAGCATGTATATGACATGTACTATATATATGTGGTGATTGTATAAAGTATATATATATATATATACACACACACATATATATATATATATATATACATAAACTCCCTCAAATATAATATTAAGTCTAAAATGATTTCCAAATGTGGCACACATGAAAAGATTGATCGACAAAGTGTGGGCATCCCAAGGATGGTGCACTGCCTATCTCATGGAAGTGTGATGGTAACAGTGTGGGAACCCCAAGGGTGGTGCATTATAATTGTGCTGGCTTTTGGGTCACACTTAAATGGTGATTCTTAGAGCATCTAAACCCATAGCCATGTAGATGATTAAGGCAAAGAGTTGTGCATATCATGTATCCAATATTTTCATAAGATGCAATTGGCAGGGTAATAACCAAACTATTTTGGAGCTTGACTCAGTATAATATTGTATGTTGCAATATTCCAAACTGCAAGAGTCTCTTAATAAACATCGTCAAATTTTACAATCAAATAAAAAATGAGTTTTTGAAAAAATTGCAAATTCTTTGTAGAATCAAATCGAAATATACAATAACACCTTTTCTCTCAAATCAGTCCTTGAAAAGGACAAGTTCAATGGAAACAATTCCATGACTGGTATAGGACGCTGAGAATTGTTCTCCCATAGGAGTGCAAGCTCTATGTCCTAGAGATACCAGTGCCAAAAGAACCTCTTTCTAATGCTCCTAGGTATAACCAAAATGCTTACAAGAAGCCTACTGAGGATGTCATGGATGTCAAATGCCTAATGTTGTGTTCAATGAACTATGAGTTGCGAGGATAGCACGAGAACATGGAAGTTTTGGAGATGGTCAGAAATCTTGTGAACATGTTCTAAGACCAGGTAGGACAAGAGAGATATAATATCTCAAAAGCATTGTTCAAATGTAACATGGAAGAAGGAGATCTAGTTGTTCCACATGTGCCCAAGATCATTGGGTATGAGAGAACCTGTCAAGATAGGGATTCTCCTTGGGTCAAGATTTGCCCACTGATGTGATTATGTAGTCTCTACTAGAGTCATATAGTCATTTGGTCATACTGCAATATGAATAACTTTAACAAGCCATTGACATAGTTATTGAGCATGTTGAGAATAGTTGAGGCACAAATGAAGAAAGACAAACATGGGAGACCTCAAACCATTCTTTTTTATTGAACAAGCTTAATTACCATAATTAGGTTCTTAAAACATTAACCAAATCTTATTATGTTCTTTAATTTCATGTGACAAGCTTAAGTTTCACATTTGGTCCAATTTGGACATTGTTTGTGCAAGTTATGCAATTTTATGCATATTTTGGACTTTTCTACAATTTACCCAAATCTGATGTTTTGCTTGCAATTTCTCACATGCATTATGATCCTTAGATGTTTTCTTATCAGTCTTGAGCTTTTTGAGTCATGGAGTTCTTAATTGTACCTTGTTTTGGTGGAATTACCCTTATAGGGTTGAACTAGGGTTTACCCCCCAGAGCCACCTTCAAGGTGAATAGTCAATGGTCCTTCTATTAGGTGAACAACCAGTGGTGACCCCTAGAATTTTAGTAGGTTTATAATTTTTTTCTATGATCCCATTGGACAAATGGTTCACTTAAAATGTATGTTTGAACCATGGTTCATGACCTTTTGAGATAGAACCTTAACAAATGATGGTTTGGGAGGGCCACAACCAATGGTTGGCCTCAGAGGCCAACAACTGATGGCCTAGAAGTCCTCAAAATTTAGTGGACCTTCTTATTCCATGTCCTAAGACATGGACACATGGAAAGTAGGTTGGACATCACATGCTCTTCTTCTTCCTTATCCATAAAGCTTTATATACTCCTTCCTTAGCCCCCAAATGAAAACTTTAGTTGATTATCTGTTCTCCCCTACCTAGAGCTTTGTCTTCCCTACTTGGTTGTGGAAAGGGGATACCAAGGTTGAATAAGGTGATCGACCTTCTTTATGGAGAAAGTAAAGCTTATATCTACCAATTTCTAGGGTTTGTGAAGCTACCTTAAGGTGTTTTTGACCAAAATGAGTAAGTTTCTCCTTCTCCTTTCTCATTTTTCCTACTATTCATCTTCTTCCTAGACGAAACCACGACCTTCATGGTAAATCATGCTCTAAAGCTCAAATGACTCACCTTTCTTACTCCTTATGACTAGGGTTTACTTCCCTTGTGGACAGAAAGCTAGATGACCGAGTTCATGTTTTAAACTAGATTTTTCCACATTTCAAGCTCAACTTTTCTTGTTGCTCAAAACCTTTTCGTCTTCCTATAGGTGAGGTTTATAACCCTCTTCTCATTTATTTCTAACTACAAGCTTGCTTATTCTTGCTCTTGCTCCAAAATGGAGATCTAAGCACTTAGAAGCAATGCTTGCCTAGGGTTTCAATTTTTATGTTTTTTCTTGCCTAGTTCTCAGATCTAGATGAACCTAAAACCATGTGCACGTTCTTCATAAGGTATAGGAAGACTTAGATCAGGTTGGTATGACAATTGATTGTGCTAAGAACATATCAAATGTTGGTCTATACTTAGGTTTGTAAGTTGTTCTCTTCTTTACACATGAACCGATAGTCACTTTTGTGACAACCAATGGTGTTATCTTCAGGACAATCAATGGTGATGACCACTGGTGACAACTGATGGTATCAAGCAATGGTCACACCTCATGTCAGTGTTAGGCTCTTTTGGAAGCTTAATGATCAATGGTTTAAGTACCCTAAAAGTTGGCATAACCGATGGTGACATTAGCTCAACATATGATGGAGATAGATGATGGTAGTGCTGACCCCATCAACCGATGGTTACACAATAAGCCATAAACTATGGTGGTCCAATAGAATACAATTGATGTTGAATCTAGGTTTCATATGTTACTTCTTTTAAGCTCTAGACCGATGGTTTCTTGGATCAAATGACTTAAGGGTTAGACCTACACTCTAATTGATGGTTTTGAATGATGAACTAGATCCAATGGTTGAGATTGGGTGATTCAACATCCAATGTTTTAGAGTGAAGGTTTTAGTGTAAGGGTTTGGTAATGGTGATGTGAATTCCATGATTTCCCCCATGTAATCAACTTAAGGAGTTTGTTGGTTGAAAAAATGAATGGCCCGCTTTAAATGTAAAACTAATGGTTGATTTTATCCCTACAACTGATGGTACCCTTTATGTTACTAAATAAGAGATGTTTAGGGAGAGATGGTGACTCTTTCTAGGATGCAACTCAATGGAATTATAGGTGGTTTGTTCAAGGTGTATACTTATGTACACAAGCAATGGTTTTACCTTCTTAACAATCCAATGGTTTTGGGTTGATATTGTGTTATGATGGTTTGGTTTGAATGATGTTGAAACCAATGAAGGTTTTCCCTTATTTCTATAAGTGTTACCTTTTCCCTCATATGAATAGAATTGGTAATCACCATAATGAATTAATGGGTAACCCTAATGAAGTATAGCTTGTTACACCTAACCCTAATATAACCAAGTGATGATGGTTGATCATGAATAGCCCCCCTTGAATGATTAATAATCATGGAGTACTCTCTTATTGTGGTTGAATCTTAGTATGCTATAACCTGATGGTTAAACCTTGAGTTATGTGTGGATCCATACTTGAGGATTGTATGGAATGCGATGGTGATGCTTCACCTTATGCATCCATGATCCAAAGGGGATGCCATGAGTTAGGGTTTGGATATCAGTGTTGATTTGTAACATCAAAGTAACTTATCTTGTTGAACATAACCCTCACATTAGTAAATGATGGTAGTTAGTTATGCTACCCTTCCTTGAATGGTTAATATAATGATGGAATACCCTTCCTAATAATTGATTGCATCTCTAATGTTTAACTAGTGGCCATCATATCTTTATGACTTATTCTTTCTTATGTTAAATGTGTGCACTATCAGTGTGATGATGGCCTATAATATAGTTTCCTTATATGTTGATATAATAAAGGAATTCTCTTAATGCTAAAGATAACCATGTTGTGTTATCATGTAAACATCTTTTAATTATTTAATGGAATATCATGTTGAGCTTGTGCATCACATGTGTGGTGATGTTTGTTGAGCCTTGTTATAAGGCTTGGAAAGATAATGATGAAATTGCAGGGAATGATGTGATGGTATTAATGACCTTTTGGCATTGTTGAGCCATGAATGAGGCATAATACTCTTATCTTGACAAGGGTTGATACCCTATGATGTTTTGATAAGGATTTATATCATGTGATAGTGTGATGACAAGTTTGGACTCATGAATGGCAATGAATTGTGATGACCCAACGGTCGAGCCACCACCAGTAATTACACGGAATAACTATTAGTAGTGGATTAACAAAAATCACTAAAAATTAAAACCATTTCGCAAAGAAATCCATTGACAGGAAAATCTCAAAGAAATAACCACGACAATATATACATCATGGTTTACATTGTACATACATTGTGCCATCTTATCTCGAGGATATCATATACCAGTTGTTTTGCCCAAACATATACATAAGCAACCTAAAACCTCGAGGCATAAAATCCAAAATCAAAGATCATTTAAAAAACTATTTTGTACTAACTCCCAAGGACCTGAGAGTACGAAGACAACATGTATTTAATCTGTATCATATAAAACATGATACCTCATACTTGGCTATGCTCATCATCTCATGATACCAGCATGGTTACATAACATCACCATGAAATACAAGAGAAATACAACCTTCCCATTATTAGGGTTAGGGTTTCCCCTTTCAAACTGATTAGGGTTTCAAGCTAATTAGGTTTTCAAACAAATTAGGGTTCAAGTTCATATTATTAAGAATCAAAACCCTGATTCATAGCTCCACTCATATTAGGAGTGTCAATGTATGCTCAATAAATGATTATCATACAAGGATGAGTTTCTCTCTCATCCTTACTAGGATATAGATTAAATCATACCTTATTGAGTTGGATCAATCCTTTTCTCAAGGTACATTGGCCTACATTTATCAAAATGCATTAAAATCTATACATCTTAAGGTATCATTTAACATAACACACTTCATTTGTTACTCCATCAAGTATACTGGATTTGAGGTGCTTCCACCATATCGGGCAAGATGTGTGTGCTCGCTTCTATATCGCCCAAGAGGTGTGGGCTTGCTTCCATATCACCTAAGAGTTGTGGGCTTTCTTCCATATAACCTAAGAGGTGCGGGCTTGCTTCCATACTGCCCAAGAGGTGTGGGATTGCTTCCATATCACCTAAGAGGTGTGTGTGTGTGTGTCACCATATCATGCATAGTGTATACTCATCGCCATATCATTCTAGAGATGTATGATCATCAGAATATCGTGTAAGAGGTGTGTGTAGCATCATATCATGCATGAGGTGTATCCTTCATCACCATCTCGTGCATGAGGTATATCCTTAATCACCATATCATGCATGAGGTGTATCCTTGATCATCATATCGTGTATGAGGTGTATCCTTAATCACCATATCGTGCATGAGGTGTATCCTTGATCACCATATTGTGCATGAGGTGTATCCTTGATCACCATATCTTGCATGAGGTATATCCTTGATCCCCATATCATGAAAGAGGTGTATCCTTGATCACCATATCATGCATGAAGTATATGTGTGTGTCACTCATATCGGGTTGCTCAAAATTAGGGTTTTGGCATGTCGGGTTAGACATTTATGTTCATAACTCTTCAAACCTTCATGGTGTCAGCCTACCCTTCACCATGTGTTAAGTGATATCCTAGACAACTGGATAGTCTCAACCAACCCAAGTGTACAAATCGATAGGGGTGTGGGGTCCCAAGGTATATCGGGTTTCATATCACCATATTGAGTTTCATCACCATATCGGGTTAGAGGTGCTTCAACCTGATATCGGTTTGTGCTATGATGATGTCATTATCATCAAGCTCTAGACTTTATTCCTTACTATCCTAGTTCATGGACACATGTCTATGCAACTGTTACAACTCATAGATTCATCAATTATTTAAGAAAACTCAAAATTGAAACAAGATCATCAAGTATAGAAAGATTGAAGGTGAATAATAACATGATTGGATTCAAGTTATATAACCCGCATCAAGAGAAACTTCAAAGCTCCAAAGCTTCATGTTCCCCATACATGCAAGGAATCACCAAAGATAAGAATTTGGTGAAGAAGAAAAGAAAGGAAGAATCACAACCCGAGATTCATCTTCAACCAAGGTTGAATATGACCATGTATTCACTTTAAGCTTAAGGTTCGAGCTCCTCCTTTCTCCTCAACTCTATGCATAATATCTAATAGAAAGAATGTGATAAGGTTCGAAAAGTTCACTAGTAGGTGAAAGGAGTGGTATATATAATTGAGGTTCATGAGAGAGTGTGTATAGGAGGTGTCATCATCTTATTCTACGAGGTACCACATGTCCATGCATGGTGGACACGTGTCCATTCACACATATTTATCTTGACATGAAAAACTCTTGAGGAAGTTATCTTGTTGAGCAAGACATTTCAACTCAACATCACTTCATTCACAAACCAATACACTTTTTCTAAGGAAAGTTGTAAACTAATATCCATCACCTTCTTGAGGTGCTTAACTAGTCATGGCAAAGGCAAAGAGTCAAAAAAACGACATGGGACCTCCTCTATGGCTCCTTGGCTAATAGGTACTCCCATATAAGCTCTACAACTCGATACAACTTAATTAGGGTTTCAACTATACAACTCTTCTTGATAGTGGCAGTTTTCCCACACTTGAATCTCAACTAAACATCAAATATTTGAGTCTAAATGATTTTTCATGGATTACTTATCAAAATTTCATCTAATTTTTCTCATTTCACCATATTTTCACATGCACATCTTAAAACTAAAAAATATATTAAAAACAAGAGTGTGTGTGTGGTTTCTTGGAAAGTGTAGAAACAAAAAAAAGTATCAAAAAGGGAAGGTTGGGTGAAAAATTCCCAAACCTAGGTGGGTTGCCTCCCACAAGCGCTCAGTTTCATGCCTTCTGCTGGGCTTCTTGGAGATTCTTTAATCATTCATCCATTTGGCATCCTCATGTGCCCATTTTTACAATAGATACATCTCTCATTTACATTCAAGCTATGTTCCACATCCCTTTGATCACTAAAGTTGTCATTAAATCCTTCATGTATATCTCCTTCTCTTGAATGACCAATCAAATTCTTGAAATGACCATATCTAATATCCTCATCTCGAACTCGCTGATTTGAGGACTTTTGTATGTTGATCTTTACTTTCATGTCCATGAAAGAGACTGTCATTATGCTGATGTGAACATGTATCTCGACTTCAACTGTAGATAAAAATGGTCTCCCCAAGATGATGGTGATCTTCCTATCATCCGACTCCATGTCAAGAACAATGAAATCAGCTGGGAACTCTTCTCCTCTTTCCTTGTCAATCATCACCAAGACATTATCTACTCATCCTATAGGCACTTGATGGAGCGATCTGCCAATTGGAGAGTGCAATGTGCCTGTTTGAACTTGCCTAAACCCAACTCAACATAGATACTATATGGCTTCAAATTTAAACTAGATCCCAAATCAAGTAGGTATTTGCCTATGTGATGTCCCCCAATGTAGCAAAGTATGATTTGGGCTCCTGGGGATTTCATATTCATTGGGAGTGAGTGTTGGAGGATAGAGCTCACTTGTTCAGTCAACTTCACTTTCTTTGGTATCCTCCCCATTGACCTTCTCTTCACAATGCATAAGCTCTTAAGATACTTGGAATATGATGGGATTTGCTTAATAGCTTCCAACAATGGAATATTGACCTTCACTTGGCGAAACACCTCAAATATGTCAACATTGTGCTTTTGTCTCCTCCTCACTTTTGGTGGTTCCTCTAATGCTTCAATGAATGGTGGCTGACTTGCTTTGGCCTTGCTTGCATCAACTTTAGGTGGAACACTAGGGATGGTGGGACTTGCAAATGGAGTGTGAGATGGAGCACATGGTATCCCAAAATCAACATGATGTATCATAGAATCATCTTCGGCAATCTCAATCACAGTATCACCAGTTCACTGCTTTTGCTTTGCTTTATCAACCTTTCTTTGACTAGTGGGTTGCTCAAGAGATTTTCCACTCCTTAGAACTGTCACAAAACTTCCTTTCTCATGGTGGACAGGGGGATCTAGTTGTGGCTGTAGAGGAGGTGGAGGTGACACTTGGTGTTGAAATTGAGGTGGAGGAGAGAATTTATGTTGGAAGGTGAATTGTTGAGAAATTTGTGGTAGTGGAGGGGGAGGTGGTATATAAGGCTTGGGATCACCTTGAAAGTGGTATATGGGCTGCACTTGCATGGGAGGTGGACTATAGAAAACTTGTGAAGAAGGCATTGGTCCACTTGCTTCGTTGAAACTCAAGATGGGTTTTGAAGATAATTTTTCTTCTTAGAGAGAAATTATGGAAGATAGCTTCTCTATCCTCTCCTCAAGCCTTATCACATTCATTTGTATGCCATCAAATATTTTCAACCTAGAGTGAACCTCTTCCTCAAACATTGATCTATATCTTGTACTTTATCTATATCTTGTACTTTGTGGTACTTGGTAGCTATAGGAGTGAGGTGTATTCTTTTCTTTACCATAGAACACAATAGAATTGACCGGTGGCAAGGAACATTTGTCACCTGGTTCTTCATGAAACTCACCATGTCACCAAGAATCTTCATCACTTGCAGACTTGAGTCATTACGAGTTGGAGATGTCATATCAAAGGCATAGCCACTGTCATTCATCATGCTAGAAGCTCATATTCTTAAACCTTCAACCAACTGCTCATATAAGGGCCATATCTCCTCGGGTGGCCTAGCCATGAAAACTCCTCCAAAGAGGAATCTACTAAGGTTTAGCTCTTTGGCGATAGACTGGAGTAAAACGACTGGACTAGCTTCCACAAAGGGATCTCATGGTGCGGGCACTCTCTCAACATCTTCTTAAACCTCTCCCATGCATTGTGAAACAACTCATTGCTCATTTGACTGAAACTTGTCACGACACGCCACATTTGTGTCAACTTTCTATAGAGTAGAATTTTCTTAAGAGTGCATTATTCATCACTTCCCAACTCACGATTTCCCTTCTTGAGTCATAAAAATCTTTGGCTTTATCTTTGAGGGAAAATCAGAACAAGGTCATTCAGATTATGTCATCACTAGCCATCAGAATCTTGAAGGTGGAGCATACTTCAAGAAAGGAGTCCAAGAGCTGCTAGGGGTTCTCACTTTCTGAGCCATAGAAGATGGCAGGAGCCCAAGAAGACCTGGAGGGATGGATAATTTCTCCCTTGTATTAAGTAATCTTGAAGTGGCTTTTGGGGTGAATTTTGGCCTTCCATCTTGCCTTCCCTAGAGTGGCTTGCCACACATACAAGGCACAATCAAACAAAAGAGAATAAGTTAGCAAACCAATATGCACAAAGAATGTAAAAGAATAAAGAATAAATAATAGCAATGATGAGGGTAGTAGGAAAAGTCAAAGCAAAACTAACTAGCTAGGCCGAGCACATTTCTCCCTGGCAACGACGCCAGGAAGCTTGGTGCATTTCTACCAATGGTGTTACACACTACTCAATTGGAGTTTGAATAGATGCAACCCCTCTAATAGAAGCACACGGTGGATTATACTTTCAAAATTTATAATGGATCTATACTCAACATACTTGAACAAACTATAACACTACACCTTTAAGCACACGAGGTCGTGTCGTAGTATATGAGGGGTGTAAGTATATGGTCAATCCACAAGGAGAAAAGGGGGAACTAGATCTAGGTTAGTTTTTAAGATAGGTTCCTACTACAGAGTCTAGGGTTGAAGGGTTTAAATGTGATGTTTTGATTGATTACACTAAGTTAAACAAGAAAGAAAGTAAAAGAAAGCAAGCAAGAATAAAACCTAAGTTAACCCCAGACAGTTAATTCTAATGAGCAAGAAAAAATAGGGCAAGGCAAGAAAAGAACAATCTGTACTAAGGCAAGCAAGGAAAGGTCTACACTGCACTAAACTGGTAAACAGGGCTAAAGAGAAATTAAAGACCTAAACTAGCAAGAACAAAGCAAGAACCGATAAAAAAGATATCTAAGCAAGAAAAGAGCTAACTAAGTAACACTAGCTAAGAAAGATGGAAATTAGGATTTTAAAGAAATTAAGGTAGATATAGGCTGTTTGGGGGATATACTTATCAATTAGGTTGGGAGTGACATGTGAACATAATGATCTCATTTAGACTATCAAACCAAACAAGAAGTTAGACTCTAATGAACTAGTATAAGCTACTAACTGGCCATCGATATGCTGGGTTGTGTATAAGGGAACTAGTCCCTAACACTCCCTACTACCCTTGTGAGGCTCAATTGGGTTAGGGTTTAGGTGTAACTCAATTAGAGTCTAAACCAGCATAGTTTTCTAGGTTAGATGATTTTAGGATGATTAGGGGTTGAGGTTAGTAATGGGAGTGGAAGTGAGGTTTTAGGCCTCCCATCACCCACATTCTAGCCTTGAGAAATATCCATGCTAAGCACAAAAAATTCATCTAAACTAGCTACTTAGATATCTTAACTAGGGTTAGGAGAATTGATAAGAATTTAGGAGGATGGGTAGCTAGCTAGGGATCCAAGAATTGGACCTAGGAGCAAATCCCAAAATTCAAACATATAAGCAAATTCCCTAAATTCCTAAGTGATTTCAAGCACAAACCAACAAGAAATTCATGAAGAGTGAGATAGAAATAGAACATAATCATTACGAAACAAAATTACAATGTTTACATATCATTTCCTCAACATGGTATCAAAGTAACATATTTCACCCCAAACAACCCACTCAAGGGGCCTAGCTACTCATAGCAATGCAAAATGAAAAAAGAAAGGAGAAAGAGGTAGATGAAGAAATGGAGCTTGGTGTAGATGAAGCATTCCTCCAGTTCAGCTACTATAGGGCATCCTCCTCTCTCCTCCATGGTGCAATGGCATGGGATGATGGTGGAAATGGGTAGAAACAAGAAGAAACTAGGGTTTTGGTGTTGGAAATGGTGAAATGGAGTGGAATGGAAGTGACAATGGATTGGAATGTCTAGGGGGGGAATGGAGTGGTAGGAGTGAGCTAGGGGTGGCCAACCTTGTGATCCATCTGCCACCTAGGTATATATAGGTGTGGGGAAAGCATTAGGTCAAGTAGGGTTAGTATGGGAAATGTAGTGTAAAAATAGCTAGGTTTTTGTGAGTATCACGGTCGTGGTGGTCACCATGACTGTGGTGGGCAAGGGTGAGGACGATTGTGGTGGATGGGAACGACTGAGGTGAGAAATGGGAAAAAATCATAGGAACTTGGTTGATTTTGTACTGGAGGTGGCACGACCATGGTGGTCATTACGACCTTTGTGGAGCTATGGTAGCCTGACCATGGTGGTCCCCACGACCATGGTGTCTCGGATTGCACAACTCGTTCTTGGATCCACAGTTTTTCTGCCTCTACTGTCAGATGATCGTGCAAGGTGGCACGACTATTCTGGGTCAGTTCACCAGTACCATTCTGAGTGGTATGATCGTGGAGGTCACACCCTAGATTCCTATTCAGATATCAAATCTTGACATTTAATACATTACCCAATCAACCCTTTCACTTTAGGAAAACTTAATCAATCCATAACTCTTTCTCCTTAATTTTGATTGGAAACAAAATTTAAAGGAAAGCTTTTAATGATTAAATCTATATATGGGCAAGATTTGGTGTCAAAATACAAAAGTTGGATATTCTTTTCTTGCCCCTTAAGTAATTGACTTATTTGATTCATTTAAGGCATATAATAACTCTTTTCCCATCCAAAATTGGCAACCAATCCTATTTTTGTGTATTTTCTCTTTGAGTTCAGTATAAGACTAGATAAATCTTATTAGATGCCTATATCTTATCTTTTCTAAAAATTTCCATAGAATTCCTTATTTAGTCATTTAACTTTTAAAGTAATGCATTAATTCATTAGATATAATTCCCTTATGAGATCCCTTGAGACATAATTTGAGATAATAATTTATTTCGCACTCAAATGTTATTATTTCTACCTTTTATGTCTTTTTGAGTAACTTCTTTGGAGGAGAGATAAAAGAGAAATGATAAATGCTAGATTTTCCTTTTCTGTATATTGGACTCATTTAATCATAATGAAATTAGGGAACATATTCCTAATTCTCTCTCTTTATTTCCTATTCCAAATCATGTATCCAATATTTGGGGTAAATAGCTTTAAAGTCTAAGTTTTAAATTTTACAACTAGAAATTTGCAATTTAGACCCTAAACGTATTTTATTCCAAAATTGGGTGTTACACTAGAGACAATCTTCGTTGTCATAGATGAGCAACTTTGAATCCTGGTTGCAATGGGGCTCATCAGACTGCTGTGCTTCCCGATCCACACCACGGACTGCAACTACAAACCTCATCTTCTTCAAGAACTCCTCTTGTCATGCACTACTGGTTGACGTTGTCCTACGAGCAGCAGACAACGGCCTCCCACCTCCAGAGAAGTTCACACAGTCTGCCTAGAACTCATGTCATCCTACTAGAATGGATATGAAGGAGTTGTCCCTCCCGTTGGTGTACTAGTCACCAACTTTCTCTCCCACAACAATTATCTCAATTGCTCCTCTCCCTTGATGTTCCTCCCTAGTTGGGTAGAACTTTCTTTGGCTCTTGTGGGTACCACAACTTGATTGGACAACATTTGTTAGAGAAACTGATTCTCAATTGTGTGTGTTGCACTCTGGGAGGCCCCAATACCCCTCTATTTATAAGTGAGGTTTGGATCCTGGTTCCCAGTTGATGCGGGAGTGGAAGGGACCGCAAGATCTTGAATTTTTGCAACCTGCAACCACTGAAATGGCCATCTTCCACACCAAACGATCTTCTGGCATGTGACATGGTCATCTCCTACTGCAAGATGGTAGTTTCATACTTTCCCAATTGTATATGAAATTGGCAATTTTAATTTCAATTAATATCATGTATAATTCCTTGCACTACAAGTAATGTGCAGTCGAAATGAACATGATCCAGAACCTTCCCTCAGGTAAACCAAACCATCTCACCCATGCAGAACATTCATCTCGGTCACCCAGATGGTTGTTTGGTGACCCGAGCTAAGTTGGTCGGTTCACTCTAAAGCCAATTTCAACTTGAATCAGGCCTGACTTTCCAAATGTCTGTCTCAACACTAAAGACGACTGTTTGGCACTCCAGACGGTCATCTCAACACTTAAAATGGGCATTTGGCAGTGCAGTCAGCCTATATCTTGCGTGAATCAAATACTTAAATACATTAGTACTTAATTCAATTGTCATTCAAGATTAAACTCCTCTTCTAGGTCGAGACCTATGTATGTGACCCTATAGGCCCCCTATTACTTTGGCATTGAATATCCATAAAAACTTATGATATCATAAGCAATGAGTGGTGCCTAGTCTCACATCAATCCTACCCAAGTAAGTAGAAAGTTGGGGAACAACTTCAACCTACAATCTGTGTATGGTGGTGTAGTGTTTGTATATTTCCTTTGTTATTGATGTCTAAATAGAACTCAAAGTATGGAATAGTCCCCCTATTTATCATCCAATCTTGTTTCTTGAACTAAAGTAGACTATCTGAGAGATATGTAAGCTTAATGTCACATATTGACTCACATGTTCATGGCCATGCATTTCTCAATCTTGCTAATCAAGAGGCCTAGGACATCACACTTCAGTAGGAGGGAAAAATTTCATTTCTATCACTCACAGTCTATCCCCATGTGTCAAAGTCACCCAATCATCACCATGATAATAACCCATGTTTAGGACTGCACTTGATGATGTCAAAGTGTTTCCAATGACATGTGATGAGTGTAGTGACTTCAGGTCTAAGAACCACAACCCACCACCATCACTGTGAGAGTTGACTATGGCTTTCATGATGATGGCTTCCATGTGTTACTCCCATGGTTGGTCTGTCTGATGCACTATTCTCTAATATTTATCTATGCACTTGGTTTGATATAGCCCTATCATGACTAATGAGATTCTATCATAAACCAACCCACACTCTGATCTTATATTTTATTGGTGTCTATCAACCTTTTTCAATAATAACCGATCATGGACATAATGAGAATACATATATGCACTCTTGATATCCATATGATCTCATTCCCCCAAGACTAATACTTGAAGACATACGTCATTGAGTAAATATTATTATCTAGACATTTATAATGTTACATCATTATCTCATGACTGAATTAAACATTATAAATCATAAGCTTGCCTTTTATTAATAATAAAATCATTTACAAGATATGCCCTTACAATCATCACATGATTGGATCTTTGGGCATATAAACCAATAGGTTACCATTTGCACTTAGGGCCAATCACCTACAAATAGTATTCCAAGTGATCTTACATGTCCATCATGCTTCTAATGTGAAAGTGCCTTTGTCAAGGGATCAACACCATTATTTTTAGTTGGTACTTTGCAAATCTTCACATCTCAACACTGAACAATCTC
Organism: Alisma plantago-aquatica; assembly: GCA_963693085.1. Classification (NCBI taxonomy): domain Eukaryota; kingdom Viridiplantae; phylum Streptophyta; class Magnoliopsida; order Alismatales; family Alismataceae; genus Alisma; species Alisma plantago-aquatica. The sequence goes on from OY856412.1 coordinate 691,286,200, forward strand.
TCGTACGAGATGGAACCACCTTTGTATATGTTTTGAGCGTTGATGCGATCTTGGTTCTTTAGATTGCATAATAGCTCCATTATCTTCAAAATATAGCTTGATTGCCTCACTTATGGTTGGAATGACCCCAAGTTTTGTGATGAACTTCTTGATCCATGAAACCTCCTTTGTTGCATCTGATGCAACAATATACTCGACCTCTATGGTAGAATCAAAAACTGTCTCTTACTTGGAACTCTTCTAGCTTACATCTTTGTTGTTGAGGTAGAACATGAATCTTGATTGTGACTTATAATCATATTGATTAGTTTGGAAGCTTGGATTCGTGTAACCCTTTACCACCAACACTTCCTCTCCGCCGTAGACCAAGAACTATTCCTTAGTCCTTCTCAAGTACTTGAGGATGTCCTTCACGACTATCCAATGAGAATCACCTAGATCTGACTGATATCTGCTCATCATGCTCAAGGCATACCAGACGTATGGACAGGTACACAACATTGCATACATTATTGATCCAATTACTGAGGCATATGGAATCAAATTCATGTGTTCCCTTTCTTCACAAGAACTTGGACATTAAGCTCTGGAGATGGGGACACCATGACAAGTAGGTAAGTTTCATCTCTTTGATTTCTCCATGCTGAATCACTACAACACTTTGTCAATATATATTCTCTGACTTAATCCAAGAAGCCTTCTAGATCTATATCTATAGATCTTTATCCCCAATATGTAGGATTCTTCTCCAAGTCTTTCATAGAGAACATATTTCCATGCCAATTCTTTAACTTTTGTAAAGTAGGGATGTCATTCCCCATCAATAGTATGTCATCTACATACAATATAAGGAATGTCACTATTCTTCGACTAATATTCTTGTACGTACAAGGTTCATATTCAATTTGAATGAAGCCAAACTCTGACTTTCTCATCAAAATGAAGATTCCAACTCTGAGATTCTTTCTTCAATCCATATATTGACCTTTGTAGCTTACAAACTTTGTTTGCATCCTCTAAATTTATAAAACCCTCAGGATGTGCCATGTGCACATCATGGATAAGATTCCCAATAAGGAATGTGGTTTTAACATCCATCTGCCAAATCTCATAGTCAAGATAAGCTACAATGGCTAGCATGATTCTGATGGATTTAACCATGGCCATTGGAGAAAAGGTTTTGTCATAGTCAACACCTTGAACTTGTCTGAAACCCTTTGCTACCAATCTGCACTTATAGGTTTGAACTTTTCCAACCATGTTGATCTTCTTCTTGCAGACCCGCCTGCACCCTATGGGTTTTACCCCATCAGGTGGATCCACCAAAGTCCATACATTTTTATTATACATGGATTCCATCTCTGATCTCATGGCCTTAAGCCATTTCTCAGACTCTGGTCCCTCAATAGCATCTTTATAGGACATTGGCTCATCATCTATGACCAATTCACTTCCTTCCTGAGTTACAAGATATCCAAATCTTTTAGGCTTAGATCTACGAGGTTCCTATGTAACTTGAGGAATTTGATATTCCACAACATTTTGTGATTGTCTTTGTTCCTCTTGTTCATCTATCAATTCAATGTTTTCTTATTGGTCTTGAACCTCTTCAAGTTCTATTTTCCTCCCATTGATTCCTTTAGAAATGAAATCCATCTCGATGAATACAACATCCCTGCGACCAAACACTTTGTTGTCAAATTGGGAATAAAAGTAATATCCTCTTGTTTCTCTAGGATATTCAACAAAATAACACATTTCAGATTTTGGGCCAAGATTTTTTAGGAAACATTTTCTTGACATAAGCTTCACATCCCAAATCCTTATATAAGACATTTTTGGACACTTCCCAATCCATATCTCACATGGTGTCTTTTGAATCAATTTAGATGGTACTTGATTTAGTGTAAATTCAGTGGTTTGTAGAGCATACCCCCAGAAGGCAGTCGAAAGCTCGGCTAAACTCATCATCGATCACACAATGTCCAGTAATGTGTGATTCCTTCTTTCTGATACACCGTTATATTGTGTTGTTCCAGGTGGAGACCACTGGGATACAATCCCATGGGCTCTAAGAAGGTTCTCAAACTCTTGGTATAAGTATTCTCCACCTCGACAAGAATGAAGTGCGTTAATACTTTTACCAAGTTGGTTTTGTACTTCATTCATAAACTCCTTTAACTTTTTAAGAGTTTTTTACTTATGTTTCATTAAATAAACATACCCATACCTACTGAAGTAATCAATGAAGGCTATGAATTACTGATACCCACCTCTAGTAGTTGTTCTAAAAGTTCCACTCACATCAGTATATATGAGTCCTAATATATCACTAGCCCTCTCATTGTTACCAGTGAAAGGGGTCTTAGTCATCTTGCCCAACAAACAACATTCACATGTCTCTATTGATTTAAAATTAAGAGAGTTCAGGTAACCATCTTTATGGATTCCAGATATGGGATTCTTATTTATGTGCCCTAGATGACAATGTCAAAGGTATGTTTTGTTTGACTTGTTGAGTTTTAGTCTTTTGGTATTAATGTTATATACATCTGTCTTTATATCTAACAAGTAAAGACCATAAGACCTTAGGGCACTACCATAAAAGATCCCATCTTTTAAGATAGAATATCGACAATTTTTAATATGGAATTCCAATGCATCCTTATCCATAAAAGATACAAAAATGGTCTTCCTATTTATAGTAGGTACATAATAGCAGTTCTTTAACTCAATTACAAGCCCTGTGGGTAGAGATATACTATAGGTTATAAATGTGTTGGCCACAACTCTAGCATCATTAGTAACTCACAGTTCCACCTCATCTTTTACCAAAGGCCTACTTCCTTTCAGATCTAGCATATGTGAGATCCAAATCTGGTATCTAGTACCCATGATGATGATGATGTAGATAGATTTATCTCTATAAAATATATATCTAAAATGGAGATCACCATTTCCGTCTTCTTCTTCCTGAATGCCTTCAAGTACAAAGGATGATGTCCTCTTGCATATTTCTTTCTCCTTATCTTGAGTGTTGAATATTTGGATTTGGGATCGACCTTAGAACTCTTCTCAGTATTTCTTTGATCCTTAGACGCAGCTCCACTGGTCACCATGATGGGCTTGTCCTTCTTCAATTTTGCTTTAGCATGAATCAACATGGCAAGCAAGTCTGACATCTATCCATCTATATTATTCACATGATAACATGCAATAAAGAGGCTACATGATTTTGGCATAGTCTTTAGAATCATATCAGTGGCTAACTCTTGGCTCAAGGTTAATCCTAGTTCTTCAAGATGATACACATGTCCAATCATATCAAGTACATGCTCTCCTACTGAGGTTCCCTATATTAGCTTAGACTCAGGCAACACCTTCATGATATCAACCCTTTCTTGCTTTATAAGACCAAGTGTTACTTTCTTAAACTATTCTACCATATTAAGAACACACATGTCTTCACATTCCTCATGAAACACATAGTTCATGCAGCTAAGCATAAGGTACTTTATCTCTATGGCATCATTCGCATGCTTTCGGTAAGCATCCACTTGTGCCCTAGGTGCATCAGGGCATGTATTTTTGGCATTGGTTTGTCAAGGACGTACAACTTTCACTCTTCCTTGAGAACCCTTCTCAAAGTTCAAAACAAGTCATCAAAATTTCTCTTGTAAAGTTTTTCCTTCTTTAAGACCAATCATAAATTGGATTTGTTCATCATTTGATTCTACAAGAGTAAATTTGCATTTGTCAAAAAATATTTTGGTTTTATTTGATTTGAAAATTTTGATAATATTATTTAGGTATTTAATTATTAGGACTCCTACTATTTTATTCAAATTGATAGCCCTCAATATCAATTTAGAATATTGTAGCATACAAAATTCTAGTGGGCCGGATTCAAGTTAATTTTACTATGTCCTGATCAACACCACAATACACAGTCAACCATCAAGGTAGGAAACTCCTGCCAATTGCATCATATGCAATTCTAGATAAATAATATGTGCAACCCCTTTCCATAATCATCTACATGCCTCTGGGCCCAAACGCTCTGAGAATCAGTAGTCAATCCTGACCTAAAAGCCAACATGGTAAAAATGCACTCTGCTTGGGCGGAACCTACATTATTACCATCACACTTCAATGAGATATATAGTGCACCAAACTTGGGCATAACTTATGATTGGTAGATTAAGATTTTCATGTGTGCCACTTTTGTAAAGCATCTAAGACTTGATATTTTATTTGAGGGAGTTTGTATTTAAAAATACATATACTTTATCCAATCACCACATAGTCACGTGATCAAACTTTAGAGAAAGATTCATTTGGTTCTAGTTGATATTGTTGGAGATTCGATCCTTGTCTCACCTATCTGTCTTGTGTGACCAAATGTCCAACGAAGTGGCTACATCCAGGAATTTTGTGGTGGCTTGCATCAAAGGGAAAGTAAACTATCCTACTTTTACATAATTATTGAGAAACTTCAAGTTACATTCGAGAGGAGAAAGGTTAGGAAATAATTAACTTTAAATTGGGAAGATAAGATATAGGTTCAGTATGTAGATTGAGATACACGGATAAACCTACCACACAACCATGCACAAAATTCAGGGGTTTTTGGCCATGACAATGCTACACATCCACCATCAAAACTGAAAAATACTAAAGAGGGGGGGTGAATAGGGTTTTATAATAATTTTTAAAATAATTCAACCAACAAACAACCATAAGGATGTTGAAGAAGGAGACAAGGGTTTAGAGTGGTTCCACTCTTAGCAAAAACTAAGGGAGTCAGTTAACTATCCAATTGTTTCCAATTGGGATTTTGAAAGTATTTGAATTTTATTACCTTCTCAAGGATGTTACACAAAATTACAAATACCTTCCCAAACCCTTTGGACATACTTCACCCGAAGTCGTCTCACCAACTTTGAAGAAGCCTTTACTTGAAGTAACTTCAAGCTCCCCCTTGAAGTAGCCTTCCTCCTTGAAGTAGCTTCCCATGGAGACATTCTAGAAGTAGTCTAAAGTCCTCCTTCTCCACCTTAGAAGATTTCACCCTCTCCACTCTGCAGCCTCCAACCTAGGAGTAGCAAGGAGAGTACAATGCAATAAGAAAGAACAAGAAAGGAAAAAAGGAAATTACAATTACCACTTAAGCACAAGGCTTGAATCCTATATCAAGCATTTTGATCTCCTATCCAATGTGTATGAAAGTGGAAGTATAGTGGGTAGGAGATTCTAGCCTATAGGACACGAAATTCCAGCAATGGAAATGATTAGCAAGTGTTGAAGTTGCTCAATTGCTCACAAGAATTGATTCTCAATTGCAAGTATGTGTACTCAAGTGAGTTTAGGTGTTCTAAGGCATGTCCTATTTATAGGAATGACCTACTAGTGCTTAGGGATGTTCTAGACACTTTCTAGGGGGTTCTTAGTGCTCAACTAGCCGTTAGGTATCCACTAATTGCATTAGTAACAACTAGTTAATAAATTCTGAAAAGTGCAGACAGAAACGTTCTCGATCGAGAAGTTTGTCGACTGAGTGCCTCTCGGTCAAGGAATATGTCAACCGAGAGTAAGTCTGGAGTAAGTGTATTGCAATGTTCAACTCAACTCCCAACTACTTTTCTAATTCAGTCTAACAGCTAGGAGGGTCTGTTCTCGGTCGAAGTTTTTGTCGACCGAGAACATCCCTGATTCAATGTATTCATTTACTGAGTGTGTGTATCAATGTGCTATTGTGGTGCTAACTTAGGTGATGACCTATCTAAGTGTTTTGTGTGGATAGGGAAGATCTAAATGCTTGATTTACATGATATCTAAGTACTTGTACATTATATATTTGTACAAGTTTACATTTGATTACAATCATGAAAATAAAGCAATTTAAGCATGTAGATCTTCCAAAACTTTGTCATCCACCTTGTTCTTGAAATACTCAAGTAGCACTTTAGATCCACAAGAATGAAATTTTTGTCATTTTCAAAACAAAAGGATTTTGATGATGTCCATTTAGCCAACAATCTCCCCCTTTTTGAAGATGACAAACATTTCTAAATATAACTCAAATCAGCTTAAATAATATTGAGTTGAGTTTCATACCTAAAATTTACCTTGTGTATACCTTCTCTTATTTGTGGAATGTGTTCTTATTATTTCCAAATAGGTGTGGAACATAAAATCCAACTCATTTAGGGAATATAGCAACATTTGTTGTGAAACCAAGAGAGTATGTATGAAACTCGTTGATTGAGTATTTAAGATTTATATTATTTCTCCCCCTTTGTCATTTCAAAAATATAATCGTTAAAAACATGTGTTAAGACTCACCCTTAATTGGTTCTCCCCTTTCATAAGATAACCGTTGAAAACATGCTAAAAGATGTCCATTTACAACTAAAATGTAAGGATCAAAGAAACCAAACAATTTTAAGAAGCACAAATGTCAAAGAAAACATCTTCTAAGAGAGTGATAAGTAATTTCTTCCTTATGTTATTAAATTGATCTAATGGGAGTGGTTTTGTGAAAATATCAGCCAATTGATCTTCTGTATCAACATGATGAAGGGATATATGTTTTTTAGAAATATGATCCCTTAGAAAATGATGACGGATTTCAATATGTTTGGCACGGCTGTGTAAGATCGGATTATGTGCCAAGTTTATAACACTTGTATTGTCACAAAAGATAGGCGTAGATGAACATATAAAACCATAATCATTTAAAACTTGTTGCATATAAAGAACTTGAGCACAACAAGACCCGAATGCATATATTTAGCTTCAGTGGTAGAAAGGGCAACCGTATTTTGTTTCTTGCTAAACCATGATATTAAGGCTCTTCCTAATAATAAACAACTTCCGCCTGTGCTTTTTTGGTCAAGTAAACAACCAACGTAATTGACATCGGTATAAGCTTTCAAATCCAAAGATTGTCTTTTAGGATACCATCGCCCATAGTTTGCGGTTCCATCTAAGTATCTTAGAATCCTTTTGACAGCTTGAAAATGAGTTTGCATGGGTTTTAATTGAAATCTAGCACAAAGTACAACGGAAACCACGATATCTAGTCTAGAAGCGGTTAAGTAAAGCAAACTACCAATCATAGCCCAATATAAGGAATCATCAATGGGTTCCCCATTTTCATCCTTGCCAATTATAGTAGAAGTAGCCATTGGTGTGGTAGCATGTTTGCAATGTTCCATTCTGAAATGTTTTAAAAGTTCATTTGTATACTTCTCTTGGCTTATAAAAATACCAGCAAGCATTTGCTTTATTTGAAAACCATGAAAGAAAGTCAATTGTCCCATGAGACTCATTTTAAATTCCTTTTGCATAATATCACTAAATTGTTTAAATAAAGATTCATTTAATGCACCAAAGATAATATCATCAACATAAATCTAAATAACTAGAAAGTCAGACTCTAATGTTTTGAAAAATAAAGTAGAATCTGAATTTCCAATTGAAAAACTGTTATCAAAGAGATAATTTTTTAGCCTTTCATACCAATTTCTAGGTGCTTGTTTTAAACCATAAAGTGCTTTCTTACGTTTATAAACATGATTATCTTTACCAGGAATTTCAAAACTAGGTGGTTGGGCAATATATACTTCCTCTTATATTATTCCATTTAGAAATGCACTTTTTACATCTATTTGGAATAGTTTGATGTTTTTGTGGGCAGCTATAGCTAGTAGCATTCTAATGGCTTCAAGTCTTGCCACCGGTGCATAAGTTTCATCAAAGTCTATTCCTTCTTGTTGATTATACCCTTGTGCTACCAACCTAGCTTTATTTCTTACTACTTCCCCGAATTCATTTAACTTATTTTGAAAAACCCACTTAGTTCCAATAATGGTTTTTTCTTGAGGTTTAGGAACTAAGTCCCATACATCATTCTTAGTAAATTGGTTTAATTCTTCTTGCATTGCCATTATCTAATAATCATCTTTTAGAGCTTCATTCACTTTCTTAGGTTCAATTATAGATACAAATGCCATATTTTCAACATCTCTAAAAGATGATCGGGTTTTTACTTTATCCTTAGGATTTCCAATGATTAGTTCTTGAGGATGATCCTTAATGAGTCTAGGGATGGGTTGTTGTGTCTCAATTTGTTGATCATTTTCAGCATTTTCATCATCTTTAGTTGGTATGGTTAGGTCTTCAATTTGATGAGTAATATCAACTATGTCATCACTTTGTTTTAGTTCTTCATGAAAAGTAATGTGAATGGATTCTTCAACTTTTCTAGAGATGGTATTGTAAACTCTAGAAGTTGAATATCTTAAGAAAAAGGCTTTTTGTGATTTAGAGTCAAACGTTTCTCTATCATCTTTTGTGTTTAGGATATAACAAGTTGAGCCAAAAGTATGAAAATAATCAACCCTTGGTTTCTTATTATAAATGAGTTCATATGGTGTTTTCTTCAAATAAGAGTGTACAGTTACTCTATTTAGCATATAGCAAGCTGTGTTTACTGCTTCAGCCGAAAACATTTTAGATGTATTATGTTCAAGCGTCATAGTCCTAGCCATTTCTTGTAAGGATCTATTCTTTCTTTCAACTATTTCATTTTGTTGTGGAGTATGTGGAGCTAAAAATTTATCATTGTAGCCTTGAGATGTGAAGTATTCTTCAAATATATGATTCTCAAATTCTCCACCATGATCACTTCTAATTGTGCATATTTTATTTTGTAATTGATTTTCGATCTTTGAGAAAAATTGTATGAACACTTGAATGCTATCATTCTTATTTGCAAGGAAATGAACCCATGTATATCTACTGTAATCATCAAAAATAACAAAGAAAAATCTTTTTCCACCAATAGATTGTGTCCTCATAGGTCCTAATAAATCCATATGAATAAGTTCTAGTGATCTACTGGTGCTAAGCATGTTTTTGGGTTTAAAAGAAGTTTTAGTTTGTTTACCCAATGTACATGGTTCACAATTTTCAGATTGATCAAAAGATAGCTTAGGCAAACCACAAACAATATCATATTTAACTAGCTTTTTGATAATATGTGAACTAGCATGACCAAATTTTCTATGCCATAATTGGAGAGAATTATCTTTTGCAAGTAAACATTTTCCAACTACAAATTGCATAGAGTTAGGTCTAAGAATATATGGATTTCCAATTATTTTTCCTTCATACACAACATTTGTAGTGTTCTCTATTAGTAACTTGTAGCAATTTTTATTGAATAAAACATCATATCCAGTATCACATAGTTGACTGACACTTATTAAATTATGGTGCAGACCATCAACAAGTAAAACCTTTTTTATTTCAAGGTTTGTACCAATATTACCTATTCCAACAATTTTACCTTTGCCATTGTCTCCAAAAGTGACTGTTCCACTTTTCTTTTCTTCAAAAGTTTGAAAAGCATCCTTATTGTCGGTCATGTGTTTGGAGCATCAACAATCAACCACCCAATCCTACAGCAAAATATGGATTTTGGTACCCATGTGATGGTCCATTATGGTTAGGTACATTTAATAATAAATTGAACATGATTACATAATTTAAGCTTATCAAAACTTCATTCGGTCGACAAATACTTCGACCGATCTTGTCTCGGTCGACAATTTCACGACCGGGATTGTTACCGTTTTAACTGCATATTTCAGATTTGATACAGGAATTCCTTCAGTCGAATAATTTCTCGACCGAGAAATGTCTCGGTCGAACTATTTGTTGATCGAGGTTGATTCTGTTTGTTTTCAGCAATCTGTTTATGTCAGTTTGGGCTTAAATTGGCTTAATATGCTAAGGTACCATTCTATTTAGTTGAGATGAGACATTAAGATATTCAAATGAAGTGTTAGGTCAAATCTCAACTTAATCATATTAAATTTGCTAAGTTTGGGATCTTGGAACCCATACTAACTCAACATACTTTTTCTTGTAAGGACATGAGAAGGAATAATGTCCAAGATGCAAGCAATAGTGACAACAAATGGAATCAATTTCATTTCTCTTTCTAGGATTTTGAGTTGTGTTCTTGGGTACAAACATGATCTTGGTCTTGGGTGCTTGAGTTCTCCTAGGTTTGGGTTGATAAGAGTTTTCTTTTAGAACATATCCTAAACCTCTTCTTCCACTATAACCAGAGGATTTCTTTAGGATCTTATCAAGAATACCATTATTTCTCAAGCTACTAACTTCTTTTTGTAACTTAGCAATCTCATCCATTTTCTTTTTGATATCTAATTTTGCTTGATCTAGATCAGATGATAAAGCATCTCTTTCTTTAACAACGACATCATAATCTAGATGAGTACATATGATAGGTTGAGTTTGAAAATTATTTAGTTTTGTAAGCAATTCAACCTTTTCTTGAGAAAGAAGATCATAGTTTGTTTCTAAAGTAAGCAACTTCATACAAAGAAAATCATAGTTTGTTTCTAAAGTAAGCAACTTCATATTGCAATCATTTAAAGATGATTTCAAAGTAACATTTTCAGAAATAATTTTGTCCTTTTCAAAAGAAAAAAATTATTTAATTTAGCATATAAATCCTCATTAGTTCTAGTAACTTTCTTTAGTTTCTTTTTGCAACCAACATATTTGTCATGAGTATCTTGAAGACTGCTAGCAATTAGATCTTCTTTTGGAAAATCAAGAAGGCTTACCTCTTGAGAATCGTCACTATCATCTTCTTTGGCCATGAGACACTCCACATTCTCTTCTCCACTCTCACTATCACTTGACTCATCCCATGTAGTTTTGTATGCTTTTTCTCCCTTCTTCTTGGATGAGATTTTCTTCCCTATATTTGCTTTAGGACATTCATTCTTAAGATGACCCTTCTTTCCACATTCAAAACACCTAGGACAGGAAGAAGAAGAAGAAGAAGAAGAACTAATAACTTTGTTAGATTTAAATCTTCTATATTTCTTGCCATTCACAATTAGAGCTTCTTGTCCCTCTTCTCCATCACTTGTCTCATCACTTTCTTGAGTGATGACCTTTGTATCCTTGAAAGCCATGTCCTTCTATCTTCCTTGTTGAAGTTCATGCTCTCGTCTTTCTTCCTCCTCCAAGGTTGCCTCATGTGCTTCTAAGTTGCCAATGAGTTGCTCCATCCTTAGTCGGGTGAGGTCATTGGCTTCTTCAATTGTGGTCACCTTAGGCTTGTACTTAGGAGGAAGAGACCTAAGAATTTTCGACACTTGATCTTCTTCACTAATTTCTTTACCTAATGCATTCAAACCATTAACAATAGAAGAAAACTTTACATTCGTTTCACTGATAGACTCATTTGGCTCCATACGAAAATGTTCAAACTTTTATTTAAGCATACCAATTTTGGAATTTTTTACTTGAACCGTTCCTTCATAAGTAATAGAGAGTCTATGCCATATCTTATATGCAGTTTCACAATTTGAAATTCTATTGAACTTACCTACGGAAATTGAACAATAAAGGATACTTACAACTTTTGCATTAATTGAGCTAATCTCACCGTATTTGCATCCCATGTAGCATATTCAGATTGAGGAAGATCATAGGCATTTGACACCATTCTCTAGAGATCCCAACTGATTCCTTGAAAGTAGAATTTCATCCTCCTTTTCCAATAGGTGTAGTTGGTGCCATCAAATGGTGGAGGCTGAGCCACAAGTGTTCCTTCCAAGTTGAGGTTGTTTAGTACCCCATCACCCATTTTCTTCAAGACTTTGTTAAAGTTCCTTGAAGTCTGCTTTGATACCAAATGAAAAACACTTGAGGGGGTGAATAGAGTTTTATAATAATTTTTAAAATAATTCAACCAACAAACAACCACAAGGATGTTGAAGAAGGAGACAAGGGTTTAGAGTAGTTCCACCCTAAGCAAAAATTAAGGGAGTCAGTCCACTACCCAATTGTTTTCAATTGGGATTTTGAAAGTATTTGAGTTTCATTACCTTCTCAAGGATGTTACACAAAATTACAAATACCTTACCAAACCCTTTGGATATCCTTCATCCAAAGTCATCTCACCAACTTTGAAGCAGCCTTCACTTGAAGTAACTTCAAGCTCCCCCTTGAAGTAGCCTTCCTCCTTGAAGTAGCTTCCCATTGAGACCTTCTAGAAGTAGTCCAAAGTCCTCCTTCTCCACCTGAGAAGATTTCAGCCTCTCCACTCCATAGCCTCCAACCTAGGAGTAGCAAGGAGAGTACAATGCAATAAGAAAGAACAAGAAAGGAAAAAGGAAATTGCAATTACCACTTAAGCACAAGGCTTGAATCCTATCAAGCGTTTTGATCTCCTATCCAATGTGTATTGAAGTGGAAGTATAATGGGTAGGAGATTATAGTCTATAGGACACGAAATGCCAGCAATGGAAATGATTAGCAAGTGTTTAAGTTGCTCAATTTCTCACAAGAATTGATTCTCAATTGCAAGTATGTGTACTCAAGTGAGTTTAGGTGTCCTAAGGCATGTTCTATTTATAGTAATGGCCTACTAGTGATTAGGGACGTTCTAGACACTTTCTAGGGGGGTCTTAGTGCTCAACTAGCCGCTAGGTATCCACTAATGGCATTAGTAATAGCTAGTTAATTAATTCTGAAAAGTGCAGACAGAAACTTTCTTGATCGAGAAGTTTGTCGACCGAATGCCTCTCGGTCGAGGAATTTGTCGACTGAGAGTAAGTCTGGAGTAAGTGTATTGCAATGTTCAACTCAACTCCCAACTATTTTTCAAATTCAGTCCAACGGCTAGGAGGGTCTGTTTTCAGTCGAGGAGTTTGTCGACCAAGAGTGTCTCGGTCGAAGTTTTTGTTGATCGAGAACATCCCTGATTCAATGTATTCATTTACTGAGTGTGTATATCAATGTGCTATTATGGCACTAACTTAGGAGATGACCTATCTAAGTGTTGTGTGTGGATAGGGAAGATCTAAACGCTTGATTTACATGATATCTAAGTACTTGTACATTATATATTTGTACAAGTTTACATTTGATTACAATCATGAAAATAAAGCAATTTAAGCATGTAGATCTTCCAAAACTTCATCATCTACCTTGTTCTTGAAATACTCAAGTAGCACTTTAGATCCAGAAGAATGAAATGTTTGTCATTTTTAAAAACAAAACGATTTTAATGATGTCCATTTAGTCAATGAAAACTACTTTTAGGGCGAAGCGTGTAAATTGCATATATATATCATATAAATATATATATATATACACACACATATATATATACACACACATATATATATATACACATATATATACATATATATACATATATATATATATATATATATATATATATATATATATATATATATATATATATTAGTTTGGGATAATCATGGTAGTGGATTTGAAAAGATATTATTCACATCATATGTAATAACAAAACTAAAAAAACAAATTCCAATCATTTAGATTATCCCATAAAATATTAAATTGACGTTGGTTTGATACCACTGTAGGGAAATATGGACATAGAGTAGGAAGCAAAAACAAAATGTTTTATCTACCATATTCCCTATAACGAGGGGATTGCATCAGTAACTATGATATGAATAGTATGGTTCAAGGATTTGCCTAGTCCTGGAGTAAGTTCAACAACAATCCTTGTCATCGTAGATGCACAACTCTAAATTCTGGTTGCACTATGACTCATCGGACTACTATGCCTCCTAATATGCACCACGAACCTCGTCTTCTTCAGTAGCTCCTCTTATCACAGACTGATGGTTGACATTGTCCTCCTAAAGACAGACAACAACCTCCTACCTCTAAGTCCACACGGACCACCTAGAACTCATTTTGTCCTACTAGAACAGATAGGTAGGAGTTGTCCCTTCCATTGGTATACTAGTCACCAACTTGCTCTCCCACAACAATGATCTCAATTTTCTCTCCCTTGTTGTTCCTCTCTGTCGAGTAAAACTTGCTCGGGCTCTCGTGGTTACCACAACTAGAGAGGACAACATTTATCAGGGCAACTGCTTCTCAATTGTCCATGTTGTACTTTGGGAAGCAGTACTATCCCTCTATTTATAGGTGAGTTTTGGGTCTAGGTTCCCAGTAGATGTACGAGTGTAAGGGACTGGAAGATCTTGAATTTTTACAATATGTGACCTCAAAACAGCCGTATGGCATGTGAGACGGTTGTCTCATACTGTCAGAAGACTATTTCATATTTTCACAATCTCATATGAAATTGGCAATTTCGAATCCAATTAATATGACATATTATTTTGCAATTGAAATGATCCTAGGAATATCTAGAACCTTCCTCGGGAGAACTAGACCATCTTACCCATGCGAGATAGTTGTCTTGGTCATCCCGACGGTCGTCTGGTGACCCAAGTCAAGCCAATCGGTTTGGTCAGTTCACTCTAAAGCCAATTTCAACTCGAATCCAAACTGACTCCCTAGACGCCTGTCTGAACACTTGAGATGACTGTTTTGGCACTCCAGACGACTGTCTCAGCACTTGACATGGGCATTTAGTAGTGAACTCATCCTATATGTTGAGTGAATCAAATACCTTGATAGTTTAGTACTTAATTCAATTGTCATTAAGATTAAACTCCTATTCTAGGTCAAGACCTATGTGTGTAACCCTATAGGTCCCATATTACATTGGAAATGATTGTCCGTAACAACTTATGACATCACAAGCAATGAGTGGTGCCTAGTCACACATCAACGCTACCCAAGTAAATTGAAAGTTGGGGAACAACTTCAACCTACAATCTGTATATGGTGTTCTAGTGTTTGTATAGTTCCTTTGTCACTAATGTCCAGATTGAACTCGAGGCATGGAGCGATCACCCTCTTTATCATTCAATCTTGTTTCTTGAACCAGATCAGACTGTATGAGATATATGTAATCTCAATATCACATATTGACTCACATGTTCATGGCCATGCATTTCTTAGTCTCGCTAATGAAGAGGCCTAGGACATCACACTCTAGTAGGAGGGACAGATCCCATTTCTATCACTCACAGTCTATCCCCATGGGTCAAACTCACCCAATCATCACTGTTATAACAAGCCATGTTTCAGGACAATGTTTGATGATGTTAAAGTGTACCCAAAAACATGTGATTAGTGCAGTGATTTTAGGTCTAAGAACCACAACCACCACCATCACTATGAGAGCAGACTATGGCTTCTGTGATGATGGCTTCCATGTGTCACTCTGACGGTGGGTCTGTTCGATACACTATTCTCTAACATGTATCTATGCACTTGGTTTGATATAGCCATATCATGATTAATGAGATTCTATCATCAACCAACCCGAACTTTGATTTTATGTGTTATTGTTGTCTATCAACCTTGCACAATAACAACCAATCATGGACATAATGAGAATATGTATACGTACTTTTGATGTCCGCATGATCTCATTTCTCCAAGGCTAATACTTGAAGACATACATCATTATTAATATTCTAGATATTTATAATGTTACACTATTAACTCATAACTGAATTATACAAAATAAATTGGGAGCTTGCCTTTTATTAATAATCAAATCATTTACAAGTTATACCATTACAATCATCATATGATTGGCTCTCTAGGCATACATACCAACACGTTTTGGTTCTTTATGGGATGATGTGGTGGACCTTTTAGTTTTGGACATCATAGGTTTCCTCAATTCAAGGAGATATGTTTGGGATACTTTAAAGCACTTGGCTTGTCTTGTTACAACATTATACTAAGGAAACATTAGTGAATATGGGACCCTTAGTTGTGATGTAGACTGCTGAGTTGGAGGAGGTTGTTATTAATGGAGAAATTCTACATGTGGCTAATCTTGATATTGTTCTGCATAATTTGATTTTTGCATTTGTTACATGTAGGCTACAAGGTAGAGTGAGGCACTTTCATACATGACCTTGAGGGATCCCTTTGTTGATATAGGTCAATTACAACCACCGTAAGTATCCCATGTATCTTAGAAGAGAGGGAATGCTCTTCTTTTCCCCATTTGTCATGTGTAACTTGAATACTTCAATTTGTTAGGGTAGTTTGATATTGAGTAGTTGATGAGGTTCTATGGAGCTTGTCTAGAATCACTGTGAAAGTGTGTATTGCATAGGGTTCATGATTCATATCACACATGACATCATCAAATAGGTCTTGAAAAACATACATCAAGGCTTAAAACCTATCATTGAGGTGTTCTTGGGAACAATGATACTCACACAATGTTGTATGATCAAAGCAATCTAAGAGAAGGTTTGAAACCAGTTGTTGTAGAAAATATTTAAATAGGAACTGGACCTTTAGGAAGATTTAGGTGTAGGTGCACCAAATCTGGGTGAATACATGTGGAACTTCTTGGGGTGAGGATCTGTCAAATCGTACACTTCTAGGGATCCTTGGAGTTATTTCCTATGCTGGCCAAAGTTTGGTGATGCTCTACCTATAACGGACCACAATTATCTTTGTTGGATCAAAGGGATCTAGAGGAGGGGTGAATAGAGCTAAAACCACTTGCACAAAATTCATTAAAACTTCAAGTTACTTAAACTAGGCACAATTGCAAATAATTAATTTCATGGCAATCTAAACATGCATAGAAAGGATGAGAGAGGTTGAAATAAGAACTTGAACAATCTTTTAATAGTGGTTGTGCTCTCTAAAATAGGAGAGAGTTATTCAACTACCTAGAGAGGTCAAGCCCTATGATTTTTTAACCTATGTATACTTATACGCCAATATTACATTCAATTTTACCTTCCTTTTTGGGGACAAGGATACCCAACTTTCCTTTTCGGTCAAGGGAGCCAATACCCTTACAACCAAGATCTTATCTATCTGAAGATAGAATCTTCCACCGCACCAAGGTCTTACCCACTCTTGCAAGCAGCTAGACACCTTCGTTAAGGAGATCACCTCTTTGCAACGAGTCTTCCACCTTGAAGGATTTACCCACTCCACTCCTGGATCTTTATCCTTGTCCTCCTCCTTCACTTGGAGAAGCTTTTTACTCCTTATTCTACAGCTTGAAGAAGCTTGCACCTTCTCCTTCACTTGGAGAAGCTTTTTACTCCTTATTCTACAGCTTGAAGAAGCTTGCACCTTCTCCTTCACTTGGAGAAGTTTTCACCAACTTGATCTTGAAGAAAGGGGTTGGGAAAGGAGAAGCTTTGAGAGCTTTACAAGTATACAATGAATTATCTCTCTCACACAGATCCTATCTCATTCATATGGATAAATTGAAGTGTAATCAAGAGAGAAAGGGGCTCAAGTGGACTGGATGCACTCAACTATACAAAGGAACTTGAATAGCATGAAGGATGAACCATGGAATGAACTCAAAGATGTCCTGTTTATAGTTGGGGGTGTCCACTAGAAGGTAGGAACGCTTAAGAACGTTTTCTAGCCATTTGGAGTGTTGCAATAGATGTAATTTCAAAATTTGCAACACTCTAACAGTTAGAATCAATTTTTTTTACATTTTTTGTATAGTGCAGTCGATCGAGTTTTCATAAAGGTAACTCAACCTTTCACACTATGCACCAAAGATAATTTGAAGCATCAGTCAAGTTTTCCCTACGTGCAACTTGACCGATCCCTTGAAATCAATTTTTCTAAGTGTTGGGATCTGTCGAGTTTGTATCTCGACCGATAAGTAGTTTGCAATGAATTTTAGAAAATTCTTTTGAAGTGATCAGGACGTTCAAATTAAGGGTTCTTGATTTGTTCTCATCTATTTTACAAGTCATATCATCAATACAAATGATTACAAAAACCATCTAAGGTGATTTGAATTGTTTTCCATTAAAGTGCATTTGCATTTCTTTTGACTTGAGCTAGCACAAGCTAGGGCTTGATAGATGTTATCCTCTTCATGTACCTAATGCTTGGAATCAATGTCAAACAAACATATTAGATACATATGAATGGAATGGTTAAGTAATTATCAAAATATGGACAATGTGTAACATTTAGGTTAACAATCTTCCCCTTCCTCCATCCATTTCTCCCCCTCTACGATTTCTATGACTACTCTTATCCTCTTCCTATTCCTTCACTATATTTTCCCTACTCATCCTTTTCTAGGTTTTCCAACCATCTTCTCTTGTTTTGCTCCAACCACCAGTTCCATAGGCCGACACCATTGTTCCTCCTTCTTCATCTCCTCCTTCACTTGTCACTCTGCACACCATGCTAACCTTAGCCTCTATGTTTCCTTTTTCCCTCATGGAGATAACCTCTCTTCCTGACACCTACAATCCTTTCCAACATAGAGAGAAGGCAAGCATCATATATGTTGTAACTGCCCTGACCTATAGAATTAATAACAAGAACCTCCACTTGGTCTACCACCCTCACCTACACGATGCCACCATCTTCTTTTCTCATCTCCTCACATGCAGATCACCATGTCCTCCCCAGAAGATCTAGTCGTAACTAACACCTATAAAAGTTAGAAACTTGCCCCTCATCAACTCGCAACACATGAAAACTACACCATTGACTGGACTTTGTCCCATCACCACAGGCTTCAAGCAAACCAACTCTCTCATGCCATTACGTGGCGTGCAGAAGACAAAGGAACCTACTTTTGCCCTCTGTGATCTTTCCTACTACTCGAAGTTGTGTAAGAGACTGAAAATGACTTTTATAATGTCTATTACCATCTATATGTGCCTAGAGCCAATGTAGTGGCACTTGAGTGGTAAAGCTTATGTTGTATGACTGAGAGGTCTCAAGTTCAAATCCCCCTAGTAATGGGATGAATAAATTATCATTTAAAAAAAAATCAATGTGTGCCCAGAAGCTACAGGTATAGACCTGACCAGTCACACAATGACCTACTAAAGCATATACGACCTCCTCAAGCATTGAAACTATAGGGGTTGTCTTCAGTGGACCATTGAGAGTGAGGAAGATAAAAGTAAATGAGCTCGTCCATGGATCTCAATCCATATATTGATTCATCGAAGATCCTCCAACCTTGACAATCTGTAGGTTTACATCTCATATTCTAGAGTTCTTTTTTAGTGATTTGAAAAAAGATTAAGGATAGTAGTAGTAAAACCAATCATATCTCTAATTATATTTAGTTAGTCATTGTATCCAATTCTTTTTATTATTGGTGTATACATGTATCTAGATCAGAGATTACTAAGTCGAAAATTGTATATTGTTGATTAGTTATTATATGTTGTTTGACTAGGTAATGCAAATTGATGAGAGTCTATATTATATCAAACTTAATTATACAATCGATCAATAGACTCATCTATCCCTACACATAATACAATGGTATATAAGGATATCCATGCATATATGCTAACAAGTACACCTTAACTAAGTAAATATAGAATTTGTAATCATTATATGTTAATAATAATCTAATGTGTAATGTTTAGATGACAACCTAGAACCTAAGTGGTCTATTATATTGACATTTTCACACTAGTTATAGTACAAGTATAAGTTTCAAAGTTCACAAGCAGTTAAGTAGTGATTCAAGAATTTCAGTGGTTAAACAAGAAAATTGAATATCTCACAAAACAAAAACACAACTTGCACACACATATATTGTTACTAATATATATTTATAACATGTGAATGACAAGTGTATACAATATCTAATCCAAGCATATTATGGCCACCGACTAAATGGTGAAATATATATGGGTAAAAGTGGATGACAAATATTTTTCTTACCCTATTTGATATATATTTATATAAATATATATAAATATAAATAAATAAATATATATATATATATATATATATATATATATATATTAATTATCACCTAGACATTTATAGATACATATTAAATCATATGTTTACATAATAAGAGTAGAAAGGCTAATATGTCCCTAAAATATTGGGACTAGGATAATAACAATATGAAAATATATAATACAAATGTTTACACATGTTCAATTTGATTTGATTAACACACTTAATGTGCTCCTAGGATGAAAACTTCACCTTGTGAATGACATGTACCTATCAAGTTTATCATTAACTTCAAAGATCAGGTATGTGCAATACTTATTTTAATTTGAGAATTACATGACTATAAATCAAATTTTCCATAATGAGACCATATTTGAACATTTCTCCTTCTTGGCACAACATATTTAACTTTGGAAGCATATTTCTTTTATTATTCATGAAAATTGTAACTATCCTCAAATTTTGGGTTGATTACCGCTTATGCATATATACATTGTTGAATTTATTGAAAATATAATCATTTCATTTTGCCACACTATTTTCATGCTTGTTACTAGAATAGTAATCTAGAGTAGAGGTACTTTTGTACAAACATATGGTTTTTATATATATTTAATATTGAGGTTTTTCTCCCCCTTGACCTTGGGGTAACAGTGTTTTACTCCCCCTTATCCATCGAGTATCACAGTGTTGGGAAATTGGGGTGGCAGGCAGAGAAATAAAATTTTTACTGCGTGATTCCTAAACTAGGGGATCACATAAAAACAATGTGTGTATGAAAGAAGGTAGAAAGAGATATATTTAGTCTTGGAGAAAGTCCAACAACTTATCCTTGCAACATGATGCTTCTTCTTCAAGCAGCACTCGAGTAGTTGTCAACAATGGCCTCCTGGTGCAACACCACAGATGGCAGTTGACGACATATTCCTAGAAGGTGGAAACAACCTCCTCACCTCTGTCATAGTCCACATACCACTAGAACTCCATGTTGTGCTACTAGAGCCAAAGGGAAGCAATTGTCCCTTCGAACGTCATCCTGCTAGAGTTGATTCTCTCTCCCTTGCTCTTCCTCCCTTGATGTCCCTCCCTTTTATGGGTACAACTTGCTCGAGTTTTCTGGTTACCACAACTAGAGAGGACAACATTTGGGATGGTCTCTGAAAGCCTTGACTACCCCTATATTTACAAGAGGACCAAGTTCAAGGTTTTTAGATCAACTAGGAGTCAACGAGATAGATTCTCATGAATTTTTTTGGAAGCTGCAAACCATCAAACAATCGGCTCACACCTAAATTGATCTATTCACACATTAAATGATCGATCCAACACTTGAACCAGTCGGTTGACTTGCTTTTCTATTTTCAACCACATTAAAGAAAAACATGATGTCAACATCAATCCTTGTTCCAATTGTATTGATCATTGAACCGGACGACCCAGAAGATGAATCAATCATTTCACTTTTCAAATGGTCATTTCATTTCCCAAAAAGTTCATTTCATTTTGTGAGTCGGTCATTTCATTTTATGAAACGGTTGTTTCACTTGTAAAATGGTCGTTTCATTTGTGAAATGGTCATTGCATTTTCTACCTCAGACAATATACAACTAATGTTGTTCAAATTGAATATATAAACACCTTAATAATCAAGTTAAACCTTATTCATGAGTAAAACCCTTTTGTAGGTGCATCCTATGTGTATGACCCTATAGGTCCCAAATTATATTGGTAGTGAATGTCCGTAACCAACTTATGACATCACAAGCAATGAGTGGTAGTTTGCAACACATCATTCCTATTGGACATCTAGAGAGCAACTTCAACCTAGAATTTGTGTTCAATGTTCCTGTGATCGTATAGTTTCTTTGTCTCTAATATTCGGATTGAACTTGAGGCATTGAAGATACATCCTCTCAACATTCCATCCATGTTCCTTGAACCAGAGCAGACGATTTGAGATGCATGTGAGCTCACATATCACATATTTAGTAACAGCGGTATGGCCATACATTTCTCAGTCTTTCTTATCAAGTGGCATGCATATCAATCTCCTTTAGGAGGGACAAATCCCATCTACATCACTCACACTCAATCCCCATGAGTTAGAATGCACTTGAGCATCAACTTTATGGCAAACCTTATTCAAGTTCATATTGGATGGTGTCAAAATACATTGAATGACATGTGATGAGTGTAGTGACTTTAGGTCTAAGAACTAAAATCACCCACTATCACTTTTAGAGTTGATTCTGACTACCATTCCATAGTCTCCATGTATCATTCTCAAGGTGGGTCTGTTTGATATACTATTCTCTAATATGTACATATGGTTTGGTTTGATACCATATATCATGACTGATGGATTCCTTCATCAACCAACACACACTCTAATCTTATGTATTAGCGTTGTCTATTTAACTTCCACAGTAATATCCGACTAGGGACAGAACAAGAATGTATGTGCTATTTTCATGCATATGATCTCATTGTTCAAGTCCTTAACCCGAAGACTTAAGTCATTGAGTAACATCATTATTTAGACATCTACTATATATGTGTCATCATCTCATGATTGAGACAATTATAATAGGCAAAATTACCTTTATCATTTTCAAATCGGGTATATAATGCCCCATTACAATCATCATATGACCAGCTCTACGGACATACATACCAATGGACTCCCACTTGCACTTAGAGTCGATCACTCACAAATCTTATTCTAATTGATCTTAACATGTCCATCATGATTCTGATACACAAGTGCTTTTATAGAGGGTTAGCACCATTTACTTCTAGTTAGTATTTCGCAAGTTTTCACATCTCCTCATTGTACAACCTCTTATATGAGATGAAAGTGTCGTAGTATGCTATCTAAGATTCTTTGCCAATCCAGTAGTTCCATTGTTTTCATAGTATTTATATTGTTTCATCAATGGTTGCAACCTCCCACAAGTTCATCCAAATGAACTTCTTGATTCATACAATATCCTCTACCAATCACAAAACAATAAGGCACTCGACTTCTATTATAGAATTAAACATTTGTTTCTTATTTGGAACTTTTCCATCTTAAGTTCTCATTTTAAGGTCAAACACAAATTTAGACTGCAATCATTAATTTTCCTTTTCTTTTTTGAAGCTTGCATCAGTGTAACCTTTTATACCCAACTCTTCCTTATTACCATAACTTAGGAATGAATCCTTTTAGTGTTTCCCAAGTACTTAAGTATGTTCTTTATGGCAGTCCTATAACTTTCACTGGGATGTGACAAATATCCACTTTTCATGTCCAATACACATGAGACAACGGGATGAGTACATTACATTCCATACATTATAGATCCAATTATGAATGAATATGGTGTCTCACTCATGTTTTTCCCATTCTTCACAAGAACTAGGACATTGGCCTCTTGAGATACTAATCCCAAGGAACATGGACATATTTTCTCTCATTGATTCCTGCATTTTAAACCCCTTTAGTAGTTTTCCAATGTATGTACTCTATCTCATGTAAAGAAGCTTTCTATATCTGTCTATATTGATCTTGATTCCTAACATAAAACATGGTTCATTTAATCCTTTTATAGAAAAGGAACTTTCCTTGCCAAGTTTTAATATTTTTAGTATAAGGATATTATTCCCCACAATTATGTAGAATATAAATATGCTCCCATTAAATCTTTTGTAATAATTGATTTCATATTCATTCTAACAAAAGTCAAACTCTTTGACTATATTGTCAAACAAAAGAATCCAGCTCTAAGATGTTTTCTTTAATCCATAGATTGTCCTTTGTAACTTATAGAATTTATTTGCAGTAATTGGATTTATAAAACCTTCTTGGTTGTGTCACATACACATCATGTAGAATATTCATGTTAAGGAATGTGGTTTTAAAGTCCATTTTTTTAGATCTTATAGTCATATTAAGCTGCAAAGGAAAGCATGATCCTGATAGATTTAACCATGACAACTGGTGAAAAGATTTCTTCATGTCCAACACTTTTAACTTGTTTGAAACCTTTAGCAACCAATCTTCCATTATAGATTTGTACACTACCATCCAAGTCAATTTTCTTCTTGAAGACCCAATTGCACTCTATAGGTTTTAGCCCTTCAGGTGGATCAACCAAGGTCAGACCTTGTTGGTGTATGTGGAGTCCATCTTTAATCTCATAGCCTCAAGCCATTTCTCAGATTTTGGTCCCTCAATAATTTCTCGGTAGGTTGTTGGTTCATCATCTTATGACCAACTCACCACCTTTGTAAGTTATAAGATATCATAATCCTTCAAAATCAAGGCATGTTCTACTAGATCTATGAGTTTTGTGTTACATAAGGAACTTGAGATTCCACAAAAATTTGTGATTCTATTTGTTTTTAATGTACCCTTTAGGTTCAACATTTTCTTGTTGGTCTCAAACTTTTCAAGTTCTACTGTTCTCCCACTAATTCCTTTGGAATTAAATTCCTTATAGGATTACAACCATCTTGGTAGCAAACACTTTTGTTGTTGGATTGGAATATTAAAGTAGTTTTCAACAAAACAACATTTATGTGATTTGTGGACAAATATTTTCAAGAAACTATTTCTTATATAACCTTTCAATCCTAATCTTTATAAAGAGATATTAGGACACCTCCCATAACCATATCTCATATGTTTTTGTAAGGTATGCCCTTAGAGCCAGTCATATGATGATTGACATGGCATACAAAGGATTTGACTAATAATAATATAATAAAGGCAAGCTTCCAATTCATTCTATTTCAGTGAGTTATGAGATAATGAGGAAATATTATGAATGTCTAAAGAATGACTTCAAGTATTAGCCTTGCAGGATGAGATCATACTAATGTTTAGAGTGTGTACATTCTTATCATGTCCCTAGTAAGATGTTACAGTGGAAGGTAGATAGACACAAGTATCACAAGACTAGAGTGTGGGTTGATTGATGACATAATCTCATTAGTCATGATATGGAAATATCAATCCAAGCACACATATACATGTTAGAGAATAGTGTATTGGATAGACCCACCTTGTGAGTGACACATGAAAACCATCTTACATAGTGAAGGTGGTGATTGTGATTCATATACTTGAAATCACTACACTCGTTCCATGTCATTGCGTACGCTTTGACATCATTAAACACAATCCTAAAACATGGGCTTTTATGAAAATGATGATTGTGTGACTTTGACACATGGGAATAGCATGTGAGTTATAGAAATGAGATTTGCCCCTCATACCGAAGTATAATGTCCTATCCCCTTGATAAGCGAGACTGAGAAATGCATGCACATGCACATGTGAATCAATGTATGATATTGAGGTCACATTATCTAAGACAGTCTGCTCTTGGTCAAAGAAACATGAGTTAAACATTGAGAGGATGATGGATCCATGCCTTGAGTTCAGTCTGGATATCATAGAAAAAGGAATTATACCATCACTGCAACACCTTTTACATATTGTATGTTGAAGTTGTTCTCCAAATTTCCATTCGGTTAGGCATCACTCTTTATTTATGATGTCATAAGTTAGTTCTGGACATTCACTACGAATGTGATATGGGACCTATGGGGACACACACAAAGGAACTCATCTAGAAGATGAGTTTATCTTGAATGTTGATTGGATTGATTACTAAAGTTTTTAGGTATTCAATTCACGTAGCATATCAACTAATTGGATGAGTGGCCTGCCAAATGGCCATTTCACTGAGTGAGACATCTATTTGGGAAGATAGAAAAGTGTCTCAAGTGTTGAGATGGCAGTTTGGGTTGTTAGGCTGATTAGAGTTAAAATTGGCTAAGTTCTGCCCAAATTTAAGAGTGAACTGACCAGTTTAATCAGTTAAACTGACTAGCTTGCCTTAGACTCACTAGACGGCTTTCTAGGTGAGTGAGACGGGCATCTCACAATGGGTGAGATGGCTTGGTTGGGCCGTGAAAAGGTTCTGGATGTTTCTCAAACAAGGAATAAATATGTGGTATTAATTGGAATCGAAATTGCCAAATTTTTTTGCGATTAGGAAACTGACAGACGACCATCTCATAGTGCGAGATGGTCATCTGGCACACCCAGATGGTCATCTAGATGACCGTTTGGAGTGTTGTAGGTTGTGAAAATTCAAGACCTTCCAGTCCCTTCCACTCCCTCACAATCTCGTACAGAGTGGGAACCCTGATCCTCACTAACTTATAAAAGAGGGGTATTGGGGGTTTCCTAGCTAGAGAATAACACAATCAACTGAGAATCAGTCCCTCTAACAATTATTGTCCTCTCTAGTAGTGGTAAATGAGAGAGCCCAAGCAAGTCCTACAGGATAAGGGAGGGATAGATATGGGAGAGAACAACTGAGGATCGTTGTTGTGGGACAGCAAGTTGGTGACTAGTACACTAATGGGAGGGACCACTCCTTCCTGTCTATTCTTGGTGAACGACATGAGTTCTTGTTGGTCCGTGTGGACTACTCTAGAAGCATGAGTCCTTTGGATGCTTCTAGGAGGACAACTGCATCCTGCAATTTGTGGCGAGACCACAGGAGCCCTATAGAAGTTGTTTGTGTTCATTGGTCATGGTGAAGACCAGGAGCTACACAACGACCGTCCATTGGCAACTAGTTCACAATTACATTGAAGTGAGTTGTTGTCGTTGGACTTGTTGTCGGACTAGGTATAACTCGCTGGACCATCCTTCCTATTTCATAGTAGTTGATGCAATCTCTTTGTTATGGGAATATAGATAGATAAAAACTTTATTTCCTCTGCTATACTCTATGCCTATAATTCCCAAAAATATGTTGTATTTTGAATCAATTCAGACACTGCATTATTTATTGTAAAGTATGTGCCAAATAGGAATTGAAAGATTTTCTAGATTTATTGATAATCATACCATGACATACATGGTGTGATTCCTTCTTTATGATACTTCATCATGATACACTATGATTATGTTTTAGGTGGAGTTTATCATGATACACTATCATTGTCTCCCATAAGGTTTTCAAATTCTTGATTCAAAGTATTTTCCATATCAATCATATCAAAGTTTCTTAGTACTTTTACCAAGCTAGTTACATACTTCATTCATGATCTCCTTGAACACTTCAAGAGATTTAGAATTTTGTTTCATCGAATACAATCTACCATATCTACTGAGATGATCAGTAAGTATAATGAGGTATTGTTAACTACCTCTAGAATTTATTTCAGAAGGTCTAAATACATCGGTATGTATGATCCCTAATAGAATAGTAACTTTCTCGCGACATCTAGTGAAGATGATTTTGTTACATTTCCCAATAAATAATACTTGCATATCTCTATTGGTTCAATAACTAAAATAGTCTAGACAACCATCATTATGGATTCTAAAAAATGCATTTCTCATTTATTTACTTTAGATGACAATTCTATAGGTATTCATTGTTTGAGTTATTGAGTCATTTAGAACTATATAATTGTCTTTATAACTATAAATATAAACTATGAGACATAGGGAAATACCATATAAGATCTTATTTTTAAAATGAAACATATGTTGGTAAGTATGCCTAGAGAGACAAACATATAATGATTATAATGGCATATCTTATAAATAGTTTGATTAATAATAAAGGCAATCTTCCGACATATTCTGTTTATTTAGTTATGAGATAATGATGCAACATAATAAATATCTAAAGAATGGTATTACTTAATGACGTATGCTTGGGGTTGAGGACCTAAACGATGAGACCATATGGATGTCAAGAGTATATTCATTCTTTTTGTGTCCCTGGTTGGATGTTATTGTGGAAGGATAATAGACAATAGTAACCCATAAGACTAGAGTGTGTGTTGGTTGTTGACATAATCTCATTAGTCGGTATATGCGATGAAAAACCAAGCACATAGATACTTGTTAGAGAACAATGTATTGACATACTCAACTTGAGAGTGTCACATGGAAACCATGAATAGTAGTCATAGTCATCTCTCATAGTGATGGTGGTGATTATGGTTGTTAGATCTGAAATCTATACACTCATCACATGTCGTTCGGTGTACTTTGAGATCATCCATTATGATCCTAAATAAGGGTTGCTATAAAGGTGGTGCTCGGGTGCACTGTGACACATGTGGATGGTTGCTCTAGTTCAAGTTACATGGATTGAATGTTGAAGAGGATGATGCTTCTATACCTTGAGTTGAATGCAGATATTAGAGACAAAGGAACTATACATTCACTATAACACCAATAATAGATTGTAGGTTAAGTTGTTCTCCAACTTCTCCAATTACTTGGGTAGGAATAAAGTCTTGTTAGATACCAATCATTGCTTGTGAAATCATAATATGTTTATGGATAACACTCTCAACATTATTTGGAGCCTACTGGGTCACAGAATAGGATGTGTTGGAACATGAGTATAATAGTGTCCATGATTAGAATTGTTTTGAATCAAACCAATTACTAAAATGTGTAGGTAATATATTAGAATAATATAGGAATATAATCCGAGTTAAATGGCTAAATTGTTTATGCCAATTAATTGGATTCTTTTGTTAAGTCGGTTGGCTGATCTGGAGCGATTGACTAAAGTCGGATGACAAAATATAGTTAATCAATTAATATGATTAATTTGTTAATTAATTATTTCTGGAATATTCTTTTAATATTTCATGAGCGACTTGTTTTAAATGCATACATAATCTTTTCTATTACCCAAGGATTTTGGAAACACTGCTTCCTTTTGTCTTCTATTTATAGGGGCATGATGGATGAACCATTAGAAAAATGCCCTTATACGTGTACGCTAGCTGTCATCGTCCCCAAGAAAGAGAGAAGGAGAGCAACCAATGCTAGCACTTCATCAAGTAGAAGGCAACACCTTCTCTTCATCTTCAGAAGCATGACATGGAGCTCTAGTCCATCTGCATGGATAAAGTAGAGATGCAGACACAGAGTTTTCAATATTCAAAGGATGGACAAGGACCATCTATGCACGCAAGGGTCTATGCACAACATCGCGTGAAGGGACATTGCCTGACTTGCTCTAGGACGAGGTATATTCTATGCACCCTCATTCTCAATATGTTGTTGTTGATGAGATCCACTAGTAGGGTATGTGGAGAAATTTTTATTGTTACTTCCACTACACCTATCCCCTACATAATTCCCAACAATATCTATATTCACAATATTGTTATCCATACAAGATACATGATTTTTTTATTAATGGCAAGTACATAATATCAATTCACTAATTCTATTATATGTTGATTACATGAGTGATGGATTCCAACTGTATTTGGTTGAAACTCTTGCTCTACATAGTTATAGCTTACTTCTACTCAGGTTCTAAACTAGAGATCTCTATCTTTGTCTTCTTCCTTTGTTCCCTTAAGTGAAAAGGACACATTTCTTTTCCACTTACCTTTATCCTCATTTTGAGTGCAAAAGACTTGGACTTCAACTTAGCCTCAAGACTCTTCTTGGCCTTGCCTTTGTCACTAGACCTCACTCTATTGATCATCATCACATGTTTTTCATTCTTCATTCTTGCTTTGTCATTTATCAACATGCCAAGTAATTCTAACAACAGTTTGACCAAGTTACTTAAGTAATAACACTCGATAAATTGGCTATATGACTTAGGCAACAATTGTAGAATCATATCTGTGGCCAAATTTTAATCTAAAGGAAATCTCAATCTCTCTAGATGTTCTACATGCCCAATCATATTCTGCACATGGGGCTCTACTGGATCTCCTTCTATTAGTTTGTACAAAAAGAACGCTTTGGAGACATTATACCTTTCTTGCTTTACATGATTCTTAATTTGTGTTACCATCTCGAGAATATACATACATTCATGTCGTTCATGCAACTCATAGTTTATACATCTCAACATAAGGTAGTTGATGTTTGTGGTGTCATTGGAATGCTTCAAATAAGCATCCATTTCATCCTTAGGTGCATTTGGAGCAGGTTCATCTGACACTTGTGTATCTGGAACATAGAGCTCATGCTCATCATTGAGAACCCTTCTAAAAGTCTAGAACCTATCATGGGAGTTTGTCCCATTTCGTTTGTACTTCTTAAGAACTAATCACAAAGATTATTTGTTTGCCATTTGTTTCTACAAAAGAAATTTGCAATACGTCAAAGCCCTTTTTTATCTGATTTGATTAATAGATGATATTGACTAGGCCTTTAATTAATTACGTCTCCCACTATTTTGTTCAAATTGACCGTCCTCACTGCCAATTCAGAAGGCTGCATCATACAATCTTCTAGTGACTCAATATCCAATATATTTAAGTTAATACCCAGTAAATATTGGTGCTCATAACTAATTATTAAGGTATAAAACATTTGACAATTGCATCTCATGCAATTCTTTGATAGATGGTATGCACAACTCCTGGACATAGCTCATATGTATTGATGAATGCATATTCATCTCTTATTTTTGCTTCATTTAGAATAATTAATTAGGACTTTTTTATTAATTTTAGCTAATTCAAAAATAAATAACACTTTCATCTTCTTGATATACTTTTCCTGAATTCTTATGATATTTTTCTTAATTTTCAGGAATTATCTAAGTAATTAAATCGAGAAAATAAAAGATGAAGATATGAGGCTTTCAAATATTCCCGCAGTGCCTGAGATACTCGTCACCAAAATAGCCATATCTTTTGCGTCTAAAGGCAGAATTCCAAGATAAAGTATGGAATGAAAAGAGACTTTTATTGGCTACAAAAAAGATATATTTTGCGGCAATTTTAGTGTTTATTTGGCTGCGCAATTAACCAGTGAAAGTGGCATTATGTTTTCCCGCAGAGTCTGATTTCAATATATACCTTTCACCAAAATTGGTATAACTCCCACATCCCAAGGAGGAATTTATTGTGCAAGTATGCGTTGGAAAGATAATTCAATTATCTAAGAAAAAATATATTTTTGCGCCGCTTCTGAATTTTTTACTGGCCCAAAAATATGCTCGAAACTGCTATTGCGGGAAATTAATGCAAAAGGGATGCAAAGAAATCAATTGTTTCCTCTATTGACTGGATCTAGAAAGTTAGCAGCCGCCGGCGGCCATTTCTTTTACCCTAAACATAATATATACCCCCCTCCTTCTCCTATAAAAGGAGGGGCACTTCCTCCTCCTCAAGGCATCTTGGATTTCTTGTATTTTGGAATTCTACATCAATCAATCTTGTAGTCATCTTTTTATTATGCAATAAAGTAGTTTTATTTCAAGCACCGTTCTTCCATTCTTGTTCTTGTCTCCTCTTCTCGCCTTAGTCTTAATCTACTTTTCTCCGCACTTTATTTCTGGAGCAAGGAATAAAGGACTAAGCCATTTCATTGACTCTAGCATAAGGATTCATCTCCTGATTTTTGGGCTAGACTATGGCTTTTGTACTTTCTTCCTCCGTCTCCCCTTTCTCCATGTGTGAGTAGTCTTTTATCGGGGCAAAGGAGAATAACCCCTTAGCCATGGTTTTAATGATTTCTTCTTAAATGATTAGATGGTAATCGATTTTAATTGAATGATTGATCTTCGGATCGCATGCTAATCCGGATGGATATGACCATGAAAATCCAGATTCAGAACAATAAAATCGATTACATAGACGTTTTGATATGACCGTAGATTCTCATCTTTTAGGTTGATAAACTAGGAAGCATGAGCACCAGGACCAATGGGCTCATGTGGAATTTCTCTCTTGTGATTTTTTAAATTCTCAAACCATCATCAAATCGTCGTTTAAGATTTAGTTGTTATCACCTAGGCTAAGGTGGTGAAAACCCCTACGAGCCTCGATTTCCTTCTCTTGATTTAATCACTGCATCCTTTATTTTCTTTAATTCTTAGTCTTCCATTCATATAGTTTTGCTTGTGTTAACAATCTTTTTATTATTGTCTTGTGCATGTTTATTCTTGTTAAGTACTTTTCTTCTTGCATTAGCGTAATCACACAAAACCCCAACTGAACTTTACTTTCTGCTTCAATAAAAAGAAAAATACCAAAAAAACAAATAATAAAGTTTTTCAATATTTGGGTTCTAAAGAACAATCTCTAATAGTTGTCCTATGGGATCGACCCTTCTATACTACCCTTAAAACCGGAAGTAAAAAATGTTTAAACTCTAGGATTAACCATCTTAGTGATTGATATTGCAAACGACGAGTATCAATTTGGCGCCGTTGCCGGGGACAACGGATTGTTTTCTCGAACCCCAAAACTATTTTGAAAAACCTTTTTTTCTTTTTTTCATGCCTTCTGAGTAACATTCCGGAAGTGTACTCCTCTTTCTGCCGAGTTTCTATTCCGGCAGTACGTTTTTTCTACACACGAATAACTGTTTAATTGTGCATGCGACGCCCGACCGACGATTTCCAACCGTTTGATCTGGAAATAGAAAGGACTTTTCATCATCTAAATCATCAAAATCTTGTGAGAATGAATGAAGACGAGGTCGCACGTAGGATCGACCAAGCTCTTGCAGCTCAAAGAGAGCTCATCCAAGCCGAACAAGCGGAAAGAGAAGCCGGTTTACGTGCAGCCTTTAGGGCCGAGAAAGAAACCATAGAAGCCAATAGGAGGGAAGCCGAAAGGCAAAAACAATTAAAAGACTTTTCTGTTCCTAAAACGGCATATGCACAACATCCGGTCATACCCCCCGATATTATTGCTCCACAATTTGAAATCCAAACACAATGGATCATCATGATGCAAGCCAACCCTTTCTCGGGCAACAATGGGGAAAGTTGCCAAGATCACCTTCAAAGGTTCATTGACCTTTGTTCCTTGAACAAACTCACAGGTGTCTCTGAAGATGCCATCCGACTTAGGTTGTTCAAATATTCCCTCTCCGACCAAGCTAGTAGCTGGTACAACACCATGGAGAGTGAAGAACATGTCACAACATGGGAAGTTTTACAAAGCAAGTTCCTTGAAAAATTCTACCCCCCCGTCTCTCACCTATGAACTTAGGGGTCAAATAACTCATTTTTCTATGTCCCCAGGAGAGTCTTTAGGTGAAGCCTGGAAAAGGTTCAAGGATTTACTTAGGAAGTGCCCCCACCATGACATCTCTTAAGCCCAACTCATAGAGATTTTCTATCGTGGTGTTGATGATGATACCAAATTTTTCTTGATTCCTCATCTGGAGGAAATTGCATGCATCAAAGTTTAACTAGTGCATGGGAGGTAGTTAAACGGGCTTCCGAAATAAGGTCTAGAAGAGGGATTGGAGGAATCCTTAAGGTAGCCAAGGCAGAAGTTAATAATGATATCCAAAGCATAGCGGAAAGCCTAAAATTAATCGCCTTAAAACAAGATCGGTTAGAGTCATCCTTAGTCACCCTTACGGAGTCACCCCAACAACTAAAAGCCATGGATTCCCTTTGTGGTATCTGCCAAGGATACGGCCATACTACCCTCCACTGCCAATACCTCTACAACATGCCCACACAACCTGAAGTAGGTCAACAATCAGAAGACCTCAATTCGATTCATACAATACCATGCCAAGGTTACTACAACCCCAACCAATCTAGAAATCATCCTGGTTTTCAGTATGGGAATCCCTCAGGCGCTGAGAACTCTACCCAACTTCAACAAAGGCCTCCCTATCCTCAAGGTAACAATCGACCTCCACCTGGATTCCCATACAACAATCAAAGAAATTTTGGAAATCACCAAAATCAACAACACTACCAACAATTCCAAAACCTAAACCTTCCACCCCAAAATCCAAACCAACCTCAACTTCCCCAACCACCTCAAAATGCCGTCCCTCCTCTTCCCCCTAGTCATCCCAACTGGGAAAGCATAGAACAAACCCTCGTGGCCATTCAAGCCCATCAAAAGGCAACTGACGCACAGTTAGCCCGTTTGTTTGCCCAACAAAAACCTCCTGCCGAGACTTTTGCAGGACAACCTGAAAACAACCCCAAACATCCTAAACAACTCAAGGTAGTCTCTACTCGTT
The DNA here is from genome assembly GCA_963693085.1 of Alisma plantago-aquatica. NCBI lineage: Eukaryota > Viridiplantae > Streptophyta > Magnoliopsida > Alismatales > Alismataceae > Alisma > Alisma plantago-aquatica. Next base: position 691,319,930 of record OY856412.1, read on the forward strand.
CAGGAAAAGTGCACACCCCTCCCCCTTCAGCAGAATCTTCAGACCTACCTCTAGAATTCGAGGATGAGGACATGGTAGTTGTCGAACCCGAAGTCACACCCAAACCATCTGTCCCCGAAACCCCTCAAGTGGAAGATGAAGGACCAGTTTACAAACCCCAACCTCCCTATCAAGACTGCCTCAAACAAATAAGACTTAATGCCCGTTTCATGAAATTTAGGGAAGCTATGAAAAAAATACATGTTGACATTCCCTTCCTTGATGCTTTGGAAGACATGCCCGCCTGGTCCAAGTACATGAAATCTCTCTTGACTAGGAAGTATGTTACTAAATAATATGAGACTGTTAAACTTTCTAGAACTACCTCTGACATTATCCTAAGTAAGATGCCTAAAAAACAGAAGGATCCAGGTTCTTTTGGAATAAGATGCTACTTAGGTGACAATGCTTGTAGGAAAGGCCTAGCAAATTTAGGAGCCAGTATATCCATCATGCCATATAGTCTTTGCAAAAGACTAGGATTCAATGACATGTTACCCACAGCTATGACCATCCAATTGGCCGACTCATCCACAACTAAACCCATGGGAATCATAGAGGACATTCCGGTTAAAGTTGGAAATGATGCATACATCCCTTGTGATTTTGTGATCATGGATATCAAGGAAAATTTACGCTACCTCCTCATTTTCGGACGACCCTTCTTAGCCATTGCTCGTGCCTTAATTGATGTTGAGGCTGGTACCATTGTGTAAAGACTAGGGAAGCAAAACCTAGAGTTTAGGGTGTTTGAAAGCATGAAGGGACCTAGTCTTGAGGAAGAAGTCTACCTCCTTGATTGCATTGATGAATTAAACCAACTAAGGCAAGAATGGGAATTAGTTGATGACCCCCTATGCACTGCTCTCACCATCCCCGCCGAATGTGATTTTGATAATGAACCAACAAATCAATTTAAGATTCACTTGGACAACTTTGAGGAAATCCCATGTGCTGAGACTGAAGACCTTAGGATGATCTCCACCATAGAAGAACAACCTGAACCACCAAAGGCACCGGAAATGAAAGCTCTCCCCATAGGTCTGAAATACGTGTTTCTGGATGAACAACAATTATGCCCTGTTATTTTCAATTCTGCCCTTACCATTGAACAGGAAAACATGCTTATGGGAGAACTTAGGAAAAGGAGAACAACCTTAGGGTACAAAATGACAGATTTGGTTGGGATAGATCAATCCATTTGCATCCACAAAATCCCAATGATTGAAAATAGTAAACCTTCCCGAGACCCACAAAGGAAACTCAACCCAAACATGAAGGAAGTTGTCCGTCTTGAAGTGATTAAACTTTTGACTGCAGGAATCATCTACCCCATCTCTGACTCCCCTTGGGTCAGTGCGGTCCAGGTCGTCCCCAAAAAGGGTGGGACCACGGTCGTTAGGAATGAGAAGAATGAGCTCATCCCCACCCGTACAGTCACAGGGTGGAGGATGTGCATTGACTATAGGAAACTCAACAAAGAAACTAGGAAAGACCACTTCCCTCTTCCCTTCCTCGATCAAGTTCTTGAATGTTTAGCTCATCAACAATACTTTTTCTATTTAGATGGCTACTCAGGTTTTTATCAGATTCCCATTCATCCTGAAGACCAAGAGAAGACCACCTTCATATGCCCTTTTGGTACATACACTTTTAGACGAATGCCCTTTGTCCTGTGCAATGCACCAGCCACCTTTCAAAGATGTATGTCTGCCATTTTTTCAGGGTTAACTAAGATGGTAATGGAAGTGTTCATGGATGATTTCTCTGTCTATGGAGATAGTTTCACTTCTTTCCTTGGAAACCTCTCCCTTGTTCTGGATAGATGCATCGAGTCACATTTAGTCCTTAATTGGGAAAAGTGTCACTTCATGGTCAGGGAGGGTATTGTTCTAGGCCATAAGGTAAGCAACCAGGGCATTGAAGTTGACCAAGCCAAGATTGAGTTCATCACCAAGCTCCCCCCTCCCACCTCAGTCAAAGACATCTGAGCCTTCTTAGGACATGCCGATTTCTATCGGCGTTTCATCCGTGACTTTTCCAAAATTACAAAACCTCTCACCAATCTTCTTCAAAAGGAGGTGCCTTTCAATTTTGATACGGCATCCATGGAGAGCTTTCTATGTTTGAAAAAGGCTCTCACCACCACTCCTATAATTCGTGCTCCTGATTGGGCCTTACCCTTTGAAATCATGTGCGACGCTAGTGATGTTGCTGTAGGTGCCATTCTAGGACAAATAATTGATAAAAAACACCATGTCATTTATTATGCATCCAAGACCCTTGATGAGGCTCAGCGAAATCACACAGTTACTGAAAAAGAGATGCTAGCCATTGTCTATGAATTCGATAAATTTCGCTCATATCTTGTTGGTTCAAAGGTTGTTGTTTACACTGATCATGCAGCTATTCGCTACCTCATGACCAAGAAAGATGCCAAGCCTAGACTCATAAGATGGATTTTGTTATTGCAGGAATTTGATCTAGAAATCCTAGACAAAAAGGGCTCTGAAAATGTCATGGCTGACCACCTCAGTAGACTTAGTTATAGCCCCATTGATGAACATACCATAAATGAATCCTTACCCGATGACCAATTGCTCAAGGTTGACTCCCAATTTCCTTGGTTTGCTGATTTTGTGAATTATTTAGCTGCAGGTGTATTGCATCCCGAGTATACGGGACATTCTAAAGCTAAATTTTTACATGATGTCAAAAATTATTATTGGGATGAACCTTATTTGTTTCGACTTTGCGCCGATGGTTTATATCGTCGTTGTGTGTCCCATGAAGAAAGCATCGCCATTTTAGAACAATGTCACTCTGGCCCCTATGGTGGTCACATGAGTTCCCAAAAGACGGCTAGGAAAGTCCTACAATGCAGATTCTTTTGGCCCACCATCTTCAAAGACTCGTATGATTATGTGCTTTCATGTGACAATTGTCAAAGGACGGGTAATATTATCAAACGTGACCAAATACCTCTCACCTCTTGGCAGGAATTAGAGATTTTTGATGTCTGGGGAATCGACTATATGGGCCCATTTCCTTCTTCTTATGGGTTTGCTTACATTTTAATCACAGTCAATTATGTGTCAAAGTGGGTTGAAGCCATACCCACTAAAACATGTGACTCTAAACCTGTTAAGAAACTCTTTAAAGATGTCATTTTTCCTAGATTTGGAGTCCCTCGCACTGTCATTTCTGACAGGGGATCCCATTTTTTGGAGAAAAGTTTTGAGGCTCTCTTGAAAAAATATGGGGTTTATCACAAAGTCGCCACTCCTTACCATCCTCTTACCAGTGGGCAGGTAGAAGTATCCAACAGACAAATAAAATCAATTTTAGAAAAAACTGTTGGACGCACTAGGAAAGATTGGGCGTTAAAAATCAATGACGCTCTGTGGGCATATCATACTGCCTACAAAACACCTATTGGTACCACCCCTTTCAGACTGATCTACGGTAAGTCATGTCACTTATCAATAGAACTAGAGCACAAAGCAAGTTGGGCCATCAAAACTTTGAATTTTGACCTTTCCATGGCTGGAGAGAAACGTTTTCTCCAAATAAATGAGCTTGATGAACTTAGGATGAGTGCCTACGAAAACGCAAGAATATACAAAGACCGAACCAAAATGTGGCATGATGGTCATATTAAGCGCAAAGACATTAGAGAAGGGGATCAAGTTTTAGTTTTTAATTCAAGATTACGACTTTTCCCTAGAAAACTCAAGTCGAGATGGTATGTCCCCTACATTGCCAAGTGTGCTTATCCACATGGCGCTTTTCTTCTCTGGAATAAATTTTTGGGTGAGTTTAAGGTTAATGGGAACTGACTTAAAAGATACATCACCACTGAAGACCTTGTCGCTTCAGATGCAAACAATTTTTCATCTTTGAAAGGCCTGAACCTACTTGACCCCACAACTTCCCCAGAATCCCAATAGACTGATCCATCTCTTGTCAGGCCATGACGTAAAACTTGGCGCTTTTTGAGAGGCAACCCAAATAATTTTTTCATTTTTCCCTTCTTTTCTAATATCATCACCCTTGTTTTTTTTGTTTTGTTTTGTGTTCTTTTCTTTTGGGGAGTTGCTATCATCGTCCTTCATCCTCCACCACAGCGATTCTATTCCCCCATCTCGGATTTTGATTTTTGCTCGGGACGAGCAAAGTCTTAAGTTCGGGGTGGGGAAGGGTGGTACGTTTCCACCCCTTTTTCTTCCCCTTTTAGTATCTTTTCTTTGTTTTACATTTTGCATATACTTTTTTCTTTCTTTCTTTACATAGTACAATTGGCCCATATCTAGTCGGCCTTGATATGATCATTTGTCAAAATACTCCCCTTAATGATGTAACTGCCTTGCAATTAAAATTTTGAAACTTTCATGACTAGAAATCCTCCTGTCACTTAGGACCTCAAATAATAATCACTCCTTGGAAAAGATGGCAAGCCATAGAGGACTGATAGGATTCAAGAGTGATGCTTTCTTATCATGTACAACTTGTATAAATTTTCTTAATTTTTCGCATGATTCGGTAATAGTTGAACCAATGTATGGTACTCTAAAAAAAAGATAAGAAAAAAAAAGTTGCACAAGAACAACCTCTTCTACTCTTCTTCCACCACTTCCAAATCTTTCCATTCGTAAAAAAAAAAACCAATAATGCCCAAAAAGCTAAGTTTGGGGTGGCACCCCTTCCCCCTCTTCCGCTTCTTCCATACCCACACAATTGGGTGTATCACCAAAAATTAAAGAAAAAAATGCAGTCAATGTAACTGCATGTCCACTAAATAAAAAGGTCTCGAGTCGAATAGAGGAGAGACTGTCCTTCTTCCATACCTCCACTCCAATTTTCTACCCAGGGGAAAACTACAAAAACCCCAACCATCCAAAATCAGCCATATTCTTGTGTAAAACTTAAAAAAAAAAATTGGAGTACCAAATGCAAAGGTGAAATGAAAATCCGTTTTATTGCATGTCTTGAATAAATACAAGTTTGTGAAGTAGGAAATATAAAAGTCACTTTTCGTGAATTCAGGAAGTCAGGGTCGCTTGGCCATATTTTGGTGGAAAGAATTAAGTGGTTGTTAGGAGAGTGAGGATGATAGGTTGAGAGTATGTCTTGAAAGTATTTCTTGATTTTAATATTGCTCGGGACGAGCAAAGTTTAAGTTTGGGGTATTTTGATGAATGCATATTCATCTCTTATTTTTGCTTCATTTAGAATAATTAATTAGGACTTTTTTGTTAATTTTAGCTAATTCAAAAATAAATAGCACTTTCATTTTCTTGATATACTTTTCCTGAATTCTTATGATATTTTTCTTAATTTTCAGGAATTATCTAAGTAATTAAATCGAGAAAATAAAAGATGAAGATATGAGGCTTTCAAATATTCCCACAGTGCCTGAGATACTCGTCACCAAAATAGCCATATCTTTTGCGTATAAAGGCATAATTCCAAGATAAAGTATGGAATGAAAAAAGAATTTTATTGGCTACAAAAAAGATATATTTTGCGGTAATTTTTGTGTTTATTTGACTACAAAATTTACCAGTGAAAGTGGCATTACGTTTTCCCGCAGAGTCTGATTTCAGTATATACCTTTCACCAAAATTGGTATAACTCCCACATCCCAAGGAGGAATTTATTGTGCAAGTATGCGTTGGAAAGATAATTCAATTATCTACATGAAAAATATATTTTCGAGCCGCTTATAAATTTTTGACTGGCCTAAAAATATGCTCGAAACTGCTGTTACGGGAAATTAATGCAAAAGGGATGTAAAGAAATCAATTGTTTCCTCTATTGACTAGATCTAGAAAGTTAGCAGCCGCCGGCGGCCATTTCTTTTGCCCTAAACCTAATGTATACCCCCTTCCTTCTCCTATAAAAGGAGGGGTACTTCCTCCTCCTCAAGGCATCTTGGATTTCTTGTATTTTGGAATTCTGCAGCAATCAATCTTGTAGTCATCTTTTTATTATGCAATAAAGTAGTTTTATTTCAAGCATCGTTCTTCCATTCTTGTTCTTGTCTCCTCTTCTCCCCTTAGTCTTAATCTACTTTTCTCCGCACTTTATTTCTGGAGCAAGGAACAAAGGACTAAGCCATTTCATTGACTCTAGCATAAGGATTCATCTCCTGATTTTTGGACTAGACTATGGCTTTTGTACTTTCTTCCTCCGTCTCCCCTTTCTCCATGTGTGAGTAGTCTTTTATCGGGACAAAGGGGAATAACCCCTTAGCCATGGTTTTAACGATTTCTTCTTAAACGATTAGATGGTAATCAATTTTAATTGAATGATTGATCTTCGGATCGCATGTTAATCCGGATGGATATGACCATGGAAATCCGGATTCAGAACAATAAAATCGATTACATAGACGTTGTGATATGACCGTGGATTCTCGTCTTTTAGGTTGATAAACTAGGAAACATGAGCACCAGGACTAATGGGCTCATGTGGAGTTTCTCTCTTGTGAGTTTTTAAATTCGCAAACCTTCATCGAATCGTCGTTTAAGATTTAGTTGTTATCACCTAGGCTAAGGTGGTGAAAACCCCTACGAGCCTCGATTTCCTTCTCTTGATTTAATCACTGCATCCTTCGTTTTCTTTAATTCTTAGTCTTCCATTCATATAGTTTTGCTTGTGTTAACAATCTTTTTATTATTGTCTTGTGTATGTATATTCTTGTTAAGTACTTTTCTTCTTGCATTAGTGTCGCGCCCCAAACTCACATTAACCGCAAACCACGAGATTAAGGCACGGCAGGTGGGATTAACACATAAGACAACCACTCTACACTTTCTTAGATATTTTAAAGAGATTAACAGAATAATCAGATTTATACTGTAAAATAAAACCAAGCAGACTGCGGAAGCATTTCTATTAAACTGATAAGAAATATAGCAAGTCTACAGCATACTGCATTGTTCAACATTAAATAAAGCATAACAGTTAATTTACATCAATATACATATTTTCTCTCTCACTCACACCTTGTCCCGAAGATCGAGGGGAATGGACTAAGAGACCTCTAACTAGACTAACTACAAACCTTCTACCTATTAAGCGTTGGGATGGTACGATCCTTCCGACTCCTGTTGCTGGTGCTGACCTGAAAATTTTTGAGTAGAGGGGTGAGCCTACTCGCTCAGTGAATAACATTTCACTTAGCTATCAATAAACAACTCGTCAGGTTAATAACTGAAATAAAACAGATATACAGTTCAAGCAGAGCAGTTCTATTGGTATAGCAGTTGTACAGGTAATAATCACATATCTATGCATCATCAGATATTTCAATTGAATAGACAAAATTATAAATTTACTATGATCCTAAATGGTTACATATTTACGTTATTATGCCCCAAACATATACAGTGCACTCTGCATATGAAGATCGGTAGCGAACTACGACCTCACCGTACAAGACTTAGCGACACACCCGGGAAATGCTAAGTCTGACTTCTCGTCCTGGTCTGCACAGGACTCTCAGGCTCTCAAGGCCTCACTGCACTAACTCTGAGTGCTCTGGACTCCTCCTCAACCTGTAGTGTACAGTGGAGGGTCTCTAAGTCTCCGATGCCTGGGCGTATCCCCAGAACTGACCGGGACTTCTCCGATGCCTGGGCGTATCCCCAGAACTGACCGGAACGTACTCTTGGATTTCCGATGCCTGGGCGTATCCCCAGAACTGACCGGAAACCTACCACTCAGACTACGTGTCACCGAGACAATCGGTGTTTGTTGGACACGAGTCTCCGATGCCTGGGCGTATCCCCAGAACTGATCGTTTCACCCCAAAGGTACAGACTGCACAATGGGTTCTACGGTGTTGGGGCACCTAAGTCTATTAACTGTTTATCAGATATACAGCTTAACAAAAATATCACATTTCAACTGTAAAACACATAAATTCCTCTTTCACATCATTCTTATCTCACATTTCAAGTTCCAATGAACTTATCATACTATTACTGAAGCAATCAGGCATTTAAAATGAGTTAAATAATGATTTCTAAATGAATTGCCACTCACCACTTGAAACTCGGCCGAACACTATGAAACTCGGCCGATCACTTCCCAGATCCTGAAACTCGGCTGACCGATCTCGGCCGACAAACTCACCGCTTGAAAACCTACAAAGGAAACTCGGCCGATCAGAACCAAACTCGGCCGACCAAATCCCTGTTCGCATATCTAATTCAGGAAACTCGGCCGATCCAAGACGAAACTCGGCCGATCCGGAAAACGTTGTACAAAAGCCCTAAGTAAGAACTCGGCCGACCGATTTGAAAACTCGGCCGAACCGCGCATAGACAGAACAGAAAAACGACCTGCAGAAGTCGATTTCTCACGAATCGACGGGAAAACTTCGCGCAAACAACACCAAACGATCACAAACGATCCACACGACTAAACCGTACCTGAAAGGAGCAAGAAAACGAACAGGGGCTGCACTGTGCACCCCAATTCTTCGGCCGTTTTCTTCACAAACGCAGCTCCAGCTGCGAACTTGGTTTGATTCGATGGAGAAGATGATCTGCAGAGGAAAGGGACGATCTACCACAACTAACTGGAGCAGAACGACGCTCCAGAGCTTCCTTCCTCAGCTCCCTCTCTCTTTCCCTCTCTTTCTCTCTTTTTCTCTCTCGCAGGAGCTGAACGCTTCTTGCGTTCTGCGGTTCTGAGAATGAACCGAGAAAAGGGAGAAAGGGAGATAAGGAAGAAAAACTTAGGGGCCAAATCGCAAATTTCGAACTTTTCGCAAATTGCAATCGGGTCCCTAGAAGCCCAAAAATATGCAACATTTGACTCGAAGGTCGGATTCGAACGATTTCTCTGGCAACGTTTCAAGCGTAAGATTTTACACACCTTAGAAGCTAGAAAACACACTAAGCACATATCATGTCCATTTTAAGCATTATTAACAAAAACAGGCTTATAACTTAACACATCAGCTAAACACATGCTGAACAACTTACTTACGGGATAAGCTCGATGCGGGTCATAACAATTCCTCTTACCCTTATAAGAATTTCGTCCTCGAAATTCCTAGAAGAGAAAAGGGAACTTGCTACGCATCTCAGACTCTAGCTCCCACGTAGCTTCTTCGAGATTGTGGTTTCTCCACAAAACTTTCACTAGAGGAATCTCGCGGTTCTTAAGCTTTTTGATCCGGTAATCAACTATCTGCACAGGTCCTTCAACATAGGACACATCTGTCCTAAGCTGCACCGGTTCTGAATCTAGAATCTTAACTGTACCAGGGTGGCACTTTTTCAGCATAGATACGTGGAAGACATCATGTAGATTTGCCAACTCAGACGGCAAATCCAACCTGTAAGCTACAGGTCCAATCCTCTCAACAATAGGATATGGACCCATATATCTAGGGGTCAACTTACCCCTCTTGCCAAACCGCAGAACTCCCTTCCACGGCGAAACCTTCAAGAAAACCTCGTCACCAACCTCAAACTCAAGAGGTCGACGTCGTCTATCAGCATAACTCTTCTGTCTATCCTGTGCAGCTTTCAACTGATCCCGAATCACTGACATCTTTTCTGTAGTCACATCAACTAGTTTAGGTCCAAGAATTTCCTTCTCACCCACCTCGTACCAACAAACTGGCGATCTACACTTCCTGCCATAAAGAGCTTCATATGGAGCCATCCCAAGGCTAGAATGGTAACTATTATTATAAGCAAACTCTATTAGGCTTAAGTGTTCTTCCCAGTTGCCTCTAAACTGTAGCACACATGCTCTCAGCATGTCTTCAAGGGTCTGAATGGTCCTCTCAGACTGACCATCCGTCTGTGGGTGAAACGCTGTACTGAACTTCAATCTTGTGCCCAACGCACGATGTAACTGATTCCAGAATCTAGATGTAAACTTTGGATCTCTGTCAGAAATAATAGAAACTAGAATCCCATGTAACCTGATTACCTCATCCACATAAACTTTAGCCAACTTTGGAACGTCAAAGGTTGACTTGATAGGAAGAAAATGAGCAGACTTAGTTAGTCTATCCACAATCACCCATATCGAGTCTGAACCCTTAGGCGTTCTGGGTAATCCAACCACAAAGTCCATTGTGACGTGTTCCCATTTCCATTCTGGTATAGGAAGTGACTGTAAAATACCAGCAGGTTTCTGATGTTCAGCCTTAACCTGCTGACACACCCCGCACCTAGCTACGTATTCAGCCACATCCCTTTTCATGCCAGACCACCAGTACAGCTCCTTGAGGTTCCTGTACATCTTTGTGTTACCTGGATGCATGGCATACATAGAAGTATGCGCCTCCTCAAGAATCTGTTCTTTCAACTCACTGTTTCCAGGTACACACAATCTATCACGAAAATACAACATACCTTCATCAGAAAACCTGAACTCTGTTCTCTTACCCTCTGACATCTCTTGCATAATTTGCCATAAATCACTATCACTTTGTTGCATCTCTTTAATCTGATTATAAAAAGTAGGTTTGACTTGCATCTGTGCAATCAGCCCACTCTGTCTTGTCACCTCCAAGTCCAAGTTCAACCTTCGCATATCCACAAGCAAGTCTCTCTTGAAACATGCCATAGAAAATGCATTGGCTGAAGAACTTGACTTTCTACTCAAGGCATCAGCTACAACATTCGCCTTACCAGGATGGTAATCGATTGTCACATCATAGTCTTTAATCAGCTCTAGCCATCTGCGCTGTCTCAAATTCAACTCTTTCTGAGTGAAGATATATTTCAGGCTCTTATGATCTGTAAACACCTGACATGTCTCACCATATAAATAGTGACGCCATGTCTTAAGAGCATGAACTATTGCAGCCAATTCCAGATCATGAACAGGGTAATTCTCTTCATTCTTCTTAAGCTGTCTAGATGCGTAAGCAACAACTTTACCTTCTTGCATCAGTACACAGACCAAACCTCTCCTAGAAGCATCACAGAACACTGTATAGCCTTTATCTACTTCTGGCAAAACCAACACTGGTGCTGAAGTCAACCTTTTCTTCAAAATCTGAAAACTTTTCTCACAACTTTCAGACCAAACAAACGATATATCCTTCCTCGTTAAGCATGTCAAAGGTGATGCTATTGCACTGAAGTCCTTTATGAACCTTCTGTAATAACCTGCCAATCCCAAGAAACTTCTGATCTCAGTAGGAGTAGTAGGTTGTTCCCACTGAAGCACAGACTCAACTTTCTTAGGATCCACACTAACTCCATCTCTCGAGATAACATGTCCAAGAAATGCTACCTCGGCCAACCAGAACTCACATTTGCTAAACTTAGCAAACAACTGGTGTTGTCTCAACAACTGCAACACTACCCTCAAGTGTTGCTCGTGCTGTTCCTCGTCTCTGGAATAGATCAGAATATCATCTATAAAGACTACAATGAACTGATCTAGAAAAGGTTTGAAAATCCGATTCATCATATCCATAAAGGCTGCTGGGGCATTGGTCAGCCCAAACGACATGACCAAAAACTCATAATGCCCATACCTGGTTCTGAAAGCTGTCTTAGGAATGTCAGAAGCCTTTATCCTAAGCTGATGATATCCGGATCTCAAATCAATTTTAGAAAAGATCGTCGCTCCACGCAACTGATCAAACAGATCATCAATTCTCGGCAAAGGATATTTATTCTTTATTGTGAGCTTATTCAGTTGCCTGTAATCTATACAGAGACTCATGGTTCCATCCTTTTTCTTAACAAACAAGACTGGAGCACCCCATGGTGAAGAACTGGGTCTAATGAAACCCTTATCTAACAACTCCTGCAACTGTACCTTGAGTTCTTTTAACTCTGCAGGTGCCATTCTGTAGGCCGGCAGCGCTACTGGATGACTACCTGGATATATCTGAATTTCAAAATCAATGTCTCTGACAGGAGGTAAGCCTGGTAACTCTTCTGGGAAAACGTCAGAGAACTCACGAACCACATGTACATCATAAACACTGGCAGTGCTTTTCTCTGCTCTGGTGTCAACCACATGTGCAAGGAACGCTTCACATCCTTTCTGTAACATCTTATCAGCTACAACCGCTGATATTATGCACGTAGGCAGAACTTTCCTATCTCCAGTAAAGACACAAGAAAATTCCCCTAATTGAAAGGTAGCTTCCTTTTTCCAGCAATCGAGTTGCACTCGATATGTCTCAAGACAATCCATACCCAAGATGACTTGAAAAGTATTTACATCCAAGGGTATGAGATTAGCAGCAAAGGTGAAACCTCCAAAAGATAACAAACATCCGGGACAGGACTCAGACAAAACTGTCGGTCCACCTAGTGGAACCCTCAACACTAACTCATCTGCCAACCCTTGAGTTAACAGATTAAGCTCAACAACCAAAGAACGTCGTATAAAAGAATGAGTAGCTCCCGGATCTATCAGAACTGAAACTGGTATACTATTAAACAAAAGCATTTCTCCTGTAACAACTTGTGAAGAAATTATACCTTCCTGAGGTGTCAAAGAAAAGAAACGTGCTGAAGCTCTCCCTCTGCCACGCTGTCCTCTTTGACCACTCCTGCCACTAGATGCTCCACCACCTCTAGAACCAGATGCCACAGAGGAACTCGGAACATCATGGTATTGAGGCTAAAAAGCTTGTGATGCTGCTTGATGAAGTTGAGGGCAATCCCTTTTTATATGTCCCATTTGTCCACAGTGGAAACATTCTATAGGGTTTGGACCCCAACATTGTCCAGAGTGCAACCTTCCACAAGTATTACATACCCGCTTTTCCTGTCTCTGTGGACCAGTCACTGACATTGACGATCCAGAAGATTGTCCACTATCGGCACTGCTCCATCTTCCTGGGTTGTATCCTCCTCTGCCTCTAGAAGTAGTGACATCTTCAGATCTCTGCCTGCCAAAACAACCAAAGCCACGCCCAAGCTTAGAGAAGAAACCTCTGCCTCCACCTCTGTATCCACTACTGGACTGTCCTCTACTGAACTCTGCAGATCTTTTCTTGGACTCGGGCACCCTATCAGCATTCACAGACTCTTCAACCTGTCTGGCAGCCTCAACAAACTCGCCAAAGTTCTCTCTGTTCCTCCTACTAGTAGCAGAAATTGTATGTCGGATCTCTGGCCTTAGCCCTTCCTGGAACCTTCTGCACCTCTCTATGTTATCAGGAACAAGCTGTGGACAGAAATTAGCTAACCGTGTGAAAAGCGCTTCATACTCTGTAACTGTCATGTTTCCCTGCTTAATATTCTGCAACTGCCTGATTTTCTCATTGAGAAAGGTGGGTGGATAGAATTTGAGATGAAACTCCTCAGAGAAATCCTGCCAGGAAAGCTCTGTGCCTCTCCTCTTTTCTTCCACACCACGCCACCACAGCTCTGCATCACCTGTCAGAAGGTAAACTGCATGATTGATCTTCTTATCTTCTGGAAGCTCCATCAGACGGAAGACCTTCTCAATCTGTCTAAACCATTCATCAGCTTCTGCGGGATCTGTGGTGCCACTGAACTCTGTGCCACCAAGCTTCTTCACAAGCTCATATGATCGCATCAGATCTTTACTGCTAGTAGAAGAAGATTCTCGCCTGTCTGCCTTGTACCTCTCCTTAGTCTCCAAGAACATCCTGTACATCCGGGATGCTTCATCCACGTGGTCACCACCACTTGGACCCAAGTATCGCGGATCAGGGCCAACATGGCTCTCAGCTTGATCATCACGATCAAAACCTCTTCCTGCCATCTGCAATGATATAATAGAATATTTCCTATTAGAAAATTACAGATAGAAGAAAGACACTTAAACCTAATCCTATTGGTCTCTTATCGTCCCCTGACCTTGAGTAACTAAGTACTCAAACCTAGGCTCTGATACCAAAAATTGTCGCGCCCCAAACTCACATTAACCGCAAACCACGAGATTAAGGCACGGCAGGTGGGATTAACACATAAGACAACCACTCTACACTTTCTTAGATATTTTAAAGAGATTAACAGAATAATCAGATTTATACTGTAAAATAAAACCAAGCAGACTGCGGAAGCATTTCTATTAAACTGATAAGAAATATAGCAAGTCTACAACATACTGCATTGTTCAACATTAAATAAAGCATAACAGTTAATTTACATCAATATACATATTTTCTCTCTCACTCACACCTTGTCCCGAAGATCGAGGGGAATGGACTAAGAGACCTCTAACTAGACTAACTACAAACCTTCTACCTATTAAGCGTTGGGATGGTACGATCCTTCCGACTCCTGTTGCTGGTGCTGACCTGAAAATTTTTGAGTAGAGGGGTGAGCCTACTCGCTCAGTGAATAACATTTCACTTAGCTATCAATAAACAACTCGTCAGGTTAATAACTGAAATAAAACAGATATACAGTTCAAGCAGAGCAGTTCTATTGGTATAGCAGTTGTACAGGTAATAATCACATATCTATGCATCATCAGATATTTCAATTGAATAGACAAAATTATAAATTTACTATGATCCTAAATGGTTACATATTTACGTTATTATGCCCCAAACATATGCAGTGCACTCTGCATATGAAGATCGGTAGTGAACTACGACCTCACCGTACAAGACTTAGCGACACACCCGGGAAATGCTAAGTCTGACTTCTCATCCTAGTCTGCACAGGACTGTCAGGCTCTCAAGGCCTCACTGCACTAACTCTGAGTGCTCTGGACTCCTCCTCAACCTGTAGTGCACAGTGGAGGGTCTCTAAGTCTCCGATGCCTGGGCGTATCCCCAGAACTGACCGGGACTTCTCCGATGCCTGGGCGTATCCCCAGAACTGACCGGAACGTACTCTTGGATTTCCGATGCCTGGGCGTATCCCCAGAACTGACCAGAAACCTACCACTCAGACTACGTGTCACCGAGACAATCGGTGTTTGTTGGACACGAGTCTCCGATGCCTGGGCGTATCCCCAGAACTGATCGTTTCACCCCAAAGGTACAGACCGCACAATGGGGTTCTACGGTGTTGGGGCACCTAAGTCTATTAACTGTTTATCAGATATACAGCTTAACAAAAATATCACATTTCAACTGTAAAACACATAAATTCCTCTTTCACATCATTCTTATCTCACATTTCAAGTTCCAATGAACTTATCATACTATTACTGAAGCAATCAGGCATTTAAAATGAGTTAAATAATGATTTCTAAATGAATTGCCACTCACCACTTGAAACTCGGCCGAACACTATGAAACTCGACCGATCACTTCCCAGATCCTGAAACTCGGCCGACCGATCTCGGCCGACAAACTCACCGCTTGAAAACCTACAAAGGAAACTCGGCCGATCAGAACCAAACTCGGCCGACCAAATCCCTGTTCGCATATCTAATTCAGGAAACTCGGCCGATCCAAGACGAAACTCGGCCGATCCGGAAAACGTTGTACAAAAGCCCTAAGTAAGAACTCGGCTGACCGATTTGGAAACTCGGCCGAACCGCGCATAGACAGAACAGAAAAACGACCTGCAGAAGTCGATTTCTCACGAATCGACGGGAAAACTTCGCGCAAACAACACCAAACGATCACAAATGATCCACACGACTAAACCGTACCTGAAAGGAGCAAGAAAACGAACAGGGGCTGCACTGTGCACCCCAATTCTTCGGCCGTTTTCTTCACAAACGCAGCTCCAGCTGCGAACTTGGTTCGATTCGATGGAGAAGATGATCTGCAGAGGAAAGGGACGATCTACCACAACTAACTGGAGCAGAACGACGCTCCAGAGCTTCCTTCCTCAGCTCCCTCTCTCTTTCCCTCTCTTTCTCTCTTTTTCTCTCTCGCAGGAGCTGAACGCTTCTTGCGTTCTGCGGTTCTGAGAATGAACCGAGAAAAGGGAGAAAGGGAGATAAGGAAGAAAAACTTAGGGGCCAAATCGCAAATTTCGAACTTTTCGCAAATTGCAATCGGGTCCCTAGAAGCCCAAAAACATGCAACATTTGACTCGAAGGTCGGATTCGAACGATTTCTCTGGCAACATTTCAAGCGTAAGATTTTACACACCTTAGAAGCTAGAAAACACACTAAGCACATATCATGTCCATTTTAAGCATTATTAACAAAAACAGGCTTATAACTTAACACATCAGCTAAACACATGCTGAACAACTTACTTACGGGATAAGCTCGATGCGGGTCATAACAATTAGTGTAATCACACAAAACCCCAAATGAACTTTACTTTCTGCTTCAATAAAAAGAAAAATACCAAAAAAAACAAATAATAAAGTTTTTCAATCTTTGGGTTCTAAAGAACAATCTCTAATAGTTGTCCTATGGGATCGACCCTTCTATACTACCCTTAAAACCGGAAGTAAAAAAGGTTTAAACTCTAGGATTAACCATCTTAGTGATTGATATTGCAAACGACGAGTATATGTATGCTTCGAGGCACTTAAACCTATTAAGGTCACCTAGTTAAGCTTGACCCATAAGCCAACATGATAGAATATGCACCCTTCTAGTGTAGCCCCACATATCTACCATCCCACTTCGATAAGATAGATGGCACACTACTCCAGGGCGTGCCCATGCTTGGTCAATCAAGCTTTACATGTGTGTTTCTTATGGAAAGCATATTAGACTTAATATTAATTGAAGGCTTTTATATAAGTACATATATAATTCCAATCACCACATACTTATGTATCATATACATGCTGCAACCACAAACAAAAAACATGCAATCAGAAATATACAAGTGATGGTTACGGACATACTAAAGAAATTACTTGGAGCCACAAGGAATATCTACCACCTAAGGTCCACATCATATGTACAACTTGTATATTAGAAATACATGTTGGAACCAGTCCGGGTTGATCAGTTCAACTCTTTAGCGGATCACCTAGCCTCCTAATTAGTTTATTAGTCTCTTGAATGGTCATGTGGTTTCTGGTTTAAACGATGTCTGAACTCTTCCAGCTGATCAGTTGAGCAACCAGTCGATTGGTTCCTCCTATCGTCTGGCCCTCTCAGTCCTCCAGTAAATTAATTCAACATATAAGTCGGTCGATTCCACTCGTGCAGAAGGCCTTCTCATGATGAAATAGAAGTATAAACTATCCTATTTCATATTATATTGTAAAATGGAAAACCTCGAGTTACATTCGAGGGGAATATTGAAAGAGGAGCATTAATTTACATTTGGAAAGTAGGGGAGAGGATTGATATGCAAACCAAATAACAACACAAAATAAACAAAACAACCAAGCACACAATCCGTAAGGGTTTTGGGCCATAACCATGCTTACATCCGCCAACAAAACACTTTGAGGGCAATATGTATTGATTGCACATATATCATATCATATATTATATTTGCATGATCGTATGTGGTATTTAATCTGAAAGGCACATTAATAATTTTAACATTTTCATCATGTGAAATAAAATATTTTCGATCACATCGATTTAAATCCACATAAATCATAAATTGAGGTGCATCTAATACCACTATTGGGAAATTGGTGCAACAAACAAGGCAGTAGAAACAAAATATTTACTGCTCTATTCCCAAACTACCAGATCGAGTCAACAACAATGTATCTAGGAAAGAGGATAGCAAGAGATATAATTAATCCTGGAGCAAGTACAATGACTTATCCTTGCAACACTGTGCTTCTTGTTCAAGGAATGCTCGAGAAGTCATCCTAAAATACTAATGAGTTCCCCATTAGTATCATGATGAATAAAATCCTAAAATACTCATAACTAATATATGCATAACTTAATGTTGTTTAGGTTTGCCTTTAGGCAATTATTAGGGCATGAAGTTGAATCAAAGGTGTCTAGAAAGGATCAGGTTCTGGGGCCTGGCAATATTTTCCTCCACACCACTTGCTTGATTTATGAGGACTCCCAGATACATATGATACCGGCCTGGCCTAAGCTACAATGGATTGTCTGAAATAGTTTGCTTTTAGGCAATAGTGACCTTAGACATCTATGTTGTATATCTTTGGGAACCCTAAGTTTTAGGTGTATGGTGACTTGTTTGAGGATGGATACCCAATATAATTCCCTTATAACCCATATAACCACATGTTTAAATAGTTATCCCTAGAACCTAGACTTTGAAGTTTGGTGTTTAGTAAGTAATCAAAGTGTGTAGTGAAGCGTGATGTATCTTGTATATGGTCTAGTTAGACTCACCCTTTTACCTCTAGATTAGTTTGGCTTGGTAGGTCAAACCTTTTAAGGGGTGGAGAATAGTTGGTTTGATGATGTTTGGGTAGTTAGATTTTGAGGATGAAATCCTTTCCAAGGGAATGGAGTCATGTAACATATTGAAATATAGCTACTCTGACTTTAGAAACCCTAACTCCCTAATTTAGAAGTTAGTGTGCTTGAATCCTTAGTTTTGACCAAACAAGTTATAGTTGTAACCACATGTTTCTTTATATCCAAAAGAACATATAACGATCATCTAATGAATAGTTCATATATTTGAACGCTAATG
Source organism: Alisma plantago-aquatica (assembly GCA_963693085.1). Taxonomy (NCBI): domain Eukaryota; kingdom Viridiplantae; phylum Streptophyta; class Magnoliopsida; order Alismatales; family Alismataceae; genus Alisma; species Alisma plantago-aquatica. The sequence goes on from OY856412.1 coordinate 691,338,466, forward strand.
AATATCTAATACACATAATAAGAGTAACTCACATTTTAATACTAATAATGGATAGGCATGATGTTGACCATGTCATAAACCAATAAATCTTAATGAAATGACGAGCAAGATAATTGTAACCAAATCTTGTATTTAATGCATACTAAGAATGTATAGATGAAGAATAATGTTCATGTTAACCTAAACCCTAAGTTGTAATCATATAACCTTAACATATACATTCTTAATGCCTTTCATGATACATTAATGACAATAGGTTTCATAATAAGTTAACATACTTTGATACACATAAATGATATATATAATCATTTAAACACATATTAATCAAGTCATCAATATGAAATGCATGGTATGTTACCTTGTTATCTAATATACACATGATTGGTCACTTAATGTGAATCAACTCGTAATATGCCTCACCTTGATCATGAAAATACATTGAATGGCTTCAATATGAATATCAAGTGATTCGATTCACATAAATGTGCAAATCAATAATATAAATAAATATGAGAAAATGATTAATGTGAGAAATAAAGATAATGTGGTAATGAGATAATGTTTAATATAAATATATGTAATTGATGTGACATAATTAGGATTGAATGAAGACTTAATGACAAATTGAATATTTCATGTAAAATAATTCGTTATAACTTAATGTGGTGATAGTATAAGGATAATGAAGTCAAAGTTCAGAATGTTAAGGATAATGATAAAGTATATTGAGGGAATTGAGTAACCCATAATTTTGCTAAAATTCTTAGTAAGATAAATGAGATATATATATATATATATATATATATATATATATATATATATATATATATATATATATATATATACGATGTTTCATGAATGACAATGAAATATAACTTCCTTGGTAATAAAGTGATTATGACATGACATAATTAAAATCATGGTGATAATGTAATATCATAATGAATATAATGTTAATGAGCCAAAAATGTAAATAACGTTAAATCTCCTAAAACAAATATCTAAATAATGGAACCTAGGTGATCCTTGATAACTTGAGATATGTCAAGATGCTTGTGGAGTATATGTTGATGAATTGTTTGGTGGAAGTTAAGGTTGGAGAAATAACCTGATGTTTTGTGATGAGATGTTGCACACTCACCCTTCCCTTCTTACTTGTGATTTCGGGGACGAAATCCTCTTTAAGGGGTGGAGTGTTGTAACATACCGAATTCTGGAATTTTTTATTTTGACCCTATTTCCCATATATTCCTTTCATTTCTATCCTTATTGTCCTTTCTATTTAATTAGTGGAATTTATAGTGGTTTAGTGAACATTTATTCACTAATTGTACCAATATAAGGGTTTATGCACAAATACCTCAGTGAAAGATAAATTAACATAATTAAGTACTCTAAATATTAATCTAAATTTTTGATATTATTTGAAAACATAAAATGATCCTATGTTTCAAATTTGGTTCGATTTGTATGTTGTTTGTGCAAGTTATGCAATTATATGTACATTCTGGACTTTTATGCAATTTACTCAATTGAGAGGTTTTTCTTGCAAACTATCTCCTAGATTTTAATCCTTAGATATTCCCTTACCATTAACGAGATTTTAAACCATTGGAGAACCTAGTTTCACTTTGGTTTGATGGTATTTCTTTCCAAGGGCATTATAGGGATTACCCTCTTAATAAATATGCTTATCCTTAAAAGCTATCAACTAATGAGGTTATTTCTTTCTTGAAAAACGGTGGGGATGGCGTAGAAGGATATGTGGGCTCTTAGGACCGACTTTTGATATGCATGAAGCCTCTATGAGCTTTCCTCTTGCATGGCCATCAATCCCTAGGCTAAAGACACATGGAAAGTCCCTTAAGACACCTCATGCTTCACCACTTTCTATATATAGGCATGTATACCACTTCCCAACTCAAAATTCGAAAACTCTTGCTCTCCTTTTCTTTCCTCTATCTTAGATAATAGTTCCTTATGTATTTGGCCACAAAGTTTCTGTCCCAAGGTAATAGAGGGAGCCTACCTTGTGAAGAAGGCTCCTAGGGCTTCCAAATTGCTCTATTAGTGTTTCTAAAGCTCCTCCTTGGTAATTTCGACCAAAACTAGTAAGTTTCCTCCCTTCCTTCCCTATTTTCATAGTGTTAGCCTTCATTACACCTTCTTCTAGGTCGTAACCATCATCATACATGGTAAAACTCCACCTAAAACCCTAAAACATCTCATCTCCATGCTCTTTTGCTAGGGTTTGCACCTCTAAAGTGTAGAAGGTGATCTTTGCTCAAGAAAGGAGCTTATCTTGGAGCAACCATACCTTATAATCTCGAGATCATTTCTGTTTGGACCTTCTTACATTCCTAGAGGCAAGTTTTGTTAACCCCCTTCTCATATATTGCTTAAGTACATGCTTAAAACCCATGCTTCTATGATGGTAATCGATGATTTCCATCTCTTTTTACCATGTTCTTCTAAGGTTTTGGTTTCTTTCTATTTTATTTTTTCTAGAATCTCTAGTTTAGTTATCTAAGAAACTTCAAACCTGATCTTGGGTCAAATGGTGTTTTCTCCCTCTCCCTCTCTCTTTAATTATCTCGATCGATTTGATGATGTGGCAATTTCCTATTGGTCAGTATTGCAAAATTCATATCTTCTAAACTGCTTATCGAAATTTGACAAATAAATATGTTTTGGAATTGGAAAATTAATCTCTATCTAATAAAAATATTTTCAAGGTCGTATTTCATGGTTTGACGAAGGGTTACTTTTGTAAAACGAATTTAATGCATAAAATCCATAAAAATTACATCTTAATCATCATAACTCCAAAATTAACATAAAAATATGTTTTCTTGATCAGGAGAACTTAATAATTTATTGATGATGTTTTAAGAGTCTAAATCTGAGTTTTTATAAATAGGTCAAAAATTAGGGTTTCGATACATTAATGTGCACTATGTACTCTAATACATGTTAATACATTGAAAATATGCAAAGTGGAACTTAGACTAGAAGTGATGAAAGTTAGTAATTGATATCAGTAAGAGATGTATGTGCATTCCTTACACCCTATGTTTGGATAATTGTAGCCAACCCTATATTTTCATAATGAGGCTTAAATGAACCCTAAATATTCTATTCTTGAATCCTAATGTTGTTCATGCCTCAAATTAGATTATAATTTCCTTTTGTTTAGGTCTTATACCCCACTGCCATGCTTATTGAATATTATGACTACTCTTGCCATGACTACTTTTCTAGCATGTGGATTTATGTTCTATTTAAAATAAAGTAGCGGTACTTATGTACAACCACCCACAGAGGGCATGTAAATAATCACCCTGGGGAATGTCTTACTGTCCCCATAATATTGTAGGTGACTGGGAATGTCTTATTCTCCCCTCATCTAAGGTTAGAGGTCTGGTAGGTGCCTCAACCCTACTTAGTTAGGTAGGCATAATTATCTTACATGCAAATCCTTTTTGATATAATTCTTAATGGCAAGTTTCTTTTGAACATAGCCTCATACTCTTGTTATCTTCATCTTATGATGATCCCTAGCCTGTTCTTATTTGCTTTACTTATATTGTTATCCTAGACTAGTTTTGTGACACATACTTTTCTTCCCTTTCCCTTTTTGCTGGGTGCCTTCCCAACCACCCAGGTGTTGAGCAAGGTGATGGATAAGACAAGGAAGATCTTAGCTTTTGGCTTAGACTCGGTTGATGAAGATGTTGATTGGAGACAAGATTGTAGTAGTCTAGACTTCCCTCTATCTAGATCGTGATTGTGTGTCTTGATGTAAATCCTAATGGGAGAATGTGATGTATTTTTGTAAACCTTTTATGAAATTGAATATAGTCGGTTAATTTTTATTCCGCTGCTTTCTAATGGTCTTTTGTATACCAATGTTTAATAAATTTGGAAAATTTATACCCAATCCATCATACCTATGAGAGTGTTTGGAATGGATGTCAATTCTTCAAATTTTTAGTAAAGGTGTGATTTCACTCTCCTTACAGCATGGTATTAGAGCCCATGGTAGTGGGAATCTGACTATTTCAGTTTTGTCTCCCTAATTAGAATCCCTTCCTTACATAGTTCCTTTAGGTGACATGGTTGCCCTAGAGTTGATCTATAAATGATGAAATGTTGATTTAGGACCCTATAGTTCCACTTTAGTATCATGATGAATAAAATCCTAAAATACTCATAACTAATATATGCATAACTTAATGTTGTTTAGGTTTGCCTTTAGGCAATTATTAGGACATGAAGTTGAAGCAAAGGTGTCTAGAAAGGACCAGGTTCTGGGGGCTGGAAATATTTTCCTCTACACCACTTTCTTGGTTTACGAGGACTCCCAGATCCATATGATACCGGCATGGCCTAAGATACAATGGATTGTCTGAAATAGTTTGCTTTTAGGCAATAGTGACCTTAGACATCTATGTTGTATATCTTTGGGAACCCTAAGTTTTAGGTGTATGATGACTTGTTTGAGGATGGATACCCAATATAGTTCCCTTATGACCCATATAACCACATGTTTGTATAGTTATCCCCAGAACCTAGACTTTGAAGTTTGGTGTTTAGTAAGTAATCATAGTGCGCAGTGAAGCGTGATGTATCTTGTATATGGTCTAGTTAGACTCACCCTTTTACCTCTAGATTAGTTTGGCTTGGTAGGTCAAACCTTTTAAGGGGTGTAGAATAGTTGGTTTGATGATGTTTGCGTAGTTAGATTTTGAGGATGAAATCCTTTCCAAGGGAATGAAGTCATGTAACATACTAAAATATAGCTACTCTGACTTTAGAAACCCTAACTCCCTAATTTTGAAGTTAGTGTGCTTGAATCCTTAGTTTTGACCAAACAAGTTATAGTTGTAACCATATGTTTCTTTATATCCAAAAGAACATATAACGATCATCGAATGAATAGTTCATATATTTGAACCCTAATGAATATCTAATGCACATAATAAGAGTAACTCACATTTTAATACTAATGATGGATATGCATGATGTTGACCATGTCATAAACCAATAAATCTTAATGAAATGATGAGCAAGATAATTGTAAAATAATCTTGTATTTAATGCATACTAAGAATGTATATATGAAGAATAATGTTCATGTTAACCTAAACCCTAAGTTGTAATCATCTAACCTTAACATATACATCCTTAATGCCTTTCATGATACATTAATGACATTAGGTTTCATAATAAGTTAACATACTTTGATACACATAAATGATATATATAATCATCTAAACACATATTAATCAAGTCATCAATATGAAATGCATGGTATGTTACCTTGTTATCTAATATACACATGATTGGTCACTTAATGTGAATCAATTCGTAATATGCCTCACCATGATCATTAAAATACATGGAATCGCTTCAATATGAATATCAAGTGATTCGATTCACATAAATGTGTAAATCAATAATATAAATAAATAAGAGAAAATGATTAATGTGAGAAATAAAGATAATGAGATAATGTTTAATATAAATATATGTAATTGATGTGACATAATTAGGATTGAATGAAAACTTAATGACAAAGTGAATATTTCATGCAAAATAATTCGTGATAACTTAATGTGGTGATAGTATAAGGATAATGAAGTCAAAGTTCAAAATGTTAAGGATAATGATCAAGTATATTGAGGGAATTGAGTAACCCATAATTTTGCTAAAATTCTTAGAAAGATAAATGAGAATATATATATATATATATATATATATATATATATATATATATATATATATATATATACGATGTTTCATGAATGACAATGAAATATAACTTCCTTGGTAATAAAGTGATTATGACATGACATAATTAAAATCATGGTGATAATGTGATATCATAATGAATATAATGTTAATGAGCCAAAATGTAAATAACGTTAAATCTCCTAAAATGAATATCTAAATAATGGAACCTATGTGATCCTTGAGAACTTGAGCTATGACAAGATGCTTGTGAAGTATATGTTGATGAATTGTTTGGTGGAAGTTAAGGTTGGAGAAATAACCTGATGTTTTGTGATGAGATGTTGCACACTCACCCTTCCCTTCTTACTTGTGATTTCGGGGACGAAATCCTCTTTAAGGGGTGGAGTGTTGTAACATACCAAACTCTGGAATTTTGTTTTTTGACCATATTTGCCATCTTTTCCTTTCATTTCTATCCTTATTGTCCTTTCTATTTAATTAGTGGAATTTATAGTGGTTTAGTGAACATTTATTCACTAATTGTACCGATATAAGGGTTTATGCACAAACACCTCAGTGAAAGCTAAATTACCATACTTAAGTTCTCTAAACCTTAATATAAATTTTTGATATGATTTGAAAACATAAAATGATCCTATGTTTCAAATTTGGTTCAATTTGTGTGTTGTTTGTGCACGTTATGTAATTATATGTACATTCTGGACTTTTATGAAATTTACCCAATTGAGAGGTTTTTCTTGCAAATTATCACCTGGATTTTAATCCTTAGATATTCCCTTACCATTAACGAGATTTTAAACCATTGGAGAACCTAGTTTCACCTTGGTTTGATGGTATTCTTTCTAAGGGCATTATAGGGATTACCCTCTTAATAAAGATGCTTATCCTTAAAAGCTATCAACTAATGAGGTTATTTCTTTCTTGAAAAACGGTGGGGATGGCGTAGAAGGATATGTGGGCTCTTAGGACCGACTTTTGATATGCATGAAGCCTCTATGAGCTTTCCTCTTGCATGGCCATCAATCCCTAGGCTAAAGACACATGGAAAGTCCCTTAAGACACCTCATGCTTCACCACTTTCTATATATAGGCATGTATACCACTTCCCAACTCACAATTCGAAAACTCTTGCTCTCCTTTTCTTTCCTCTATCTTAGATAATAGTTCCTTATGTATTTGGCCACAAAGTTTCTGTCCCAAGGTAATAGAGGGAGCCTACCTTGGTGAAGAAGGCTCCTAGGGCTTCCAAATTGCTCTATTAGGGTTTCTAAAGCTCCTCCTTGGTAATTTCGACCAAAACTAGTAAGTTTCCTCCCTTACTTCCCTATTTTCATAGTGTTAGCCTTCCTTACACCTTCTTCTAGGTCGTAACCATCATCATACATGGTAAAACTCCACCTAAAACCCTAAAACATCTCATCTCCATGCTCTTTTGCTAGGGTTTGCACCTCTAAAGTGTAGAAGGTGATCTTTGCTCAAGAAAGGAGCTTAGCTTGGAGCAACCATACCTTATAATCTCGAGATCATTTATGTTTGGACCTTCTTACATTCCTAGAGGCAAGTTTTGTTAACCCCCTTCTCATATATTGCTTAAGTACATGCTTAAAACCCATGCTTCTATGATGGTAATCGATGATTTCCATCTCTTTTTACCATGTTCTTCTAAGGTTTTGGTTTCTTTCTATTTTATTTTTTCTAGAATCTCTAGTTTAGTTATCTAAGAAACTTCAAACCTGATCTTGGGTCAAATGGTGTTTTCTCCCTCTCCCTCTCTCTTTAATTATCTCGATCGATTTGATGATGTGGCAATTTCCTATTGGTCAGTATTGCAAAATTCATATCTTCTAAACTGCTTATCCAAATTTGACAAATAAATATGTTTTGGAATTGTAAAATTAATCTCTATCTAATAAAAATATTTTCAAGGTCTTATTTCATGGTTTGACGAAGGGTTATTTTTGTAAAACGAATTTAATGCATAAAATCCATAAAAATTACATCTTAATCATCATAACTCCAAAATTAACATAAAAATATGTTTTCTTGATCAGGAGAACTTAATAAGTTTATTGATGATGTTTTAAGAGTCTAAATCTGAGTTTTTATAAAGAGGTCAAAAATTAGGGTTTCGATACATTAATGTGCACTATGTACTCTAATACATGTTAATACATTGAAAATAGGCAAAGTGGAACTTGGACTCAATTGAAGTGATGAAAGTTAGTAATTGATATCAGTAAGATATGTATGTGCATTCCTTACACCCTATGTTTGGATAATTGCAGCCAACCCTATATTTCCATAATGAGGCTTAAATGAACCCTAAATATTCTATTCTTGAATCCTAATGTTGTTCATGCCTCAAATTAGATTATAATTTCCTTTTGTTTAGGTCTTATACCCCACTGCCATGCTTATTGAATATTATGACTACTCTTGCCATGACTACTTTTCTAGCATGTGTATTTATGTTCTATTTAAAATAAAGTAGCGGTACTTATGTACAACCACCCACAGAGGGCATGTAAATAATCACCCTGGGGAATGTCTTACTGTCCCCATAATATTGTAGGTGACTGGGAATGTCTTATTCTCCCCTCATCTAAGGTTAGAGGTCTGGTAGGTGCCTCAACCCTACTTAGTTAGGTAGGCATAATTATCTTACATGCAAATCCTTTTTGATATAATTCTTAATGGCAAGTTTCTTTTGAACATAGCCTCATACTCTTGTTATCTTCATCTTATGATGATCCCTAGCCTGTTCTTATTTGCTTTACTTATATTGTTATCCTAGACTAGTTTTGTGACACATACTTTTCTTCCCTTTCCCTTTTTGCTGGGTGCCTTCCCAACCACCCAGGTGTTGAGCAAGGTGATGGATAAGACAAGGAAGATCTTAGCTTTTGGCTTAGACTCGGTTGATGAAGATGTTGATTGGAGACAAGATTGTAGTAGTCTAGACTTCCCTCTATCTAGATCGTGATTGTGTGTCTTGATGTAAATCCTAATGGGAGAATGTGATGTATTTTTGTAAACCTTTTATGAAATTGAATATAGTCGGTTAATTTTTATTCCGCTGCTTTCTAATGGTCTTTTGTATACCAATGTTTAATAAATTTGGAAAATTTATACCCAATCCATCATACCTATGAGAGTGTTTGGAATGGATGTCAATTCTTCAAATTTTTAGTAAAGGTGTGATTTCACTCTCCTTACAGCATGGTATTAGAGCCCATGGTAGTGGGAATCTGACTATTTCAGTTTTGTCTCCCTAATTAGAATCCCTTCCTTACATAGTTCCTTTAGGTGACATGGTTGCCCTAGAGTTGATCTATAAATGATGAAATGTTGATTTAGGACCCTATAGTTCCACTTTAGTATCATGATGAATAAAATCCTAAAATACTCATAACTAATATATGCATAACTTAATGTTGTTTAGGTTTGCCTTTAGGCAATTATTAGGACATGAAGTTGAAGCAAAGGTGTCTAGAAAGGACCAGGTTCTGGGGGCTGGAAATATTTTCCTCTACACCACTTTCTTGGTTTATGAGGACTCTCAGATCCATATGATACCGGCATGGCCTAAGATACAATGGATTGTCTGAAATAGTTTGCTTTTAGGCAATAGTGACCTTAGACATCTATGTTGTATATCTTTGGGAACCCTATGTTTTCGGTGTATGATGACTTGTTTGAGGATGGATACCCAATATAGTTCCCTTATGACCCATATAACCACATGTTTGAATAGTTATCCCCAGAACCTAGACTTTGAAGTTTGGTGTTTAGTAAGTAATCATAGTGTGCAGTGAAGCGTGATGTATCTTGTATATGGTCTAGTTAGACTCACCCTTTTACCTCTAGATTAGTTTGGCTTGGTAGGTCAAACCTTTTAAGGGGTGGAGAATAGTTGGTTTGATGATGTTTGGGTAGTTAGATTTTGAGGATGAAATCCTTTCCAAGGGAATGAAGTCATGTAACATACTGAAATATAGCTACTCTGACTTTAGAAACCCTAACTCCCTAATTTTGAAGTTAGTGTGCTTGAATCCTTAGTTTTGACCAAACAAGTTATAGTTGTAACCATATGTTTCTTTATATCCAAAAGAACATATAACGATCATCGAATGAATAGTTCATATATTTGAACCCTAATGAATATCTAATGCACATAATAAGAGTAACTCACATTTTAATACTAATAATGGATATGCATGATGTTGACCATGTCATAAACCAATAAATCCTAATGAAATGATGAGAAAGATAACTGTAACATAATCTTGTATTTGATGCATACTAAGAATGTATATATGAAGAATAATGTTCATGTTAACCTAAACCCTAAGTTGTAATCATCTAACCTTAACATATACATCCTTAATGCCTTTCATGATACATTAATGACATTAGGTTTCATAATAAGTTAACATACTTTGATACACATAAATGATATATATAATCATCTAAACACATATTAATCAAGTCATCAATATGAAATGCATGGTATGTTACCTTGTTATCTAATATACACATGATTGGTCACTTAATGTGAATCAATTCGTAATATGCCTCACCATGATCATTAAAATACATGGAATCGCTTCAATATGAATATCAAGTGATTCGATTCACATAAATGTGTAAATCAATAATATAAATAAATAAGAGAAAATGATTAATGTGAGAAATAAAGATAATGAGATAATGTTTAATATAAATATATGTAATTGATGTGACATAATTAGGATTGAATGAAGACTTAATGACAAATTGAATATTTCATGCAAAATAATTCGTGATAACTTAATGTGGTGATAGTATAAGGATAATGAAGTCAAAGTTCAAAATGTTAAGGATAATGATCAAGTATATTGAGGGAATTGAGTAACCCATAATTTTGCTAAAATTCTTAGAAAGATAAATGAGAATATATATATATATATATATATATATATATATATATATATATATATATATATATATATATATATATATACACACAATGTTTCATGAATGACAATGAAATATAACTTCCTTGGTAATAAAGTGATTATGACATGACATAATTAAAATCATGGTGATAATGTGATACATAATGAATATAATGTTAATGAGCCAAAATGTAAATAACGTTAAATCTCCTAAAATGAATATCTAAATAATGGAACCTAGGTGATCCTTGAGAACTTGAGCTATGTCAAGATGCTTGTGAAGTATATGTTGATGAATTGTTTGGTGGAAGTTAAGGTTGGAGAAATAACCTGATGTTTTGTGATGAGATGTTGCACACTCACCCTTCCCTTCTTACTTGTGATTTCGGGGACGAAATCCTCTTTAAGGGGTGGAGTGTTGTAACATACCAAACTCTGGAATTTTGTTTTTTGACCATATTTCCCATCTTTTCCTTTCATTTCTATCCTTATTGTCCTTTCTATTTAATTAGTGGAATTTATAGTGGTTTAGTGAACATTTATTCACTAATTGTACCGATATAAGGGTTTATGCACAAACACCTCAGTGAAAGCTAAATTACCATACTTAAGTTCTCTAAACCTTAATATAAATTTTTGATATGATTTGAAAACATAAATTGATCCTATGTTTCAAATTTGGTTCAATTTGTGTGTTGTTTGTGCAAGTTATGTAATTATATGTACATTCTGGACTTTTATGAAATTTACCCAATTGAGAGGTTTTTCTTGCAAATTATCACCTGGATTTTAATCCTTAGATATTCCCTTACCATTAACGAGATTTTAAACCATTGGAGAACCTAGTTTCACCTTGGTTTGATGGTATTTCTTTCCAAGGGCATTATAGGGATTACCCTCTTAATGAAGATGATTATCCTTAAAAGCTATCAACTAATGAGGTTATTTCTTTCTTGAAAAATGGTGGGGATGGCCTAGAAGGATCTGTGGGCTCTTAGGACCGACATTTGATATGCATGAAGCCTCTATGAGCTTTTCTCTTGCATGGCCATCAATCCCTAGGCTAAAGACACATGGAAAGTCCATTATGACACCTCATGCTTCACCTCTTTCTATTAATAGCCATGTATACCCCTTCCCAACTCACAATTCCAAAACTCTTGCTCTCCTTTTCTTTCCTCTAGCTTAGATAATAGTTCCTTCTATATTTGGCCACGAAGTTTCTGTCCCAAGGTAATAGAGGGAGCCTACCTTGGTGAAGAAGGCTCCTAGGGCTTCCAAATTGCTCTATTAGGGTTTCTAAAGCTCCTCCTTGGTAATTTCGACCAAAACTAGTAACTTTCCTCCCTTCCTTCCCTATTTTCATACTGTTAGTCTTCCTTACACCTTCTTCTTGGTTGGAACCATGATCATACATGGTAAGACTCCACCTAAAACCCTAAAACATCTCATCCCCAAGCTCTTTTGCTAGGGTTTGCACCTCTAAAGTGGAGAAGGTGATCTTTGCACAAGAAAGGAGCTTAGCTTGGAGCAACCATACCTTATAATCTCGGGATCATTTCTGTTTGGACCTTATTACATTCCTAGAGGCAAGTTTTTTTAACCCCCTTCTCATATATTGCTAAAGTACATGCTTAAAACCCATGCTTCTATGTTGATAATCGATGATTTCCATCTTTTTTACCATGTTCTTCTAAGGTTTTAGTTTCTTGCTATTTTATTTTCTGTAGAATCTCTAGTTTAGTTATCTAAGAAACTTCAAACCTTATCTTGGTTCAAATGGTGTTTTCTCCCTCTCCCTCTCTCTTTAATTATCTCGATCGGTTTGATGATGTGGCAATTTCCTATTGGTCAGCATTGCAAAATTCATATCTTCTAAACCGCTTATCCAAATTTGACAAATAAATATGTTTTGGAATTGGAAAATCAATATCTATCTAATAAAAATATTGATCAGGAGAACTTAATAAGTTTATTTATGATGTTTTAAGAATATAAATCTAAGTTTTTCTAAAAAGGTCAAAAAATAGGGTTTCTATACATTAATGTGCACTATGTATTCTAATACATGTTAATACATTGAAAATAGGCAAAGTGTAACTTGGACTCAATTAAATTGGTAAAAGTTAGTAATTGATATTAGTAAGAGAGGTATGTGCATTCCTTACACCCTATGTTGGGATAATTGGAGCCAAACCCTATATTTCCCTAATGAGGCTTAAATGAACCCTAAATATTCTATTCTTGAATCCTAATGTTGTCCATGCCTCAAATTAGATTATAATTTCTTCTTGTTTAGGTCTTATACCCCACTGCCATGTGACACGATTTTACCATGTGTATAATGCAAGTGCACGCGTCAGAGTAATATAGGCCTTTGTGAGGCCCGAGTCGAACACAGGGACACTGAAATGTCGGTAGACTACTGACTAACTACTCGCAATCAGCTAGACTAATTAAAAGGTTTAGAGTTGATTGAAAAAGAAAATAAAAATAAAATAAAACAAAGCAATCGATTAAATGTTTAGTTTAATCAATTTAGATGGGAATCTTTAGGATTGTGGTTTCACCGCAGGTTCTCATTGTATTCATTTCTACATAATTAATCAAATTTGTCTCTCATTTTGGGTAGTGGCCTGTATTCAGAATTGTTCACTGTCGTGATACAATTCACTACCTAAATCTAGGTCGGTTCCACGGTAGTAGTAACCTATACCCTAAACTAGGTGCATGAAGACCAAACTCTGGGTTTCCACCATTAACCGTACATCACCTTGTTCAAAGGATTTATTAGTTAATGTGAATTTCGTCTCTTTTCAACCGTTAATTCTTCTTTCAAAGCTATTAAAGGCATTATATTATCATTAGGGTGATCAATCATAATGATATATTGGAGAAAATGAAATCATACCACGGATTTAAGAGACAAAAAATGAAATACTATGGTAAAAATGTCATACAACGATTACCCGGGCTACTCCCGGTCCTAAAGACAAAGGGGATTAGCCCCACATGTTCATCTCAATGAAAGACATGATGAGAGAAAGGCAAAACATGGATAAAACATGAATAAAAGTGATGTAAACCCTTGAACGGAGGAGATTCGGGCATTCCTTGACATAGAGTGCATGATCTACAGCCTTCCGGTGGTGGAAAACGTCTTCTGCGGCTCTCAGAATGATCGGGGCATGATTCTAGGCTCCGTTCTTCTCTCTACCTCTCCTCGAGACTTGTTCAATGACTAATGACATGATCCCCTCATTAGGGCCGCCGAAATTAGGTATATGGACCACTTTAGGTCGCTAAAAGATCACCACCGTCCGATTAGAATCGATCTAAAACAAAACTTGTCCTGACGGCGTCGATACCATCGACGAGGGTCGATGGTATCGACCCATCATAATATCGGCAAGTTGTCTTTTTCTCTGACGTTCCCACTGATGCAGAATCGATACCATTGACTTTAGTGTCGATGGTATCGACACTTTTAGGTGTCAGTTTTATCACCAATCTGACGTTGAAGCTGGGTAAGGTCAATAGTATCGACATCTGTGTCGATAGTATCGACGAGTTGACTGCTTGCTCGCTGTAGGTATCTCACTACCATCGACTCATCTTGGCTCCTTGCGGCTGTCTCACTGTGACCGTGTCGATACTATCGACGGATGACGATGGTATCGACAGCTGTGTATATCCGTTCTTCCTAAAATTTCAAGATAAAGCCAAATCAGCTATGCTAAAACATATCAATATGATCATTTATAATAAAAAAGATAAAATATGAGAAATTTGATACAAAATGAGATTATAGACTAAAGCGAATGACTCATGCGATACTAACCACAAAAGTAACTAATAAACACATAAAACACATGTAAAACAAATCTATATAAGCGACTCAAAATCTCTGCATCAAACTCCCCTAAGCTTAAACATTGCTCGTCCTCGAGCAGCAAAGCTATAGAATAAAATTGCGATGGTCAACTAAAGAACATATTATCACAACAGACATTGTCATATGATCCCCACCAGACATTCACATACCGGTCCTCACTAACCACAGAATGATAATTACCCTCTAGGAGACAATGATCATCCATAAGAGATATCCCCCCCAAGATTGGCAAACACTATCAAATAAGGTAGTTAATATAATAAAATCCTCTGGTTCAGGCTTGGTGCATCTTTGTGATCTCCTATCTACGTTGCTCATTTCCTAACTACCATCTAACTGGAAGAAAATCTCATGATATTAATGAATGATGAGATAATCACGGGTGGCCTACCAATTAGAGCAACAGGTGGATGGAATAGGTGGCTGTGGAAGAAATGGAAGCACATAACAGTCAATCATGCAACACAAAAATTAATGACCTATCATGATGCAAAATGCACGTGAAAATGTCCTACTGCCACATTTTAGGTGGAATGATGCATGCACTATCATTCTATCCCAAAGAGAGACAACATATCTACAAAACTACACATGTGCTTGTTCTTCTTATTATGCATGTGAACAAGTTCCTTCCTCTTCCTGATTTTCACTTACATTTTTTTCATCCCTCACTTTTCTTCATGAACTAAGATGAAATTCACACATCTTTTTCTTGGGCTTATTTTTATAACTACTATATATATATATATTATATCTTCAGAAAGTATGAAACAAGTTCCTTATTTTCCGAAGAAGCAGGGCACATCACGTAACAAAATGGTTAAGATTATGCAAAATGCAACTAAAATGACATTGACATGCATTCTAAAATTTGTGCATGCATGACTATAATGCACCATTTTTTTCAATGCAACAAATGTAAACACTAACTACAATGCAATCCTAACTATATGATATGCAATCAAGAGATGACAAACTGTATAGTGCTCCCAATTCTTATGGTGGAGTGTAGATAAGATGAAGTGGATAGATCACAAGATTAATTGACAGAACCATTGGAAGATATTATATGTCCCTCCTTACTGACATGTGTAAAATCAAGAGGTTTCTCTCTCTTATTTCAGATTAAAGTCTCATTACCATTTGGCCAGTTTAGGCTCAACATCTAATTCCGTCCACTTTCTTGAGTCATAGGCATGTATAGTTGTGGTCTTATGTTTTAAAGTTGACAAACCCAATTATTTTCATAAGTCATATGCTCAAGTTCAAACAAAGCAACCTTGCAATTTCATTAAAACTTTTCAAATTGACCCATGACTCCAATGTGACAAACAAAGAGATGACACATTGAATTAGACATCCAAAGATACACTAGATAGCATGTGGATCCTAAAAACTAAGAAAATTGCTAGAATAAAAGAAAAGGCAATAAATGATAAAAACTAAAAATAAATGATAGAAAAAGATAGAAATTGTTCCAACTCCCCCAAGCTTGAATCTGACTATGGCCTCATAGTCAAAAACAATCTTAAAAGGTGGAACAGTGATACCATTTATTGTTCAGGTGGTGGGTATTGCGGGGTGGTGGGATCCCATGATGGATATTGCCCCTGGAAATTTGGATCATATGGGGGCATGTGCGGAGGTTGTGGATATCCCCTGAAGTAGTTTTGGCACCAGTAATGATCATAGAACGGTTGTTGCTGCATTTCCATCCTATGCAACCTGTCGTGAATATTTTCTTGGTTGGCGAGGAGGAGGCGCTCATTCTCATAATGGCCTACTGATTTAAGAATAGCCGGTTCGTGGTATCCTGAATATCAGCAAATGAGGCAGTGTGCTGCTACTGGGTCTGCTGGATATCCTATAGCATGGAGTACATATCCTGCATAGAATAGACATCCTCTCGTTATTGAGAGGGCTGTGGTGGCGGAGGTTGCGAAGATGATGATGCACCCAGGTGGAAGCGTGGACACTTCCACGGTGCCACTCGTACACGAAGAGGAGTGAAAGCCTCCTCTTCCTCCTCATGCTTGTCACCTTCGTCATTGTCGTTGTCGTTGTCATCAACGTCTTCTTCTTCATCGGAGTCGTCGATGGCAATTATGGGCCACCAAAAGTGCTGCACTTCCTGGATGTGAAAGACGGGATCTGGAAATGCACACTCCTGGTACTCCTGGTTGACATGGCAATGTGCATAGTCCATGCCATCACAGAGCATAAGAAGATTGGAGCGATGTAGATGATGCATATTGACTTCATTCTTGTTGGCAAGCAGAGTGAGTTGGGAAAAATACAGCCCAAGATAGAGAGCGAGCGATGTGATAAACCCCCCAAAGTGGATAGGGGCTCGTCTAGTACTCCTCTGCACGTCCAACACACACATTAAGAAAAACGTGCCCCAGTTGAGCTCTTCTCTTTTCAACAGTTTATAAAGAAAGAACAAGTCCGTCTCCTAAAACTTACTTAGTGAAAGGTCACCTCGAGCAAATAAAGTAGTACACAGCATGCGATGCAGAATCCACACAAATGGATGCTCGAAATCAACGACGGTTGCATTATGATAGCTGAAGGACTTGCCTGGAGGTGCAATCACTAGCTGGGCAAAGATTTCATCATCATCGGTCTGGTTGTCTGGCCTCCTGTGCTGATTCGGAGAATGATACCAGTTGCAGATTGAATTGAACTGTTGGAGGGTGAGGGTGTAGTTGTTGTTGTATAGTCGGAAAGAAACTTGCCCTTTTATCCACTCCCTATCGGTGGCGATAAGTTCGTTAGGCACGACGCATATGTCAAGTGATGCCATAAACTCTGCCACCAGTTCTTTGTACGTCGGCCACTCGCCAGAAAAGGGGTGGCCTTCAGCGTGGTACTGGACCTCATCAAACCGCCTGCCCGTATGCTTCACTTGCCCCTGAAGGACATAAGCGAGGTTGGCCTCAAACCCGAGGTCACGAGTCATGGCCTGATTAACATATCAGGTCGGTTCAATTTTTCGCTTGAGCAGCTCCTCGTAGATCTTCTTTAGGTCTGTCGAGGGATGAGCGATCCTCAGACAAGGAATGGAACCGGGTGGTGGAGGAACAAACGTCTCAATCTCCATCGGGGTTGTCTGCAAAATAGAAGCTCCTGCCATCCTCACCATCATGAACAGAGAGGAAGGGGGAATAAGAAATAGAGCTCGATGAAGGTCGGAGAAGAGGATCTCCGCTCAGTGCAAAGCTCGGGGAACATATATGGATCCTTTGACGCTCGATGAAGGCCTCCGGTCACTCAGCAATGCTCAATGCACAAGTTGAGGGGATTCACTCTAAAGGTGTGAATAGAATTAAGAAACAACCCTTCGTTTTATAACTGATCCCGTCGCTACTGCTGCTCCGTCGATACCATTGATGGGGCGTCGATGATATCGACACCTATAGTGCAATTTGGGTCTTTGCTACTATCGACGGTTGTCGATTGCTTGATGTGGGGGCCAGGATCGATGATGCATTGATACTATCGACAAGAGTCGATGGTATCGACCCATCCCACAGATCGACTTCCGAAATTGGCCGACTCCGTTGATTTCTTCTCACGGATCGGTGACGTGTCGCGTCGATACTATCGACTGGGTGTCGATGGTATCAACTCTGTGTGGTTCGAGTACCCTTGCGAGGCCCGGATGCCGCTTCCTTACTGTTGTCGTGTCGATACCATCGACTGGGTCGTCGATGGTATCGACTTCAGTGAGACAAATTCTTCTATAAATCTTCAGGGATCGCGCGAGTATTGACTTCCCGGTCGATACTATCGACTTGGAGCTATTATTTTCTTCGACGTCGCTGATGGTAGGTCGATACCATCGACGAGGCCGTCGATGGTATCAACATAGAAAATTTTCTACAGCTGCTTCCCTGTACCAACGTCGCTACCATCGACACTGTAGTCGATGGTATCAACTCTAACTCAGTACTGCACACTGAACAAAACGATTAAGGTATCATTTTTACACACATAAACGAAATTACACAAAACTAACTTGTAAATGCAAAAGAAAATGAAATAACTACAAATTAAAACTACCGATGGTTGGATTGCCTCCCAACAAGCGCCCTACTTTAACGTCTTAGGCTAAACGCAATAAAACTCTTCAGCTTTGGGCATCGGGGAGTGTTCCTAGGGGATCACTCGGCGGTATGAACTCAACTCTTTCCTTGCCAATTCCTAATGTCAAGATACCTCTCCCGATAGAAGTGATAACATCAGTCGTCGCTTGAAACGGCCTACCCAATAGCATGTCACAACCCTTTAGCTGCGGCATGTCCATAATAATGAAATCTACGGGAAAGATGAATCTATCGACTTTGACAAGTACATCCTCACACACCCCATATGGCTTAACAATAGACACATACGCCAACTCAATAGTCATGGCAGATTTCTTTAGTATCTTCAATCCCAGCTTTTGGAACGTGGATAACTACATAAGATTTATGCTAGCGCCTGAATCGCACTGTGCATATGGAAAGTGATGGCCGCCAATTGATCACGATATGTAGAAACTCCCGGGATCTTTCCTCTTCTCTGGTACACTTCCAGTGATTATCGAGCTCACTGTCTCATTCACAAAGCAAACATCAGTGTCTTTTATCCGCCTTTTCTTGGTGATGATGTCCTTGATAAATTTTCCATATGTAGGAATCTTTTCTATCATTTCCACTAACGGAATATTAATATGGAGCTTCCTAAACATCTCCAAAAACTTCTTGTAGTGTCTATGCTCCTTCTTCGACTTCCGAATATCCTGAAATGGCACGCTAGGCTCTTTTATGCACTTGTGCGGTGGCACATATGGGCTATTTGGGGTCTCCTCCCCTAAGCTTGCTTTGATGTCACCCTTTGACATAGGCTTCAACACATCATTCATGGTTGGTGTGACTCATGGCTGCTCATCCTTCTCGGCGGTATTAGCTTCACTGTGTAATTTCACTTTCACCTGGTCCTCTTGCCTAGATGTGGGCACGGTTGTGATGGGTTCTTGGTATGATTTCCTGAATGGGAAATATCCGCATGGTAGTCCATATAAGCTGCGGGGATATGGTACACTGGTTTTAGCCTCCGTGTCAAAATGCATTTTTTTCTTGTCATGTACCTTCACCACTAGGGGCTCTGGTTCCTTAATCACAGATATATACTTCACTTGATGATGTACTTGAGCAGCCTCTGCATTCCCAACCGGTCCTTGTTGATTTTGATGTTTCATGGTTGCCACTTCATTAGCAATTTGGGCCACAGTCGTCTCCAGTGCCCTCATTTGTGCTGCATAACTTTGCAATGTCTGCCCAAATTTATTCAACATCTCGCCCTGAGACTGTAACTGCTTACCGAAAATATTCATCAACTCTTGATTTTGTTTCACTACTTGGCTGAGCAATTCAGTGCTTTTGTCCTCCGCAGTGGGCTGTGGTTTTACATATGGGTCTTGTAGGAAGTTGTTTGGATCCTTCCATGAAAATTTTCTATCCTTTCTCCAAGAGTAATCATTGCTCCTGTAACCCTGTTGTTGAATTAATTTAACTTGGGCCTCCTCATCAGACTCTTCCTCTTTCTCTACAAGTTTCATGGCTATGAGATCCATTTTGTCTTTCAATTCCTTGATGGCCTTTGACTCACCTGCAACTCGAACCTGTTCTGGTGTGTCTCTGTCGCCCCATGATTGCTTCTTTGCCATATTTTTCAGGATTTCCCAACACCTAGTGCTGGTGTTGTTCAAGAAGAAATCAGAACCTACTGAGTCTAGATTGCTCCTGTCGTGCTCATTTAGAGCAAAATAGAAGATCTTCACTTGTTTTTCTTTATCTAGCCCATGATTTGGACACTTCCGTAGCATTATCTGAAAGCACTCCCATGTCTCAGAATATGTCTCCCCAGCCCTTTGACAGAAACTGTGGATCTTCCGTACTAGGTCATTGGCTTTCTCCGGTGGAAAGAATCTCTGAACGAAAACCTCAATCATTTGATCCCAAGTCTCAACAGTCTCATCATCAAGGTTATGCAACCATTCTCGTGCATTACCTGCAAGAGAGATGGGGAACAACTTCAAATATAGTGTCTCCTACAGAAACCTATCTATCTTGATCATATCGCAATTTTCCATGAAAGTGTTGATGTGGGCAACAGGGTCTTCATTCTTCAGACCATGAAATGCTTGAGACTTGACCAAGTTGATCAAAGCCTGATCAATCTTATATGTTGGAATGTTAACTGCTTGCCTTCTAATCGTCCCCTTTGATGCTAATGAGGAAGAAGCCTTTATCTTCTCCCATATTGTCTGTTCCTCAGCCATGGCTTCCAGTTCAGAGTCCGAATCTATATCCTCAGGTTGATATTGAATGTTGTTCTCCTCGTCGTATGATCCCAATGGTGGAACCTCTGGTAATGACAGTATATAGTTTGTGCTATGTGTATTCACCATGCACTCGTACCTACAAGGTAATAAATTTGATTAAGTACAGTGCTAGGCGATTGCTAATTATGAAAGATAAATGATGAATTTCAAAAATAATAATAAAATAAAATGTGGCCTAGAGTGGCCGCTTGCAGCACTCGTAGTGCCGACAGTTGCCGTGTCCCCGGTAACGGTGCCAAAAACTTGACACAATTTTATCGTGCGTATAATGCAAGTGCACGCGTTAGAGTAATATAGGCCTTTGTGAGGCTCGAGTCGAACACAGGGACACTGAAATGTCGGTAGAGTACTAACTAACTACTAACGATCAGCTAGACCAATTAAAAGGTTTTAAGAGTTGATTGAAAAAGAAAATAAAAATAAAAGAAAACAAAGCAATCGATTAAATGTTTAGTTTAATCAATTTAGATAGGAATCTTTAGGATTGCGGTTCCACCACAGGTTCTCGTTGTATTCATTCCTACATAATTAATCAAATTTGTCTCTCATTCTGGGTAGTGGCCTGTATTCAGAATTGTTCACTGTTGTGATACAATTCACTACCTAAATCTGGGTCGGTTCCACGGTAGTAGTAACATATACCCTAAACTAGGTGCATGAAGACCAAACTATGGGTTTCCACCATTAACCGTACATCACCTTGTTCAAAGGATTTATTAGTTAATGTGAATTTCGTCTCTTTTCAACCGTTAATTCTTCTTTCAAAGCAATTAAAGGCATTAGATTATCATTAGGGTGATCAGTCATAATGATATATTGAAGAAAATGACATCATACCACAGATTTAAGAGACAAAAAATGAATTACTATGGTAAAAATTCCATACAACGATTACCCAGGCTACTCCCGATCCTAAAGACAAAGGGGATTAGTCCTGCATGTTCATCTCAATGAAAGACATGATGAGAGAAAGGGAAAACATGGAGAAAACGTGAATAAAAGTGATGTAAACCCCTAAACATAGGAGATCCAGGCATTCCTTGACATAGAGTGCGTGATCTATAGCCTTCCTACGGTAGAAAATGTCTTCTGTGGCTCTCAGAATGATCGGGGTGTGATTCTGGGCTCCGTTCTTCTCTCTACCTCTCCTTGAGACTTGTGCAATGACTAATGATGTGATCCCCTCATTAGGGCCACCACAATTAGGTATATGGACCACTTTAGGTCGCCAAAAGATCACCACTGTCCGATTAGAATGGATCTAAAACAAAACCTATTTTGATGGCATCGATACCATCAACGAGGGTCGATGGTATCGACCCGTCATAATATCGGCAAATTGTCTTTTTCTCTGACATTCCCACTGATGCAGACTCGATACCATTGACTTTAGTTTCGATGATATCGACACTTTTAGGCATCGGTTTATCACCAATCTGACGCTAAAGCCGGGCAAGGTTGATTGTATTGACATCTGCATCGATAGTATCGACGAGTTGACTACTGGCTCATTGTAGGTATCTCGCTACCATCGACTTCCCAGTCAATGGTATCAACTCATCTTGGCTCCTTGTGGCTATCTCACTGTGACCGTGTCGATACTATCGACGGATGTCGATGGTATCGACAGCTATGTATATCCATTCTTCCTAAAATTTCAAGATAAAGCCAAATCAGCTATGCTAAAACATATCAATATGATCATTTATAATCAAAAATATAAAATATGAGAGATTTGATACAAAATGAGATTATAGACTAAAGTGAATGAATCATGCGATACTAACCACAAAAGTGACTAATAAACACATAAAACGCATGTAAAACAAGTCTATATAAGTGACTCAAAATCTTCGCATCACCATGATTATTGAATATTATGACTACTCTTGCCATGACTACTTTTCTAGCATGTGGATTTATGTTTTATTTAAAATAAAGTAGCCGTACTTATGTACAACTACCCATAGAGGGCATGTAAATAATCGCCCTAGGGAATGTCTTATTCTCCCCATAACATTGTAGGTGACTGGGAATGTCTTATTCTCCCCTCATCTAAGGTTAGAGGTCCGGTAGGTGCCTCAACCCTACTTAGTTAGGTAGGCATAATTATCTTACATGCAAATCCTTTTTGATATAATTGTTAATGGCAAGTTTCTTTTGAACATAGCCTCATACTCTTGTTATCTTCATCTTATGATGATTCGTAGCCTGTTCTTATTTGCTTTACTTATCTTGTTATCCTAGACTAGTTTTGTGACACATACTTTTCTTCCCTTTCCCTTTTTGCTGGGTGCCTTCCCAACCACCCAGGTGTTGAGCAAGGTGATGGATAAGACAAGGAAGATCTTAGCTTTTAGCTTAGACTCAGTTAATGGATATGTTGATTGGAGACAAGATTGTAGTAGTCTAGACTTCCCTCTATCTAGATCATGATTGTGTGTCTTGATGTAAACCCTAATGGGAGAATGTGATGTATTTTTGTAAACCTTTTATGAAATTGAATATAGTCGGTTAATTTTTATTTCGCTACTTTCTAATGGTCTTTTGTATACTAATGTTTAATAAATTTGGAAAATTTATACTCATTCCATCATACCTATGAGAGTGTTTGGAATAGATATCAATTCTTCAAATTTTTAGTAAAGGGGTGATTTCACTCTCCTTACACCTTACATGACCATCATGCTTCTGTTGTGCAAGTGCTTTTATAGCAGGTTTAGAAATGTTTTCTTTAAGTCAAATTATGTAATATTCTCATCTCTTCGATGTACGATTACTCATATGAGATGGAAGTGTCGTAGTATGATATCTGAGATTCCCAACCTAACTAGTTGCTCCATTGTTGTCATAAGTATTTCTACTATGTCATCAATGGTTGGAACCTCACACAAGTTCATCTGTATGAACTTCTTGATCCATACAGTATTGTTCTCATAACATAGAGATTCTTGACTACTTTTATAGATTTGAACAACTGCATTACCTTATAACCCTTTCTAGCTTATAGTTCTCATTTGTTGTCAAACATAAATTTAGATTGTGATCATTTTTTCAGTTTGGAAGCTTACATGGGTGTAACACTTTACATCCAACTCTTTCTTACCATAGCCAATGCTAATTGTGCTACTTTTATATGATGTCCTTCCAATGTGGATTCACGTAGAACATTGTGCCACCATACAAACATGGTATATATGATTAGGAGAAGTGCACACAGAAAGATGTTGGCCAGGTGGAGACCAACAAGGCTCAGGAAGCATTCCGAATGCATCCCAGTGAGGCCCTGGGAGTTTCACTCATTGAAGTATACTTGGGGGTGTTTTCTTTTTGCATGGGATGTGGTTGTCTTCGACCGAGGAGGAACTAATCCTTCAAGTGCTTGACAAGCACCTAAGTATGTTCATTATGGTAGTTTGGTGACTCTTACTGGTATCTGACATATACCCTCTCATCATTTCCAATGCATATGAGATTGCTAGGTAGGTATATATATGTCCTCTCATCATGTCAATACATATGAGATAACTGGATATCCTCTCATCATGTCCAATACATCGAGATAATGATATATCTTCTCATTATGTCCAATACATATGAGATAACGGGATAAGTACATAACATTGCATTTAAGATAGGTCAACTACAAATACACATGGCATCTGTCCATGTATTCCTTATTCTTCATAAGAATTGGGATACTAGGCTCCTAAGAGACTAACCCCATGGACACATTTTCTCTCATTGAGTATTGCATGTTGAACTCTTCAACATTTTGCCAATGCATGTGCTCTTACTTAAGTCAATAAACTTTCAAGATCTATCTCTATAGACCTCGATCCCTATTACATAGGATGTTTCACCTAAAACCTTCATATAGAAGGTACTTTCCTTGCCATGTTTTAACATTTGCAAGATAAGGACATAATTCCCCATTATTATGTGGAATATTAATATGCTCCTACTAACTCTTTTATAATCATACATTCCATCTTCATTTTGACTCAAGTCAAACCCTTTGACTGTCTTGTCAAATAGAAGATTCTAGCTCTAAGATGCTTGCTTCAATCTAGAGATTGACCTTTGTAGTTTATAGAATTTATATGAATTAATGGATCTATAAAACCATTAGATCGTGTCACGTATACATACTCTTAATTATTCCAATTGAGGAATGCTTCTAACATCCATATGCCAAATCTTACAGTCATATCAAGCTGCAACAACAAGCTTGATCCAGATGGATTTAACCATGGTGACTAGTGAAAAGACTTCATCATATAAAACACTTTGAACTAGTTTGAAACTCTTTTGCAACCAAAATACCCTTCCATGTTGGTCCCTTTTCAAAGACCCAAATGCATCCAATGGGTTTTACCCCTTCAGGTGGA
Source organism: Alisma plantago-aquatica (assembly GCA_963693085.1). Lineage (NCBI taxonomy): Eukaryota > Viridiplantae > Streptophyta > Magnoliopsida > Alismatales > Alismataceae > Alisma > Alisma plantago-aquatica. The sequence goes on from OY856412.1 coordinate 691,363,837, forward strand.
TGCACCAAGGTCGTACCTTGTTTGTTTACATGGAGTTCATCATTGATCCTATGGCTTCAAGCCATTTATTAGATTTTGATCCCTCAATTATGTCTAGGTGGGTTGTTGACTCATCATTATGATCAAATCACCACCTTCTAAATTATAAGATATCATAACTTTCAAACTAAAGGTGTGTTCTACTGAAACTATGAGTTTTGTGTATGTTACATAAGAAACTTGAGATTCCACAACAACTTGTGATTCTCTTTATTCCTATTGTACCCTTTAGGTTCTATATTTTCTTAATTGTCTCAAACATTTTGAGTTATACTTTACTCTCATAGATTCCTTTGGAACTAAGTTCCCTTTTAGGAATGCAATCATCCAGACTAACAAACACTTTGTATTCAGATTGGGATCAGAGTAGTATTCAACAAGATAACATTTATGTGATTTATGGATAAAGCTTTTAAGAAACAATTTTCTTATATAAGCCTTCAATCCTAATAAGTAAAAAAAGACTCATCGGGACTCCTCTCATGCAATATTTCATATGGTGTCTTTTAAACCATTTTAGATGGTACATTGTTTTAGTGTGAAGCATGTGATGAAAAAGAAATAGTAAGATCAGCTAGATTTTATTGATAATCCTACCATGACTTAACAAGGTGTGATGCTTTCTTCATGACACATCAATATGTTTTACATGGAGTTCAATGCGATACACTATCACGATCTCTCCAGAAGGTCCTCAAACTCTTGGTTTAAAACATTTCAACATTTATCACATCAATGTATCTTAATACTTTACCAAGTGAGTCACGTTCTTCATTCATAATCTCTTTCAATATTTCAAGAGATTCATATTTGTATTTCATTAAATACAAATTTCAATACCTACTTATCACATCAGTAAATATAATTAGGTACTTGTAACTACCTTAATCATTTATTCTAAAAGGTCTATGTACATCAGTATGTACTAGCCCTAATGGAATAGTCGATCTCCCACTACATCTAGTGAAGATTCTTTTGTCATATGAGCCTAGATAAATATCATATGGATTCTAGTGTTGCATTTCTACTTTATGCTCTCTTGATGACAATGTTGTAGGTATTTATTGGTTGAGTTATCAAGTCATTAAATATATGTATTATACACATTTGTCTCTGCAACTATCATGTATAATACATGAGACATAGGGCATCGCCATAAAATATCATATCTTTTAAAATGAAACATAATGTTCTTGTCATATAAGACATATGATGTTTTCATCAATGGCAAGTACATAATAGCAATTCACTAATTCTATTATGTGCCCATGAATGACAACTCCCAACGGTAAAGTCAGCAACCCTTGCTCTGCACAATTCTAGCTTACTTGTTCTCAAGTCCTGAAGTGGAAATCTCTATCTCTATCTTCTTCCTAAGATCCTCTTTGAAAATAATAATTCCTTTCAAATTTCCAAACAAGTGACAATGGTGGCACTTTATCCTTTAAGTGAAAAGGACAGATTCCTTTTACACTTACCCTTCTCTATATATTGAGTGCAAAAGAATTAGACTTTAGCGTAGCCTCAGAACAGTTCTTCGCCTTATTTTTTTCCTAGGACTCACTTTTGCTGATCATCATCATGGATTTGTCCTTCTTCTTCCTTGCTATTGTATCAACATGCCAAGCATTTGATAAACTGACTATATGATTCATTCAATGCTTGCATAATCATATACATGGTCAACTCTTGACCTAGGAGAATTCCCAATCATTCCATATGTCCAATCATATTGAGCATATGGTTCTATTGCAACAACCTTTTTCAGTTTGCACTCAAATTATACCTTGTTTGCTTTAGATGATTCTTAATATGTGTTACCATCTCAAGAATGTCCATGTATTCATGTTGTTTATGCAACTCATTGTTCATACAACATAGAATTAGGTTTTCAAATGTCTATGACATCATTGGCATGCTTCCAATAAGCATCCATTTAGCCTTAGGTAAATTTGAGTGGGTTCCTCTGGCATTGGTCTATTAAGGACATAGAGCTTTCACTCATTGATGAGAACATTTCACAAAGTCCTTAGCCAATTATGAAACTGTATCCCATTTTGTCCTTCTCATAGGACTGATCACAATTTGAACATGTTTTGTGTTTGACATTTGATTCTACAAAGAAAAATTCCAATTTTTGAAAAAAATTTTGATTTGATAAATTTTACAATAATAATTAGGTCTTCAATTAACTACCGGTCCCATTATTTTATTTAAATTGATAACCGTCAATATCAATTCGTAATATTGTAGCGTAAAATATTCTAGTGGGCCAAGATCCAAAATAATTCAACTATTACTTGGTCTACACCAATGTCCATAGTAAACTATTAAGGTAGGAAATCATGCCAATTGCATCATATGCAACTCTTGGATAGATGATATGCACAACTCCTTGCCATGATCATCTGCATGCCTCTTGGCCCAGACCCTCTGAGAATCACTAATTAAGCCTGACTAAAAAGCCATTATGATAGAATATGCACCTAGCTTTAGTAAAACCTACATATTTACCATCACATTTCTAAGAGATAGACGGTGCACCAAACTTTAGCATAAACTACACTGGTCCGATCAAGCTTTTCATGTGTACTGCTTTTGGAAAGCATCTAAAACTTAATATTTTAGTTGAGGGAGTTTGTATGTATAAATACATATACTTTATCCAATCACCACATATATAGTATGTATCATATACATACTATAACCAAACACGAGAGCATGCAATAAATACAACACACATGCGATGGGTATGGCCATACTAATATAATTCCTTGGAGCCACAGGGAATTACTACAACCTATGTTCTATATCATATCCAACCTATTGTTGGTGAAGATCTGTGCTTAAACCAATTTGGATTGATCAGTTTAACTCTTGAACTGGTCGCCTCACCTCCTGGTCGTTCGGTTGGTCTCTTCTGAAGTGGTCGTCTGGTTCTTAGGTCGAAGTAGTATTTGGACACCTCCAGTCAGTTGGTTGGGCTACCAGTCAATCGGTCCTCCTATCCTCTAGCCTCCTCGGTCCTCCAATCGACCGAGTCATCTCACGATCCGGTCATTTCGTCTTGTGTAGAATATTATCTCACATCAAAACATAAATTAAAACTATCCTATTTCTTATTACATTATAAATGGGGAAAACCTTGTGTTACATTTGAGGGGAAATAGGAAGAAGAGTATTAGTTTACATTTAGAAAGGAGAGAGAGGCTCGGTACGCAGATCGATTAATAATATGAATAAATAACCATAACCATGCACATACAAATCTAAGTTTTTATCATTAACCATGTACAAATGCATGTAAATTGCATATATATATAATTATTTGTTTGGGTTCTTTATGTGGTGATAGGACAAGATGTGCACATCTACTAATTTAAATATTCACATCGCATGCAATAAATAAACACAGTAAAACCAAAATCCAATCATATCGATTATCCCATAACAAAATTAATTGATGTGGTTTTGATATCATTGTAGGGAAATACGGCATCAGCTAGGTATTGGAAATAAAAAACTTACTGACATATTTTCCATTAACCAGCAGATCATGTCACTGACTATGTAATGCAAAGGATTGTTTCACAAAGATATACCTGGTCCTGGAGGAAGTCCAATGACAATCTTCGTCGATGTAGATGCACACTTTGTCTTGGACAGTGGTTGTGCAACTCCTGGATGCACGGAGACTCATTTGTTTGTACCTCTATGGACAGTTGACTCGGACAACTAATGCAGCGGCTCCTCAGATCTCGCTATGAATTGGGAGTTGATGTTTCCCTCCTAGTAGCAGCCAAAGGACTCCTACCTCTTAGAGTATTCCACACAGACCAACTAAAGCTCATTTCATCCCACTAGAACGAATATGAAGGAGTTGTCCCTCCCATTGGTGTGCTAGTCACCAATATGCTCTTCCACAACAATGATCCTTAGTTATTTCTCTCATGTGGCTATTCCTCCCTAGTTGGGTAGGACTTTCCTAGACTTTTGTGGTTACCACAACCAGAGAGGACAACATTGTCAGAGCAACTGATTCCTAGTTGTCTGTATTGTAGTTATGCCCTGGGAAGCCCCCAGTACCCCTCAATATATTAGAGGGGTTAGGGTCAGGGTTCCTTGTCCCCAGCTAATATGGGACTAAAGTTGGAGTTGAAAGGACAAGAATATCTTGAATTTCAAAACAATTATGTAAGATTCATAACCTGCATGCAGCAAAACGGTAATTTCACATTTTCTAGTTTTGTACATATGTCAGCATTTCGATTCCAATTAGTACTCAACTTGACGTCAACACTAATCCTTGATGCAATCAAATTGCACCCATGAGACGATCGTTAGGTGCAACTGAGATGGGCATCTCGCACCAGGCCAGACAGCCATTTTACACAAGCGAGATGGGCATCTTGCAGGCCAAGTTAGGCAAAATTCGAACCTATCTACAATACAATCAACATGACACTCCAAACACTTGAACTGATTGTTTGGTAGTCTATTCAGCTGATCCGCTGTGTAAATTAAAATATCCAAATACTATACTAATAAATTCAATTATAATTCAAGATCAAACTCCTCTTCTAGATGAGTTTCTATGTGTGTGACCCTTTAGGTCCCATATCAGGTTGGTAGTGAATGTCCATAGCTATCTTATGACATCACAAGCAATGAGTTGTGCCTAGTCACACATCATTGCTACCCAAGTGAATGGAAAGTTAGGGAGCAACTTCAACCTATAATCTGTATATGATGTTTTAGTGTTTGTATATTTCCTTTATCCTTAATATCCAGATTGAACTAAGGCATGGAGCATTCATCCTCATTATTATTCAATCTTCTTCCTTGAACCAAAGCAAACTGCATGAGATATATGTAAACTCAATATCATATATTGACTCACATGCGTATGGACAAACTTTTCTCAGTCTCTCCAATCAAGAGGCCTTGGATATCATACTCCTGTAGGAGGGACAAGTCCCATATCTATCACTCACAATCAATCCCCATGTGTCAAAGTCACCCAATCATCACCTTTATAATAACCTATGTTTCAGGACTGTGTTTGATGATGTCAAAGTGTACCCAACGACATGTGATGAGTGCAGTGATATCAGGTCTAAGAACCATAAACACCACCATCACTATGAGAGCTGACTATGATTTCCATAATGATGGTGTCGATGTGTCAGTCTCACAGTGGGTTTGTCCTATACACTGTTCTCTAATATGTATTTTTGTGCTTGGTTTGATATTGACATTTCATGACTAATGAGATTTATTCATCAACCAACTCACACTCTGATCTTATGTGTTATAGTTGGCTATTAACCTCCCACTATAACAACCAATCATGGACATAATGAGAATATGTATATGTACTCTTAACATCCATATGATCTCATCCAAAAGGATAGTAACTTGAATACATACGTCATTGAGTAATATAATTTTGTAGACATTTATTATGTTATTCACTATTTCATAACTGATTATACAAAATAAATTGGAAGCTTGACTTTGTTATTAATCATATCATTTATATGTAATACCATTACAATCATCATATGATTGTCTCTCTAGGCATACATACCAACAATTACATACCTTTAGACTTTATCTTATTGAACTTACCTGCTTGATGTAGACCCCTACCTTATTGGAAGCACCCCATTTCTTCTATACACCTAATAGTGCTAAAATATGTTTATTATGCAAATACTCAGTGTTATTGACACATATATCCTTTTGTCTCTCTTTTTCTGGGTGTTGTTCCCTAACCACATAGGTGTAGGTACCTTAGGGAGCAATGACATAGGAAAACCACATTCAAGTGGTGGACACGAGGACAGACTGGAATGATTGGGTTGTCCTCTGCAGATGGGCTCATGTACTAGTAGTTTCAACCATTTTTTTATAGTATTACCTTTTATGGTGAGGAACAATTATACATGAGAAAATATGTAACTTTTATTAATTTTGTTTCTGCCACTTATAAACTTTTATGCTCTGTAATATATATACCATTTGATAAATGATGAAATTCCTCCTTTCCTCCATTTTCAGAATAGGGATGGTTTTATCTATCAACTTAATAAAGAGTGGATCCCATCTCTGTCCCACTCTTTACATAAATGTTTTGATCCTTGATACCAAATTGGTGCTCCATAATTTTCCTCAATCACATTCTCTTTTAGTTATCTTTATTGACACTACTAGAACCATATGCATTATTTGTGGATAAATCTCATTGGTGGTGTGTTTGTTTCCTCTAATGTCATGAGCATGAAAATTACTTAGAACTTGGATCTTCATTATAGAGTTGACAATATCAGTATTGAGGCATTCTTTAAGAAAAATAATGTCCTAATGTCCATCAAGATATAGAGTTCTACACACCTACAAATCAAGCTAGTCATCAAGGATAATTTTTAGGGCAATGTCCTTTAGGTTATGCCCATTATTTAACCATTTGCTTTCGATCACCAATGTTATTTCCATAAATGAGTAGCATGTATGACTTATAATTGATGAACTCTTTGCCTTGTTAGGTGGACTTCCCAATCTAGAGTTGTTCATTGAGTTGTGGCTGAAGTTCATGTCATATGTTTTCTTAGTTTATGTGATGTTTTTGTTGGTTCTCACTTCCCACAAGTTTGTTAATCTGAATATGTTAACTTGGACTAATAAAACCTATTAATATAATTTGTAATTTCCTGCTATTGCATGTAAGCCAATTAAATTCCAACTATATTAAAAAAATGAATGATGTCCATATCTTTAATCTCATACTTGCAACACAAAAATAGTTGTGTGATTTACTACTTCTACATCGAACCAAAAAGTAAAATATAGTCAACATATAAGCATAAAAAATGAACTGATCATTGATATTTTTGCAACGAACACACTTATTAAAATTTTAAAAAAAAGACAAAAGATAATATCATAGAATCAAAGTTTTCATGACACTGATGAGGGGTGATTTTCATGCCACTAACATGTCTAAACACGTTGGACAATTTCCCACAACCCACAAAAAAACACAGGTTGATCCATATATATGTCCTTTTGAAGATCTCCATGTAAGAACATGGTCTTCACAATCGTTTGATGGATGGAGAGATTATAAATGGAAGATATTGCTATGAGTACACAGATTGTGATCATTATGAAAATATGGGAATATGTATAAAAATAGTCTATTTTCTCCCTTTATGTGTATCCTTTAGAAACCAATCTAGTCTTATTATTAATTGTCCAATTTGCATTAAGTTTTTTTTTCTTGAAGTTCAATTATGTACAAAAACAACAAATAGCCAAGAGGAGAGTTCGTCAATTCTCAAGACATTTTTAAAGGAAATGACAAAATTTCATCAGTTATGACTTCCTTCAAAACCATAGCTTCAGGTCAAGCGATAGCTTATTTAAAGGAGAGATGACTATCCTAAATTTTATAAAAGAGAAACTCACTTATAAAATCTTCAGATCTCCTAAGTTGTTTACTTCTTCATGGTTCAACTATTTTTTTTTAAATTATCAGAATAAAAGATTGTTCGTTCCATGCCAGCCCCCATATTTTTCATCATTCACATGTGTTTCACAATGGAACTATGGTGCATACATCTTCTTGAAGATAATGATTAATTTACACTTTCGTGGGTTCCTATTCATTTTCACAAAATTGTTTACCTACAATTGTAGAACAACTGGAATTAGTAGTAACCATTTGGTGCGAAAAAAGACATAATATGATTCCCACAACTGAGTTGGCATGAAAAGTATGCATATATAGGGGCCTAGCCAGGGGGGGCTACCAGGGATTTAGGCCCCCTCCCCCTCAAAATTTTAATATATATTTGTGTATATTCATAAGAAAACTATGTGTCCGAATAAAAACATAAAATTATGTATAACAGAAGCGTTCAGCTGGTAGCGGGGTTGGTAGTTGTCCGGTCATCTGTATTAAAGGTTGTTGGTTTGATTCCTTGTCTCAGACTATTTTGATCTTACGGGGCCCCTCACATTTAACAAATGTGAATAGTAAATATACAATGATTTCAAAACTTTAAACGTCACGAGCTGCTGGCCCAATGATAAATTTTAATAGTTTTTAGTTTGAAGTCACATGATCAAACATATCGTTTGGTAAAATTTTGTTCTCAATATTTGTTTTTATCTCAGCTCCCCATATTAAACATCTAGATCCGCCACTGTGCATATGTGGATGCATGTGTTGTGGTCACTAAACCTACAGCAAGGGTGAGCATGTTCTCGTTACGATCTTGAGGACAATAATTTCGCATGTATCCCATATAAAGAGTAGTACTCCATGTCAGAAATGGACAATGTAGGACTAGTATTTTTTTCTTATTTGTTTACAAGATAAACAATACATTATCTCCTATTCTATTACCTAGCTGCACCTATTTTGAGTTCAACCCATTTAAGTCTTTATTATTTATAAATTTATAAAGCCAATTATTCTAACCAAGCATACCTATGATAGAAGATGGTGTTTTTTTGAGTTAGAAGGAGACTTTGTCTCCCTCAAGGAGACTTTGTCTCCTTAAAGGGCGCTTCCGACGGTACATGGTTGAAGTTTAATCGAATTTAATGAAGGGACATATAGTACTAGATCAAACAGTGGCCTCATACTTCCCATACATCTTTTCTGTGGTGTCAAAGCATTTATTATGGGTTTAATGTTCATACGGCATTCGCATGGTTGTTTGACTGTTTTATAACGGATCCTTGATCACAACCTGAATCAGTTAGTGGTATAAATTAAAACTCTGAAATATTTTAACCATGGAGGAAGATTGTGCAGAATCTCTCCACAATTAATCAACGGAATTGATGTGCGTTGCGCACCATTCTCTGAGTGCCATTTGGGACTCCCTCGGAGTACGAAAAAGATACGCCATATCCATGTCTTCTATCACCCAAAGGATGGGATTGCCAATGACGCCTCATAGTTTCATTCGAAGTCTAAAAGCAATTTCTTTCTGCCGTGTAAATGGTTTCGCCTTTTCGGCACCTTATCTTTGATCAAACAATTAACCCATGGTGCTGATTGAAGACTTACAACACTTTCAACCCGTTCCGTCCTTTCAGGATCTCACGACTGTGAACCTCCAGACAATGTCGACATAGGAAAAGGAAAAAATTCAAATATTTGAAGACTATATTTTTAAAACAAAATAATCTAGTACATTGCGAACCAGCCTCGTTAGATCCTAAAGCCTTTTCCGATGTCAGTGTGCAAGGGCTCCCATAAACAGGGTGGATAGAATATGACATTGTCTCCTTTTACCATTAATGATATAGAGGGAATAAAAAAAAATGGATGTGTGATTGGGTGAGGTTGTTAGGGAATAAATCAAGGAGCGACAACCCTTTTGGACACAGGTTGAAGTACCTCTAATTCAGCGGGCCGTGTGAGATGGAAAGCACATCAAGCCCACAAGAAAAGTGGAGCATATCTTCGACAAAGAGATCTGCTTTAAGAATAGATATATTGTTCAGAAGGGTGCATAAAATATCTATTCTCAAATAGTCCATCTGATTTTACATGGATCACAGAGTCAACTACGACAAATCCATTATAAGAAGTAAAAGACATAATTTTCCTCTCACACATTGACCCCAAATCTGAGATAATATATCAAGCAGAAAAAATAAAAAGATACCATACCGTAAAGAGATCCCTACAATTCTACCACTCCAGAACTTCCCAGAAAGATGTATCCTTTTCACAAAGTGCACAATAGTAGATGAAGAAGACACCCAGATGCTTTGATAATCCTATCACGCCTCATTTCTTCTTTCTTTCTTTGCTTTATTTCCGTCTCCAAGGTCTTGTCTTTTTTTCTTTTCTGCCTTGGCGGCATGACAACTTCCCTTCTTGATTTCTTGGCTGCAACTAATTGCTCTTGGTGGCACACTTAATTAGCGACTGGTTGGGACTATATATAATATATGGCATGACAACAAGCCCTCAAATAATCCTTAATCAGATGGAAATAACATAGCCCAAAAATCTCTGCCTCCAGCCCAGGGAGGAGATTGTCAACATATAAACATCACTGGGAATGTAAGCCGATGAGCTCTTTACAGAGATCTAGCTTGTCTCGTGTCACCACCTTGGTAATCAGATCAGAAGTATTGTTCTTAGTATCGATCTTTTTTAGAGTCAACAACTTCTTATCAATCACATCACGAAGTCAATGATATCTCACATCAATATTCTTTGTCTGTACATGATGTATTGTGCTTTGCTAAAATACCAACACTTTGACTATAAAAAATAGTCGCTCCAACCTGACTCATGCCCAACTCTTCTAGAAATCTCATAATTTAGAGTATTTCTTTTCCTTCTTATGCTATTGCAATGTACTCTGGTTCTGTCGTAAAAAGCACATCACACTTTTACAACATGGAGTCTCAAGATATACCCCCCTGAAAAAGTAAAATCATACTCAGAGGTAGACTTCGTGCGATCAATATCACCTGCCATATCATCATCAAACTTCAAACATGTGCTACTATTGCCTTGTAAGTATATGAAGATCCACTTGACCGCCTCCCAATGATCTTTCCAGGGTTTGAGAGAAACCTGCTCACAATGCCAACTACATGACTAATGTCTGGAGGAGTACACAGCATTGTGTACATCAAAATCCCCACAACAGAAGAAAAGGGAATCCTAGCCATATCCTCCTTCTCTTCATCAGTAGATGGGCATGAATTCCTTCTTATCTTGAAATGAACTAATAGTGGAGTACTCACGGTTTTGGACTTGATCATGTTGAACTACATGAAAATTCTTTTAACATAGCTCTCCTGTGACAACCACAACATGTGATGCCCCCTATCATGTGTGATATGCATTCCTAGAATCTATGTAATGGTCTGAAATCCTTCATCTCATAGGCTTTAGAAAGCTTTGTTTTTAGTTTTCTAATCAAACTGACATCCTACCCCACTATCAACATGTGATCAACATTGAGTAGCAAAATAATAAATTTTTCATTAGGAAACCTCCTAATGTAAACTCATGGATTTGCACTTGTCTTCTTATACTCCTGACTCTACATATAAAAATCAAACTTCTTGTACCACTTCTTGGGAGCTTGTTTCAAACCATACAAACTTTTCTTTAATCTGCAGACTAAGTGCTCCTTCCATTTGCCTTGAAAACCATCTAGATGCTTCATGTAGATCTCCCCAGCTAAGTCACCATGAAGAAATTCCTTCTTCACATCCATCTTCTCAAGCTCTAGATCTAGGATAGCAACTAAGGCTAGAAACAAACTAATAGAAGTCATTTTCACAACTTAAGAAAATTTCTCATCAACATCCACCCCTAGTCTTTGACTAAAGCCCTTGACAACTAGTCTAGCTTTGTATCTAATATCTTTGTTGTTGTCATATCACTTCACCCACTTTTTCTTTAGTGCTCTCTGACCCTTGGGAAGTATCATAAGCGGATAGGTATCATTCTTCTGCAAAGAAGACATCTCCTCCTGCATCGCCTGATGCCACGGAGATGCAGGAGGAGATGGTAGAGAATTGGTGCCTCCTGAAAAGTCTCTGGCCCCCTCTAATCAATAAGGAGAATATACAGAGATGCCATATATCTAGATGAAGGATAATAAACTTTGTCAGACCTCCTCAACTACTACACTGAGGACTTTACCTGGTGATGATCTTGCTCCCCTACTTAGATGTCTATGGCTGTGAGTCTCATTCACTCATCTGTGCATCTGGAACAGGAACACTCAATGTCTTATTACTCTACTTGTCAGGTTGAACATGCTGCTCTTCTTCATTATATGAAGACTGCAACTGTGAAAAAGCTAAAGCATCCTCATACTCATCATAAAAAAAACTACCACTTGTTCCTAAAACCTCTTCATCATCACTATCGAGCTTTGTCACTGTGTGACTCTCATAGAAAGTCACATCTCTATGTCTGCTCATGGTTTTTTTTTTCACATGATCCCGTAACCTGTAGACAAATTGTTGATCTCCATAGCCAAGAAAGATACATGGCACTGCATTATAATCTAGCTTTTACCTCTTATACTTTGAAACATATACATAAGCCTTGCACCCATATACTCAAAAGTGAGCATAAGAAGCATCCTTTCCTATTCATACCTTCTCAGGTATATCAAACCTCGAAAGAACTGATGGAGATATATTGATTAGATAGTAGGTAGTACTCACTTCCTCGCCCCATAATGTCTTTGGCAACTGTTTACTCTTCAACATGTATCTGAGTTTCTCCACTATGGTATGGTTCATCCTCTTAGATGTACCACTGCGTTGTGGTGTGTCAGGCTCCGTCCTTTCATATCATATTGCACGCTGCATGTAATCATGTAACTCCCTAAAGGTGCACTCCCCTCCATTGTCTATGTGGAGACAATTCAATTTTTTCTCTAAATCCTGCTCCACCATGGCATGAAATTTCTAAAGACACTAAAAGACTTGATCCTTGGTCTTCAGCAAGTAGACCAACACCTCCTAGATGTATCATCCATGAATGTTAAAAAATACCTATTGCCACCCAGTGAAGCCACCTCAAGCGCACAGTAGAAACCCAATTGAACTAACTATAGAACATTTAGCTTCACCTTTGATTCTTGTCTTAAAAGAAACTTTCCATTTCTTTCCCGTATGACATGAATCACATGAGCTGAGACTAGAGTCCTGCCAAAAGAAATTAACCCCTACTTTGATAACAGCTACAAGCCTTTCTCACTCACTTAAGCTTGGTCTTGTATAATGTGTGACACAATTTTCCCCATACAATAACCAAAGATCCTTTTGTGATTTTACATCTTCCACCACCAGAATGTAGATGACAACTTTCTCTATCAAAGAAAGAGCCATATGTGAAATTGATATGCAAATTTGGAACATGACAAATATCCTTGAGTGTGAGCATGCAACTGACACTTGTATGAACACAAATTTCTCAAATCACAATAATTCTAAAGAAGTTGGAGTTTCAAATACTCATCCTCTCAAAGTCTCCCTTCCAATATAAAGTGAAGAACTCCTTACTAGGTGAAGCATGATAAGAAGTTACAATATCCACCACCCACATAGAATCATCATCCTCAACATGAAAACACTACTCTTGGACTATTAAATTCACATCGTCATCATCCCCTATCATATGAAATTGCAACTGCAATATTCTTGTCATCATCCTTCTTTTCTTTGGCTTCAAACCTAGTTACAACATATTCATCTAGCATAAACCTACAACATCCAGCAAATTAGTATATACACTCTTTTTCCCTGATAATATCCACTTAGAACATTTGTGGATCTTCAAACACAAAGAGAAAAAAATATACATCAGTTCATATACAAAATAAACATAAATATAATCACCTTACAAGAAGCAAAAACACCACGAAACCCTTTCTCTCTTAAACCTATAGGTGGAAAACACATCAATGAATGGTACCAAATCCCTCTAGACTGTTTTAAAGGAGGTATAGTTATATATATAAACAATAGACTCTTTAAAATCATTCATCATGAATACAATGAGTACAATATTACTATACATATACAAACCAAGTTGATTCTTACTCATGTATTTCCATGGGGACCTATGGAGAACATAGTCAAGATAAGAAACAATACATACATGAAATCTCAAACCTTTTCACTCTTTACTCATGCACTCAATTACACATAGAGGGTGATTTTAACCGTATCACCAACACTACCAACAGACTCAATTCATGTAACACACCAGCTACGCTCACACATTTTTATAAGTGTGTCTAAAACAACATTATAGAGCATTGTATCATTAAAATCATGCCATCAAATGCCACTTATACTTGGAATCATAGTTCCTCATGGTCCAGAATAGACCATTTTATTTTCTCTCCATCATGGGATGATATATACCCTCACTCATTTTCCATTGTTGCACTTAGACCTATTTTAGATCACTTCCCCATCTACATAAACACCTCCAAGATACATTGGGGACATAAGCCATTCCCTATTGAAAACATTTGGCTCAATCTATATTGACCCTTAATTCAAGCTTATATGGTATAACAGTTGGTTACCTACACCCAATATATATAAACTTGCAGACTTAGAGGACATTCATTTAAAAGCAAACAATGATCTCCACATTGACCCTGCCTTCACGCTAGCCATAAAATAATACATTGAAAGAATCCTAGATAAGGTTGATGCTATTTGGAGACAAATGGACAAGATAAAATGGACTCTTAAAGGTGAAAAAAGCACAATTTCCCCCCAAAAATTCTACAACAATAATGCTAGAACAAACACCATTATTAGTCTTACCATCAATGGGTCCAACACCCCAAACAAACACTTGATCACAAACCATAGAGTTACTTTCTTCCATAAATTCTCCAACACCTATCATAATCCATCCTTACTCTCTTTTATTGACTGGAAAAAGCTATGTCCAAGGACCATTGACACACCAAATTATATCATTGAACCCTTCATTGAAGCTAAACTCAAGAGATGTAAAGTGCCAACTTATCAAGCAATTTTCATGATGACTAATTTGTTGTTCCATAATCTTTTAATAAAACTAAAATGAGTTGTACTATATAGCCATAACTAAATTTTTCATCACATGATAAAATATAGATATATGTCTTATAGTTGTCGTATGTTTAATAATTTGAAATAGCATTCAGATAAATCAAGAGAAAGTACTAAACATCTGCTGAATGTGGTAGATGGAGGAAGATTCTTTCCAATTATCAAGATATTAAGCCTTCTTCCTTCACATTTTTCAATAATTACCAAAATCTAGACAAGCACTTAAGAAAAAATGTGACATGTGAGTGAGTCGTGTAAATGTAAAGAGAGGAGTGAAGAGGCAGGATTACAGATGTTGAAACTTTGAAACACATGTGTCCCCTAAATAGTGGGTTCATTATAATTAAATTCAAAAGGGGAATATTATGGAACATCGGTATGGAACATGGATAATATGGCATAGAAAAAAATGGTTATTTCAAATAGCAATGTGTTTGTGCATTTGCTATATCTAGGAGAGGAATGGGAGATGTCACCTCCTATGTTATATAATGGGACACAAAAGAGTGACATTGCGAGATGACAATTATTGTAATGAAATAAAATGAAGAGAGTGAATTTGGTAGATGGCATGTCCTTCTAAATAATGGAACATAGGAGTCTTTGAGATCAAAACTCCTATATAATGGTAAATAGGAGAGGATGCCTAAGAGACAAGGACACTTCTCATAATAATGTATTTGTCCTAGGAGAGTGCATCTACTAGTAAGAATGTAATAAACATAGAAAGGTTGTGAAAAGGCACCTGATGTTGTGTTATGATGGGAAGAGTTAGCCTAGGGTTGTACACCTCCTAGTAATAGAAAAAACATCAATGTAAACCTATTAAATTATACCTTGAAGGGAGATAAATTATAGAATATAACACCTCTTTGTGAACCACAAAACAATCATCATGTCATCATTGCATTGATTCATTATACTTACAGAGTATTTAAGACAATCTCTTTTAGTAACATTTTTGCATTCAATATGATTACTTCATGAACCTTCTAAACCATATCCACAATCATGAACATATCCACAACCAAATTAGAGTTCTAAACCGTAAACACATTACTCTAATAAAGAAGGTTGACCAAATTGAAAATATCAACCAATTCAGAACTATTATCTTGATCAATACATCATACAAAATCTTTGGTAAGATTCTGAGCAACAACATGAAACCTTTATTGAACAAATATCATAGATCAAAACCAAAATTCTTTCCTCAAATATAGAAATATCAAAGATGCATACATCATGGTAAATGAGACCATACAGTCCAACTACAACAACAAAACACTTCCTACTACAACAATAAAACACCACTCCTAGCACTTAAACTTTATTTTGAAAAAGCTTTTGACAATGTTAACTGGAATTGTCTCCTTCACACCATGAAGGGCTACCATTTCCTCTAGAAATGGATGGACTGGATACATGCATGCATCTCTACTAGAAAATTCTCCACTATTATCGGTGGCTCTCCTTTTGGATTTTTCTATATAAAAAAGAGCCTCATACAGAGTGACCCCTTATATCCATGTATCTTCATAATGGTCACACTTACTTACCAATATGAACAAATAAAGGACTCATTGAGTCCTTAACTGAATGAAAGTACTTTTCATGGATATTTTCCACAATAACATCTATATCAATAATGAAATATATCGATATGCAGAAGATATTCCAAATTTTATTTAACAAATTAAATTATATCCTATTTAGGTATAACATAAACAAAATATTTTACTTAATCACTACTTAGTTAGGATTTAAAATATTTATTGCACAAAAAGAGTTCACCATTTATTATTAAAACTTTTTGTTACTAGGATAATATAGGTCCATGTATAAAAGTATAGAGTTCACATTTTGATATTATTAGACATGCTTTGTTTTGCTGTGGAAAGTAATTATATTTTGCAATAATGGTAAAAATGTAAACCTAATCTTCTAAATCAAACACATCATTTTTATGGGAGATATGACACATTTATTTTTCAAAAATAATTTACATCAAAATGGAAGGTAGAAGGTCAACAAGTTGCGCCGCCAGTCCTTTTTGGATGACAAAACATATCCTTCAAAAGTATGTATAACTTTTTGTACCCTCTTATTAAGTTCCCTCTTATTAAGTTCCATAGTACCTGGTGCTAAAATTTCAAAAGTATCAAAGTTGAACGAGATAAAAATATGTTGATTCTCAGTGACACACTTTCTCGTGCTTGAATACTTTGACTGAGGCGACTTTGAGAGCAACTTGTCCTACAGTAAAAGTCCCACTTTCTAGGCCCATAAGTGGGAACTCCAATCAGATCCACATATGTATATCTTCCTCCAGCCCAACCAAAAATCAAGACATTAGCCAGTCTAAGCATCGATCTTCGTTGACGTGGATCTATCAAATAGTTCATAGATGTCAATTTCTTGGCATCAACCTCGGTGTGTCTAAGTACATCATAGAGGACATCTCTAACAATATCATGTATTTACTTGAAACCAAGTAGCTCCCTACAATGAACTCCATGCTCTCCAAAAGTGTCGAAGCATGCCTTACAACAAACTGGGCAGACCTCATCAACTGAAAATAAAGATATCATAAGGAAATATTGGATGATAGGGCGATACTAAAATGGTGATATGCAAGCCTAACACATCATTCATTTAAAAATATGATATGAAGATCAAGAATACGTCTTATGTAAGTTTTCTTGGAAAAGAAAATTGATAAATAATAATATTTTGTCAAGATATAGCCTCAAACATGTCAATCGAGAGAACCTCGTCAATTTTGGTGCCAAAGATGCTTAATACATCAATACAAAAAATATCAATGAAATGCCAAATATTGAAATTCATGAAAAGTACCAGAATAACAAATTTTGTTTCATTTTATTTTTTATGCTAAACATAAATAGTTCTTAAAATATTCAATGTACATAGTGTACATTATTTTGTAGATGGTTCTTCTACTATTTTTTGTTTGCCATTAATGTTGAGCAATATATCTTTCTATATGAAATGAAATCATAACATTATACAAAAATGCTTCAATTTTTTTTATTTTTAGTAATATATAAATCACCATACATTGGACATTACATACTAGAGGGTTATTTATACAAAATACATGATGAAAATAAATTTTAAAAACATTTCTTAAAACATATGTTCGTGAATTAAAAAAAAAGAATAGGTTTAAATTTTCCTTATTTGTCAATACCTCTTATCGAAGAATGTTAATAACTTGAATGAATGAACTATAGATAATTTAAGAAATATTTATTAGATTGGAAATGAATTCTTTCATTTTTGAGAAGGTAACTTGGATTCTACATCTTATGGTTCATTATTTATATCATAAATCTACCCATAATGAAAAAAATAAGCTTTTTTTATTTTTTTTGATTTTATGAAAAAAATAAGCTCATATATAATCTACGCATCCATTGTACACCTTAACCAAAATTAACCTCAAAAGTTGGTATAAATGCACTTTACATATAAGTTTTATCATCAGAGAACTGTATATATAGAATGAATGAAATTAAAGGAAATGTTACCTTAGGAATGTTATAAGACACTACATAAATTTGTTAAACAACAAAAGTCATTCAAAATAACCAAGAACAAGACAATGTATAATTCAAGAAAGTAGTACTATGGCATTGTTCTTTCATTGTACCATAAAGAACATGCTAAACTAATACAATAAAATACATTAGGAATTTCTTCTAGGCTTCAATACTCACAATGTTAGTCACAAACTTTAGTTTTTTTTAATTCTATAAATTTTTATATAATTATCTTGTATACAACATTAAATGTTTTCCAATTTAATAGTCATAAATGACATCGTACATTTTTTTGGAATTTTAAATCCAAAATGTGTATCATTGATTTTTTTTCTTGTAATTGATTAATGATATTTAAAAATCCTTTTAAATTGTGATGTTATTTCATACTTATTCAAATTAAATAATTGAAATGAATCTCCTAGATAAAGTTTCCAGATCTCGGGGGTGCGTGACTCTCAGGAGGCGGCTAGGGTTCGTGCGTGCGACTCTCCCACTCGGAGGAGGTGGTCGGTTGCTGGCGCGTAGCCACCCTCTCCCCCTGGGAATTCGTCAGGCGATTGTCCTCTTCACAGATCATGCGGTGCTGGGGCTGCGGCTGGCTGGCTCTCCTCTCTGTCGCCTTCGTCCTCTGTGTCTTTAGATTAGGGCTTCAGGGTGTGGGGCAGTGCTTTCCTAGGAGGTGGCTTCATCTCCAGCGAAGTTGGTCGCTTGGTGGAGGCAAGGAGGTGGCCGCCACGAAGCTTGTGGCATGGATCTTCTGGGGGGGCATTTCTCGCTTTGCTGCTTTCGCTATGTTTTTCAGTTCAATCGGTGTCGGCTCCCTGCCTTTCATTTTGGTCCTGGTTCTAGGTAGTTTCTTGCCTTCTTCTCGCCGTGTTCCTTCGACGTTTGTCTCTCCCTTCGGGGTTTGGGTGTCTCTCCTTTCGTGAGAGTGATGAGATCCCTGGTTGGTCTCATTTTAGCCTTAGGTTCTTTGCTGCTCGAGCTGTGCCATGGATGGTAGAGTCCACAATCATATAGAATCTCGGTCGGGTTCATGCTTAATGCCGCTACCTTATGCTCACGTTGAAGGTATCTCTCACAATAGCTGCTTTGGTCAGCCATGAAGAAGAGAGTTCTATGCATAAGAATTTCAATCTCATTCTAATATGAGTGGTAGTGGTGTTAGATCTATGTTCTTGACTGATCTAGGTTTCTTCAGGTTGTACTTCTCTACTTGTAGATGTCGTATGGCTTGAGTAATGAATGGATCTGTTTGCTTTCAAAAAATATAATTGAAATGAATCTTATTTACTATGGATTTTTTTGAGTGTACAACAATTGGATGATAAGAATGTTTTCTATACCTATTGATGGAAATTTAGACAGTGTATTCAACATAGAAATTTAAATGTGCTTGTCGTAAAATATATGTTTAGACACCTCAAAAATATTACTCTAATGGATCATGCAAATAGTACAAGTTTTGAATAAATATCGATAAATTAACAATATAATATCTTATTGAAAATACAAATTTTACAAACACAATAGATATGTGAGGAGCACGTGCCTATACTAGTAATATAACTTGATGTAATCAATAACTGTTGTTGAGAGTTATATCTCTCACTAGGTTGTTGGTCTCCCCTCGTGGGTCACCACATCTTTTTAGGTGATCGTCAATGATGTCATGAAGATTGTGGTAGTGAGGAAGAGAATCTTTAAGAGCAGTATGAGAAGAAGGTTGACTAGTAGTTAGAAGTGTCTTAGAGTCATCCATGTACTCTCAGGTCAAGGTAGGGTATGTTTTGTAAATGGTATGAATATCGACTCAAGTTTTTGGCAGTGCGTCGATGTTTGATTGTGGCATGTATATGTGGAACAATATCTTTTGTGTACAGGTTGTGGCCTCAGCCACAGGACATACATGTAAATACCTAGTATGGTATGAGTTGATATGCAAGTTGTTGAACATTTTTATAAACATTTCTGGTCATGTTGGAATGTTTAAATTTGTTTTAATTTACCCTCTTTTTTGGTTATGTGGTTATTCATAGTTAATCATGTGTTTTATTATGAGTAACCTCATTTACCTTGATGGGATGTCACACATGGCATACCATCAAAAGTTCTCTCTATGGATAAAACCCAGTCATTGGATTTATCAACCATCTCCAGTTCCCCTTACCCTTGAAGTAGGGTGGTTGCATTTTCATGAAGTCATTCAGTGTATACTCCTTCATCTTATTAGACACAGGAGGGATGTTTGACTTTCCCACCATATCTTTGATGAGGAATTTCCACAACAAGGTTAACTCTTATTTAGGAGAGATGATAATACTTGTGTTAGCAACAACAAATGTTGAGTTTCCTAACCCAGTGAAGGATGACTTCCAAATGGCGGGGTAACTTGAGACACCAGAGGGGTAAGAGGAAGGTCCACCTTCGGCATTCTGTATTTAGGGTTCTAGGTGTCTCATAACCATCTAGGTTACCAAATGATGAATTATCTCCAGTCATAAGGGTATGCTATGTACAAGGCAAGAGTACTAGGTATAAGCAACGTACAAAAAAGGTCAACATCCTAAGGGAGACAATATTGAAATAATTAAACAACTGACTGCTAACGGCTTTGATACCATACTGTAAGGAATGTGACCGGAGAGGGGATCCATTCCCTGCTAAATTAAATACAAGGAAGCATCCCATATGCCAAATACCACTATAATTTTTTTGCAAAAGTGTCGATAACCAATTTATTCAAAATGTATGTATCAAGATTCCAAATGTAGCAATGGAATACAAAATATTTAATTATTATAATACTTGATTTTTTCATTATCCTTCACCACACATGGTGATACATATGAAAACTAAATAATCATACGATCAGAAGAGGGTCATCTAACCACCTCAAAATTGCCTCCCAAAGAGGTTTAGCTACACTTGATGATGTCCTGGTCCAACTTGGTTAACTTCCCCTTGACCTGCACCTAGGGTTGGAAGAGTAACCCAATAAGAAGAGAAAAGTAGATGAATCAGTTTAAATGCTGGTATGAGCATAATCAATCAAAATTGATCAATATAAGGAATAAAGGATGTCAAATAAACAAGGATTCCCATAGAAAAGGAAAGGACTACTTAAGTGGGTTTCAATAGAAAGTAAATTTCAAAACACGATAAACAAGAAGAATACTTTCCATTAGACAAACATAAAAATTGTGCCACACAAGCACTTATAAATTTTTGGGGAGAATACCCATCACAATAATATCAACATGTATGCATGTGAGTTCATAATAGCATTAGAACAATATAAATAACAATGGAGGCCAAGGCTTCAACCTTGAAATTGAATAGAGAATGATGTACTCCTAGAATCCCAAAATATATAAATGTGGGAATGCAACCCAGATATGGAGCACACAACCTCCATCCTAAAAAATAAAACATGGGAAAACAACCCAAAAACCATAATACTTACACTACTCTAGGGATTCTAAATCATAGAGCATGATAAATGTAGAGGCAAGTATAAATTTTAGTCTTTCATAGAAAAATTTAAATTGCCATCACAAAAATGGAACATATAAAGCATCCACCACAAAAGTGGGAAAATTTAGGGTTCCATCTTAAAATTAGCACTTCAACATGAAGCAAAGCATAATTTAAAAAACCAAGATAGTTTAAGAGTTCAATGTCATTAAGTTTATACCCAAATAGGTCATTGATAACACCCATTTTATGGCTACTAGAGCTTATATTTTACTATCAAAACTGCCTTCAAACATGATTTCCTCTCAGTTTTATCTTATTTGTTGAATAGAAATAATGCCCACTATGCTCCTGACAACATTTCCTATCTTTAGCAGAGTGTCTCTTATTTTCCCACCAAAAGAATGCTAATGGGCCCGTCCCGACCCATCCACAACAAGTTAACTGCCCCAGCCCATCAAACGGTGAAACGACACACCCTATACCTATCACGGTCGCAGCCCGATATGGAAACGACCTGACGTGGGTGTGTCACGTGGGAGCCCTGACAGGCTGCAAGCTATTACCCAACAAGGAGCCTTACCCACCATGGTCCGTCGACTGACAAAGTCCATCACACGACATGGCCACCCCTCGGTGCAGCGGCCCGCCAGAGTCTTTACCCGATACGATCATGCATGATTTACTTGCAACACGGTACACGACGGCCCTCACCAGCCGTGCCAGGTGACGGACGTGTTGACCCTCTCCCGAAGCCACGTGAACGGAGTATACGGAGGACATGTGGCCCAACGAGAGTCGCAACTCCCACTAGCCCGCTACCTATAAATAGCAGCTACATGCCTACTTGTCTGGACGCTCCCCAGAAGGAACGTTGCTGACTCTTTCCTTGGTCACTTTTCTTGACTTTACGGGGACTTCTTTTTCAACTTCGTATGGGCTAACATCTTTACTTGGTGATGTCACTGATGTTGCTCTCTTCTCAATGGCTGGTTGTACCACTGTTCTTAACCTTAAGATGACAATCTTAGCAGTCTCATTTCCACACGGATTCACCTCAGTATTGGAGGGGAAATGCCCCACTTGGTGGTTGATACTATGGGCCAGGCTTTCCAACTGATGGTCAATTTATTTGTTATGCTGTTGGAGCTCTCCTATCTGAGCTGAGAAGCCTCCCATCTGTTGTTGCATCAACTTAAGTAGGACCGTTCTGTCAACGAAGCTTTTATTCATCTATTCGTTCAGGTCGTTCTACTTGCTGGCAAAAGACATCAACTCTGTCAACATAGATGGTCATTGCGACTGGTTCTGCTAGAAAGCTCTCTACACTTGAAACCCTATTTAACGTTGCTGATTTGGTGGTCCTCCCAAAGAAGTTCCACCCACCAACTGATGAGAATTCTTAGTTGCGCTGGTGTTCCCGTAAGAGAATCCAAGGTGATCGGGGCACCGATACTGAACGCAGCTCACATTTTCCGTGCTATCTTCATCCTGCTCGCTATGAGCGACTGTGTGTGGGAAGAAGTCAGACAGGTGGTCTAGCTCTCCAAAAGTTACACAACTTCTCACTGCCTCCTGCCGAACTTTTCCTTTATACCCCTACTCCTTCAGGGTTTGGACGTCGGTCACTATCTTATCGAACTTGGCGGCTAATGCCTCCATTGTCTTGGATTCTCCCGGAGTGGTGTGGTTCATAGACTCTTTCTGATACTCACTATCTTACTGATTCATGGCCATGTTTTCTATAAGTGCCCCACCCGATACTAGTTTTATGTGTATCTCCCAACCCGTATCGGGTGACACACTCACTTTTTCCTTCTGCTCGATATCAGGCAAATGCAGTTTGATTGAACAACTTCTTTTTACTTAATCCCTTTGTTCAATCATTGCAGAAAATTGCCCGTACCAAACAAAATGTAGTCCAGGTTGATGACCAAGGCCGGAGGATCAACCCCAAGGCCACACATGAATCCACCACCTGGCAGAAATGCCCAAACCCTGAGGCAGCTAGGCCCTCTGAGGCCAAAAAGTGATCCAGAATAGAAGTAGCACTGCTCCAACAACGACATCCGAACCGGAAGTCTTGGCACACTCACCAGGCCGGTTTGTGCCTAGAGATGAGGAGCACCAATGACGTTACATGAAGTTGGTGACAAAAGTCTACCGGCCAACCTGGTTCTACCATCAAGCATCCTTCCATCAGATCGACATCTTCAACAAATTTGAGAACGTCTTAGAAGCCGTCGGACTGCAGAAGATTTGCTTCAGCTACTCCGCCTCCTTCACTGAGCTCACCAAGGAGTTCATCTCCTCCCTCCGTTGAGTTCCAAATAACCCTGAAGAGACCAAAGGGTTCAGCGGAGCAGACATATTAATGGGGTGCCTCTACAATGCCGAGCACAACATCTCAAAGAGGCTACTCAATGAGATATTCTCTTCCAATGAGGCTGAGAGTAAGATATTGAATAATGGTGTCTGGATCACCGAATGCGAAGAATTTGACCCAGTCACGCTCTGGAGGAAGCTGACTGGCAAATCCTCCTTCAAACCAGGGAGCAAAGCCTGTGGCGGTGTACTCATGCTTCTGGAGGATCATACACAAGATCGTGGCAAGCCTCCTCTTCAGTAAATACGAAACCAACAACTTATATACTGAAGAGATCGATTTTATTTGTTACATGATGGAGGGTAAGATGATCAATTTGGGGCATTTCCTACTAAATCTGTTGAACCTGATAAAGGTCACCACCAAGGAGTACATCATGGGAGGGGTCATCAACCTGATCGTGACAGGGCTAGGGTACTCGAAGGAGCCGCTCAGCTTGTCACACACTCGGGGAGACGACAAGATCGACATCAAGTTTCTCACAAGGGCAAACATCATCAAAAAGAGGGCCACCACTTATTCTACAAGTTCACAGGGACAGACACCCTCTTGCCCCTCCCACTTTGCATCAACTACGACGCAGAGAAGCTGGTCTTCACAGTAGTAGAGATTGAAGCTCTGATTGTTGAAGCCGCTTAGGCCGCCACCTGGACCATCCAAGAAAGGATGACCGCTACAGGGAGGCCCACACCCCTCGACGCTCGGCGGGATAAATCATCAGCAATCATCATTTAAGACTTGCCTGTCACCACCAATGCCGAGCCGATCACCATCACCACACAGCCAGCAGCCGCAGTTCTGGTGGTCACTGCTGGCGCTACCGAACCGGCCATGACAACCACCACAACGCCCACCGTGGCTATAGAAGAAGTGTCGACCATCAAGGAAATCGTCGACACCACTAGGGTGCTACAAAGGTCATTGCCCCAGAGGCCACTGTGGCAGATGAAATAGTCGTAGTTCCTGAAGCTTCATCCCTTCCAGAAATAGAAGAGGCATTGGTATAGCCGGACACCTCCCGCAATAGTGACGAGGCATTCACTAAGCTTTTGGAGGCAGAGCGTAGGGCCATACAACTGACGTTGACACCAACACCATCTACGCTGGTGATCTCTATGGATGAGGATGTCGAGAGATGGATGGTTGATCAACATCCACCTACTTTGCAACCTTATCCATGACCCCAGGCTGAAGAGGCGAAGGCGACCACAAGGGTGCCAACACCCCGTATGGAGGCCACACCCTCACGGACTGTCCAGGTGCACTCGACACTGATGGATGATACTTATTCATCGGGTCATGCCGCCAATGTGAGGAGCATATCACGAAGCTGAAGCCGATTAGTGGTAGTCCCCTCCTCATTGGGACAGACCTTTAGCTTCAAGTTTGACAACTTATGGGAGGTAACAAGCAACCATACTACTACATTTGCTTCCCTGGCCCGTAAGTTTCATTTCTTCCAATGGAGGTTAAACGAGCAGGAGCACCAGCTGATGACTCTAGTCGGTCTCATGGACAACTAGAGGTGCTGAATAACATGATGCAGGCAGTGCTCCAATGGCTCGATGCCATCGAGCAAAGGCTGGAGGAAAGGGATGACTACCACTGCTCAAGTTGTCCCATAAGATCGCCATCACCACCAGCTTTCGGCTCTCCACCGTCATCATCATCCACCTCCTATGGTTCGTCATCATCATCCACCTCTAGTGGGCCCTCCACAATGCCGGAGGAAGAGATGAAAACAAAACCACAGATGGGCCTCCGATAGGACAGGAGAGCATTCACGACATTGACATATATGCAACCCCTCAGCTGCTAGATCCAACCGAACCCGAAGAAGAGATATCTGAAGGCATGGTTCATCTGAAGAATCTGAGGGAGAAGGGGTGATCTTTATAGCTCAGTAGCTGAGAAACCCCCTAAAGTGAGGACTTCGGTGGAAGACGCTTTTTCTACACCGTCAGAGATCCCTTCTTTCAAGATGGCCGATTTTGACAGGCATGCCATCGGCTACCTGACGATCTGGGACCAACAACTACTGAACATGGTCCTGAGGCCGCAGGCAGAAGAAGAAGTCATCATTTGGAGCAACATGTACTTCTCAGTATGACGCAAAGCAATCCAAGGCATGTTCCACTCAGAAGTTGTTGTAGGGAAGATACTATTCAGGGTCCTATAAGGCGCGATGCTCGAGAATATCACCATCAGGATAGGCTGGCAGCCAATCTACAATGCCACCCCAACCTTGGCAAGAAGACTACTAGCAGGGGTGTATGATGCAAGGCAGGTGGCTGATATGCTACAACACATTGAAGAGCACAACCCCAGCCTGGTGCTAGCCCCATACAAGCTCAGAAAGCATTGGTTCCTCTATGTAGCGGACCTCCGCAACCATGATGTCACGCTGCTTAGATGTTGCACCACAGAGGTCCCACACAGAGGGCACATCTTCATATGCCCCGAAGAGAAGCACGTCACACTTCTTCCTTTGCACCTTCATTGGGTCATCAAGCAAGGATTCTAATGCCACAGTCACATCTGGAACTTCTATGCCATTAGAGACTTCCCAGTTCAAAAAGATCCAGGGAGTGGAAATAGTGCCTTCATTGTCCTATGCGCTATGGAGCTGTTAAACATATTTCGATATGTAAGGCAGCTCTAGGACTAAGACTTCTATTGATTGAGAAGCATATACACACTATTTCTAATCAAGGATAATCTCTATTTCCAAGACACAGAGCTTCAAGAGGAGTTGTTGGAGACAAATGCTGAATCTGAATCTTCTCAACCAGGTAGCCCTCTAAGGGAAGAAGTCGAGAGCACAGATGTCTATGGGACATGCAAGCGGATAGAAAATATGTGAACCGCACTCGCCACTAAAGGCGATGCTACTGAAGGCAAGTCTGCTTCGCCTGCCGTCTATGAATCGCTAATCTCCAATTTCAACCATTTCACATGCACTTCTCTATCTCAGGAACAGGACAATGAAATTCTTCTCAGACTCGTTGATTCCAACACCATAGACATCATATATGAAAAGGATAATGTAGTGGTTCCCCTCGATGATCTACGAGACTTAGTCAAGGTAGGATGGTGTCTAGCAATGACGGTGGTGTCTTCTTACATCCCCATCCTATAGAAGAAGATTGGACAGGCTTACATCGCCCATCTGATACTGTTCAATGACCTGTGCCTTGCTGATGAATTAGGAGTGCACCAGCTGTTTCAGCTTGAAGTAAAGAAGTGTCTATCATACATCATCTTCCTAACCTATGCTGGACGACAACCACTAGACGCTCGCGCCAGTTTCTTCTACACAGCTCCGACGCCAACAACGACCATCCAACGGAGTGTGCATTTACATCGGAAACATCCCTCGAGCGATTAGTAAGGAAATATTATGTTTAGGTGGTGTCTTTGATCCAGTCATATCTTGAAGACCCAACGACCAAGTGGCACAGACTCCAATACTTCCACTGCAGTCCACAACAAATTCCCTTATCAAATGACTGTAGTGTCTACGTGATGCACTGGATCTATTGCACGATAGCCCTTAAACAGACGTCGGATAAGCTCTACAACCTCAGCTACCATAGTCAACGTGGAGAATACATGACAGAGCTCTTATCTACTGAGGGCACGTACATCTACTGAACCCTCATGGGTCAATGCCTATCCTTTCCTACTTATCTTACAACTTTGGAACAAAGTGTGGGTATGTTTTGGGGGGGGTACTCCATAGTATCAGTGAGGGAGGTAGTAAATTTTTTTTCACTTTTTTTCCTTTTTCTTTTCTTACCATACTCTGTATATACATGTATATAAATTATTGATAGAAAGAAATACATACACAATTGCTTGTTTCTCGAAAATTGTACAAAAAACTTTATAGTAAAATTTCATACAACTTCTTCCAGTTTTTTCTCTTCGTATCTAAGGCAGTGCACATTTCTGTTATGCTCTTTTGAAAATGAAGTCTCAAATGACAAAGACTACAACTTTTCTACGCCAACTTTGAAAAATAATCTCGCAACAGCTAAGAGACATGCATGTGAAGAAAAAAGTTGCCCAAATAGCAAACTCCCCTTTTACTTACCCATCAAAATCCCAAAAAGAGAGGAAAGCCTTATGAGAGTGAATAAAAGCATGAGAGATGTACCCCTAAAAAACACACTTGCCCTCCCAAAAGTACCCATCTTTAGGCATGGTAGATCTGGGGCAGCGGTACGTAGGATGTGAAATCACTACTCTAAAGCCAACTGGCTTGGACTGCAGGGACCACTTTCCCGTTAATGGACCCGTACCTGGATGGACCAATGGGAAGCAAAAAAACCCAAAAAGCCTTCAGCCTTTCCAAAAACCTCACTTTCTACCCCCAAGCAGTTTGGTGTGAAAGCTAACACAAAATCATTCACCGAAGTCTCACAAAAGCTGAAGAGAATTTTTTTGCTTAAATAAGGTAGGAAAAATAAAGTACATTGTTCGTAGTCAGACGTAATTTTCCTCAGGACATCTCAAAATTTACTTAACCCCTTATCCGAAGACTATGTCTGGTTTTGAAAAGTATCACAAATAGAGTTTTAAAATAAGTATAGATTGATTGAGGATAATCAAAAGGTTAAGTTTGGGCGGAATTGATAACACCCATTTTATGGCTGCTAGAGCTTATATTTTACTATCAAAATTGCCTCCAAACATGACTTCCTCTCTATTTTATCGTATTTGTTGAATATAAATAATGCCCACTATGCTCCTAACAACATTTTCTATCTTTTGTAGAGTTTCTCTTATTTTCCCACCAAAAGAATGCTAATGGGCCCATCCCGGCCCATCCATAACAAGTTAACCACCCCAGTCCATCAAACGGTGAAGCGACACGCCCTTTACCAATCATGGTCGCTGCCCGATATGGCAACGACCCGACGCGGGTGTGTCACACTGGAGCCCTAACAGGCTGCAAGTTATTATCCGATAAGGAGCCTTGCCCGCCACAGTCCATCGGCCGACAGAGTCCATCATGTGACACGGCCATCCCTAAGTGCAACGGCCCGCCCGAATCTTTACTTTATACGATCATTTGAAATTTACTCACAACCCGGCAGGCAACGGCTCCCGCCTGCCGTGCCGGGCGACAGATGTATTGAACCTCTCCCGAAGCCACATGAACTGAACAAATGGAGGACACATGGCCCAATGAGAGCCGCAACTCCCACCAGCCCGTTGCCTATAAATAGCAGCTACAAGCCTATGATGGGATGGGTTGGAAACCTACAAGAGCTAACTCTAAGAGCAAAAGGAGCTAGTGTGTCGAGTTCCCAGGCCTACCAGGTGATACTAGGTGAGCACACCCCCAACCCGAGAGGGATGGGAGGAGTTCACTTAGAACTTGACATAGTAGCAGTAGCAGCACGACCCGACCTTCAAGGCTACTTTAAACATGTTGGGTCCCTAGTTGGGCTGCAACCCAAGATGGCTCGCCCATCTATACCCGACATGAGGAACCAAAAACCTAAGATAAAGCTAACTCAACACGTGTCCTAACATGACACAATACTGAACCTGATATCGCTTACCCGTCACGGCTACTGCCCGATAGGGCCAGCAGCCCGACACGGCCATATCGGGTAGGGAGTCCTTTCCCGATACGCCCCTTACCTGTCACGGTTCACAACCCGACACGATCCACGACCCGAAACGATCAAGAACCTGACACGGTCATATCCCGATAGGGCTCCTGCCCGGTACCGGGTTAGCGTTATCTTAGGGGTCTGTTTTTATGTATATCGCTCTCCTACATGAAGGAGGTTGATATCTATCTTCCCTATTTAAGCAATTTACTTTCATTTACTATTGCATTGCAACTAAACCCTTTTCATATCTTTAATGCTTATCAGAATTTGTGGGTTTTAACTCATGTTGTTCTGTGTATGGCTCCTTTGTGTTGGATGACCTCTTTATAGCATCTGAGCTCTAGTATCTTCTGTTTGAATCACGCTTTTGATTAGCTATCGAATCGTGTTGCTCATTTTGACTCCTTTGAGAGAAGGATGTCATAAACTCTAGAGTTTGGTCCAATTCGGGTGTACGAGAGTACCCAATATCAGGGTTGCCTAGGCATGTCTTTCCACTCTAGTCTATGCCCAGTACCCTTGAGAGAGAGAATTGGTGCATGGTTAGAGGCACCCTCTGTGAGAGAAGAGGGTGCATGATGTATTCTGCTACCGCTTGTTATGTTTAAGTTTTCTTCCTTCGTACTTTACTCCGACGAGAGTTTTATCCCCTCAGTTTCCAATATACAAACCTCTATAAAAATTGCTAAATCCTAAAACCTTAATCATTCTAGGAACTCCTCATGGAGATAGACTTTTAGTTTAATTCTTTATGATTCTTTCTCGTCACATCATAACCTTATCCTTTGACCCTTTTTGACATGCTTATACAAGTAAAAATTGAGTTTTAAAGCGCCATTCTTCCTATCCCTGTGTTCGACCCTGAACTACTTCGACCCTGTGTCAGTTGCAGGAGTCTTAAACATTCGGGTATTATAAATTTCTAAAGTCTGATAACCTAGACATGTCTCCATTCTTGGACCCACATTTAAGGCTTGTCAGTCATCAAGTCAAGAAAGAGAAATTTCAATAATAGGATACCCCAAAGAGGCCCAAGAGAGAGATAAGAAAAATAATTATTCAATTTGACTCATGGGGGATGCAACATACATTAAAAGAGGATAAAATTAGGTGAATTTCTCAATATAGAATAACATGGATGCAATCATGCCTCAAGGTGTTTGTCAACTTGTAAAAGGTGAAACCATAATCCCAAGTCGGGGTCCTTGTTCACCTAACATAAATTGTATATATAAACCCATAAATAGTACACGTGTTTAGGAACCCTAGATTAATATTTTGATAATGATTGAATTTATGTTATGAAACATTTTATTTAGATAGATACCAATTTTTTGAATCAAAAGAGTGTTTTTGTGTAATTTTTGGATATCTAAAGATTTACTTACGTATTTAGAAATCTTGGCCAATAAGAAAATAGATAACATCTACACAAGCATTCAAAATTTGTGTGAGAGAGGAATTGGGCCCACTGAGATGGCCCAATCACCGACGGCCATCTAGCCCAACCATCAGCCAGTAGGGTGTGCAACTAAGGAAACATATGGAAAAGAAAAGACAAAAGTTCCCCTGATAAGAAAAAAGAAAAAAAGGGGTGAAGGGGAAATCCATGGAAACATAGGGGATCAATCCCCTTTCCTCATTCTATAGCCATGTCCACAAGGCCATGAAGCAGCAGATGCGGCTAAAATTGGGGAAAACCAATTGGTGCCTTCTCTCATCAGAGAAATGTGTTGTGAGGGAAGAGAGGGTATCTAGGAACCTTACCCGAGATGTAATTTTTCTGTAGTGGTGGAAGTTTTTTTCAGTGGGGAGGTTTGCAACATGGATGATTTAGACTTGGCAGCAACAATATGTGATGATAGAGGACAAATCGATGGAAGATGAAGTTCTCCTAAAGTGCGACAAACATGTACAACAAGGTCCTATATATAGTGGTTAAGGGAAGCACACTGGGCAAAAAGAGTGTTTGGGAAATAGATTGGATGATTTGGTAAAATCACAGATAAAGGATAGTAGAGTACAAATTAGGGACAGTTATATGTGGGATTTCCTAACAAACCCATAGCACAAAAGATCTTGAAAAATCATCAAGAAATGAGGAAGATACTTGTGAAATACCAGGTCACCTGTGACAAAGTGGATTTTAGCATTACAATGAAGTAATTCCTATTTTATTCTCATTATACTCACTCATGGTCCCCAATCATTTTTCTTGACTCCTAAATCAATGTTGATACTCAAATTTGAAATATAATGATCAAGGTGAATTTTATACACTTTGTGACACCACATATTTGATTTATTTATCACTTTGTTCAATGAAGCAAATTGACCCATAAAAATTCATCTTTTTGCTCTTAAACTTTTTGTAAAGGTTCTCCACATTTTTATGAAGCTATGGTCCAAATTGCATGTCATTTGGACATTCCTATAGTTGTCTACGAATTTTTGAAGATAATGCATTGAAAATGCCTTTATTTTCCTTTTTTATGGGCTTTTCCAGATCACCTATCCATTGCAAAGGGAGGGGGAGAACCCCAGCCCTTAGATCCAATCCACACATATCTGGACCTGATCGAGCAGTCACTAACCCACCTACCTCCAACAATCTGCAGGGAGGATGGTTGTGAAGTCGAGCGCACCATTGACCTGTTCTTGATCGGGTTTTGAAAATCAAAGCGAACAAAATGCCTCGGCTTGTATTTTCATGCTCAACCAAACCCATTTTGACCATGTTTTGTGCACTGTTGTGCCATCAAAAATCATCCGTTTCTCTCCCTTCTGAACTCGGTGGCCATGGCCTCGACCCAGGTCCTATCTAGTGCTAACCCTAGTCCAAATGCTATATAAATGTCCCCCCATGATCGCATACACTCCACATTTCTAGGATGATCACCCTTGCTCACTCCAATCGAACCTGAATGCCCTTATATCCTCTTCATCCACATGGTGCAATGGAGGCACCACTGCTTGGCCAAGTTGGGCATTTCTCCCTTGCACTGCCTGCGTGCCCTTTTCGGCCACTCGATGCTTTGCGGGGTCAAGGCGGACTCCAGCGGCACCTCTGCTACCAATTTCAGAGCTTCCCACTCCTAATCCCTCTTCACTCTAGCGAGCACCTCTACTTGCCTGTGTGGCTCGTGCAAGGCCTACATAAGGAAGGAGAGGACCAAAGAACTAGTCGGTCCAGAAAGGGGTCCAACCAGGACCGAACCAGCCGAGAACCAGTCTGAACTGCTCAATTAAGAAGTAAGCCAGACGATTAGTGGTCGAATCGAAACCTAGTCTGAGCTAGCCTCCTTACCCACATGGGAAAATCTAAGCCATCCAATCGACACCAATAATCAACCTATTTCACAAAATAAGGTATATATCTCGCTCTCTGGAAAATATTCATTTAAAT
This sequence comes from Alisma plantago-aquatica, assembly GCA_963693085.1. Lineage (NCBI taxonomy): Eukaryota > Viridiplantae > Streptophyta > Magnoliopsida > Alismatales > Alismataceae > Alisma > Alisma plantago-aquatica. Next base: position 691,396,972 of record OY856412.1, read on the forward strand.
GCCTAGATCTTGCTTTAATCACAGAAAATGCATCCTGACTCCAAATAATTTGATTAAATAGTCAATATTGATCAGAAAAATCCAATGAATCATTTAAAAATACTTTTGAGAACATATTCTAAATGTTTTTCACTTATATCCCTATATTTGATCTCTTGCTTATTTAGTTTATCTAATGGCTCAATAATGATGATTAATCCCTCAAAATCCTGATATTTGACTCTAATGATCATCTTGAAGCCAAACTTGATTAAATATAAGTTTAAATTTGATCTTGTAACTCATCACCCCTAGAATGTGAATCATGCACATTGAACTAGGGATTAACCTTAATATTATGATGATGGATCTAATCTTGCAAAACACTTGATATAGTCTTAACCCCTCGATTGGATCTTGAAATTTCAATTATAATATGTATCATGATGATGATCTAGGAAATTGATGATGACTTGGATAATGACCATTGATTAAGGTTAACAAATATGATCGTAGAAACCTAGGAAAGTCATTCACACTCGAAAATACTTGATATTTGAAATAATGTTGGACATATTGAAATATTGGTTGATTATAAGTGAATGACCCAGCCCTAAGGTTGATATAGGAAAAGTGTAACCCTAATATCAAATATTGAAACATGATATCCAAATATCTTGATCTTGACCCTTTATCAAAACATTGTGTTTTAGGATCTAACTCGAAGGGCCGACCTATCACTAGTGAATCTATATTCAAAATCTCGGTCAAATGTACGTTATTATAGAACTCCTCCTTGATTGTATTGAAGATACTTTTATGTATCTCTTGACTATATACTTGGGTACTTACTTGGATGATCTACTATTCCCTATGATTAGTCTTGCGTTTTTCTATACTATATTTTGAAAAACATGAAAACATAAATTGCATGCCCATTATGACTGCCCTTATATTGATAATGATGATGATGTTGATAATGTTGATATTGGGTGCAAGCAACCCCCTCATTGAGAGGTGGGACTTGTACATTGGCCTCCTACCTCATATATAAAGAAGGAGCTCAGTGACTTCCCCCATCACATTGGGGCAATAAAGTCACACAAAAATATATAAGCACGTTCTCGAGTTACAACATAATGGGAACTTGTAGTAAAATTCAAATCATTTGAAAAACTTATTGAATAACTTTTTGCTCTTGCAAATTACTTGTTATACTTTCAAGATATAAGTCCTGCCAAGTACACTTAATTTCTTATAAACTATTTTACTTGATTTTGATAGCGTACCGTGCAATTGCATGATTGTGTCTCGATTTTCTTGATTTTAGGCAATACAAATGGAATATTGATTAAGATCACTTCCACACTCTACATACTCTGATGATAAGGATAAATCAACTATATCTCCACATTGGGTTAGTTATTCTTTAATTATCTAGTTTTTTAGTTATTATTTCTTATTGTATATGTAGTGTGTTAGACCCTATCGGGCCACTCAGGTATGGGAGCTCTAGTCCTTTTACTACTGCCTAGGTAGTAGGATTGGGATTTGGGTAAGAATGGTTCCGTGACAGTTGGTATTAGATCTTACACACACCCATTTACTTTAAGTAAATAATTTCTCAAGTTTCTTACACCCAAGAAACCCTAAAGTCCATAATGGTGAAAATTGAGGTGTCTAGGCTCGGGGTCCTGGCATAACTTCTTCTATCTATTTTCATGGTGGCTGAGATCCCCTATTCTACCTGGGCTTAGTTGATCCAGAACTGGACCTAAAGGTTATCTTGTGAAACCCTAGAGATTCTTCTAGCATCTCATCTCTTCTTTAAGGACTATCCTAAGCCACCCATGTAGATGAAGATTAGGTTGTCTTCTCATCTCTTCATGTGGTCCTTTCTTGTGACCTTTTACCACATGATGTCTCGATTATGGGTAGCTTATGCATGGGAAAAATGAATATTGCTAAAATTTGAAAGTTGATACCTTGATCTGACCTTAATGTGAAAACTCAATTTTGATCAATGAATCTAGAAATAAAATAATCATACTTGACTTTTCATGCAAACCTATTTTAGCCAAAACTTGACTATATGCTTCCTATTTTTGAGGTAAATGATACGAATTATGATATGGTGAAATAAGGAGGACTTATACCTTATACCTAATTGTTGATGAGGTCTCTATTTGATTAATGTCCATGTTTCCCTATATTGATTTAAACCTCAAATATAGTTAAGCAAACTTGTATCCTATTTTATACATATCTGGACCATGCTATCAAGTGACTAAGCCTAAGACTCACAAAATCATGATGTAAGACTATGATGCAAAAAGCAGTTTTCCTATTGACCATTGATGCCTTTTCAATCTCAATTTTGATATCATGATTATAGGCCTAGATTTTGCATTATTATGCACTAATTCCTTGAATGCCAAGTTCAAATCCTTGATTTCCAAATTATATCACTACCTTGATCATGAAAGGAAAGGAATGCAAATTATGGCATTATTGCCCTATTATGATCTTGAATTTTGATCTCATGACCTTATTGAATATGATTTAATAATTGATACTCTCCCTATTTGAATAAGCTCAGTGGATCGTGACTAATGTTGGTAATGTGCTAGATTAGGGTGGCACTTGACTCATGACTCCCCTAACCTAGGGCACATCCCTATTATGACTACCTCTAAATTTTCATCTTTTGATTATTTAGAGTTTGGAAAGGAATTCCCTTTCACCCTATTTGGACTGGTTGACCTAAGCCTAAATACGTTAAACCCAATGTTGATACTCGATCTTAAATATTTATTTAATAATGACCTCGATATATGACAATATTGACTATAGCTTGTGGTTGATTTCCTAGATAGGCCTAGGTCTAGATCATTCATCAACCTTGGATACCATGATAATGAAATCTTGATATGTTGCTTGAATACTGCTTGAATATTGTTGCTCGAAATTGGATATTGATGAATGATATCCCCTAAGGTCTAAATAGGAATCTAAACCCTAGATTCAAAATTTTGGATCTATGGATTTTTGTGTCTAAAATCTTGACTCTAATATTTATTAATAGAATTGTGACTCATGATTATCAATCTCAATAATGATACAAAACCTATGTTCACATTATTTGGAACTACAGATCACCTAATGACTTAAAAATCCTAAATCTTGAAATTTTGAAATGATGCCTTTTTTCACCCTCTCGATTTATGATTTAGGGTTTAGCTCTCATTAGGACTAGGGTGGGACCTCCCATTGATATTGAGCTCAAAAATAATGATATTAAAAGTATGATGTTGTCTCAAAATGTTGAAATATGAAATATCAAATCATGGATGTATGACCCCACCTAGGCCAATGTAGAAGCTAGGGCCCTGAGATTTTTGGATTGAAAGTCACGTTATACACTCAGTTCAAGAACTCTATTTGTTTGATCTAAAATATGATCTCTACAGATTTGTGACCAATGGGATGCTTTACATATTTGTGACTCATATGATGACTTTGAACAATATATGCATTGACCTTGATACTCAATTGCTCCATGATTAAATGATGTCAGTACCAAGTTGGTTATGATATGGAACATGAAATTCTAATTATGATGATTGTATTACTTGAACTTTGAGAACATGATTATGATTATTGGACTATTTGAACTTTGAGGATATTTGATTATATTGTTGAGAATGATCTAATATTTGAGGATATGATCTGGATTTAGGTAGTCCCAATGTCGAGGATGTTTTTGAATTTTGGGGACAAAATTCCTTTTTAAGGAGGGAAGGATGTGACAAAGTGGATTTTGGAATTATAATTAAGTATTACTATTTTGCCATCATTATACTCACTCATGGTCCCCAATCATTTTTCTTGATTCCTAAATCAATGTTGATACTCAAATTCAAAGTATAATGACCAAGGTGAATTTTAGACACTTTGTGACACCACATAGTTGATTTATTTGTCACTTTGTCCAATGAAGAAAATTGATCCATCAAACTTCATATTTTTTCACTCAAACATTTTGTAAATGTTCTCCACGTTTTTATGAAGCTATAGTCCAAATTTCATGTCATTCGGACATTCCTACAGTTGTCTATGAATTTTTAAAGATAATGCATTGAAAATGCCTTTATTTGCCTTTTTATGGGCTTTTCCACATCACCTATCCGTTGCAAAGGTTGGGGGGCGAACCCCAACCCTTAGATCCAATCCACACAGATCCAGGCCAGATCAGGCGGCCACTAACCCATCACCTACCTCATGCAATCAATAGGGAGGATGGCTGTGAAGCTGAGCGCGTCATTGACCCATTCCTGACCGTTTTTTGAAAATCAAAGTGAAAAAAATGCCTCGGCTCGTATTTTCGCACTCAACCATACCCATTCTGTCCATGTTTTGTGCACTGTTGTTCCACCAACCTTTATTCTCCCTTCTCAACCCGGCGACCATGGTGTGATGGAGTGAACTTTCAGTTTCTTGGTTACTCAATTCATTGATTTAATCATGGATTGGAGATAGAAAGTCGTTGATGTTAATAATATGATTAATTACCTTAAGTATGCATCATTTTGGATTAAGTTGTTGGTTGATCAAGTAAGTGAGTTTTTACACTAAAGTTGGATGGGACGTAGTTATGATGATAATAAAGTTATGTTAAAGTTTCATAATACTAGGATGTTCCTAGAGCAACATATTATGGTTTGGAAATAATCAAATAATGCGCATATTGAGGTTTCTTGGACCAAGGCTTACAATTAGTATTTGTTTCCAGCCTAAGTTGGAGGGGCAACGCACCCACATATCCTATGTTGGGTTGTGTGTCTGAGTTTTGGACTTGGATTTTTGATCCCACGGCCATTGTCTTTGTTAGGCAAAGCCACAGATTAATCCTAATGCCCTAAACATGACCTTTGGATAGGATGGATGGCTTGAAATCTGCCTTCTCCACTTTAGTTACGACATGCCTAGTAGCATCGCACATTGTCAAGAAAGCCCATCATGGGTTGAGAGTGTGTGGGAACTGATAAGTTAACTTCAACTTGATCGTGGCCCTTCCCCCACACTTCCTTCCCCATTTGATACAACCCATGATTAGGAGGAGGAGTCGGAAGTCCGTGAACTTAACGGAGGAAGGAGGCGGGCATCGGACAGACTGGCTATGCGTTGATCATGGGATGGCGATCCAGAGGCGTTGAATGGAGGGAGGCGCTAGGCCGGAGGCGCCCAGAATAGACTCCTTGCCAGGAAAAGGTTGTGCACGATGTTTGAGGGAACGCAGACATAGGCGTCTATCGTCGGCATTGAGCGGAGACATCGTCCTCCCTTTTCTTATTTACCATGACCTCATTGTACTTACTGGATCAACCTTCAAAGACCCCTCCAAGCCGCTAGCTTGTGTGTGGAGGTCGCGAACCTATACAACACGCAAGACTTGGAAACGAAGGCCTAAGCCTTGCCTTGTTCATCCAGAAACAGAGGGCGATGGTTTCCTCGCCGTGGTCTGTCCTAACGGTGGCAGAATCTCCTAGGCGCACGAAGAAGGCACCCGTTTTGAGCTGAGACGTCAGACGGTGGAGCTGCGCGGCAGCGTCCTGAGCAAACCACAAAACATGTTGTGCCAGAGCTGCTTTGACCAAGAAATCTGGGTGACGCCTTGGGTTGTAGAGAGATCAGGGCACACGCACGAACAACCACCACGAGTCTGATGTCGAGGGCAGATGCTTTCAGGGCGGAACCCAACCTACGTGGACTCTCCCAGCGGCAACACTCACGAAAGAACCTGGCGCCGAGCGAGGGAACTATGTCCCGACGGACTCACACGTAGATCTGGGAGAAGTCAGATCGTGTAGTCGCAAAGAAGGGAGAGTCGAACCGACTTAGGTTTTTATCAGTAGGCTAGACCAGGCTTTAACCAGTGAAATAGAGACGTAGACCGGTCCAGGAGCCGAGAACTGGTCGGCTTAGTGCGGGCCAGAAGCTGGAGGGTGCACCCTAGTTGCCACGTGGCGATTACTGATTGGCTGAAAAGGTCAATCATCTCAGTAAATACTTTTTTTTTGTCGGTCAAAAAAGTGTGTTATTATAATACCAAAAAGCTTTGGGCACTAAGTACCTCTTTACATCATAAAGAGCTAAAAAAGCTCGACCAATGATCATCGCTAGATCTATAGATAACAAAGACTAAGAAGACCTATCTAACTAACAAAACTAGAACCAAGCATTCCTACCAGGAGAGTGATTTGTTACAGCCTATAGATACATGCATTCAGCCCACCCACAAAGAGTAACTACATATTATAACATGACATCCACCAGGTTACCCTACCTGGAAATAGCAACACTAGCTTCTGACATTCTCAGATCGCCAGGACATCAGAAAGATCTGTATGAAAATGCAGAACCATCACATTCTACCACCAGTGAACTGCGAGGCTACGAAGTTCGAATCAATCCATTCATTCTTGACATGGTACCAACTATCTAATAGAAGTACCCACAATGTGAGGTACTATGCCAACAATTAGAGAATTCATCGATCTTCCGAACCAAGCAACCACTCTATTGTTAGCCTGCAATGGAAATAGAACAACAACTTCTACTTTCACATAGGCAGCTCGTCGAACACCTTAGGGGTGTTCCTACACAACACACAGCCAAGGAGGAGCAAACTGGATGAAGAGTACATCCCCACAACAGTCGTCGTCATGAGCAGCGAGTTACCACACATCAACTGACTAGGGCCCCTTGTTGTTGTCCTGTAACAGAACAAACTCCAAGGCTCATGTTTGCAGAGGAGCACCTGGTCGAACACCTTGCGGGTGCTCTAACACGCAGCAACAGAGGAATCAATAGGGGGAGGGAGAAGCACAAACAACCCCTTAACCTCCTGCACCATGCGATGACATCAACTAGACGAATCTTACACCGGAGAAGCATCAGCCAAACACCAGGAACAACAGGGTACACCTCGTGTCGAGGCCTGGGGTCGAGGTTGAGGAAGACATTCATTGTTGAAAGCACCGCAACACTTTGTCCACCCTTCAGCCAGGGGTGAACAACCAGCGTGGTGGCGGAGGAGGTACCCTCGGTGCTGCCGAGTGGACTCGACGTTGAGGAAGCACTCTAACAATGAGCCCGAAGGAAGTCCATGGTGTGCCAGCCAAAGTGACCCAGTGCTTAGGAACTTCTACTGTGTCGGGATTAGAACCCCAGAGCAGGGGACAAGACCCGAGCACAACACCTGGAGAAGGGAGGCGTCGTCAGGGCGGACTTGGAGGAGAACTCGAGTCCCAACCTGAGGTGAGTCACCCTACCATGTCATGGTCGCCGAGACAAACATTGAGGTCACAGATGAAATGTCCTTCACGCCGTGGACGAACCAGGACTCGCTCGGAGAGAGGAGTAAGGGGTTCCTGAGAAGTAAGGGCGAGGGATCGCTATGCTTCGCCTGCGAAGATGGATTTAAGCGTGGAGCCCCAGATCTGGGAGGGGAGGCTCTTCTCCATGAGTCACTCTTTGACTGGGTGGAGGTCGATTAGACCGACATAGCCAATCCACAGATCTACATCCTAGCTCCTCACTTGTCTTGTCCCCCTCAGTATATACTTCAAGCTTATATAATTTGTAGAAATTAGCTCGTTCATCCAAAAATTAAAAACAAGTATCAAAATGTTCAGAAAAATTAGTAGCACACAATAGAATAATAATATCAGGCTTTTGATGCACTAATAATAGTGATGTCATGTAAGTTATGAAATTCTTGTTTTATAGATAATAAATATCAAATGTTGGCCTAAAATTATGAGAATGCATCAGTAACTCAAAAATATTATATATAATCAATCTTATGTCAGATATTATAATTGGTATGCACAAAATTATGTAATTTGCTTAAATGGATAATTAGGGCTGATAACCCTAAATAAAATCCAATAAATATATATATGCTCAATAAATGATGAAATTCACAGAAAACCCTCAAATGAGTAACTGGAAGATAATATGTAAATTTGAGATCAGTTAACTGTATGAAATTCAAGTTATATGAAGATAACCCTTAGAACATGGGTTGTAACCCAAATTTGAATAATGTATATGAACTAGGGTTAATTTGTGCACAAAAAGGATATGGAACCTAATGTTCAGATAATGAACTATAATCTGAAAAACAACATCAATAAGATAAATCTAAGACAAGGACGCAAGTAATGGTGCACATATCCAAATGAGTAAGCAAACCCTAAAATGGACATAACTAGGGTTAAGATGATGAGAACCTGATGATAGTATATGATCTTGTCTTGATCAAGTTTAACAAAGATATAGATGACTTGAGGAATATGTGATTAAGATGTCTCTTTGGAAGGTACGCCATTACCTCTTTCTTGTCTTATTATACAATATGCTTGTGTTATATGTGTAGTAGAATACTTAGCATACGATATTGGATGAAATGATTGTTCTTGTATGGTATCTTGCTAGATTTTCCATATTTATGTCTAGAAACACCTGAAACGTAAAATATTCTGATCTATCATATGATATCACTAAACTCTTTGGTAGTACATTGCACTGAAGAAACATCAAAGCCCTTGGTGGTAGATGTAACATCAAAGCCCTTGGTGATAGATGTACGAGTTATATGACAAGGCCTAAAAACATCAAAGCCCTTTGTGGCAGATGTACGACATGTATGATGGAAATGTTCTTAAAATATGTGTTCTCTTTTATTAATGGACATCTTTGTGCAAGTATATTCTTTTCCTTATATTTCTTTATAACGATCAAGTATTAGTTTTATCTTATTGCCAAGCTTAGTAATGATAGGTATATAAAAAGACATGTAGGCGTACTCAGTACAATATTCTTGAATATTGTGCTAACGTGTACCACATGTAATCTTCTGTTTAGGTTGTGGTTATGCTCTTGAAGATCCAGGATAGTTCAGAGTTGTGTGGTGAGCTGATGTATAGGTGGACCTGTTGTCTTAAGATCATGTAGTTTAGTGGTAGTACATGTATATGTAGAGTTTTTTGTTCAATATGTAATATCAAATGTTGTAACAATTCATTATGTAATTATATGTTGAATGGTGAACATGTGTTGTGGTTTGTTTATGTTGGATCCTAGATGGGTGATTAGATGCTCTAGAGGGGTGGTGGTGAATAGAGCTGAAAGCACTTAAACAAAACTCATTAAACCTTCAAAATATATGACAAGATAAGGTTGCTAAATAGGCAATTTGAGTGCAACTAAATCATGCATAGCAAGGATAAGAGAGATTGAACATGTACCAATTAGACAAGCTATTTAGAGTGGTTCCACACTTCAAACTAGAAGTGTGTCAGTCCACTTGCCTAGAGAGGTCAACCTCTAGGACTTCCAACAATTGCACTCTTATATTCACTTATAAGACTTACAATACATGACCAACAAAGGACTTACATATCCAATACAAAGAGTCTTCAACCTTACCAAGGACTTACCCACTTTGCAAGAGTCTTCAGCCTTCTACAAGGACTTACCCACTCATGCACAAGTCTTCGGCCTTGCAGGAATTACCCACTCTTCTTGGATCTTCCTCCTTTGACTTCACCTTCACTCGGAGAAGCTTCCACCAAGGTCTTACCCACTTGAGCTTGAGTCTTCTGCCTTCTCCAAGGGCTTACCCACACTAGCTCCAAGTCTTTAGCCTTGATCTTCACCAAGGGACTCCTTCACTTGTTCTTCTTCACCTCTCTTGGACAAGAGAGAGAACCTTCATCTTCATGATTGCAAATGAGAGAAGTGGAGGTGGTGGAGGTGAGAGCCTCACAAGATATACAAGTAGAACTAGCTCTCTTACATATTTCCTACTCACTCTAATGGATTTTGCAAGTGATTAAGCTTAGAGAGAGAGAGGAGGCTGTAGGAAGCACTCAACTATAGAATAGGAACCTCACAAAGAGTTTGCAATGAATGCTCAACCTTGGAATGAAGCCCAAGGGGTCCTATTTATAGATGGGGATGCCTCTTAGCCTTTGGGAACACTTATGAACAAAAACTAGCCGTTTTGTGGCTTGCAACGGATCTATTTTCACTTGTTGCAACTTCACAACAGATAGAAACACTTTTCTGCACTTTTTCGTACAGTGCAATCGGTCGAGTTTTAATGGGTATAACTCGACTGATCAAGTAGGAGGCAAACCGATGTTCAAAGGATCGGTCGAGTTTGTCCTGAGGAAACTCGACTGACCATTTCAACTGGAAATAGCCTACTACCCAATCGGTCGAGTTCTGTGAGTGCACAACTCGACCGATGCAATCTTCAGAAAATCGACCAAGGTTGATCGGTCGAGTTTCATGGTGGGAAACTCGACCGACCAAGTGCCTGTAATTGATTTTCAAAGATGCATCTAAAGTGCTCTAATATTTGATCTAAGTGCTCCTGATATTTTTCTAAGCTTAATTACAAGTCATACAATCATTACAAGTGATTTACAACATGATTCTAAAGGATATACATCATATTACAAAAACATGCACTTGTATGACTTTGACTTGTCTTTTCTCCAATTTGAGATGTGCAAGTTAGGGCAATTGGAGTGTGTCTATACCTAATCTGAAATCACTCAAGTAGAAGCATTAGACACCAATATGTGCAATGGTTAGTCATCATCAAAACATGGGTTTAGTTAATTTATATGTGAGTCAACATTGACCTAATTGACCTTGAGTCAACAGTTTATTGTTCATGTGCATGTGCTACTAATTGTTTCCTTCGGACTCCCTCGATCTTCTTCTTCTTAGACTAGTGTGGGGTGTTTAAATCGGGATACTCGTTGAGGTGAGGTTTCAATTTGGATGTCTCACATCATATTAAGTTTTAGAGAATCTGGGGATGTCACACTTGGCCTCGACCGAGGTCCTATCTAGTGTTAACCCTAGTCCTAATGCTATATAAATCCCCCCATGATCGCATACACTTAACATTGCTAGGATGATTGCCCTTGCTCACTCCAATCAGCCTCAAATGCCCTAATATCTTCTTCGTCCACCTACTGTAATGGCGACGTTGCCGCTTGGATAAGTTGGGCATTTCACCCTTGCATTGCCTGCCTACCCCTTTCAGCCACCCGATGCTTCGCAGGATCAAGGCAGACTCCGGAGGCACCTCTACTACCAATGCCAGAGCCTCCCACTCCTAATCCCTCTTCACTCCGGTGAGCACCTCCGCTTGCCTATGTGGCTTGCGTAAGGCTTGCACAAGGAAGGAGAGGACCGAAGAACCGGTCGGTCCAGAAAGGGGTCCAACCAGGACTGAACTGGCCGAGAACCAGTCTGAACCACTCAATTAAGAAGTGAACCAGACAATTAGTGATCGAACAAGAACTTGGCCTGAGCTAGCCTCCTCTCCCACATGGGAAAATCTAAGAGATCCAATTGACATCCAACGATCAACCTCTTTCGCAAAATAAGGTATTTATCTCACTCTCTAGAAAATATTCATTTAAATGCCTAGATCTTGCTTTAATTGTAGAAAATGCATTCTGACTCCAAATAATTCTAGTAAATAGTCAATATTAATTAGAAAAATCCAATGAATCATTTAAAAATACTTTTGATACCATATTCCAAATGTTTTTCATTGATATCCCTATATTTGATCTCTTTCTTATTTAGTTTATCTAATGGCTCAATAATGATGATTAATCCCTCAAAATCCATATATTTGACTCTAATGATCATCTTGAAGCCAAACTTGATTAAATATGAGTTTAAATATGATCTTGTAACTCATACCCCCTAGAATGTGAATCATGCACATTGAACTAGGGATTAATCTTAATATTATGATGATGGATCTAATCTTGCAAAACACTTGATATAGTTTTGACCCCTCAATCGGATCTTGAAATTTCAATTATAATATAATTCATGATGATGATCTAGGAAATTGATGATGACTTGGATAATGATCATAGATTATGGTTAACACATATGATCCTTGAAACCAAGGAAAGTCATTCACACTCGAAAATACTTGATATTTGAAATAATGTTGGACATATTGAAATATTGGTTGATTATAAGTGAATGAACCAACCCTAAGGTTGACATATGAAAAGTGTAACCCAAATCCCGAATATTGAAACATGATATCCAAATATCTTGATCTTGATTGTTGATCTAAACATTGTGTTTTAGGATCTAACTCGAAGGGTTGACCTATTACTAGTGGATATGTACTCGAAATCTCAGTGAAAGGTATGCTATTATATAACTCCTCCTTGATTGTATTGAAGATACTTTTATGTATCTCTTGATTGTATACTTAGCTACTTACTTGGTTGAGCTACTGTTCCCAATGATTAGCCTTCCGTGTTTCTGTACTATATTTTGAAAAACATGAAAACATAAATTGTATGCCCATTATGACTGCCCATATATTGATAATGATGATGATGTTGATAATGTTGATATTGGGTGCAAGTGACCCCCCTAATTGAGAGGTGGGACTTGTACATTGGCCTCCTACCTCATATGGAGAGAAGGAGCTCAGTGACTTCCCCCATCATGTTGGTACGATAAAGTCACACAAAAATATATAAGCATGCTTCTCAAATTACAGCATAATGGGAACTCGTAATAAAATTTGAATTGTTTGAAAAACTTATCGAATAACTTTTGGTTCTTGCAAAATGATTGTTATACTTTCAAAATATAAGTCCTACCAAGTATACTTATTTTCTTATAAACTATTTTACTTGATTTTGATAGCGTACTGTGCAATTGCATGATTGTGTCTCGATTTTCTTGATTTTAGGTAGTATAATTGGAATACTGATTAAGATCACTTCTGTACTCTACATACTTTGATGATCAAGATAAATTGGCTATATCTCCATATTGGATTAGTTGTTCTTTAATTATCCAATTTTTGAGTTATTGTTTCTTATTGTGTATGCAGTGTGTTAGATCCTATCAGGCCACTCAGACACGGGAGCTCCAATCCTTTTACTACTGCCTAGGCAATAGGATTGGGATTGGGGTAAGAATGGTTCTATGCCATCACCAAACTGTTTGCACGTGACCATCTCCTACTCAAGGTAGGAGATGACACACACACCATCTGATCGAGATATAATGGTCTAGGAGAGGTTCTAAAACAAGAAAGACATGTGATGTTAAATGAAGTGAACACAATATCCAATCAAAATTTAAATAAAGTGGGGTAATATAAATATGTAATTTCTTTCCAAAAAAAATTGAAAGTCTAAATATTATCCAATTAATAGGAAATTTTGAACCTAGGCTAATTAAGACATGTAGATTCTAATTTTGTCATTAGTTTTCATTTTGAGGAGATTTTGTATTTCATAATATTATTTCATATATGCTCTTTCCTTTATGAATTTGGGGGCATCTAGAAACACTGAAAATATGTGAAATTTAGCCTACAAGTAAATATAAGCATGAGGAATATTATTTTATAATTAATTTCCCCATTTGGGGTGGTTTAACATGTTATTTAATGTTTTGGCATTTAATATACATTCTCTCTACTAAACCACACTATAACAAATAAATAATGTGAAACTTGGCGCCCAAGGAAATTGGGACACAAGGAATATGATTTTTACATTAGATTTTGATTTTCAGGTTTATTTTTATGAGATAGGGTAGAATTAGGAATTTTGTCTTATTAGAATTATATTTATTAAAGTAATATACATTTATCATCAACACTCACTTAATTGAGTCCTATTAATGTCACATTATTACAAACACAGTCATATTTTATTATCGTATATGAACATCCACCTTTTACTCAATTAACATACTTAATATGTTATTTCCATCTTTACTTACAGTATATTACAAAATTATAATTTACGGGCATGAAATTAGCAATAGTTACTCCAAAGCATATTTCATTTTTATTTTTTCATCATGTTAATAAAGTGAATATATGTAGCATATTTAATGATTTTATTTACATGTTGGCACATAATTAGTTATTATATAAATGTGTTTTAAATTTTTATCCATGTTTGGTCAGATCTAAGAAACAGTCTCACTAACATTATAATTATGGAATAGGGTAGAACTCTAGATTTTGATTCGTTACATAATCTATCCCATTTTTGATATCTCATGGGTAAGTCCCATCCTAGTAATGCCCATGAAGTTTGGAATCATTTTTGAACTCAATGAACATGGGGACTTAATGCACGTTATAGAACAATCAAAGTATATGATGTGCGTTGATTACATAAAATTGAGTTCCAATACCAAAAGAGATAACTTCCCATTGCCTATCATTGATTAGATACTTTTTTTTGGGTAAGCCAGGAGATCATTTATTCATCTCGCTCTCCTCTTGCAGGGAAAAAACACCGATTACAAGTAATGCCTACGAAAGTAAATTTGGTAGAAAGTCTACCATTACAGAGAGGAAAAGGAGAGGGAAGAACCATGAGGTCGATAGGAGGACTAGTATAAATACTGTCACCCTGAGCATTTTTAAGGTGGAACTTTGCAAGATTATCCACCAAGTTCAGTGATTTATGATTCACCTTCATAATCGTAGCTTCATTTGCCTTGTCCAGACTTTGTTTAATATCCTCCACCCACGGTCTAAAAGCAGGTGTTCTATTGACGGGTTCTTCGATGGCCAATACAGCAATTTGACTATCTGATTCAATGACGAAATTGCTTAGTTTATTTTCATTTGCAATCCGACAGGCGAGCTGGATTGCTCTCATTTCAGCTTCCCCCACCGAATTGGCCTTGATAGTTCTAGCATAGCATCCAACCCAGGCTCCGTGGGCATCAGTGAGCGTCACTGCAATCGCAGCTGTATCTCCTTTAACAGAAGCATCGGTCATGAGGAGAAATTGACCATTCCTGAGGGCTAAAGGGGCAGCTTCATTTTCTTATTGAAGCAGTTTAGTTCGTTCTTTGCTGCTCCATGTAGTACTCACCGTATTCCACATTGAGTTGATTTGGAGAATTTGTCGGCCTGTGGGAGTGCAAATGTCATTGAAAACCTTGGAGTTCCTAGCTTTTCAGATGAACCAACACACTATACCAAATTTGCTATGGGTTTCTTCTTTCTGATGTAGAACATACGACATGCAGCTCATGAAATTCCCTCCGGTGCTGGTGAGATCAAAACCTGGGATGTTCAGATGCATCCAAACATCTTTGGCAAATCTGCAATCTCTCAAGGCGTGGATGGTCGTTTCATCATCAGTGTTGCACCTTGGACATGTGGCACAGTCTGTGAGGTTTCTTTGCTTCCTTCTATTGTTTGTCATGATCGCTTCATGGGATGATATCCATAGGAATGTTCGGACTTTTGAGGGTGCTTTGATACTCCAGATTGCTTGCCAAATCAGGTTTGAGCTGACAGAATCATCCCCATGGATAAGTTCGTAGGCTGAGGAAGGGGAATACTTACCCCTAATATCATGTTTCCAACTCCACACATCATTTTTGTATCTGGCATTTGGTACCGGTATGTGAAGGATTTTTGTTACACATTCTTGAGGAAGGTAGCTATTAAGAAAGTAAGTATCCCAATTTCCCTCAAGGTTGACAAGGCTGGAAACTCTCAAATCTTGCAGATCTTCCTCTACAGATCAGACGCAAGTATCCTCCAGGTTTGGGAAATCTAGCACCCAATTTTCAGACCATACTTTCGTATCGTTGCCATTACCAATGATTTTCATGCAGTTGCTGCTGATGAAATCCTTTCCTGCGTAGAGAGCTCTCAAGAAAGGTGTGGATCGGCACCCTCTCTGGTTTCTGAAATTTTTGTATTTGCTATGCAGACCCTCTCTCCACAGAGAAGGTTCTGGATTGATGAAATTCCAAGTGTTCTTCCAAAGCAAGGCTGTGTTCCAATCAGCCATAGATTTGATACCTAGTCCCCCCTTATTTATGCTTGTTGTGACTTTGCGCCAGGAGACTAGAGAGGTAGGTCTACTATTGTGCCCCCCCCAGATGAAGGTGTGTATCTGATTGTCAATTTTTTTACAGACTGATAAATGCACTTTCGCAGTTTGCATAGAATACGAAGGAATGGAGGTTAGAACATCTTTGGACAAACATATCCTACCAGCCAGTGATAAAGTTTGGGCTGCCCATCCATTAATTTTTCCTTCTATACTCTTTGTGATGTACTCATACGTAGTTTTATTGATTCTTTTATGAAGAAGTGGAACCCCCAGGTATTTCCCTAGATCAGTAGTTTCGACTATGCCACTGGCTGTACAGATGCTTGCTCGCATGTTATGGCTGACAGAACTGGAGAAGAATATTTTCGATTTCTCGATGGAGATTTTTTGGCCCGAGGAAGCTTCAAAGATTTGGAAACATCTGTTAATGGTGGCCATCTGGTCTAGGGAGGCACGGGCGAAGATGACTATGTCATCAGCAAAGACTACATGGGATAGAGAGGGTCCCTGTTGGGATAGCTTAATGGGCTTCCAAAAGCCATTATTCACATACTGATTGATGAGCTGCGTTAGACGTTCCATACAGAGAACGAATAAATACAGGGACTGGGGGTCCCCTTGTCTAAGGCCTCTAGATGCCTTGAAGTACAGAAGAGAGGTGCCATTGAAGATGACATTGGTGCTGCCTGCAGAAAGAGAATTCATAATGTATTGACGTATATGTCCTGGCCAGTCCATCTTCTTTAGAGTGTCTTCTATAAAATTCTAGGATAATATATCATAGGCTTTAGATAGATCCACTTTAATGGCCATATAGGGGGCACTGGATCTCCTTCTCATATTATGGATGATTTCTTGAACAACAATAACGTTATCCGAGATGTTCCCACCAGGAACAAAACTTGTTTGGGTATTGGAAATCCAACAAGGGATGTGTTTCTTCACTCTCTAAACTACTATTTTTGAGGTTAATTTCAAAGTAGTATTGTTCATAGAAATGGGGCACATATGATTGCAGCTCGTGGGCCTTTTACATTTGGTAATCAACACTATACTTGAATCGCCAATGCTATTCGGGGGAGGTTGACCGTTAAGCATGCTGCGAATAGATTTCATAGCTGAAGTTTTGATTGTTTTCCAGTGTTTTTTCAGGAAGAGGTAATCCGTGCCATCTGGTCCAGCTGCCTTATAGGAATCAGTCATTTTAAGAATTTTCCACACCTCATATTCCGTGGGAGACGCCCCCAAAATTCGAATATGTCGATTAGATAGTGTATTGAAATATGCTGGCATTAAGTTCATTTCCTCACACGAAGGTTGTGAAGGAGCTGTGAAAAGCTCCCTAAAATGTTGATGAACAAGCTATTGCAGATCAGTTGTATTAGCTATCCATTCCCCCTTGTCATTTTACGGAGTAGAGATATGGTTGGATCTGCGCCTATTATTCACATAGGCGTGATAAAACTTGCTGTTGTTATCACCGTGCCGAAGCCAATTCACATGACTGCGTTGTTTCCAGGCTGCCTCCTCTTTGTTCATAATCTCTTCCAATTTCTCTTCTAGGATGAGACAATGTTTGTCTTTGGCTTCGCAATAGGATATCTCCAGTTCTTTTTGAATTTTGGCAATGTTTTTAATGAGCATGAATTTCTCCTTGCCTATATTTCTGCTCAGTTTCTTGTCCCAGGAAGATAGATGGCTTTGGATTGATTTTACTGCCACATGGAAGTGTTTGCTAGCATCCCAGTTGTCCTTCAGGATGTTTTGGAAGTCGGGCTCCTCATGCCAAATAGCTTTCATTTTAAACCGGTTACATTTTTTGGGTGCGTGAACATTCAGAATAGCTATAGGATTATGATCATACCCGATACGGGGTAGATTTTCACAGATGCAGTTTGGATACTCGCTGATCCATTACAAATTAGCAACCGCACGGTCAATTCGTTCATGGAGCAGACCCTTTTTGTAGGTAAATCTATAGCCAGTGCTACCAATATCTGTGAGACCCGATTTGGTGAGTGCATTATTGAAATCTGTAGCTTCTTTGAGGTTGAAGAGGCTGCTTCCAATCTTCTTATCTGGAGTTATCATACAGTTGAAATCACCAAGAACTATCCATGGCTGGATAATAGTAGTGCTAATCTGATGGAGTTGATCCCACAAAAAGGGTCTACCAGCAGGAGATGGAGAAGCATATACGAAGGTAACATAGATACTACTGTTGACATAGCAGTGAATATAATAGCGATGGATTTGGATGATTTGGACCTGACAGTCAGCTTCATTCCATAGCACCCAAATACCTCCAGAAAACCCAGATGCTTCAACTCTGTGCGAGCTGGAAAAACTCTGTGCGAGCTGGAAAAACCTATATCTCTGATAGCTAAGTCTGCTTGTTCCCCCGATATCTGAGGTTTAGTAATAGCTACCAATTTGATTTTGTGCTTCATAACAAGGTGTTTAAGGGATTGCCTGGCCTTCTTTTTACCTGCACCCCTGATATTCCAGGCTAGTGTGTTAATCATTAAACAACTCAGGGTACTGGCGCTTTATTGACCTTCACTGGTCTGCAATCCATCCTTCTCGTTACTACCTTGCTTAGCTTTGCTGCGAGTGATGTAGTCAGTATTCCAGTGAGGACTGTTTGGCCCCGGGCCGATTTTCTTTTCTTTTGATTTCAGCCCAGTGAGAGGTGCCTTGTTGCTGTTCCCCTTCCCAGTCTGTGCATCATCTCCTACGTCTTTAATAACAACAGGCCTGCCTACTGGATTGCTGGCGTTAGGGGTATCCCCTCCTGAAGGTCTGCCCCAGACAACTTCATTTCCTTCTGTAACTACTACTGTGTGCATTGGTTCATCTGTATCAGTTGATTTCTTCGTCCCTGGCATATCTGAATCCATTGCTTGATCGTCATTTCCTTGCACTGTCAAAACATGTTCTTTGTTGGCCGAGATCTCCTGTGATGCTACATCCACATCTTTTTCCCTCCTTTGCTTCTTTTGCCAGATTTTGGGGCTTACTGCACCTCCCTGTCTATTATTTGCTGTGTTAGCATTGTCTTCCTCAGATTGAATGGGTGCTACCTCCTCTTCATCTAGGACTTGATATCTGTTGTTCATATCTTTATTTTGTCCTTTATCTTTTAGATTCGTGTCTTTGTCCTTTTTCCTCGGTGGTCTGCTGGTAAGCATTTTTTTTCCATAATATACCTGCCACTTTTCTTCATCATCCATCCATCTAACCCCTGGTTCCTCATCAGTATACATGGGTTGTTCTGGAACAGGTGCCTCTGTGGAACCTCTGCATTCTTTTTCAACATGTCCTAGTCTCCCACATTTAGTGCAGAAATTGGGTAAAGATTCGTACTCGATTTTATACTCTCTCCCATTGATTAAAATAGCAGGGTGGATTGGAAGGTTGGTATCCAACTCAACGGCCAGCCTGGCGAAGTGGCTCCTGGTACGGTTCACAGAGTGGTCATCTACACGGACCAGACGTCCAATGGCCTGCCCAATTCTGTTAAAGATCTCCGTGTTGTAGTAATGGATTGGGAGTCCAATAACTCGAACCCAGGTGACAATGTGGTCAGGTATTCCCTTCGATGGTTCAAAATATCCATCCCATGGCCATACCATGAGACATCCTCCGAATAGAGACTAAGGTCCCCCAGTTAGCACATTATTGTGATCATTTTTGTTGTAGAACTGGGCGATGTAGTATTGATCAGATAGTTCGTATAACTCATATCTTCCTAGTGGCTTCCATAGAAGCTTAAATCTCTCCGACATGGTCAGAAAGCCTACTGATCGGTCTATTAATTTAACAATGACCGAGTACTTGAAGGGCCTGCTGAGAATTTCTTCCGCCTCCGGCACTACATATATTTCCGGATAGCCGTTCACATGTATCAGTTCTATATCTTCAGGATTCAGTATTTATTCTGGCTCATCGTCAATGAAGAAAGGGTCTGACGCCCCTCCTTTATTTGATCCCGTGCAGGCCTACTTGTAATTCAGAGGTTTCCTTTGCGTGGACTCTTCCGACAGGAAGGGGGTTCCATCGTCAACACCATTGGAGTCTACTTCCATTCCTACTACTTCCATCGTTGATACGGTCGCTGCTGTTTCCTGGAGTCCTATGCCCCGCACATTTCTGTATGTGATATTGATCCCAGATTCACGAAGTAGTTGATCTGCACTCGTCTTCTTCTTCTGCTGATTGCTTCTTCCTTCTTTCATCATGCCCGATGATCCTCCTTCCTCTAGGGTTTTCTTGCATCCACCCCCATCGCCAGCCCCCACTGCCCCCGCCATTATTGATTAGATACTTGAGAGAATAGAAGTATAAAGTTTTTATTATTTTCTTGTTGGAAACTTAGTTTACTTTCATGTTCTAGTTTATCCATGTGATCAGGAGAAAACTACATTACATAACCATTGAGAACATTTGCTTATATAAGAATTCAATTTTTTCTTTGCAATATTACATCCACTTCTCAGAGATGTATGTCATAGATCTTGCATATATATTTGACTCCTCTCTTGAAGTGTTTATGGATGATTTTTCAATTTTTGGGAAGTCTTTTGATGATTACTTGTCACATAACATTATTGTGCTAGAAATATGTTTGAAAGTTTTCCTAGTTCTATATTGGGAGAAAAGTCACTTTATAGTCCCTAAAGGTATTTTTTAGGACACAAAAAAGTTTTTAAAGAAAAAATTGAGGTAGATAATGATACAGTGGGAATGATTTCCACAATGACTATCACTTGTACCATATGACATGTCCCCTCTATCTTGGGCCATGAAGGCTTGTATACTTGTTCCATTTGATTTAGAAATATCTTGAATTCCATTTTGGTGGTGAATGCATTGAAACATTCAACCACTTACAAGACAAGTTGATTTATGCACCTATAATGCACCCCACTCGACTCCTCTAAGACGTTTCAGATATTGACCGATGCACCATATACAACAGTCGGGGCAATTCTTGGTCAAATAATGGGTCATGTGTCTCATTCGATTTACTATTATAGAAAGAATTTGGATGATACTCAAAGATATTACACTACTATAGAGAAAGAACTGGATGTCTTAGTATTTTATCCTAACAAATTCCATTCATATGTTTATCAAACAAAATGATTTTTTATACCGACCATGTTGGATTGGAATGCTTAATGTATACATGAGATTCAAAATCTAGGATGATCCAATTGATATTTTTGCTTTAAAACTTTGATTTAGATATTGTTGACAAGAAGGGAATTGAAAATTTTACATCTAACCACCCTCCAAAGAAACAATGCCTCAGGAATAACTCAATTTAGTTGGCTCCACTTTGAATCCATGGTTTAGGAAAAAATTATTGGTTAGTTAGAGAGTACCACAAACATGCCCAAGGGAGGAAAAGGAAAAGGTTGAATGTATGTGTGGTATAAACCACACCTCTTCAAGTACTTCAATGACCAACTAAATAGAATATGCATTCCTAAAAGTAAACAACAAGATATACACTACATTTATCACTTTGACACATGTGGAGATTATTTTGGAGGGAAAAAATGGCTTTATAAGTTCTTCAATGTTGCATCCTTTGGAAAATCCTATTAAGGATTCTCATGAATATTGCAAAGTTCACTTGAAGTTCCAAATGATGGGCACAATTTCAAGGAGACATAAGATGCCTCTATCGTTATTGTAGTGTTGGTGGTGTTTGATTTGTGGGACATTGATTTCATGAATCCATTCCCTCCCTCATTTGAATCTATATACATCTAAGTGGTCATTGAGTATGTGTCCAAGTGGGTTGACACCATACATACAAGAACAAATGACCACAAGGTGGTATATGATTATGAAATCAATATCTTCAGCCATGTTATAGTCCTTAGGGCCATGGTTAGTGATGGTGGTATCCACTTCATTTATAGGACAACTGAGATTTTTCTTGAAGAGACATGGTGTAAACCACCATGTGGCCACCTCATACCATCATCAAACAACTAGCCAAGCAGAACTAGACAGCAGGGAGATGAATATAATTCTTGAGAAAATAGTAAGACGACCAGAAGGACACTCCACCTCAATGAGGCTTTCTGAACATATAAGACTTAATATTAGCCCCTATTGGCACCATCTGTTTAAAATTTATATATGGGAAGAGCTAGAAATAGTCGATTGAGATGCAACAATTTTTTTTGGGAAGTAAAATCCATGGACATGGATGTAGACATGGATATAATTTAGGATAATGTAATGACCCCCTCCTCCTATTATCCCTAATTCAGGTGGACTCAGAGGGAAAGGGCCATTATCATATATACATGATCAAGGTTTAGCAAATAACCAATAATAATTGAAAATTTCATTGAATGGAAAAGATTTTGGTAACAATATGAAGATAGAATGTCCTCAAGGGAGTTACAAGAAATGGGATTTTAATGTTTGCAATGGGAAATAAATCTAACGATCGAAATCATCCATAATATCTTTAGATGTTTTCTTTTGGCGTCTTCTTCTCTAGAATAACATCTTTTTTCATTAATTGCAGTCTAACCTAAAATGGTGTGAAACCAAAAACATAGTCGATGTATCAAAATATACTGAGTATGTGGGGGAAACAAAATATTTGCATCTAGGTGTCTGAACAACCATATCATAAAATATTGCAACATAATCAAACTTGCATTTTTGTGATATAATTTCTCAATCGGCACTTATTCAATCTTTGTGTATACCCACTCACTTGGGGTATTCATATTATCATACTCACTCGTTGGAAGTATTATAATGATATACCCACTTGTTGGGGGTAATATGTATCCATACCCACTCACTGGGGTGTTCATCACATCATACTCACTCACTGGGTGTATTTTATTTGCCAACTCACTCTTTGGGGTAGTTTCTATAACTTCTATGCATGTATTTATCCAAAGACATATATGGGATTGATCAATTTATGGTTATATAAGGTGATACTCATATGACCATTATAGATTGAAGGAATTATAAACAACCAACAATTTCATTGCAATTCATTCGAGAAACTCTAGAAAACCACAAAAGTTGATAAGTCGATTAGCCATAGGTATTACCACATACCTTTCTCAGAGATGACTTAAAGTCCATGTAAACAAGAGAGTTCTAATCAGCCAAGTAATCACCCTGAAATTAATGCATAACACCCAAGTATTACTATCTTGTTCACAAACTAACATTAAGACTAGTTGACTTCCAAGTTAGGGTTTTGGGGTTAAATTAGGGTTTTATTAGGGTTAGGCTTCCTAAACCATAATTATCACATTTAATGCTTTTGAACATGCAAAACCTAATTTTGGAAACATGTGAGTTCTTTATCTTAGATTAAATCAAGATGTCCCTTTTTATCTGAATAGATTAGAATTTAACCATTAAAATCATTTAAACAAGTTACGAACATCAAAACTAAAAATTTAGGGTTTTGATGCATTTATTACATTAAAGTTAGCAACTTACACACTTTGAAATCAGAGAGAGAACTAGATATTGTAACGAATTTTGTGTATTCCTTGACTTTTACTAATCAAAATACACTACTTAATTGCTATATTTGAATATCCCTATGATTTTCAATATTTTTTAGAAGTTTAATCTTTTCTGGCCAATCACAGCTCACTACATAGGTGGTTATTTGTGTAAAGCCAATGTGCCACAGAGACGCAGATGAGCTAATTGGCTAACACCATGTTAGCACCCGCGCTCGTGTGGCTAAGGGGAGGGAGAGTGAGAAAAAGGGAAAACAAGATAGGTATAACCCTTACCCAACGAAGGTAGTCACATGGTAGAGATGACCTTTCCACCATGGTTTTATTCAACATAGGACTCATGAGTAGCTTGCTTGAACAAGTCAAATGGACAATTAACATTGAGCTTTTGATCCTCTAGTAGTAGGCAAGAGTGTCGAGGCATCATCTTGACTTGCCAAAGTGTTGGCAGCTTCAATTTCCCTAAAGATAGTTGGGGTAGAGAGGGAAATGAAGGGAAATCTCTAGAGAGGTTCAATGAGAAGGCAGGGTTTAAGGATGGGGTTAGCATGAGAATTGAGGGCAAGGGAGTGATCCTCGAGTCACACATCACTTCATGATGTATTGGTGGTCTTATAGGGGATGGTTACCCCGCTTATATATCCTTAGATATCATGGGTTGGCTAGGAGGGGCCAGAGAATTAGGGGAAGCTATAATAGCATACCAAAGTCAGTGAAACTATGAATTTTCAAGTTTGTCATTGTCTCCCAAACTTATTGTGAATATTTCTTGGAGTTCTAGTGAATCAGAGAGAGAGAGAGAGAGAGGAAAATAAGAAAGGAAAAATGAATTGTTTGCTCCTTGGTTCCTATTTAGACCGAAGGTTGGAGATGACCTATGTATCTCCAGATATTGATCCAACAGTCCATAGGTCACATGTGTAGTAAAGGGTTGGATCCATGTTTTTCCAAATTTGATACTTAATTTTTACATTTAATACATATTCCTTAAAATCAAAACTTTAGGGGAAAACCAATTAATCCGTATCTCTCTCTCCTCTTAACTAATTGATTAGTTTTCAGAGGAAGATTTTAATTAATTAAATCTTGGTGTGAGCAAGATTTTGGGCCAAGATACGGAAGTTATTGACACTTTTCTTTATCTCTATGTCTTCCTTTTAATTAATTTATTTAAGGCATCAATTAACCTCTTTTCTCATCCATACTTGGCAAGATACCTTATTTTAATATGTTTTCTCATTAAGTACAATATTTAACTGAATCCACATCCATTAGTTGCCTTCAACATCTCTTTTCAAGAAAACTTCACACAACTCCATATTTAAAATACCAATTGTCCATTATCCAATATCTATTAATGGATTTGAAAACAGTAAAACCATGAAATCCACTACAAAAAAGATATTGCATTTTGAATCCATACTTTAAGATAAGGCATACCAGACATTCTAATACATCCATAACAATTTGATATTTGCATTCAAATATGTATAAAACATGTGAAAACCCATGTTATAATAGATAAACTTCTATTGAATGAAGTTGGAATAGTTGAAACATGAATCCTATGATTTGTCAAAGAACTACAAGAAAGGAATGAAATCTTTGCATGATAATTTGATAAGGGGGAAGAGATATAAACTCATAAAATGGATTTTTTGTTCAACTCCCACACAAAATTCTATCTAGGGAAGTTGAGATCATGATGGAAACTCCCACATGAAAATTGCATTTTTTAAAGCATGTATACCCATACAACATAATTATAATTCATGAATAAGAATGAGACAAGGAATTTTGGTCAATGGCCAAATATTGAAAATCATTGAGAGTGGCCCCAAAAAGTCTAATCAAGGCTTTGATATAGTCACGATTGTGAAGAAATACTATTTGATGAAGAGTTGTGCTTGAATGCACATGAGAGAGAAATACGATATGGAGGTGATACATTAGGGTTGTCTAAAGGGTGATTGATCGATGGATCATAGAAATAGAATGAAGGAACTTATCCTAATGCTAGTGGGAGGCAAACTATGTTTGTTTGAGATCTTTTTTAGTCAAAACCTACTTCTTATCATACTTTTTATTATAAATATTGAAATAAATATACATACACACACACTTTGCTTTTAATAGTTTTTTTTTCTTTTTGAGGTGTGTAGTAAGAACATGAACAAAGATTGAGAGAGCATAAAATGGGCATGAATTAGTTGATATTTAATGTGGATCAATGTTTGAATGAGATGTGAAAATTGAATTGAAATGTGCTTGATTCACAAATTTTCTTACAAAATATGAGAAAATGGATGTAGTACCTCATTAAAGATGTGGTATTGAAGCCAAAATATCGAAGGATGAATGTACATTTTCTTGGCTACTACCATGGTCACTGTGATGAAAATGACCACGCCGATGAGTCACAAATACAATCATGGTGGACAAAATAGTTGTGATGGCCTGGCTCTGCCCCACTTATGTAAAGATTTTAGAGGATATCACCACGAACCCCCCTAGTGAGGCATATTAATAAAGTTCTTGCAAATGCTATCTTTTTTTGATATGACAACCAAGGGTAATGCATCTAGAAAGATCTATTTATAATTGGTTGGATGATAAAGGCAAACTTGTGAACCTAGGGGAAATTTTGATGAACTTGTAAACTCAATTCCTTAAAAAAGAAAAAAAATCAATTAATCTTGGGAGGGATGTAACTAGCATTGTATTGCCTTTAGGGTGTGATTTGAAGGACCTCACAATGGCTGAAGGGATAAAACATACAGATCAAAACTACCTTTCCCACTCTCACATGATCTCCATGGTGAATGACTAGATTATATGCAATATCAACCCTAAGTATCCTTGTGTTACCCTCTAGATGCCCTATTATACTATTGTTATTCTATATAACATAGTGCCAATGCCTAATTTTATGGAGATAATATCACAATGGTAACATGAGCATCCTAAAGAAGGATATAGGGAACGAACAATTGATTTTCTAGAGGGGAGAGAAGAAACTCATGTGATAGAGTAGAAGTAGCACATTTAAAAGGATATTTGTCATATAAGAAGGAGATAGGAGACCAAATGTAAAATAGCCTCCAACATACACCTATGGCATCCTCCCATACAAGTACGACTGAAGAGGATTAATTATAAATAGTAGTAAATGTAGCTTGATCAACATTATATGCACTATCAAAGCAATGATACACACCAATATGAGTAGGTGCATAGGAACCCCAAATGGAGGGTGGTCTATTAGAGATCCTTATAGGGATACCCTGATATGTAAATGTCGCCATAGGAAGAGTATTAAGGCCACTTATATGAGTATCCCCCCATCTCATGGAGGAGAACCAGACCCACTAGCACCACCACTGTGATAACACCTTTCTTTCCAAAAATTTTCTTTATTTGGTCATCATCTAGTGTCATATTTCTCATGTTTTACATCGAGATGTGTCATAATGAATGTATTTTCCAATAAATGATGCTCTAAATGAAGTGCAATTATGGATCTTTTTGCTTGTTTTTATATACCTTGGAGACTAAACGATGGAAGAAGTTGAGAGAGATGATCCCAAGGACTCAAACATGCATGAAAGAGTCCCAAGAGTAATAAAAGTAAACTCCAATCTACCCCAAGTGTCCAAGAGTCCTATGTTAGAAAAAATCATCATGGATAGACAACTTGAAGATAAAAATGCTAAATAACCTCCAAAATCATTGTGGTATCCAGCCACAGTCATGCTACCAAAGCTAAATCATAGGTTGAAGTTATTGTGAAGCAAGTCAAAGCAAATCATCCACCAAGGCTGTGATAACAAAAACATTTCTGGTGTGTAAATTCAATAAGTGTCATGTTCCCCAACACACTTGTGGCAACAACCTCCCATGACAACGGTTCTCAAGGAAATGACCTCCAACTAGATCCTCCACCACAGGTATGGCACCAACCATAGTCTTGCTGCCCTCAAGTCACCACAGTCGTGGTATCCACTATGTTACCTCATTTCCAAGTTCCCATGTTTAATTTTATCTTTTTCATTCATAACCTCAACCACTCTCCACCATGACGACCATTCCTTCATCTTCCCACCATGGCTATGACAACCACTATGGCCATGGTGACCACCATGACCATGCTACCCACCTAACCCTAATGCTACCCACTATCATTTACCACATAACCCCTACTTAAAACTAGATTTCCTAGGCCAATATATAAAGATTAATGGTGGATGTTAGCAAGAGGTTTGCTCCCACTAGCATTGAAGACAAAAACCAACCATCACCTATCACATTTGTTCCATTTTCTTCCATCTTCCACGCAAAAACTCTAACTTTATAGGTTTTAGGTCATTCAACTTCATCTTTTTATGCCATTCCACCATGGAAGAGGGAGGATCTCATCCTTGCTATTTTTGGATAAGAAGAAGACAAACTCTACTTCGACCTCCATGACCATTTCAACTTCTTTCTTCCCAATTTTTCCATTTTCTTGTACAACTGTATCTAAGTTCCCTTGATATGCTATTTGGAGGAAAATATGTAACTTTGATACCAAGTTGGGAATATATTTATGCAGACACTTTGATTTCATTGGTTAATGATACATTCTTTCTCGTTCTCTTCTCCTACCTCTTTCTATGAGATTTACGTATGAAAACACCTATGGTATAAAGTGAAGATGAATAGGAGTCTAAAAGGTCAAAACTCCAAATCCCAATCATTGGAACATTTGTCTTGTTTCCCTTCTTCCCACCTATCCTCTATTATACTATCCCTATATGTGAAATCTAAGTATCTAGGGATGATTTTCCATATGCTCTTAACGAAGAGCATGTTTGATGGTTGGATGGGGAGTAATAAGAGGTCAAGTACCCTTTCCTTACACTCCATGCCACCCCTTGCCACCAAGTGTATTAGGATAATTACTCCTAGAGACCTAGACTAGAGTAGTTTTGATTGGAGTTTATCTATTCTCTTTTCAATTGAGCCTAGTAAGGATTTCTAGAAGGTCATAGGGACTAGTTCTCCTGTGAACATTGTATGAAACATATGGCCAGCTAATAAAATAGGACCATCTATCCTCACTGTCCTTAGTTGTTTGGTTTCATATTGTGTTTTTTGGATGTGATTGCATCGATACGAACCATAAAATCATTGATAGTTACATACACCCATATGGCCCACTACCCTTAATTTCTTGTTAGAACCTAATTTCTCACCCCTTAGCAAGTGGTAGCTTCATTTCTTTATTCTTTAGTCTAATAACAATAGTTTATGATTAGTTTCCATTGTTAATGCCACTTAGACCTAATCATGAATTGTTATTTTTTTAACCAATTTCTTAGTGTAGCCTTTGTTTTCCTTATTAGTGTAATTTTAGACTAGTATGGTTGGTTTTTCTCTTTCTTGCCTTTCTTAGCTAGTTCTTCCTTTGAGGTCCCAATTAGGATCATTCTTGTCACTATAGTGTTAATTGTATGCTCAGTTTCTTACTTTAGATTAATTGACATTATTTCTTAGTTAGATGGTCTTAATTGTGTAGGGTTAATCTATGTTTAATTTTTGTCATTCCTTCTTGTCTGATCACCTTATTAATTGATATCCAAGTTTAAACCCTTAAAACCCTACTATAACAACCTAGTTTTTCACTCTCATCCAACTATGTACACCTTGACTCATTATGCATATTTTTTATTCAATGACCTCCCTTGTGATCAACTTGGTTTTGTAATTACATGTTGCTCGATTGTTGAGATATGATAATTGCAATTTTAGACTCTTTTGAATAAAGTTGAGTGACTTACATTGAGGGAATTTGAGTTTTTGGATCCAATAAACATGAAAATTTTGATCTCAATATTTGTTCATTGAATACAGGATGGAATTTTTGTTCCAATGGTGAAGATTTCATCCAAATCGGATAACCGAGGTGAAAGTTATGACTTTTACAATTTTGCCCCTTTTTCTAGCCCTTTTTCACCTTATTTTTCTTGTTTTCCCTTCTTGGGGCTCGCCCTTTTTCCTTTGCTCTCGGACCCATCAGTGTGCATACCCAACTAGATCCTTTATCCAATGGTCGAGATAATCAACACAAGATCAGACGGCTAGAGGTTGTCTTCAACCTTGGCACTGGTGCCACTTTAAACCTAGAGGGGGAGAAAGCAGGGGCATGATGCCATGCTAGTTCTCGATGACTTTTGAGGGTGATAAAGTCTTCCTTGGCCTCACCCAACCTCATCCCTACTTTTCTAAAGTTGTATGGGCTATGGAGGGAGGTATGGAGTACCACTCTGCCCATGCCAACCATTGTGGTCGTGGCATGATGAATTAAGGGGCATCACACCTCCTCGACGCCCCTTTAAACACCCCTTTGCATTCACAGAGCTTCCCCCTTTCTTTTCCCTTTCTTTCTAAAGATTTTCATGCCTCTCTACCACTTCCATCACCTTCACTCCTCCTCCTCATCCTGGAGGCACTGCCGCAGCCATGGGAGACTGTATCCCCTTTCCCGATCACCCTCAAAATCCGTTATCACCATAGGTGCCATTGCAAGGTTGAGTGATGACTGGGCATCACATTTATAGGCCATGAAGAGCATCCTAGATTTGACATGACTTCATGTGGATGAGCTGTGCGGTTGCAATGTTGTCGTCAATGCCTGTTGGGCTTTCTCACCCTCGATCACCTGAGCCCAAGATAGCACCAACCGTGAGCTCCTAGAGGCATGTTGAGCTTGGACGACATGGTTGCGGGCCGCAAATGGCTCCCCTGTCCCAGTCTAGCACGGCTCTGGTGAGCCTCAACCAACCCACCTTCATGGTAGCACAGGGGTTCAAGTAACATGAAGGTGTCGGTGGGTTGCGTCTGGCGGCATTTGTCAGCCGATGGTGACCGCTAGACAGTATTTTGTGGTGATAGGAAGCTGCCGAGAGCGGGCCAAGGACCACACCCCATTGGGTCACGTAGACTCGGTGCAAACCAATCAAGTTGCACCACGTCACCTCCCAAGGAGGTATATCTCTCTCTTGCATATAAATGTATGAAATCTTACAAAATTTGTATAAAATGATTCCTAAGTTCAAATGGGACATATTATATATGAAAATTGATCTAATCGACTAGAGATATCCATTTAACCTTGTTTTAGAATCTAATTCCTTTAATAGCTCATGATATATCGAAAATGGCATGAGATGCATCTCATTTACATGATTAATGATGTTTAATGTCAAACCATGATCATATCTTGACTCCACTTGCTTTTGATGACCCTGATCAGTTGAATATTCTATCTTGTGCTATATGAATCAAACTTGATCACACTTAGTGTTTTGAGTGACTCTAGTTTATGAAATGGACCATGAAATGTGTATCATTTGAACTATAATGATAATGATCATTATTTTGATGCCCAAGTTGATTTTATGAATTCAAACTTGTCATGTTTTCTCTATACCAGTAAATTTACATGATTTGATCACCTAAATGATTTATGGATCACTCTTTTTCACTATTATGACTATGTGACTTATACATGACATTGAGATGTGACCAAATGTGCATGTTTCTATATTTGAGATCTAATCTTGTACAAATATATGTTTACCTATAGGCTATACATTGTCCATATTTTGATAATGACTCTACCATTCCATTTATATGTATTTAATACGTTTGTTTAAGATTTATTTTAGGCTTTAGGTACATGACAAGGATCAAATTACACAAGCCCTAGCGTGTCCAAGTTCAAGTCAAATGCAATGCAAGTGTGCTAATAAGTAAATCACATCAAATGACCTTAGAAGAATTTTGTAATCACATGTATTGATGATATGACTGGTAACTAAGTTGAGAAAAATATAAGGGACACTTAATACCAAGGTTTAATCACGCACATGTCCATTTAGAAAATTGATCACAGGTTGTTCATCGGTCGAGTTGCAATCTCGATCGATCCTATGATAAATTTTCTGAAGATGAACCATCGATCGAGTTGTACATTCATAGAACTCGACTGACTCACTCTTTGAGCAAACTCAATTTTAGCTCATCAGTCGAGTTCCCTAGAACAAACTCGACCGATAGTTTGAAAATTTATTTTATCTTTTAGTTGATCGGTCGAGTTACCTTTATTGAAACTCGACCGAATGTACTGTACGAAAAATGTAGAAAAAGTGATTATAACTGTTGGTGACTTGGTTTGGGTGAAAATAGATCTGTTGCCTTGTGCAAAATGGCTATATTTCGACCCCAAGTGTTCCCCAACTCAAGGGAGCACCCCCAGCTATAAATAGGACCCCTTGGAGTTCATTCCAAGTTTGCTCATTTTAAGATATCAAGGTACTTTCTATAGTTGAGTGTGCTTGAGCCCCTTTATCTCTCTAGTTTACACTTCATTTCATGATTTATGAGTGAGTTAGTGTTACGACCCCACCTCCCGATAACCCCCAATTAAGGGAGACTGAGAGGTCGAAGCCGCACCCATCACTTCCGGATCAAAGGTTCACCACTTAACAAAGAACAATTATTAAATTTCAACAATCTATACTGAAAAGCTGTAATAAAATTTTGCATACCTTTTGAAAATTGTGGATTTCTAAACTTCTATCCATGTATGTATTCTAATCTAACTAATCCTGCTTGCATTTTACTTCATGTATTTCACAATATGACAATTTACTGTTTGTCCTTTTGGCTTGTACCTAAAATGCCGACAAACAAAATGTCAGTCAACCGAAGCTGGTATGTGGGGGAAACAATAATCGTGCAATTATTGATAACAACGTAATCATTCAATTAATCATTTAACAACCAAAATTACGTTTTAAATGTAACTCTACGATCCATGAGTACCCTATCCTCTGTGCTATCCCTACAGTTGACCTGGATACTACCTTCCTTATGGTAGATACCCATTAAACCCCTCATGGTATCACCTATAGGTGAACCAGTTTCTAGGGTTGAGTCACATGGCACTACTCGTAAGTAGCCCACTACTTAACTCATGGCAGGCTAATTGGTCTCATGGCATTACACTTGGTAGACCAATTTGTAGCCCACAATAACCTAGACCTTACTCTAAGTTACCCCTTTTTCGCCTTTACAAGCCCCAGATGTGGACCCGGATCTAGCGAGTTATACATGTATATTCATAGTGATAGTCATAGTCACTCTATAGTTGCATGAAATAAAAGCATCCAACAGTTATTTCAAGCCATGAGGGAAACATCGATAAAATCCTCAGAAAACTAGTCGGGATAATCATAAGCGTAACCACATACCTGATTTGATGATTTCACAAGCATTAAGCAAATCCACCCAAGAATGAAATCCAAGCAAGCAATTCAATAATCACATAATTCCTGAAAAGAATATGTACTCTATTTATTACACACTTTATCAAGAATCTACTTTATTGACTTGGATTCACTTTCTAGCGTTTTCTGGATCCATTTTAGGGTTTCATTTGCAATTAGGGTTTCACTTCATCTTTTATTATCTTAACCCCTAATTTTATATTATTACTTATAAACCCTAATTATCTCATCCATTCTTCAACATTAAGGTTATTGTAACAACATATAACCCTATTTCCATATTAAAGGCACATTAATCATTAATTAATTTCATTAAGCTTCTTTTCCATTAAAGCTACTATTTTTATACATTTAATCCATGATAATATCATTATGTACATCTATCTTTAATTCAAAGTTCATTAGGGTCTAATCCACGTATGAACTCATTTTGCCATCAATTCCACCTTTTATTCATGAAAAGACCCTAATTACTACATTTAGGGTATTTATCCAAAATTAAGGACTTTTATATGCAAATAACTTAGAACCATCATTTAACAATCATATTCTCACATATTTCAAATTAAATATGATCTTATCTTCTTTTACCCTAAATTAGGGTTTCTAAATTCTTAATCATTCTCATATGAGGTAAAATCCCTAAATCATGCAATCTTACATCCAGATCAGGTTCGAATCTAACATTATCATTCAACATGTTATTAATACTTCAATTAACCCATTAAGCATACTAGATTCAACCTTTAATCACAAATATAGTTTTTAACTTAACTTTAATGCACTTTTTATCAACTTATAGTACTTTTGCAATTAGGACCGGAATCAATATTTAATATTATTTTTACTGGATTCCTCTCGTTCTCCTGATCAAAATTCATATATTACTTGTCCTAATCGGAGTTACCAATATTTAATTACGAAATTAGCAAGATTTCACTTACTTGGGCCAACCAGAGCATGCCACGTCACCTCTATCTCCATGCATGTAGTGATCAAGAAACATAATAGATTTACATTTTTACCCTTGATAAGTTACACGTCTCTTCAGCCCACAGAGGGTATTTTTGTCCACGCGCATCATCCCTTCTTCTTCCTCACGCTAACCTAGCGTTTCTTCCTCTGATCGCGCTGGGCGCGACCTCTCCTCCCCTTCCTCGACCCCGTAGGTCGCCAAGGAAGGTTCCTCTCTCTCTGTGGGTCCCCTCCGCAGCCATTGGTGCCCCCCGCTCGCAACTAGAATGGCTGGCACCTACTGGCTAAGCCTGCAACCTGCGGCTGGCCTGTCATCCGTTCTGCAAGTGCTGCGCAGCGGCGGTTGGTAGGGAATGATGGCCAACCACCCTAGATCCTGGTGGTATCTCTGTGCCTCCCCGACGATCCTACTACAATAGCTAGATGCCCCCGAGAAAGCCCTATGCTTCTTGGTTAGGGTTTGCTCAAGGAAGAACAAGAAGAAGATGAGGAAGTGAGACAAATGCGTGGGATATCCTTTGGGCTTGACCCTGGGCTCCTCCCTTATATAGGGGAGAGTATCCATGCCCCAACATACTTGCCCTCGTAGAAACAAGGCTTTTCCTAATAGAAAAGGAATTTTCCTTAATAAAGAAGTATTTTCTCTCTCCTTAGCAATTCCTTACTTAGCCATGATCCTTAGTCATTAAGGAATTCGAAATTCTCTCTTTTTATCTTTCTTGTGCTTGTCTTTAACTCTATTGGCCACGAAATTCAACTTCCTTAAAGTAATTAACATCCCCTTTTGATAATATCAAAAAGTTATTAATTATGTATCACATTATCCTCTTATTTTGCAATTTTGATATTTTCTCTATCTTTCTTCTTTATTGGGACTCCTTGGATCCCAAGAAACTCTATTATTTCGAAATCCTTTTTATTGGATATTCATTATCCTTCTAGATGCATCTAAATGCATTATTTCTTTTTATCATGTTTATTTCTTATTAAAATAACTCTTTTTGAGGTTTTCTCTTTATTTCTCTTTTATTTTCATCATTGGCATTCCTTTTAATATTAGAAACCTCATGGATATGAAATTTCACCCAGAAATCTCATGTATGCCTCTTTCCACTCATTTTCCACATTTTATCATTATTTTCAAGTTCTTTCTTAATAAAGGAATACTTAATTAATCTTTTCTTTTCTTATTGCTTTTTCTTTACAACTTTGGACTCCTTGGAACCTAAGGAACCCAAGAGGCACGAAATCCCTCTTTGGATTTGCCTTCTAGAGGTTTCCACATCATTCTTTTCTCAAAAATCTAATTATTCATTTATTAATTTATTAATTGAATTTCCTTTCTTTATTTCCTTGTTATTGGGCCCAATAGCCAATAAAGCCCACAACACAATCATCAAGGCTATTGTAAATGAAATCTATTTATTTCAAAACAAATTATATCATTATTTGTTCAATTATCTTTAATATGAGAAATTACATTTCTCACCAATTGAACCCAAAAATTGGGGTTGTAACATCCTTCCCCTCTTATAGGAATTTTGTCCTCAAAATTCTATCAAGCAAACAAACAATTCAGAATAAGACTTTTCCATGTCCATCATTGCCCCTATGTGGCTTTACTGTACACATGGTGCTTCCAAGGAATCTTTATCATCACATATTCTTTTCTCTGAGTTCTTTCATCCTGGCGTCTATAAACTGCACAGGTGACTCAGGCCATTTCAGCCTCCCTTGGGGCTTACTAGGTTCATTGCTCAACACATGGTCTGGGTACCTCACATAGTTCTCTAAATTGGACACATGGAACTCATCACACATTTCTTTATCCTGAGGGGTAAGGTTAACCTTCCCCACCAATCCATCTCTATGGACCCATGTATCGGGGAGTCATCTTTCTTAGTTGTAACTTAGAGGGGTCGGATTTTCATTTCACATATTCTCCCACGGTGAACTGCATGTCAGTCTACTTTGCATTTGCTCACGACTCTTGTCGTCTCTAGGCTCCTTTCAGCCATTATACTATCAATGCGACTTCATCTACACGCACTGTGGCCCTTTTCTAACCATCACGTGGTCCTTTCACCAACATCACCTTACTGAAGTGGTAACCGACACAACCTCCCTTATAGATCTTCTTTAAGTCCCGATACTGGCTATGGTGGTCTTTCATAGGACAAGAACTGTCTCTAGATATCACCCTGAACGAGTACACATGCTCTCATTAGACCCTTTAGTCTGGATCATACTAACCATTAGTTAGGTGTTATAAACTATACTAACATAGAGTTCTTCATGTACCATCATCCATCTCATGGAATGGAACCTTTAGGTCATACTCATGAACTTTTGAACTCGCCTCATGGTGTAGTTGAACCATCTCTCTCATATGTGATTCAACCCAATCTGTCCCTTGACAGTACTCTTTCTTTCTCATGTCATCTAGGTAAGGCGGTCTACCATAACCCATATTGCATCTTGACCTTCCTTGGTCTAGGGGAGACTTATCACAACATCCATAGTGAGGAACTCCCATTTCCTCTCGGAAACTCTTTATCCTCTATATCAATGCACTGGGTTATCGGTGCTCATCCTTCACCTTCTGTCATGCATGGCAACATACCACTTGCAACCTCATCTTAAGCATCCAAAGTACTGCTACCAATCATTATCTCAGTAGTACCATAGTGCATGGTGATCTTAAAATCATGATTTCCTATATGTCATGATTCCTCAAGATCGATTCCTCAGAAACCCTAAACTACTCTAGTCAGGGTTTCATCACCTTCCTTTCCAACGAAGTGCATTTAAGGTTCTACAACCACACTTTCATTATGTCAAGGATTAGATTGGCTAGCCAAACAATCATTAACTTGTTCGACATATCTCATTACATTTGAGTGTTAGCCAAACATATCTTCTTTTCCAAACTTAGGGTTAGTCTAAAAACCTCTTCTAGCCAAACTAGGCAGATATATCTCAACCAGCGCATCCATTACCACTTCACATCCTTAGGTATTAGGTAATGTTGAAGACATACACCTCCATGTAGGCCATCTATTATCTCATCTTAGCCCTAAGTCCTTCTTCATCAAGAACACTCTGAGCTTATTCCTTTGGTTTTCAAACTCAACCTGGTATAACTCATAACTCATGCTAAAAAAAACATCCTTATAAGATGACTACCTTATTCCTCTTTAATGTTTGGAAATCATCCATGTATCATTCACTTTACCAGGGTATGTTATCTTCTCTATTCCCATATCTTATGGCAACGTTCCAAACCACATCATCTTTTATCCTTGGTGTATGGCATGCATATTATCCTATCTCTCACTCCCATAACAAGAGGAAATAAGCATTTTGCTTCAGTCCAAATACAGAGTTCTTCCTATTCCAAGAGTAGAGATGGTACATCCCACCTTGTCAGTACACCTTTAAATCTCAGTTGAAACATACCTTATATGTCACTTCATCACAATCATTTCGATATCAAAGTTACTTCCATGGAAAACTGGTCTCAAACCTACTTGGGTTTACACACAACCCTTAGTCATCTCCTCGAGTTCTATAGGGTGTCGACACTTTTGGGGTCATCCCTCTTCCCTTATGCATCCAGAGAGTGCCCTACTCATCTGCCCTTTGGGTCCCATGAGTTCATGAAGGTGATCAATCTCCTAACCCATGGCCCTCAGACAATGATAGTTGTTACCTCCTGACCCTATGGTCATGTGCAACTAGGGAATTAGGCAACTCCTACTTTCATCGGTCTTATCCCTACATGACCCTAGGATAGACTTAGGATTCCATCTATAGTACATGTCCAAATTAGAACCTTACCCAAGCCTTCATCATCTTTCTTTGTATACATGGGCTGACATTCATCCTTTCATAGGGGTCATGGTGACCTGCCTACCTTGGTCAGGCCCCTTACCGGTTACCTCCATGGTAACACATCCACATGCACTTAGAGATGGATATCTATGGGTCTACAGGTTCATTCTCATACCAGGTACTTTTCACTTAGCTTCTCAAGATCCTATGAGACCTCTTTAGGTTACCTTAAACCAACAAAACTGATATACACCCTACCAAAGGGGTCCCTCTCCCAGGATGGGAGGAAAACTATCTTTTGACAACAAGGTCACAAAAGATCTTAGGTCTAGGGTTTACATCCACATGATCCTACTTAACCCTAGCAAGCTATTAAGGCACAAGCAGATGACCTACTGAACCATGCTATGTCATACTTGTCCTCTTTCCTCAATGCTGGATCAAGATCATACCTTCCTTTATCATCAACCTAGCTGTGAGTGGTTCATCAAACATACTTTAAACTTAAGGGGCTTTCCTTTTCCTCTATACATGAGGAGTATCATGCTCGAAACTATAGAAACTTAATTATTTTCATGAGAATTAGGTATAACACTTCCCCTCTTAGTCCTATGAACCTTAGGTTCACTTTTGGGTGTCCAATTGCATGCTCTATCTCTTAACCATGAATCAAGCTTGAAAAAGGCATGACATGCACTTCCTGTCATCCTTCAACTCGAGAAACACTTAGAGTTGGATCCTCCTCAAGGACAAACAATAAGGTACAAGGCCTCATAACCTGTTAGAAATCCTCTTCAGGGTATACAGAACATCTTCTTCCTTTCTCAGAAGGTAAACACTTATACCATAGGCACATAGGTGCCAGAAACCTCACCCTCCCTCTAGGGTTTGGTCCCTCCATGGCAACGAAGACATCATCAACCTCCAGGGATCAAGCATGTGGTGACCATTATCATCCACTTAGGTCGCATCATCCTCAACTCCCGACTTCTCCTCATATCTCGGAGTCTAGGATTCCAACCTTCTTGCTGGGTTTCCTTCTCTCTCTCTAGAGCTAACCCTACAACTAACCTCACCATTAGAGGTCCTCTCTTCATGAAGGATCAACCTCAAAAGCATGCCCCTACTTGGATGAAGCCTATGTTCAACTTATGTTTGCTCAAGGTTATCCATAGCTCTTATGCTGGTCACATAAGCTATCCATCAAACTCTCGCGGCCAGGGTTTCAACCTATTTCTTGCACCATTGATGCCTACTGGGTGCCTATTATGCCATGATCATATAAGCTCATGGGGTTTCCATAGGTTCTTCTCTAACCTCATCAATGAAGGAGCTATCCTTCATGCATGACCCGTCCTAGTGTTTGGTCGCCATAGGTACTAAGTCATCCAACCTCTCATGGCACATACGTCATCCAAGGCATGTCCATCCAAACACCTGGTCTATCATGACATCCAACTCATCATGTTGTCTCTCTCTCTAACCTTCACTTAGGGTTAGGGTTAACATCATCCTCAGAGGATGTGTCGGGTCTCTACTTGCAATGGAGATTTCTATCTCTAAGACTAACTCTCTTTATCTATCCTCCCGATAAGAAGGTCTAGCCTCAGGTCTCTTCTGAGGGCATGAAAACTTATGTCATATGACCTAATCATGTATTTATTCTTTAGTTTGCGCTTAACCTATTAAGCTTATGTCCATGACATCTTATTTACAAACTTTTTCATTAATTTGGTGGAGGATTCCTTAGACCTTATTAACCTTACCCATACCTCAAGAGCGTGAGGAGAAGAGAGAAAACCCTAATCCTTAAGGTCCTTAACAGAATTTGTGATGAGAAGGGATGAATAAGATGAGAAAGTCCTAAAGGTATCTTATTTCGATTCATACCCTAAGACTTTGGCCAGGCAGTCACACAGATCTGGGAGTCCTCGTATTTCGACTAGCGGTGTGGAGGAAAATATTGCCAGCCCCCGGTCGTGATCATTTTCTAGACACCTCTGTCTTTCGGATAATCCTCTAATAACTCCATTGAGTTCTATGGTGTTTGTAAAATTTAATAATTATTAATGGTTAAGTGAGGAACCTATGCTCTGGTACCAAATGTTACGACCCCACCTCTCGATAACCACCAATTAAGGGAGACCGAGAGGTTGAAGCCGCACCCATCACTTCCGGATCAAAGGTTCGACACTTAACCAAGAACAATTACTAAATTTCAACAATCTATACTGAAAAGTTGTAATAAAATTTTGCATACCTTTTGAAAAATGTGGATTTCTAAACTTCTATCCATGTATGTATTCTACTCTAACTAATCCTCCTTGCATTTTACTTCATGTATTTCGCAATATGACAATTTACTATTTGTCCTTTTGGCTTGTACTTAAAACGTCAACAAACAAAACATCGGTCAGCCGAAGCTGGTATGTGGGGGAAACAATAATTGTGCAATTATTCATAACAACATAATCTTTCAATTAATCATTTAACAACCAAGATTACGTTTTAAATATAACTCTGCGATCCATGAGTACCCTATCCTCTGTGCTATCCCTGCAGTGGACCTGGATACTACCTTCCTTATGGTAGATCCCCATTAAACCCCTCATGGTCTCACCTATAGGTGAACCAGTTTCTAAGGTTGAGTCACATGGCACTACTCGTAAGTAGCCCACTCCTTAACTCATGGTAGGCTAATGGGTCTCATGGCATTACACTTGGTATCCCAATTTCTAACCCACGATAACCTAGACCTTACTCTAGGTTACCCCTTTTTAGCCTTTACAAGCCCCAGAGGTGGACTTGGATCTAGCCAGTTATACATGTATATTCATAGTGATAGTCATAGTCACTCTATAGTTGAATGAAATAAAAGCATCCAACAGTTATTTCAAGCCATGAGGGAAACATCGATAAAATCCTCAGAAAACTAGTCTGGATAATCATAAGCGTAACCACATACCTGATTTGATGATTTCACAAGCATTAAGCAAATCCACCCAATAATGCAATCCAAGCAAGCAATTCAATAATCACATAATTCCTGAAAAGAATATGTACTCTATTTATTACACACTTTATCAAGAATCTACTTTATTGACTTGGATTCACTTTCTAGGGTTTTCTGGATCCATTTTAGGGTTTCATTTGCAATTAGGGTTTCACTTCATCTTTTAATGTCTTAACCCCTAATTTTATATTATTACTTATAAACCCTAATTATGTCATCCATTCTTCAACGTTAAGGTTATTGTAACAACATATAACCCTATTTCCATATTAAAGGCACATTAATAATTAATTAATTTCATTAAGCTTCTTTTCCATTAAAGCTACTATTTTTATCCTTTTAATCCATGATAATATCATTATGCACATCTATCATTAATTCAAAGTTCATTAGGGTCTAATCCACATATGAACTCATTTTGCCATCAATTCCACCTTTTATTCATGAAAAGACCCTAATTACTACATTTAGGGTATTTATCCAAAATTAAGGACTTTATATGCAAATAACTTAGAACCATCATTTAACAATCATATTCTCACATATTTCAAATTAAATATGATCTTATCTTCTTTTACCCTAAATTAGGGTTTCTAAATGCTTAATCATTCTCATATGAGGTAAAATCCCTAAATCAGGCAATCTTACATCCAGATCAGGTTCGAATCTAACATTATCATTCAACATGTTATTAATACTTTAATTAACCCATTAAGCATACTAGATTCAACCTTTAATCACAAATATAGTTTTTAACTTAACTTTAATGCACTTTTTATCAACTTATAGTACTTTTGCAATTAGGACCGGAATCAATATTTAATATTATTTTTACTGGATTCCTCTCGTTCTCCTGATCAAAATTCATATATTACTTGTCCTAATCGGAGTTACCAATATTTAATTACGAAATTAGCAAGATTTCACTTACTTGGGCCAACCAGAGCATGCCACGTCACCTCTATCTCCATGCATGTAGTGATCAAGAAACATAATAGATTTACATTTTTACCCTTGATAAGTTACACGTCTCTTCAGCCCACGGAGGGTATTTTTGTCCACGCGCATCATCCCTTCTTCTTCCTCACGCTAACCTAGCGTTTCTTCCTCTGATCGCGCTGGGCGCGACCTCTCCTCCCCTTCCTCGACCCCGTAGGTCGCCAAGGAAGGTTCCTCTCTCTCTGTGGGTCCCCTCCGCAGCCATTGGTGCCCCCCGCTCGCAACTAGAATGGCTGGCACCCACTGGCTAAGCCTGCAACCTGCGGCTGGCCTGTCATCCGTTCTGCAAGTGCTGCGCAGCGGCGGTTGGTAGGGAATGATGGCCAACCACCCTAGATCCTGGTGGTATCTCTGTGCCTCCCCGACGATCCTACTACAATAGCTAGATGCCCCCGAGAAAGCCCTATCCTTCTTGGTTAGGGTTTGCTCAAGGAAGAACAAGAAGAAGATGATGAAGTGAGACAAATGCGTGGGATATCCTTTGGGCTTGACCCTAGGCTCCTCCCTTATATAGGGGAGAGTATCCATGCCCCAACATACTTGCCCTCGAAGAAACAAGGCTTTTCCTAATAGGAAAGGAATTTTCCTTAATAAAGAAGTATTTTCTCTCTCCTTAGCAGTTCCTTGCTTAACCATGATCCTTTGTCATTAAGGAATTCGAAATTCTCTCTTTTTATCTTCCTTGTGCTTGGCTTTAACTCTATTGGCCACGAAAATCAACTTCCTTAAAGTAATTAACATCCCCTTTTAATAATATCAAAAAGCTATTAGTTATGTAGCACATTATCCTCTTATTTTGCAATTTTGATATTTTCTCTATCTTTCTTCTTTATTGGGACTCCTTAAATCCCAACAAACTCTATTATTTCGAAATCCTTTTTATTGGATATTCATTATCCTTCTAGATGCATCTAAATGCATTATTTCTTCTTTATCATGTTTCTTTCTTATTAAAATAACTCTTTTTGATGTTTTCTCTTTATTTCTCTTTTATTTTCATCATTGGCATTCCTTTTAATATTAGCAACCTCATGGATACGAAATTTCACCAAGAAATCTCATTTATGCCTCTTTCCACTCATTTTCCACATTTTTTCATTATTTTCAAGTTCTTTTTTAATAAAGGAATACTTAATTAATCTTTTCTTTTCTTATTGCTTTTTCTTTGCAACTTTGGACTCCTTGGAACCTACGGAACCCAAGAGGCATGAAATACCTCTTTGGATTTGCCTTCTAGAGGTTTCCACATCATTCTTTTCTCAAAAATCCAATTATTCATTTATTAATTTATTAATTGAATTTCCTTTCTTTATTTCCTTGTTATTGGGCCCAATAGCCAATAAACCCCACAACACAATCATCAAGGCTATTGTAAATGAAATCTATTTATTTCAAAACAAATTATTTCATTATTTGTTCAATTATCTTTAATATGAGAAATTACATTTCTCACCAATTGAACCCAAAAATTGGGGTTGTAATAGTTAGGCATATTGTAAGAGAGCTCTACCCTTGTGCATGTAAAGCTCTCATCTTCTCTTACTTCCCTATCCCCTTCCTACATGAAGAAAAGGTGAAGCATGCTCCATCGAGTGAAGAAGGAGCTGTAGATGGTCCTCTTCAAGGTTAATGAAGAGGTGGTGATCTTCTTCGGGTGAAGGAGAAGGCAAAGGCTGAAGATCATATTGACTCAAGGTCTAAATTAACTAAACCCTTGCTTTGATGATGAATAAACCATTCCAATTAATTTTGTCTAATGTCTATACTTGATTGATTTTAGATTAGGTATAGACACACTCCAAATGCCCTAACTTGCGCATCTCAACTTGGATAAAAGACAAGTCAAAGTCAATATAAGTGCATGTTTTTGTAATACGATGTAAATCCATTAGAATCATGTTGTAAATCACTTGTAATGATTGTATGACTTGTAATTAAGCTTAAAAAATCAGGAGCACTTAGATCGAATATTTAAGCATTCAAAAGCCATTTTCCAAAATTCACATCAGGTTGTTCATCGGTCGAGTTGCAAACTCGACCGATCATGATTGGATCTTGAAAATGACTTTTGATCGGTCGAGTTTACACTTCACAGAACTCGACCGATCCCTCTACTGACCAAAATTGATTTAATTGAATCGGTCGAGTTACCCCAAGACATACTCGACCGATGGCCTAAATTGGTCTTATATTTTAGTGGGATCAACCGAGTTACCTTTATAGAAACTCGATCGATTGCACTATACAGAAAAGTGCAAAAAAGAGGTTCTAACTGTTGTGGAGTTGAAACAAGTGAAAATATATCTGTTGCAAGCCAAAAAATGTCTAGTTTTTGTTCTTAAGTGTTCCCAAAGGCTAAGAGGCATCCCCAGCTATAAATAGGACCCCTTGGGTTTCACTCCAAGGTTGAGCATCCAATGCAAAACTCTATGTGAGGTTCCTATTCTATAGTTGAGTGCTTCCTATTACCTCCTCTCTCTCTCTAAGCTTAATCACTTGATACATTTGTTAGAGTGAGTAGGAAATCTGTAAGAGAGCTAGTCCTACATGTATATCTTGTGAGGCTCTCACTTCCACCACCTCCCTATCTCTCATTCCAACCATGAAGATGAAGGTTCTCTCTCTTGGCTAAGAGAGGTGAAGAAGAATAAGGGAAGTAGTCCCTTGGTGAAGATCAAGGTTGAAGACTTGGAGCAAGAGTGGGTAAGACCTTGGTGAAGGTAGAAGACTCCTTACCCAAGTGGGTAAGTCTTTGGTGGAAGCTTCTCCGAGTGAAGGTGAAGTCAAAGGCTGAAGATCCAAGAAGAGTGGGTAATTCCTTGAAGGCTGAAGACTTGTGCAATAGAAGGTAAGTCCTTGGAAGAAGGCGGAAGACGCCTTGCAAAGTAGGTAAGTCCTTGGTAAAGTTGAAGAATCTTTGTAATTGATAGGTAATTCTTTTGGTGGCCATGTATTGTAAGTCTTATGAATGAATATAAGAGTGCAATGGTTAAGAAATCCTAGAGGTTGACCTCTCTAAGTAGTGGACTGACTCACTTCTAGTTTGAAGTGTGGAACCACTCTAAATAGCTTGTCACTTGGTGTATGTTCAATATCTCTCTCCCTTGCTATGCATGTTTTAGTTGCACTCAAACTTACTATTTAGCAACCTTATCTTTTGATTTATCTTGAAGGTCCAATCTATTTTGTATAAGTGCATTCAGCTCTATTCACCCCCTCTAGAGCATCCAATCACCCATCTAGGATCCAACAGATCCAATAGGAGAAGCAAAGTCCTTCAAGGTAGAAGACTTGAGCTTGAGTGGGCTAGACCTTGGTGAAGGCTGAAGACTCAAGCTAAGTGGGTATGTCATT
The DNA here is from genome assembly GCA_963693085.1 of Alisma plantago-aquatica. Classification (NCBI taxonomy): domain Eukaryota; kingdom Viridiplantae; phylum Streptophyta; class Magnoliopsida; order Alismatales; family Alismataceae; genus Alisma; species Alisma plantago-aquatica. Next base: position 691,441,955 of record OY856412.1, read on the forward strand.
TGATAAGGTGGATATCTCCTTGTGATTGGATGGGTAAGTCCTTTGGTGGTCTTGTGTTGTAACTCTTACTGGTGATAATATAGAGAAAAGTACTTGCAAAGTCTTGGAGGTTGACCTCTCTAGGTAGTGGACTGACTCACTTCTAGTTTGAAGTGTAAAAGCACTCTACATCCCTTTATCAAGTGCTTTCTATCAAATTTCTCTCATCCTTACTATGCTTGTTAGATAGGACTTCAAATTGCAATCAAGCTATTTCTATAAACTTGATATAATTTGAAGGTCTAATCTGTTTTGTGAGAAATTTTGTAGCTCTATTCACATCCCCCTCTAGAGCCCTTAGATCCAACAATATCACCCTAATGGTCACACATGCTATTTAATATAGTAAAATTTGTAGCATGCTGATATCTATGACATGAAATCAATATTGATCACTCTTGCACTCTAGTGTTGACTATCTTGCATGAAAATGACTAATTTGACTATGTTGATATCTATGCCGCTTAATCTTACTCGAAGATCATGTTGTCTCTATTAATATCACGAAACCCTAGGTTTGAAATCCCTGATCTAGTTGTGATGTGTCACTCTAAGAGCTAAATGAACCCATGATGTACTATGTTGCTTAATAATGATAATGCATGATCTAGTTTGAGATATTGGAAACAATGTTGAATTATTTGAGTACCTAGACTTAAGTGACACATACAACCCCCATGATATGTTTACAATGACCTAAATCTTGCTGATATTGATCCTAGTATACTTACTTGTAATGTCAAGATATCTATGATGACTCAATTGCCAAGATCCAGTCTTGCTTGTTATATATGGTTTTTCTAAATCAAGTTGTTAATCAATGCTCGTATCAAGGTACACTTTATCCTCCTATTGGCTAGACTAGCAGTATTGAAATTGCATGTATGTATGTATTATAAGATGCTTGGCTTACATACTTGTTTGAGCTACATGTTCCCTATGACTATTATGTATTGGTATTGATCACATATGTTGAACAAATTTGAAAACATATTGATAGATGTCCATTATACAACCTTGTCTACCTACATGTATTCTTGGGGTAAGGACACAAGGCTAGGTGTCCTAATTGAGTTGTCATGTTAGGGAATATCATGTTGATACAAGGGTTAGCTCTTGGCAATGTCTTTGAGGCCCCTTACACATAGGATTAACTCTTTATGTTTAGTCTTGTAGTCCCCCATGTTGAAATAGGGTAGCTAATCTTGAGCACCCTCGCGGTCCCCTTATTTTGAGAAGTTGGTCAAAGGGCTTATGATATGGTTGGTATAATGGAAATGAATATGAAACATGCTTGCATGTTAATTAGAAAGATTGTGAATGTTGTTGCTTCATTCTTATTATCTACTTTATGCTTTTGCTAAGCAATATATGTTCTTAAACTTGTGGTTTTATATGTTTGCCAGCGTAGTCCGTACAGTTGTGTTGATGTGTACCCATTTTATGATTTTTAGGTAACAAGTACACTATGAATCTCTAATGATGTTGAATTCTTCCACACTCATGATAATCTACTTGTACTCTGATGATATATAATGACATACAAATGGAATACACATGGTTGATATATGGGACTAAGATCTTATCAGGTATTAGTTTAGCATTCTTTTATGCTTTCTTGTCTCATACCTTAGTTGTTGCTTGTTGTTTTATTCATGCATATGTTATGTGATATATCCTATGGAAAAACACTCGGGTCCTCTCGCCTTTGGCTTTCTAGCCATTAGGAGTGAGGATTTGGGTAACAAATGGTTCTGTGACACCTACACTCTGCATTAGGGACCTAGTACAAACAAACCTACCACTACTGCCCCCATATCTCCCTGTAGATCAACCACGACTTACCACATTGTCCAAACTACATATGAAGTCATGCACTTGTGGGTATGTTATCAAGAGTGTGTCTAGATGGGGCATTTATAAATGTTTTCTTATCTTGGTGTGTTCCCATTGGAGGATCAGAAAAGCACATAAAAGCATATCCCCTTTCCATCTCCTTAGTTTTCCCATTTAAATAGAGTACAAAGGCATGAATCACCTCAATGAGTAGTTGCATGGATCATGCAAAGGAGGCTCCACATAATGCTATCTAACTCAAATTTTTGTTCTAGTCATCAAATCTAGTGATGGCTCTAAAATCAATCATTTGATGTGGTCATATCTAAGAAATCATATGGGATGTAGCTACCTTATGTTAGTTATTTTCTCCCTTTTGCTTTGAGGTAGAGGATGGAACCCGCACTAGGGATCTGTGGGGCCCAAGAGTTAAGTTTGTTTGGTGGTTTTCATCACCCTCAAAAATGGGGTTGGATGCTTATCAATTTAGTATGAGGAATATATACCATCAAAATCATATGAGAATTCCTTGATACCATAAAATGCAGTGAATTCATTCTTTAGTTAGTGCTAATGATGGAGAAGGTTAGGTGATTGTTAAGTTATTTTCTAGGAATAGAATAAATGCAAACTCCTCTTTATTAACATCAATCCTCCTATCTCCTGAATTAATTAAGTGATCAAACAATTCAAAACTCATTCAAACTTTCCCCTTAATCTAATATACTTTGATCCTCCTAAAAATCTCTTCCATATAATTTACCATTTTAGAAATTTTTTTTTGAAGTTCATAAGAAACTCAATGAATTCATTGAATTAATTATTACAGTTCCTCACAACTCCCATATAAACATGGGTATGAACCTTATCATGCATAAATTAAAAATAACCGAACCTCCTCGGCATTTATATATCTCAACATTGTCAATTATCTTTTAGAATCATATTTAAATACTTACTATTTTATATAGTAAGTCATTATATAATAAAATTTAATGATCCATTTCACTTCAATTGGGGTCAAACAACTTTGAAACTAACAAATTGGCTTACTCACTAATTTTGAGGCTCTAATATGGATCTAGTAGTCTCTTTAGATACATCTGCTGAAATTGGAATGATACAAAGAAGATAAGCATGGCCCCTTTGTAAGGATGACAACACAAACTGAGAAATGAATATAGTAGTAGTATGTCATTGTAGAAATGTGGAGTCTTACAATTCTACCCATCATATACACATTTCTTCCTAAATGTTTGATTGAAGTGGTCATGGAGCTACCAACCTTATTTTTGTGCCAGTATTTTTAATTGTTAGCTTTTCATAATTCTTATCACATTACTTACATAATTTGTATTGTACCAAAAGAATAACTTGTAATTTAGTATTATATAACCTAGATGCTAAGTTATACCATGCATTGAGAAAAGAGAAGACTAATTTTTACCATATGAATGTCAATTACTTTACAAACGCCTACTTGTTCAAATCATACAAAATTTTCAAGCTTATCCAAGTTCTACCATATTTCTCGTAGAGGGTTATGTTGATCACGAAACTATGGCCTTCAATTCAATATGATTAAGAGTCTGTGATACATACAGAAAATACTATTCCATACTCTTAATACTTGAGAAAGACATTTTAATATTCTCATATGATTTTGAGAAGCATCATGGAGGTACATTGCAATTATAGTACTTGTAAGGCCCCTGAACTTGCTTAATGAGTTGAATGAGCTTAATTACCATAACTGAATGCTTATAACCATAATATAACCTTTTGATATGTTTTGAAATCATAATACAAGCTTAATTTTCAAATTTGGTCCAATTTGGACACTGTTTGAGCAAGTTATGCAATTTTCTTTACATTTTGACTTTTCTGCAATTTACCCAATTGAGGGGTTTCCTTTGCAATTTGTCACATACATTATGTTACTTATATTTTAGATTATAATTCTTGATATTTTTGAGCCATGGGGCTCCTAGTTGATCCATGGTTTGAAGGTGTTTTTATCAAGGGTATTTTAAGGTTTACCCCTTCACGAATGAGCTACTTTTAGTAGCTATAAACTAATGAATTATGTGATTGGCTGGGAATTTCGACAAAGGAAATCTAAGAAGGTTAATAGGGACGGTGGGGGAGCTTCTTGTGTGTGTGCTTATATACTCTCAGTAGTTTAAGGCCATAAACACACAGAGAAGCTACTTTTACACCTCATAGTTGCTTCTATCCTTAACCATGGGCTATATTTGCCTCTTCCTTGCCCAAATACGAAACTATACTTGATTTCTCTTTCCTCTAAGCTGGAGCAAAGAATTCACTCTATTTTTCTGTGGAACCAACTTCTCTAAGGTAGAAGACAACCTCTTTTGAGAGACGAAGGTCTCCTAGGGCTCCACCTAGCCCTACCTAGGGTTTCCAAGGTCATCTTCTAGGGAATTCGACCAAGGCAAGTTGTTTTATTCCTTCATTCTTCGTTTTTCTTGCTCTTCTCCTTCCTTATACCTTCCTCCAGGTTGTAACCTTACTGTTCCATGGTAGAATGTTCTCTAAAGCTCTAAAACCCTACCTTTCTTGCTCCTTATGTTTAGGGTTTGCCCATTTGATGAAGAAAGGTGCTAGATGGACGAATTCATAGCTTATTCTTAGATTTTCTACCATACCTGATCAAGATTTCTTCTTTTGTGGGTTTCATCTTCTCATTCGAGGCAAGTTTTATAACTTGCTCCACATTTATTGCTTACCATAAGCTTACTAGCTCATGTTCTTGCTTGAAAATGATTATTTATGCACTAAAAAGCTATGCTTGACTTGGATTTCAATTTTTATAATGTTCCCTATTCTTATTTCTGTTCTAGATGAACCTGTGATCATTTTTACATTATTCCTAAGGTATTATATGACTTGGATCATATTATTTTGACAATCTATGGTGCTAAGCACCTATCAAACAATGGTCAATTTTAGGGTTTAAAGCTGATTTCTTCTATAAACCATGACCCGATGATGGTACCATTGCAACAACCCTATGGTGTTGTCTTCATAACAACTCATGGTCATGATCAAGGGTGTCAAATGATGGTGACAACCTATGGTCACCCCCTTAGGTCAGGTTTTGGATAAATTAGAAGTATAATTGTAACATCCCTGACCTGGGTTATGCTTAACCCTAGATTTTTACTTTAAAAAGTTGATTATATGCTTGCTATTATCTCTTGAAAAGTAATTAAAGCCCAATAGCAACTTATATTTCAATTTTAGTCCTTTTTGAATAATGTTGAAATAATGTTTTACTTGTTTTGGACTAAAGTGCAAATTACCCAAGTGGAGGGGTTAAATTGCAAATGTTACATTATAAGATGTTCCTCATGTATTTAAGCATCATGAGAATGAAGTTGATGTAGAGTTATGGCTTGTGGTAGCTTGAGTACCAAGAAAGAGCTCATAAAGCAATGGTTGTGCATTAAAAACCTAGTTTTGGTGTAAAGTGCAATTTACCCAAAACCTAGGGTTCAATATGCAAATTACCACTTCAAAATAGTCCCTCATGTTTCTTTGCATCATGTAGAGCAAAGAGAATGAGAGGGGTGCCTTATTTGAATCACTTTGGAGGATAGAGAATCTTGATATTAAAATAATCAAGATTTAAGCATAATTGGAACTTTACTTCCATTTAATGCAAAAAAAATAAAAACATTAAAGAGCCCTTCAACCAAAAGTTTAGGGATGAATTTTCTAAGGGGTTGGACGAGCTTGTTCCTTGCAAAGGCATGAAATTATCCAAAGGAAGTGGATAACTCACTCACATTATTATAAGAAAATGAAATATCCACTCACATATGGATATTAGTATAATATGATCTAAGGTGCTTAATTTGCTTTTCTTTAAATCATGGATAATTGAGAGGAATAAGAGGCAAAGAAGATAGCCTCATATCCAAGGAATTGAGGGGGAATAGGCGACACTAATTTTGGAATTAAATGATTTTTTTTATAAGGCATTTTCTCTCTCATTGATTTTCTTATAAAAACACCCTTTACAAGCCAAATCAAAGGCTTTTCCGATTCCACTTCTTCTCCTTGCTTGGAAAACGACCAAGGGAGCTTTGGAGAATCAGGAGGATGACCCCCAACATGTTGGTAAGCTTCTTGACCTTCATTCACCTTGATTCCATGGTGGAAATCGAAAAGCAATGCATGAATTCTTCATATCTCGATCCCCTCTTCAATTCTAACCGTTCCTTTTCACTCAAATATTGAGGACGAGCCCTGGGATAGTGTTTGCATCCACCATTTTTTACGTGATCTTGAAGCTTTGGAGCTCAATTGGAGGCGTGGTTTTATATCTTGAACCCTTAATATTGCTATTGCATTCAATTCCTTATCAATTGATGTTCCTTTCTTCATTTTCGAAATTTTGTTTGGTTGATTGATGCAATCACAATGAAAATCACAGAAAGTTTTGTGGGTTTAGAGCTTGATGATGATGACATCATCATAAGCACACACCTCCCCAAATATCAATTGCAAACAGTTCGAACATTTTTGTCCAAACGGGTTCACCAAATCGATTGGAGACCAAACAATTTCCAAACCGTTTGGTGATTTGAGTCCCAAACCGCTTGTGAGCGTTGACCATTTGGATGGGTTGACCGTTTTAGGTCATAACCCTAGTACATGTTGGATGATGATCCAATGGATCCAATTCATTGATTAAATGTATGGACAATCCACCAATTACAACCCTAATCGATTTGTTGGAGGTTCCATGAAGTGATCCATTCGATTTCAAGACTTTTTGGGTCAAACGGTCTTGAGACCGTTTGGTGATCTAATAGTTGAGATTTTAGGGTTGGAGATCCAAGATCCAATAATTATTGAACTTCAATAACTTAATTGATTGAAGGTTTCAATGTAGCAAAACATGTTCAACCAATTGATGAATGTATCTAAAGAACCCTTGCGGTTTTGAGACTGATTTGGCCCAAACACTCTTGAGACCATTTGAGTCCAAACGGTCTTGAAACCGTTTGGTGATGAAACCTCAAAACTGAATAAAAGTCAATTGTGATTCAATCATTCGGAAATTGAAGGTGATGATTGTTCCAATGATCCAATGATTGATAGTGATGGTAATCAATGAAGGTACAAAGGTAGTAATCCTAATAGTACCTAAATGATTAGTACCATTAAAGGGATAAACCCTAATTGCTTATAAGAACAATAACTTAGTACACTATGTCAATCATAGTTGTATGTAGTTGATTGAAGGGTTGATATAACCTAATCAAGTTGAGAGGATGATAAGAATGGAAATTCATACATGAGTATGATTCATGTGGTGATTAAGGGTATGATCCTTAGCAAAGAGATCATGAAACCCTAATCATGAGCATAAACCCTAATTGACAAGGTTATTGAACCCTAACCCTAATTCAGGGCAATTCTAAGTGAAACCCTAATTGGGATGGATAGTAAACCCTAATTATGGGTAATGAAACATGAAACCCTAATTGGTATGAATAATAACCCCTAATTGTGGGTTATTGAATGTAGACCCTATTCCGGGGTGAAATTTATGTGAAACCCCAAATTAGGGCAAAGTTATGTGAAACCCTAAATTAGGGCAAAGCTATGTGAAACCTCAAATTAGGTCAAAGTTATGTGAAACCCTAATTTAGGCAAAGCTAGGTGAAACCCTAATTGAGGGAGATGTCATGTGAAATCCTAATTTCAGGTAATACTATGTGAAATCTAGATATAGAAGGATGATATGTGAAACTCTAATGAAGAGTGATACTAGGTGAAATCCATATGTATGGGAGATGCTATGTGAACCTCAATTTATAAATATGGAAAATCTTATTCCTAATAATGGAATAGTGATTTATGTATTGACAAATGTAACAGCTAGAGAGGTTGATATTGGATATCCTTTTATCAATAGTTTTTAACTCAAGGATGAATCCATATCATTGGCAATGGTTGTATTTTCTAAATAAGTGACTTATGACCAATACATTACATGATAAATGTGATGAACTGGTGTACAAAGTATTAGGATGAGGAATACCCTAATACAAGCTAAGTGGATGAACTCAAGTAAGATAAAGATGATGAGGGAAGTGATACATAAAGATATGATAGAAATCACATCCAACACCTCAAGATTGATATACCTTGATGTGTTTTAAATCCAATATATTTGGATAAAGTGACAATTGAAGTGTGTCATGTCAATTGTTACATTAAGAAGTAATGCACTTTGTTAAGTGTAGGCTAGCATAACTTATGAAAAGGTTAATCCAAATTAATAAACTATGATGCAATCATATTTTGGTAAAGATGAGAGAGAAACTCATGATTTGTGTTGATAATTCATTTAATGATGAATGATGAGAATAAATAAGTATGATTAAATACTTATGTTATCCATATTGATTCCTAGTTGTGTGAAGCAATGAACTAGGACTTGATCATAAATAATATGATCTTGAGAACCTATATGGTTATTTATGGAAAACCCTAATCTAGGGTAATGATGTGTAAATCCCTAATATAGGATGATAAATGTGATACCAAACCCTAATCTAGGGTGATGTCATGTAATGTTATAGTAAACCCTAAATCTGATAAAAACAAAAGATGAACTCTAATCTAATGAGAATAGTGCATCCTAACCCTAAATTGGGTAATAGGATATTATAAACCCTAATACAGGGTAATGCTTTGTGAAAACCCTAATACATGGTAGTGCTTTGTGAAAACCATAATATAGGGCAATGTTTTTTGAAAATCCTAATATAGGGTAATGCTTTGTGAAAACCCTAATACAGGGTAGTGCTTTGTGAAACCCCTAATATAGGGTAATACTTTGTGAAACCCTAATATATGGTGATGCTATGAGAAGACCTAACACAGAGTAATCCTATGTGAAACTCAAATACAGATTGATGAATTATCAATGCAATAAGAAAACCCTTGTATTGCATGGTACTGATATATAATTATTATCATGAGTACTAATCATGCATGTATGTTGAGATTATGAGCATAGCCAGGTATGGTCTATGATGCTCTGAATATTAAAAATGTTTTATGGGCTTCATAATCCATAATATGCCTTGTTGCTTCTTAAGGGGTGATAAGAGGTGATATGAGCTTTGTGAACTATGTGGAATACTTTGTGTAGTAAGAATCATAATGTCCTAGGTCAGTTGACCTGAAGGTATTAAGTTACCTAATAAGTGGTAACAAGTATTCTATGATGAGTTAAGGGTTTGAATACCCATAATCTATAATCATGATGAAGAACTTGTTAAGAAATGGAAATGTACTTGATGAGATGAGGGATTAAGATCCCAATACTTTATTAAAAGAATATGGCTACATGCCATGACTCCAGAAAGACAATGTTGGGCATTAGCTACGTGATCTAAGCCTGAAGAGAGTATGTGCTGCAGTTATAACTCTATAGTGAATAAATGTTATACACGTTCTTCATATTCCTTAATGGATAAGTGACATGCTGCTCTATCAATTTATAGCTGCAATGCTTTAGATAAGAATTATGTTCTAATCTGTTAGACAATGAAATAACTGCTATTAATCAATTATGATTCCTCTGTCTAGGTTTATTCTATTAAAATGCAATAATAATGTTTCTGGCGGAGAGTTATATCTCTCGCTGGGATAATTTACAATTGTCTCACCACCGTGGGAATCACATTTTTAGGTGGACGCAGATGAGGAGGTAGGAATCCTTCAGTAGGTGATGGGCAGCGGCAACAGCAGCAGCAAGGATAGTTGTGAATTCTCAGGTGGAGATACTGGCTTTTATGCCTTGTATGGATGTATATAGAGTCCTATGTGTCGTCTCTATACTCTCAGATCCTAGGAGTAGTAGTTAGGGCTTTTGAGATTTTGGCTCAGTGCCTCGAGATTTTATACTGCTTGTGTTTAGCTTAACAGGGCAGTTGATGCTTGTAATTCACAGAAAGAGATGATACATGTCATGTACCTTTAAACCCGAATATAAATGTGTTACTTTTTTTTGGTGAAGTCAGGAGGCTATCTTATTCATCTTGCCCTCCTCGTGCATGTTAAATCAAAGAAAACATTGCTTACATCATTAGGATTGAGAGAATTAAACTTGGTAGTACTACTACCATTACAGGACTCGATATTTATAATTCGTTCTATAGGGTTGGGTGGTTTGCTGTAAAAATAGAAACCATACCCGGTTTTTTGATGGTGTTTGGCCAACATGTCAGCTGCAGTGTTGGCTTCTCTGTGGACATTGTTAATAGTCCATCTAGGCCTCCTTTTCTTCCATATTTTCTGGATCCATCTAGCAAGCCTTGGGTTTTCTTCAGGTGCCATATCTATTGTGTTACATGCAAGTAGAGAGTCCGTTTCCACAGAGACTTGGTTGATCGACATATCCTCCGCCATGTCCATAGCTAGGTCCACGGCCATGATCTTCGCTTCTAAGGAGTTTTCTGCCTTGCAAGTGCAGGCAATACCCCCCTCCAGCAACCATTGCGGTCTCTACATATCACGGCGATGCTATCAACCTTATTCTTATAGGCGGCGTCAGCGTTGAGTTTGAGTGAGGGGCTCTCTGGTCTTCTCTAATATTCCTTGTGCTTTGGGGTATCAGATACATCTTTGCTTTTCCAGGCTAGGACAGTGGCCTTTGCCTCATCTACTATCTTGAGATGAAGGTGGTTTGGCGGCAGGGTTTTCTTTTCAAAAATTTCCACATTTCTACTTCTCCAAATCATCCAACAAGAGACTGAGAAAGTGATCGTGTGTATTTTATCTCCGGACAGGTTGGTGGTCAACCATTGCTAAATGTATGTTGCAGAGTTGAAGGAAGACAACTTCCGTTGTTCTAGAACCAACTTCCATACCTCTTGAGCTTTGGGGCAATCACGCAGGGCATGAAGGATAGTTTCTACATTTCCACCATACCTTGGACAGGACTCATCGTTAGTCATATGGCGTTTGAAACGTCGACTGTTCGTAAGGATGGCACTATGCCCGGTGAGCCACAGAAAGAACTTGATCTTTGCAGAGACCTTCAACTTCCATATCAAGTCCCATTTTCCTAGACAGTGGATCTCTTGGTAAAAAAGTTTTAATTTTTAGTGATTTTCGGTAATCCACTACTTAGTGATCGCTTCCACTTTAGTTAATCATGTTTTTGTGAGTTGGATGCTACAATTTAGTGGTATCAGATTTCTAGGTTCGTTGAGTCTACAGAGACATAGGAATAAGATGTTGAGTCTATTCTAGTATCTTCCAGTTCATCTGATAGTGACTTCTTCTCATATAGGAGGAGAAGAAAAACTTGAGGATTTTTGGGACACATGAAGAACACGCTGCTGATAGTAGTGTTATTGCACCAGGAGGAGGTGCAAGAGACCAGAGTAGGGAAGGGCCTGTGCCTGAACAACCCCAGATTGACCCAGCTGTGATAGAAAACCCAGCCCTCCATGCTCGATTCGAGAAATTCCTAACAACCACGACACACATGGAAGACAGGATGCCACCACCTGCACCTAGGGCACCAACCCACTATGAGGGATATGGAGCCGGCAAGACTTTTGAGAGGCTTCATCGGGTTGGAGCCATAGATTATGGTATTACATCTGATCCAACATATGCTAATTTGTTGCTGATAGAGCTGGAGAAGGCTTTCAGGATCCTTGATATTCCTTAAGCCGAAAAGGTAAGACATGCTGTGTACCTCCTAAATGGGAGTGTTGGTCATTGGTGGATGATAGAAGAAGATAAGAGACCAAGTGAAGAGATTGGATGGGAGGTATTCCGACGAGAGTTCGTCAATAGATACTTCCCTAAGACGTATCTAGATGAGAAGATCTCTCAATTTGAGAGGATCAGACAAGGACATATGAATGTTAGCGAATATGAAGCTAAGTTCATGGAGCTGTTGCGGTTTTGTCTACAAATGGTAGTTAGTGACGAGGAAAGAATTCGGCATTTTGAGAAAGGGTTGAATGCTAAACTAACCACCCCTGTGTCTGCTTTAGAGAACAGGGAGAGGTTTTCCACCTTTGTGGAGTCGGTAAGGAGGATAGAGAGGTCTGAAATCGAGAAACTACAGACCAGTGGCAAGAAACTGTACACTCAGTCTCAAGGAAAAAGATCTAAAAGTTTTAAGAAGCTGAGATTTTCTGCATCGGCAGCACCATCGAGATTCCATACCCAGATGCAATGGACGTCCAGTAGGGGTAGGGATTGTAGTAATGCTCCAAGTAGATCCCCCGACATAGCATCAACATCGGAGACTGGATCTCACAGACACTATTTCACACCCAGGATCTGTTACTAATGTAGACAACCGAGACATCTAGCAAAGGATTGTTCAGATGGGAATTCGATGATGACTCAACCACAGGGGCAAAGTCAACAAGGCTCACAAAGGAGGCAGTTTTCTAGTAACAATAGAGGACGTGGACAGACGTCCCAGACAAGTCAGATGAAATAGTTTCATTTTGATATTCTCTTTCATGATTTTATGTGTTGAAAATAAGAAAGTAGTCATTTTGAGCTTCCTCTAACTAGTCCTATAAGGACACAAGGAAGATGAGAATTTACATTTTACTAAGTATTCTTTAAAAATGATTTATAATCTCACTTATCTATGTGTTAAAAGATGAGATATTGAAGTGATTCCAGAAGAAAAATCGAGAAATGAAAAATCCTGTGTGTATAATGATATGAAGATTGAGGAATATGATAGTAAATAAAGTGCATACTACCTAATCTCAATACTTGTATACCCTGGCTAGGTATATGATTATTGGAGATAAGGCAAGTATGGAACTCTTAGATTGTTATCTTTCTGATTACTCTGATCAAGTAGTCATTCTAAAACAATCTAGAGAGTATAATGAAATTAAATAGGAATTGCTCAGTGAAATTTCCCAATTAAATAGGAATTACTTAGTGAATTTTCCCAGTTAAATAGGAATTGCTCAGTGAACTTTCCCAATTAAATAGGAATTACTCAGTGAATTTTCCCAATTAAATAGGAATTGCTCAGTGAACTTTCCCAATTAAATAGGAATTTCTCTGTGAACTTTCCCAATTAAATAGGAATTACTCAGTGAATTTTCCCAATTAAATAGGAATTTCTCAGTGAACTTTCCTAATTAAATAGAAATTTCTCAGTGAATTTTCCCAATTAAATAGGAATTGCTCAGTGAACTTTCCCAATTAAATAGGAATTACTCAGTGAATTTTCCCAATTAAATAGGAATTGCTCAGTGAATTTTCCCAATTAAATTGGAATTACTCAGTGAATTTTCCCAATTAAATAGGAAGTGCTAAGTGAACCTTCCCAATTAAATAGTAAGTGCTAAGTGAACCTTCCCAATTAAATAGGAAGTGATAAGTGAACTTTCCCAATTAAATAGGAAGTGATAAGTGAACTTTCCCAATTAAATAGGAAGTGCAAGTGAACTTTCGAAATTAAATAGGAAGTGCTAAGTGAACTTTCCCAATTATATAGGACGTGCTAACTGAACTTTCCCAATTATATAGGGATTGCTAAGGGAATTACTAAGTGAACTTTCCCAATTAAATAGGAATTGCTATGTGAACTTTCCCAATTAAATAGGAATTGCTAAGTGAACTTTCCCAATTAAATAGGAATTGCTCAGTGAACTTTCCCAATTACATAGGAGTTGCTGAGTGAATTTCCCCAATTACATAGGGATTGCTAAGTGAACTTTTCCAACCACATAGGGGTTGGTAAGTGAACTTTCCCAAACAAATAAAGGATTTCTAAGTGGATTAACTCTGTTAAATGTATATGTTTCTCCTTTGATAAATAATCTTGGGTGATGATAGGAGTATGTTGCTTTATGTTTCTTCCTTTCAATTAACATGACAATCAAGTAAGTATTATGACATTTGATGTGCATGGATTAGAAATAATCCATTTATGGATACTTAGAAAAGTATCAATTTGCTTTGGACTTTGGTTCCAAGATAATGATATATGGATCAAGCAATGTCCTAAGATAAAAGAAATACTTTGTGCATGTACCTTTGGTGGTAATAGAAGAGAAATGAATATGATAAGGATGAGATGTGTTCTCAACACATATGCTGAATACCAAAGTAAGGATTATGGTACCTGAGAAATAATAAATGATTATGTTGGTTACCTATATTAACCAACTGTGAAATCAATCTAGTTACCTAAAATTATATGGACATCATATGTTAGGGGTTTATGCTTTCCATAAACATAAACATTGATAAGGTTGAACAAACGGAAGGAACTTTGTGTGGATTAAAGATCTATGATATCTCCATTAAGATGTTATGTGGAGACTTGATGATATGATAAGTGATTAAAAATTGTCTCTCCTTTTCCTGGGATTTCGGGGATGAAATCCTTGTGAGGGGTTTATAATTTGTAACATCCCTGACCTGGGTTATGCTTAACCCTAGATGTTTTGCTTAATGAAGTTGATTATATGCTTTCTCTTATCTCTTGAAAAGTAATTAAGGCCCAAGAGGAACTTATATTTCAATTTTAGTCCTTTTTGAATAATGTTGAAATAATGTTTTACTTGTTTTGGAGTAAAGTGCAAATTACCCAAGTGGAGGGGTTAAATGGCAAATGTTACATGATAAAATGTTCCTCATGCGTTGAAGCATCATCATAATGAATATGATGCAGATGTATGGCTTGTGGTAGCCTGAGTACCAAGAAAGAGCTCATAAAGCAATGGTTGTGCATTAAAAACCTAGTTTTGGTGTAAAGTGCAATTTACCCAAAACCTAGGGTTCAATATGCAAATTACCACTTCAAAATAGTCCCTAATGTTTCTTGTCATCATGTAGAGCAAATAAAATGAGAGGGGCGCCTTATTTGAATCACTTTGGAGGAGAGAGAATCTTGATATTAAAATAATCAAGATTTAAGCATGATTGGAACTTTACTTCCATTTAATGCAAAAATAATAATAATTAAAAAGCCATTCAACCAAAAGTTTAAGGATGACTTTGCAAAGGGTTTGGACGAGCTTGTGCCTTGCAAAGAAGCGAAAGTATCCAAAGTAAGTGGATAACTCACTCACATTATTATAAGAAAAAGAAATATCCACTCACATATGGATATTAATATAATATGATCTAAGGTGCTTAATTTGCTTTTCTTTAAATCATGGATAATTGAGAGTAATAAGAGGCAAATAAGATAGCCTCGTATCCAAAGAATTGGGGGGGAAGAGGCGGCACTAATTTTGGAATTAAATGATTTTTTTATAAGGCATTTTCTCTCTCATTGATTTTCTTATAAAAACACCCTTTACAAGCCAAATCAAAGGCTTTTCTGATTCCACTTCTTCTCCTTGCTTGGAAAACAACCAAGGGAGATTTGGTGGATCAGGAGGACGACCCCCAACCTGTTGGTAAGCTTCTTGACATTCATTCACCTTGATTCCATGGTGGAAATCGAAAATCAATGCATGAATTCTTCATATCTCGATCCCCTCTTCAATTCTAACCGTTCCTTTTCACTCAAAGCTTGAGGATGAGCCGTGGGATAGTGAAAGGAGTTGCATCCACCATCTGTGATGTGAGCTTGAAGCTTTGGAGCTCAATTGGAGGTGGGTTTTATAACTTGAACCCTTAATATTGCTATTGCATTCAATTCCTTATCAATTGATGTTCCTTTCTTCATTTTCAAAATTTTGTTTGGTTGATTAATGTAATCACCATGAAAATCATAGAAAGTTTCGTGGGTTTAGAGTTTGATGATGATGACATTATCGTAAGCACACACCTCCCCAAATATCAATTGCAAATGGTTTAAACATTTTTGTCCAAACGGTTTCACCAAACCATTTGGAGAGAAACAGTTTCCAAACCGTTTGGTGATTTGAGTCCCAAACTGCATAAGAAAGTTGACCGTTTGGATGGGTTGACCGTTTGAGGTCAGAAACCTAGTACATGTTGGATGATGATCCAATGGATCCAATTCATTGATTAAATGTATGGACAATCCACCAATTACAACCCTAATCAATTTGTTGGAGGTTCCATGAAGTGATCCTTTTGATTTCAAGACTTTTTGGGTCAAACGGTCTTGAGACCATTTGAGCCCAAATGGTCTTGAAACCATTTGGGATCAAACGGTTTCAAAACCATTTGGTGATCTAATGTTTGAGATTTGAGGGTTGGAGATCCAAGAGCCAATTATTATTGAACTTCAATAACTTAATTGATTGAAGGTTTCAATGTAGCAAATCATGTTCAACCAATTGATGAATGTATCTAAAGAACCCTAGCGGTTTTGAGACTTATTTGGTCCAAACGGTCTTGAGACCGTTTGAGTCCAAATGGCCTTAAAACCGTTTGGGGTCAAACGGTTTCAAAACCGTTTGGAGACCAAACAGTTTCCAAACCGTTTGGTGATGAAACCTCAAAACCGAATAAAAGTCAATTGTGATTCAATCATTCGGAAATTGAAGGTGATGATTATTCCAATGATCCAATGATTGATAGTTATGGTAATCAATGAAGGTACAAAGGTTGAAATCCTTATAGTACTAAAATGATTAGTTCCATTAAAGGGATAAACCCTAATTGCTTATAAGAACAATAAATTAGTACACTATGTCAATCATAGCTGTATGTACTTCATTGAAGGGTTGATATAACCTAATCAAGTCGAGAGGATGATAAGAATGGAAATTCATACATGAGTATGATTCATGTGGTGATTAAGGGTATGATCCTTAGCAAAGAGATCATGAAACCCTAATCATGAGCATAAAACCTAATTGACAAGGTTATTGAACCCTAACCCTAATTCAGGGCAATTCTAAGTGAAACCCTAATTGGGATGGATAGTAAACCCTAATTATGGGTAATGAAACATGAAACCCTAATTGGGATGAATAGTAAACCCTAATTGTGGGTTATTGAATGTAGACCCTATTCTGGGGTGAAATTTATGTGAAACCCCAAATTAGGGCAAAGTTATGTGAAACCCTCAATTAGGGAAAAGCTATGTGAAACCCCAAATTAGGGCAAAGTTATGTGAAACCCTAATTTAGGCAAATCAAGGTGAAACCCTAATTGAGGGAGATGTCATGTGAAATCCTAATTTTAGGTAATACTATGTGAAATCCTGATATAGAAGGATGATATGTGAAACTCTAATGAAGAGTGATACTAGGTGAAATCCATATGTATGGGAGATGCTATGTGAACCTCAATTTATAAATATGGAAAATCCTATTCCTAATAATGGAATAGTGATTAATGTATTGAAAAATGTAACACCTAGAGAGGTTGATATTGGATATCCTTATATCAATAGTTTCTAACTCAAGGATGAATCCATATCATTGGCAATGGTTGTATTTTCTAAATAAGTGACTTATGACCAATACATTACATGATAAATGTGATGAATTGGTGTATAAAGTATTAGGATGAGGAATACCCTAATACAAGCTAAGTGGATGAACTCAAGTAAGATAAAGGTGATGAGGGAAGTGATACATCAAGATATGATAGATATCACATCCATCACCTCAATATTGATATACCTTGATGTGTTTTAAATCCAATATATTTGGATAAAGTGACAATTGAAGTGTGTCATGTCAATTGTTACATTAAGAAGTAATGCACTTTGTTAAGTGTAGGCTAGCATACCTTATGAAAAGGTTAATCCAAATTAATAAACTATGATGCAATCATATTTTGGTAAAGATGAGAGAGAAAATCATGATTTGTGTTGATAATTCATTTAATGATGAATGACGATAATAAATAAGTATGATTAAATACTTATGTTATCTATATTGATTCCTAGCTGTGTGAAGCAATGAACTAGGACTTGATCATTAATAATATGATCTTGAGAACCTATATGGTTATTTATGGAAAACCCTAATCTAGGGTAATGATGTGTAAATACATAATATAGGATGATGAATGTGATACCAAACCCTAATCTAGGGTGATGTCATGTAATGTTACAGTAAACCCTAAATCGGGTAAAAAGACATGATGAACTCTAATCTAATGAAAATAGTACATCCTAACCCTAAGTTGGGTAATAGGATATTATAAACCCTAATACATGGTAATGCTTTATGAAAACCCTGATATAGGGTAGTGCTTTGTGAAAACCCTAATATAGGGTAATGCTTTGTGAAAACCCTAATACAGGGTATTTCTTTGTGAAAACCCTAATACAGGGTAGTTCTTTGTGAAAACCCTAATATAGGGTAATGCTTTATGAAACTCTAATACAGGGTGATGCTATGAGAAGACCTAACACGGAGTAATCCTATGTGAAACTCAAATACAGATTGATGAATTATCAATGCAATAAGAAAATCCTTGTATTGCATGGTACTGATATATAATTATTATCATGAGTACTATTCATGCATGTATGTTGAGATGACGAGCATAGCCAGGTATGGGCTATGATGCTCTGAATATTGAAAATGTTTTATGGGCTTCATAAGCCATAATATGCATTGTTGCTTCTTAAGGGGTGATAAGAGGTGATATGAGCTTTGTGAACTATGTGGAATACTTTGTGTGGTAAGAATCATAATGTCCTAGGTCAATTGACCTGAAAGTATTAAGTTACCTAATAAGTGGTAACAAGTATTCTATGATGAGTTAAGGGTTTGAATACCCATAATCTATAATCATGATGAAGAACTTGTTAAGAAATGGAAATGTACTTGATGAGATGAGGGATTAAGATCCCAATACTTTATTAAAAGAATATGGCTACAGGCCATGACTCCACAAAGACAATGTTGGGAATTAGCTATGTGATCTAAGCCTGAAGAGAGTATGTGCTGCAGTTATAACTCTATAGTGAATAAATGTTATACATGTTCTTCATATTCCTTAATGGATAAGTGACATGCTGCTCTATCAAGTTATAACTGCAATGCTTTAGATAAGAATAATGTTCTAATCTATTAGACAATGAAATAACTGTTGTTAATCAATTATGATTCCTCTGTGTAGGTTTATCCTATTAAACTGCAATAATAATGTTTCTAACGGAGAGTTATATCTCTCGCTGGGACAATTTACAATTGTCTCACCCCCATGGGAATCACATTTTTAGGTGGACGTGGATGACGAGGTAGGAATCCCTCAGTAGGTGAAGGACAATAGCAGTAGCAGCAAGGACAATAGTGAATTATCAGGTGGAGATACTGGCTGTTATGCCTTGTATGGATGTATATATAGTCCTATGTGCCGTCTCTGTACTCTCAGATCCTCGGAGTAGTAGTTAGTGCTTTTGAGATTTTGGCTCAGTGCCTCGAGATTTTATACTGCCTGTGTTTAGCTTAACAGGGCAGCTGATGCTTGTAATTCACAGAAAGAGATGATACAGGTCATGTACCTTTAAACCAAAATGTAAATGTGTTACTTTGGTTCTGTGTGAGAAATTTTTTTTCCTTTGATGGATCTCTTAGTGAAAAGGTTTTAATTTTTAGTGATTTTCAGTAATTCGCTGCTTAGTGATCTCTTCCGCTTTAGTTAATCATGTTTTTGTGAGTTGGATGCTACAATAATGATCAACCATTAAGTACCCTACTGATGTTATCAATCAATGATGACATCAGCTTAATATTTGATGCTAATTAATGAATATAGTATTGATCTAACAACCTATAGTGATTTAATGATCACTAATGA
This sequence comes from Alisma plantago-aquatica, assembly GCA_963693085.1. Lineage (NCBI taxonomy): Eukaryota > Viridiplantae > Streptophyta > Magnoliopsida > Alismatales > Alismataceae > Alisma > Alisma plantago-aquatica. Next base: position 691,461,575 of record OY856412.1, read on the forward strand.
TGGTGGATGAGGCCTCTACAATCTTTGATGAGTTAATCATATAGTTTTAGCTTAAACTTATCCTTAGACCAATGGTTTCTTGGGTCACTTGATGCAATGGTCGAACCTATACTGTAATTGATGGTTTTAATATACGAACTTGACCCAATGGTCAAGATATAATGTTTATTCCTCTAATAAAGTGGAATTATGGATAATGTAATATGTTGGTCCTAATAATGGGATTTATATGGTTTCCTTTATATGATCAACTTAAGGAGCTTACTTGTTGACAATGGATGGCTTGTTTTAATTGAACCGTCGATTGTTGGTTTCACTCTACTCTAAATGGAACTTTTTGTGTTGTTAATCAAGGGATGTCTAGGGTTAGATGGTGACTCTTTCTAGAGCACAAATCAAGGACTTCATAGGAGGTTTATCTGAGGTATTTACTTATGTAAACAACTAAAGGTCTTACCTTTTAAACATCCAATGGTTCTGGGTGACATTGTGGTATGGGGATACAGGCTGAATGATGATGGAACAAATGGAGGGTTACCCTTAATAAGGTAGTCTTACCTATTCACTCATATGAATAGAAGGGATGATAACCGTATTGTGTTGATATGTAACCCTAATGAGGTATATCTTGTTATACCTAGCTTTAATATAACTAAATGATGGTAATTGGGTATGAATAGTACTTGAATGACTAATGCAATCATGAAGTACTTTGTTACTATTGTTGAAACCCTAGTATGCTATAACCCAATAGTTATACCTTGTTTTATATGTGGGTTCATACTTGAGAATGGTATGGAATGTGATGGTCATGCTTTACCTTATGCATCCATGATCCAATGGGGATGCTGTGAGTTAGGGTTTGGGTATGAGTGTTATTTATTAACATTAATATAATTTATCTTGTGAACCTAAATCTAATGAAAATAGATAAAGATGAGTATTCACTACTACAGAAACATCATTCAATGTCGCTTTTCTGGGCGTCGGTTATTGAGGAAAATCGATGCCTATACTATTAGGTGTCAGTTCTTTAGAAAAATGGATGTCTATATTCGAAGACCAGCCAGACATGGGTACCACTTTGTATTCAGCGTCGGTTGCGTATAACAGACCGACGCCTAAAATCGCCCGCGAAATCCAATTTTTGAGCGAAAACATTTTAGGTCACCTAAAGCGTCGGTGTTTTAACTATTCACCGACGCCTATTTAAAATGAAAATTTGCGCGAAAAGTCCCACTTTCAGTGTCAGTTATCCTTAGATAACCGACGTTGATAATGGTTCCCGCCAAATAATTTAGGGCAAGGGTTGTCTAGTTAAGCGTCGGTCTTTTACTATCAACCGACGCGAAAGAGTAATAGGCATCGGTGTTGTAGATAACCGACGTCGTTGAGCAACTTAATAGAGGCCCGATCACCCGACTCTTCCCCCTTTCTTCCTGTTTCATGATTCTCCTGTGCGTTGCTCGTCGCCTCTCTCCCAAAATCGCCGCCTGGTGCCTGCTGCTTCTCGCTCGCCGTCGAAGATCCCTGCTGCTGTTCTGCGTCGCCGCCGCCTTCCTCCTTACGTCTCCGCCGCGCCGCCTTTCCTCGTTGCGCCCTACTGCGGCGCTGTCTTGCTTGCTGCTCTGCTCGCTGCTTGCTGCTCTGCTCTGCCCACTGCTTGCTGCTCTTCTCTCCAGGTATTAGCCGTAGCACCTTCTTCCTTGTCTTCTTCCTTGCCGCCCACTGCTCTGCTCTGCTTGCTGCTTTGATTTCAAAACCTAAGCACCTTAGCCACTTGGCTACGATTACCTGGAAATTCAGTGAGATACCTTCGTTAAAGACTAGTTAGTGTTCTACTTCTTTTACTGAGAACTGAGAAGAATGACCTACCACGGCTGTGCTGGGCAGCATAGCCATAACCGTGTTTGCTGTTGGTAAGGATATGAACAAATCTATATGTAATACTTTATGTAAATTCTAGGATACGAACAAATCTTTTGCTTGCATATATTTGTGCTTCAAATATATTTGTGCTTCTAATCCTAATTCAATTGTGATGAAACACTAACATGTACATATCTATTATTATGTTTGTTGGCCTAGAAACCTGTCCAAGATTTACTCATTAGGAGTAAATCTTGAATAGTCCCCTGTTTGAGACTATTCTTGAACACCTAATCTCACTTAGGATGTAAGTGTATAATGTGTATTGGGTTTTCGAGAAAATTTCGGTAGCATTTCCTGGTTTGTTCTCTAAGTACATATGTACTTAGAGAACAACGGGGAAATGCTGCCGAAATTTTCTTGAAAACCCAATACACATTATACACTTACTAGTGAGATTAGGTGTTCAAGGATGGGATAGGTGGTACACATTTATTATATATAAATGACATCACATGTGTTTGTTGGCCTAGAAAGTGAACAATCATTGTTCTTTATATTACTTGTACATTGGTATAAATTAGAATGAACAATCACTAAATTATATACTATTTGTATGGAGTCCAGCTTCATTGTAGATAATAGGAGTAAATCTTGGATAGGATGTATGTGTATACCCTAATCTTGTCCTAATATATACTTGTTTTCTCTTTGATCATATAATGGATAGATCATGGATGTCCATTCACAATCGCTGCACCCCAGAGTTTATATCTGGTCTTGATCAGTTTATTAGATTTGCTGAGGAACATAGGAAAAAACCTACAGATAGGTTCTACTGTCCATGTAGGCATTGCGGTAACAACTTGAAAGTCAACACTGGTGAGGAAATCAAAAGTCATGTCATGTGCAAGGGGATTGTACAAGGATATACAAAATGGCACTGACATGGAGAGATTTCAAACTCGAAACCAGTAGATGTCGATAGCAGTGCTTGGGTGGAAGAAGAAATTGCCTCCGATGATGTAGATGTGAACGAACAAGTTCCAGTAGACATCGTTGATGCGATGCTGGATAGTTGTAGGGTAGAGCACACCAATCCACCTCCTATCTTTAGAAACATTGTGCATGATGCTGAGATACCGTTATACACAGGATGTGCTAAGTTTACGAAGCTTAGCGATGTGTTGAGATTGTATAAGTTGAAAGCTAACAATAGATGGAGCGACAAAAGCTTCACTTCATTGTTGACTTAGTTGAAAGAAATGCTTCCTAAAGGAAAGGAGCTGCCAATCTCAACATATCGGGTAAAGAAAATGTTATGCCCAATGGGAATGGAGGCCAAGAAGATACAGGCATGCCCGAATGATTGTGTATTATTTCAAAAGGACTATGTAGATTTGAAAGATTGTCCAAAATGTGGTGCGTCATGGTATAAATTGACGACTTTGGGGGAGTCCAAAACTGGTTCTCCTGCCAAGGTGTTGTGGTATCTACCTATAATATCACAGTTTCAACGCTTGTTTGCAAATCCGAAAGATGCAAAGAATTTGAGGTGGCATGCAGATGTTAAGAAAAATAATGATGGGATCCTACGACATGCGTCTGATTCCCCACAGTGGAAGAAGATTGATCTATTGTACCCCAAATTTGGTGAAGAAGATAGGAATCTAAGACTTGGGCTTTGTATAAATGGGATGAATCTGTACGGGACATTGAGCAGCCAACATAGCACTTGGCCAGTCATGCTTGTTATATACAATCTTCCTCCCTGGCTGTGTATGAAAAATAAGTACGTTATGCTGTCGTTGTTGATATTGGGCCCTAAACAACCCGGAAATGATATCGATGTTTATCTTGAACCTCTGATTGATGACTTAAAGAAACTTTGGGCTGAAGGTGTGATGACCTATGATGCTTCAGGAAGAGAGACATTTCGTTTGCATGCTATGTTGTTTTGCACTATTAATGACTTTCTAGCATATGGGAATTTGTCTGGATATAGTATCAAAGGAGCTAAAGCGTGTCCTATATGTGAAGAAAACACTGATTCAATAAGACTAAAACATGGCGGAAAGATTGTATATCTTGGTCATCGAAGGTTTCTTTCGAAATTCCATCCATATCGTAGGAAGTGCAAAGCATTCAATGGATGGAATGAGGAACGGAGTGCACCTAAACCTATATGAGGGGATGTTGTTTATGAAAGAGTAAAAGACATTGTCAATGAATTTGGTAAGAAATCACAATGTAGTATGGCCACACGGAGTGACAATTCTTCATTCAAGAAGAAGTCAATATTTTGGGATCTTCCTTATTAGAGTTCTTTGACAGTCAGGCATTGTATCGATGTAATGCATGTTGAGAAAAATGTCTGTGATAGCATCATTAGTACTCTGTTAAGTATACCAGGTAAGACTAAAGATGGGATAAAGTCCAGACTGGACCTACGTGAAATGGGAATAAGGTCAGAATTAACATAATTACGTGAAATGGGTAATAAAAGAACATACTTACCTCCCGCTTGTTACACGTTGTCTAGAAAGGAGAAGAAAGCTTTTTGTGAATGCTTGGTAAATGTTAAGGTGCCACATGGTTACTCATCCAACATCCGTAGATTGGTATCAATGAAAGATCTGAAGTTGATAGGTCTTAAATCTCATGATTATCACACTCTAATGCAACAAATATTGCCCATGGCAATTTGATCTATATTGCCGAAGCATGTAAGGTTTGCAATCACCAGACTTTGTTTCTTTTTCAACAGTCTATGTAGCAAAGTTATTGACCCTGATACTCTCGATAATTTGCAAAGAGAAGTGGTTGTTACCCTATGTCAGCTTGAGATGTATTTCCCTCCTTCGTTCTTTGATATCATGGTACATCTTGTTGTCCACTTGACTAGGGAAGTGAAAATTTTGGGACCAGTTTTCTTGCATTGGATGTATCCCTTTGAACGATACATGAGCATTTTTAAAGGTGATGTTTGAAACCGTTATCGGCCTGAAGGGAGTATTATTGAAGGTTATGTGGTGAGAGAGGTTATGGATTTTTGCAATGACTTTCTGAGTGGTAATACCGCTCCTGTTAATGACAAGAATATTGAGGAGGGCAAAGGAATTTTGGGATCACGGGTGAAAGTAATCAGCCGTGAGCAGTTGGAACAAGCTCACTTGTATATTTTACACAACATGGACAAAGTGAGTGTTTATAATGAGGAACATACCAATTTCATCAAGAGACAACATCCTCGAGCAAGTTCAATGTGGCTTGTTAGAGAGCATAATAAGACTTTTACTAAGTGCTTTGAAGATAAAGTCTTACATCAACTATCTCAAACACCATATGATATTACAGAAACTATCAAATGCCTCGCCTTTAAACCAAAACCGAATGTTATGTCTTATGAAGGGTTTGACATTAATGGGTTCACATATTACACAAAGCTCCAAGATGATAAGAGTGTCGTCCAAAACAGTGGGGTCACTCTTCAAGCGTCGACTATGTATTTTGCAAGTGCAAAGGATAAGAGCCCTCGTAAAGCTAAAATGTCATATTATGGTGTCATTGAAGACATATGGGAGTTTGATTACATAGATTTCAGAATTCCACTCTTTAAATGTAATTGGGTTGATAACACCAAAGGAGTTATAGTGGATGAATTGGGTTTCACTTTGGTGAACTTTGAAAAGATTGGAGAGAAGGGTGAACCATTCATATTGGCATCACAGGCGAAACAAATATTCTATATCGATGATCCTGCAAATGATAAATGGTCGGTTGTTCTTCATGGTAAACGACAGTTCATTGAAGATCCTATAGATGAAGAAGAGTACTATGATAAGTATGATGACTCCAGTCCATTCTCAGTTGGGTTGCCAACTCCACAAAATATTGAAGCTAATGATGACTTATATGTGTGCGGAGATCACAATGAAGGATTGTTAATTGATAAAAGATCACAATTTTAGAGACATGTATGTTAATATTTTTTTATTGAAGCTAAATGTTTGCTTTTTTAATACAAATGCTAATTCAGTGTGTTTATTTTTGTCAAATTTTAGGTTGATGATGCACATGTACCCACTGAAGCACTGGAGCAACTTGATGCACGGAGAGGGACATTCCAACTCGAGATATCGTCTACCGTTTCCTCCTCCTCCGCAGCAATATCCTCATCTCTGAATGTTTCTCGCAGGATTCTGAACCCCTTCCTTCCCTCTACTACATCGAAGCCATGCCGCAGTTGAACCCTTTCACCGAGCCCTACCCGACCAAGCAGGCGTCGCCTGAAGCACCACCGCCGTCATCATCTCCACCTCCAACGCAACCTGCTACACCAGTCCCGGTAGTTTATCACCGCACATGCCTTCCTCCCCAGTTCCTGCCGCTAGAGGCGCTCCCACAGCACCCCCATCCTTTCTTCCCACACAGATCCTTGATATGTCCTACATTTTATGCCAAACCCTGCGAGATGTACCCTCCGATACCCACTGAGCAACTGAGGGTCGACAACTTGGTAGGACAAGCAAACCCGCTACTCTATCCTCCATATCAACCGGGGTCGGCCGTTGAGGTGTACGACGCCTCCATGATGATCGGGAGACGACCACTTGCTGGTGGATTCCCATGGAGGCGTCGTACACCTCAACGGTCGACCCCAGTTGATATGGAGGATTGAGTAGCGGGTTCGCTTGTCCTACCAAGTTGTCAACCCTCAGTTGCTCGGTGGGTATCGGAGGGTACATCCCGCATGGTTTGGCATAAAACGTAGGACATATCAAGGATCTGTGTGGGAAGAAAGGATGGGGGTGCTGCGGGAGCGCCTCTAGCGGCAGGAACTGGGGAGGAAGGCATGTGGGGGTGATAAACTGCCAGGACTGGTGCAGCAAGTTGCGATGGAGGTGGAGACGACGACGGCGGTGGTGCTTTAGGCGACACTTTCTTGGCCGGGTAGGGCTCGGCGAAAGGGTTCAACTGTGGCATGGCTTCGATGTAGTAGAGGGATGGAAGGGATCAAAATCCTATGAGAAACGTTCAGAGATGAGGATATTTCTGCGGAGGAGGAAATGGAAGACGATATCTCGAGTTGGAATGTCCCTCTCCGCACAGGAGTCTGTGAGGGAATGGTAGTAGGCAGGTGAGGAACAACTGAGTTCATGCCAGGACATATATACTAAAGTAACATGATACACCGCCAGTCTATGGAGGGACCGAGGGAGATACTGGAGGAGAGTAACACCTGCCACTGTAACAAAACGCCACATAAGCCAAGAAGAAATAGGTGAGATCTTGTTTATACATCCATATACCTTGTGTCAAGTAAGTTTACTTTTTTAAAATTTTGTATGTTTCAATTTATAGTGCGCTACACAAGACAACGGCTGGGCATGCGCATACAATGTGATGCTATTTAAGCAGATGATTATCCGACATGCCGCATTGGATATTAATACCATACATGAGGTATTATATATAGTCTCATTAGTTAGTATGAAATATATCAATCTTATTTTTATATTATTACTTATATATATACATCATTCTCTTTGCAGGTGTTTAAAATTGACCACACTATAGGTAAACGCTTAAAAAATGTACATGCTCCATATACGATGGAAGAATTAAATGAAATAAGAGAAGAATGGGCAAAAGCCATACAAGTAGTGGTGATTGTAAGATATAATTGGGATGCTGAATGATATTTTGTAAATAAATATTTCTGAATGTTTATACAAGTCTGAATGTTTCTACATGTATTTGAATGTTTCTACATGTGTGAATGTGAGAATTGAATTGATGTCTGAATGTATCTACTTGTGTGAAAAAATATTTGTTGATTTTGCAGGTTTGTGGCCTGTTTGTAGGCTGATATCAATGGATGTCGTAAACCTGCAGTTTAGGAAACTGAACTACAGGTTCTCATCCTGCTGACCAGCCACAGCAGGCCTGCAAACTGATAAGAAAAAAAAAATTAAAGTATAGGCGTCGGTTATTTATAGAACACCGACGCCTAAGGGCATACAGCGTCACGTATTAGTATAAAGCCGACGCCTATAGTACTAAACACGGCTGTGCAGCGAAGCACGGCCGTGTCGTCTGGGAGTATGGCGTCGGTTGTTTAGTTGTTAACCGACGCCGAAAGTGTCCTAGGTGGTGCCCTTTTTTGTGGCGCGAACCCTATAGACGTCGGCCAACTATATATAACCGACGCCGAAGAGTTTGACCTTTAGCGTCGCCCACATAGGCGTCGCTTGAAAACCGTCGCCAAAGGGGGTTAAAAAACTGACGCCAAAGGCTGTTTCTGTAGTAGTGATTCATGTTTAACATTCTTAATTATATGATGGAATGATGGTGGAATAACCTCCTTACTATGATCATAACCTTGATATGTTAATTGGTGGTTATCATAGCCACATGGTTGATACTTTCTTATGCTAAAAATGTGCATTATGAATATGATGAGAGTTAATCATATCTAGATTCATTGCATGTTGATGTAATATAGGAATGTTCTTAATGTTAATATAACCATGCTATGATTGTTTATGAATATAACCTAGTTCATTAATGCAATATTGTGCTGATCTGGTGTATTATATATAAGTGATGTTGTTGAGCCTTGTTATAAGGCATGCAAAGATAATGATGATCTTACAGGGAATACTATGATGCTCTTAAAGACCCTTGGGCATGGTTGAACCCTGAATGAGGTGTAATCCTCTTGTGTTGATAAGGGTTAATACCATATGATATTGTGAAAAGGATTTATATCTTGTGATAGTATGATGGTCTTAATGACCTTTGGGCATGGTTGAGCCCTGAATGAGGTGTAATCCTCTTATGTTGATAAGGGTTGATACCCTGTGATATTGTGAAAAAGATTATTATCTTGTGATAGTATGATGACTAGTGTGGTCTCATGAATGAAAAGTGAATAGTACCATGTGATGATGAGATGAGAAATTATGTTTCACATTTTTTATATCTTTTCAAAGTTGTGATATTTATATGCTTGCTAGAAGTGAATTATGGTTTGTATGTCCACTTGTTTGATGCAACCTTAATTCACCCAATTGTCATAACTAATCAAGTGAAACTCTAATCATGTAGCGCCCTATTTCATAGATCCATCTGAGTGTCAGAATTTTCCAGATGGTGAAATGAGTATTCCTAAGGGAAACTCGGAGTGCATACTGTTGAGTATGTGGGGGTGGAAAGTTGAGGATATAGATTTGTCATCCACAATGCAGATTGTGGAGGATGTCTATGGTCATGCCTCATACATCTGATGTGATTGAGAATGGATGCGGTCGTGTCTCGGTGATTATATATGTGACAAGATTGGAGGACAACTGTGGTTGTACCTTAGATGGTAGGGTATGCGTACCCACCTCCTTTCACTAGTGTCGTGACCTGTACCAAGGATGGACTAGGTTGTTAGTAGCTTGACCTTATGTGTCGCTGTGGCGGACCCGTACTGACCGGGGGTGGAGAATATTTTAGGAGTCCGTCTCTTACTAGATCTTATATGGCACTGATTTTGACTTAGTAGTGGTCAGTTGGATTTGAGTGGTATCCTCAAATTCCTCAGAGCATAATAAAAGATGTAATACAGCCGCATAGCATATATGTTTAGGGTTATACATGACGCTTCACATTGGATGATAACCCTTATTTGTTCTCTTTACATAAAGATGATGCTTAGTGCAATTAAGAGATAGTAGATATATTTATGTTGTGGATATTCTTAAGATTGTAGATGTGTACATACATTAGCCATGATTATGTTGATACCTATACTACTACTATCGATTATAATCATGATGCTAGATATCTCATGTTGTTAGTTCTGTTTAGCATGCTAGCCATGCCTTTGTAACTATAGATGCATATACTAATGATCATGCTTATCCAAATAGTTGTGCTTATGGTGTTAGCTCTTTTTATGATGTTGATATGTTCAACCTATTAGACATGCTAATGTTGTTATCTATGCTTATGTGGCTAGACTTATTCATAACGATAGAGATGTTATCTTACTAGACTTGCTCATGATGCTAGATATGCATATGCTATTGAATTGCTTATGTTATCAACAAGATAAAGGATGATAACCTGGCTAATGATGATAGTTATTATCTGCTCCCTTGTGTATTTTGATAATCATCAGTGGTTCTGAGCTTATTTTTTATATCTGATTAATTTGCTTAACTATTTAATTACTTAAAAATGTTGTAATCAATAAACGTTGTTGGAGGTTATATCTCATGCTGGGATTGGGTCTCACCCTTGTGGTTCGCCACATTTTTTTTAGGTAATCAGAAGTGACAAAAACAAACATGTGGCAGCAAAGAGGAGATATAGTAATGAATCTTTGAGAAAGTTGATTAGATGTCTAGTGTGTCCTAGAGTCATCCTTGTACTCTCAGGTCCGGGTAGGAAAAGTTTGTATATGGTGTTTCAAATGAATCAGGATTTTGTTAGCATGTTAATTTTTATTTGTGTGACATATATGAATATTGTTCTCCTATGTATATATGTTGTGGCTAAGGCGATAGATCAATTTGTATCAAATTCATGGCATAGTATGGATATAATAAAGATTTTGGGATTTTATGCAAATGTTTATGAGCGGGTGCTGACGCTGAAATTGGTTTTAATTTACCCATATTTTTGGGTATGTGATTAATTAGTGATTGATTGTGTTTTATGTTTTGAGTAATCTCGTATAGTGTAATGGGTTCTCATAATACTCTTCAATGTTCAGTATAGTAGATTAATGTACTTATCAAGGCCATCAATATATTCATCTTTTATTATGCCATTGATCATTAGTTCACATGTTCCACTAAAAAACAATCACATATGTGTCTAGAATTGATTTTATCATCTCTAACTATTATAACTAATACCTCACCAATGTTTAAGAATTTCTGATGCCCAACCACTCTTATCTCATTATGTTTTAATTCCATAGCATGGTAACTTACGTCAAAATGACCATTCAATGAAATTGGTTCTATAAATCCTAGTTATGTTCTGGGGTTATAAGAATGATGTAACCCTCTCAAGGGCTTTCTTACAATTCAAAGTACATAAACTATAAACCGAATTCCATTTCCTCATAGTATAGGACATTCAACCTTTCTTGTTTTGATACTATGATAAGTGGTAAAGGATAATCTAGGAACATTTTGTCTTTATTCATAGCTAATCATTTTTCTAAAAAGTATTATGTACCAAGATAATCACAATATGACTATGACACTTTTAGGACTTATAGCACTAACATAGGTTGACATCTTTACACACTCATATTGCCAACATTTTCATGTGACTATCATTTTTAACCACTCGCTATCAACTCTTTTTTGTGGAATCTTGTGTTGAATGTCAAACACATATAAATCTAAAGATGACATATTCTATTTTCGAAAACATGAACCATTGGAAATAGATTGGTCATGCTATATGCATATTTATAACTAACTCTGGAACACTAAAGCACATAGATACCCAACTCTAATGGATAGTTCAACTTCTAGCATCAAACTAGATATCTCCATCATTATATACTACACTTTCACTCATTTCTACTATGACAACAAGTACCAACTATTTTCTAAATCTAGATCATGTACTTTTGACTAGGTAATATATGAACATAGCACTTTGCTTAGTGGCCATCTACATTTTTTCTCGTATACCATATTGCTACACCGGTTAGTACACATGCAGATCAACAATGAATTATCATAACTCATGCAATTAAATGGGTATTACATGAACATGGGTATACTATTATCTAATAATCAATCATAGTAAACTTAAATATATTGAATCTCAAATTAGTTCTTACAAAAGTAAAACAAAAGTCAAAAACATGGCATGATGGTCTTGTTTTGAAATTCTAAATAATGAAATTTGTATCTCAAATAGTAGGGATCTTCATAGAGTTAAGAACCCACCAAATCAAGTCTTTTGGATCCTTGTACTGAAGTCTTTGACTCAAAGTCTTCTCTACTCCTAACATGTGGACATACTTTCCTCAACTTTGTTGCAAAAATGTACGTTAGTAAGTGGCGTGAGAATTATTTAACTAGTATAATACTAAAATGATAGAAAACAACATGTTCTTCTTATACGTTATACATGCAGAGTTTACATGAAAATCCATAGAAAATCCTAAATTCATAAATCATGAATATTTCATTGCATTAATCTTTCTTAAATTTGGGATTCTATCTTTCTACTTATCTCTTACTAGAGACATATACTTTGGTAGTTGGGCCTCATGACCTATACTTGGGTGTATGGGTCATATATTTTGAGTTGGCCTACACTCTTTAGTTGGGTCTAAACCAATGAAGAAACATTGTAATCTAATAACATCTTAATAAAATTTTATCGTGCAACATGAATCATAATCATTATTAAGAAACCTTAAATGAGTTTCTTTACTTGAGGTCTTAAAGAACTTGGATTCATGAAATCATATTATCATAAAACTATTGTGCAATTTCACTGATATTAATGGACATGCAATCATATTAAAGAAAGACAACATTGAATCCACAAGGAATGGCACACTTACATTGCCAAGTAAACTATATGTTAAACCTCTTGATTGTGATCAAACCATAAATCACCAAAGTGACACTTTTGATATTAGTTTTTCTATGAAACATCATCACAACCATAATATTAGGTTTCTAAATTGCTAGGGTTTTGTCTATGTAAATTATTGCTTGAAAACCAAAAAATCAAGTTTCCCATAAAAAAATCATTTATAGAAGACTTTAAAATTTATCCTTGTCTGAACAATTGATTTAGTATATACTCAAAATGATTTATACCAGTTGTTGGTTTATATGGGACATTTAACATCCTTTTTTGGTTCATAGGATGTTGCCACATGCCCTTGAAGAGGGGCACAGACTCAATAGTTATCTCCTATGGTCATGTGGATCCCATCGAGGATCCACATTACCTTAAACCGATAGAGTTGTTCCGCTTTCTTCCTTTCCCCATTCTTTGTTTTTATAAGCAATGGCGTTGGCTCCATGTCAAACTCTTCAAATGTCTAAGGATAAAGTCTTGAATCTTCCTTCACATCACTAGCAAAATGTTGAGATCTATCATTTGATGTCTAGAGATTGTAGTGGCGCGATCTCTAGCCCAATGATTATGCAAATGAAAAACACCTACTGGAGCATCTCATGCTTATATGGCTTTGTTATCCCATGAAAATAGAGTACCACTTCCTCTATCAACTGCAACTAGAAGTCTCAGTTCTCTTGGACACTGGGGTCCCTAAAAAGGGCATCCAATTTATCCTCTAAGGTTGTTCATCAAATATAGTGATGCCTATGAGGCTTTTCCCATGGTCTAGTAATCTTCAGCTTCTTAGTAGGATGTTGGTATCTTACATGGGTCCTACTTCCTCCCTGTCACTTTGAGTTGGAAGTTGAAACACTCACAAGGGCTATTTGGGCCCCAATAGCCAGGAAAGGAGACTGCCTTAGCCTAAAAATACTTTCACTCACTTCATTGTGAACTGGGAGTGATGTAAGACAAGTTGCATTTCTTAAGGTTAAGTATGACTCTAGAGTGGTTCATCAACCTGAAAATTTGGGTTGGTTGCTTATACAACTATGGAGAGTAACCTATATCACTAAAATGATATGAGATTTTCTTGCTACCAAAAACAAATTTGTCTCTTACTTCCTTAGTTGGTGTTGATGAAGTAGATGGTCATTTGAAGGTTAAATTGTCATTTTAATTTGGAATAGATCTATATTCATTTTTGTCCTACACTAATATAGATATCCACTCAGTTATTTTAAGTGATCAAACAATATGTAAACTCATTTGATCTTTTATATTAATATAGTATATTTCAATCCTCTAAAAGTTCCCAACCAAATCATTTGCCAATTGACAAGTAAAAGTTCTTGAAGCTGATTAAAACAACAAACTTGTTGGTAAAGTTCCTCCAAAAACTCCCATAGAACTATGGACGTAAAGTTTATCATATGAACTTCAAATATGTCCAAGGTCATGTATACATATAAACAATATCAACTAGCATATATATTCATATTTAATACCTAATATTGTATATAGTAAGTCATTAGCTTGTTAGACGTAGTGATCCAATAAACTTCTATCGGGCTCAAACTTAGTGCGGAACTAACAAATTGGCCATTCTCAATACTTTGAAGTTTTAATTGGAATCTAGTAGCAATAAATAATTTTACGTGTACATAAATGTATAGATTTGAAATCCTAGAGAAGATATACAGGAGCCATTTGGTGGTGGATGAATGCTACAAAATTCCCATAAAAGTTGGAAACCTAGCTTCCTTCTTGATTACTTAATTTCATCGCTTAGATTAACCATATAAGCATGTTTCAATGCCATTGGTTTATTAATACGTGTACCTGTTTTATTAGTTTTTGTGTGCAATGCTATGTAAAGTGTACCAACGTCTTAGGGCTTTAGAAGCATACACAATGAGATATTAATTACATAACTGTCTACAACCTTCACTGTAAGGCCATGATGTACATCCGAATGCTTTAAGTTCATTTTGAGCACCGAGGAGCACAAATTTTCTTAGAGTGAGTGACATACTTAACCCATAAGTTTGATTCTAAGATATGTTCTACACTGCCCCTTTGAAAACGAGCCTCGTAACTGAAGCTATTGTTAGTTAGGGTTTCTTATCTTGGTTGGATGGAGTTGGAGTGCAATGCATACCTCACAGAACACAAGGTTTAAATCCTTATGAAACATGTTTTTGTTAGAGCAAAATAAAGTCGTACCGTCATGTTTTCTCTCATTAGATATCTTGGTGGAGAATTATAGCATATTTACGTTTCGAGAAACATACAAAAATTGTGCCGTCTTGTTGCACACTAACGGCGTCCCTCTTGGGTATGTGATATTTTCTTAGAAGGGACCTGACAACGAGCTTAAAATGGTGAGTTTTCTTAAAACTCCCTATCGAACTGCCTCCTATCTCGGTGTTTCATTGCAATGCTTTTGTTCATCATCTAAAAGCTAGCTGCGACTGCTGAATTGCAAGGTTTGCAGTATGTCTATATAGCTCGACAGATGGTAGAGCTCAGTTCAGGTTGCACGGTCGGGTACTAATTCTCATCATTTCTGCGTCCCGAGGTTTATTCTGATTATATAAGATCGATGGTGCATCACGAGATTTTCCAGTTCAAGGGGTACAAAAGTACAAAGCAGATGAAAACACAAAATTTGTTGTTTGAAAGAACATTAAATGGCAACTTCCACAGTACAGCAGGATGTAAAACACAAACCAATTACTGAGTCTAAATCTTCTGTACCCATTGTCTGTCCCAACTTCTGTCCCACAACATCAGATCCATTGGTTTGTGGGCTCCACAACAAAGTATACGGTTGGGATGTACGGGACACATTGTCCCGGGCACAGAAGATGTGAAACCCCCAATTACTACATGTACTACATGTAGAATCAACTCTCTCCAAAACATCTATATCTAATAGAAACTGAAACGCAGAAATTAAACATGTAATTTACAAACACCGGGACAAAAACTTACACGAATTTCAGTCTGAAACAGAGACCGTTATACTCAGCAGTATATATATATTCCATGTTCTTCCAGAAAATATGGAAAAGGCAGTAGGTTAAAGAAGATATGCAAAAGACGATAGCTTATGTGCTGCCTAGGTCCGCTTTCCAGCGAGCTTAATTTCCCGGTAACTTATGATGCCCTACTCCTCCATTGCTGTTACCGGGGTTTGTCGGAGGATAGCTCAATGCAAGTTCGTAGCTCATAGTCGAAGATGCTGTTTTGCTCGGCATACTCCTGGATTTAGAACTTACAGAGGCCGTCGGTCTTGCAGAAGCAGAATCCATGAGCTGAGATAGCAGCCCGCTGCCGATGATCATCAGCACCAGTATTGGCATAAGAGCGCCACCATATTTGGAAGGAGCCATGTCTGTGATTGAAAATTGAATAAACTAACCTTTGTAGAAATGAATAAAGTACGATAATCAATAAAATCCTTTCAGAAGATATAGTTGCTCGAAGTGTGGACTTCTGCTCCTAGGGCAATACCTGAAGGAGTGTTTGAGGATGGATCATTAATCTCCCCAGGTTCTTATATACAAGAGATTGTCAATACCAGTGGCTCGCGCTCTTAGTGATAACCGTGCAATAAGGGGTCCAGCTCCAGCATATAGCTCGGTCTGCACCAAGCGCAAAAGCTTTTATATACAAATGGCCCTTTCTTTACAGCTTGTATGCAACCTGAACATGGTTTTTCTTTATTCCCGTGCTTTATGTTGAATAGCTAGCTCTTCATATGGTATCATATCGGAAAGTCTATGTTGTGTATATATTTATGTCGGACTACGATGTATAATTTGCATGCTACTTTTACAAATTAAGAAATAATGGTAGTTTGTAATCGACTTCTACTAGATGCAACCCCTCACATAGAGGAGGCCTATCACAACCTTCTCATCTTCTGACGGTAACCTTTCGTTCTCACTTCAATATGAACAAACGATCTCCTTCTTGAGATATTCGCATACCACAAGTAAAGGTCATGACTTATTCGTTTATCTAATCGAACATGGTATCATAAAAAAATCTCATCGCATGACATTGATTTCATGACATGAATAGGATATGATTCGTTTTATTCCTTTGAAGAGCTTCTTATTTCATTGACCATTGTTTGGAAAAAAAAAATATGACAATTCTAATCATCATATCACCAATGGGATTTGAACTCACAACCTCAATGTTACAAAAAAATTAATTCGACCAACTGCGATACCACTATTTGTCTATCAGGTTGGCAATATAATGTTAACTTTTTTTTAGTAATAGACGGAGCTTAAAAAAAAGCCCCGTCTACTTTATAAAAGGGTCAAATCGGCCAGAGCTACATTGGTAAAAGTTGAAGGAATAGAATGCGCGAAAGAGAATTCTTGGTTACTAGAACTAGTCACTGCCGCAATTTTGTGTGCAACACGATTTGCTTTCCTACTGACGAAAGAAATACTGAAAGAAATAAATGAAAGACTAAGATATTTGATATCTTTGAGGATGACACCTAGTTGGTTTCGCCTCAGAGTAGCAACATGGAACATCTGCCATAGGACCTCCGAGTCCGCCTCCACAACAAAGCGAAGAAAATCCTGATCATGACTAGCAACCAGTCCAGCTCTAAGCACTAGTGCTTCGACCATGGTTGTGTCAACTACATGATCTAGAGCTTCTCATTCGACCCTCCTGATATCACTTGTGTGATCCGTCCAAACCAAGTCGATGCCCGAGCTTCCTCCTTCCCTCCAAGCTAAGTCTGTGTTCAGTGGGATCTGTCCCACCTTGGGCGGTCGCCACCTACTGCCTCGATCCCACAAGGTCATGGTCTGTCTAGTAGAGCCTGATGCTTGAATGGTGTGCCTCTGGTGAGCATTCATGATAGCTATCCTTGCTTTATGTAGGAATCGAATGCCCTCTCCTCTCCCTCAAAGATTCTCCTATTCATGTGGTTTCAAATCGTCCACAATGAGTCAATGATGAAGTCCATCTCGTCCTCCTTCCAGGTGTTGAGTAGTCGTACAGTTCCTTCACTAGGGTGAAGATGAGCTACTGGTCAGACTTCATCTGGAAGTGCAGTCAAGCCATGTCACTATAAGTCCCAAGCATGGATGTGCTCAAATAAATGTGTGTGGTAGATGCCTTGCCATTGTGGCACAAGGTGCATACTCCATCTGGGTGCCAAAACATGTCATGCAGTCTTTAGATGGTAGCCAGACTCCCTGCACACACCCTCCTGAGAAAGTGAGAAGCTTTTGGTGGCCATCCTCTCCTCCAGATCACATTTGAAGTGTTGCCCCCCCCCCCTGATTCAGATGGTATACAATTTCTCTAGCATTGAGTATCCCAAGCCAGTACCCCATTTAGATAGTGTATAAGATCCTTCCTTTCTAGGCCACCAGAGCCTATTGTCCTCCCCAAAGAAGAAGCCCAAGACAACTAATTTGATTGTTAGGCTCTCCTATTGCAAAAATATGACATAGATAATGTGTGCGCCCCTTTTACCTCCCCCTTGTTGCATGATATCTCAGATAAGATCGATGTGATCTTGCTCTTGAGTTTGATGGTCAGAAAATAATCAAATCTCATGTTGGAGCCAATTGTCTTCCCACAAGTATATTTGCTCGACATTTCCTACTACCCACTGTAACCATTAAAAAAAAGGGACTTGGAGTTCCATATGCTTCGCGAGGTACAACTCGAATTGTGTCCTCTACTCACATCCAAAATAGAAGAGCTTGTGAAGTATCTCACCTTAAGAACCCAAAAGACCAATGTGTCTTGTATGGTGTAAAGTCTCCAAATCTGTTTGGCCAGTAGCACCTGATTGAAAGTATGAATATCTGTGAATCCCATCCCCCCTTATTGTTTTGGTTTGCACAATTGACTCCAACTAATTCACAAGAGCTTCTATTCCCCTTCATTCACCCCCACTTAAATCTTGCTATGGTACTATTGATTGTATATATCATGCACACTGGTAGTTGGAAAACACTCATGATATAATTAGGGATTGATTGCACCAAAACCTTAATGAGGACCTCCTTGCCTAGTTTGGAAAGTAGTTTCTCCTTCCAGTCTTAAAGTTTCTTCACAATGCACTCTTGGATAAAGCTAAAGACTTGTTTTTAGATCTCCCCACCGTTGTGGGAAGGCCTAGATACTTTTCATGTCTGTATACTTTAGCCACATTCAACAATATATTGATCTCCTCGCTTTGTGGATATCAAACACCCTTGTAGAACACCATGACATAGATAGTTTGATTTGTTTTCCTGATGCTTGTTCATATTGGCTGATGACTTTATCTACCTTCAAGCATTCAGTCTTTGTGGCCCTAGAAAAGATGATGCTATCATCTGTTAAGAATAAGTGAGATATGCACGGGGCATGTCTACTCACTGTAATTCCATGTATGAGGTTATTTTCAACTTCTAAATTTATGCACATAGAAAAAGAGCATAAAGAATGAAGAGATAGGCTGAGAGAGGGTCTCCATGTCATAGGCATCGAAAAGGGTTGATAGTCATGGTCCTGTCTCTATTCACAAAAGAACATGACTCACTGACGAAGTGCATGGATAGATATTTCTCCTTCACTTTTCTCCAAACCCTAGTTTTTCCTAGACATGATCACTAAAGCACCACTCAAACTCTATCATAGGCCTTTGACATATCCAGTTTCAGCACCATGTGGCCTTTCTTTTTCCCTTTTCCCCCTTTTGTAGTGTGGAACATTTCATATGATATAAGGGAATTATCTTTTATTAGTCTTACTGGGATAAAGTCACTCTAATTCTAAAAAACAATATCAGTCATGAGTGGTTTCAGTATATTCGCCACAACTTTGGAAGCAATTTCCTACAACACATTATAGAGGCTAATAGGTATGTATTCAGCTAGATCAAATAGATTCTAAGTATTTGAAATCATGACTACCAACCTAGATTTGACCTCTTCAATGTCCATATGGCCTTTCCACCACCCTTTGATGTAGTTGCCCACATACTTCCCAACTACATGCTAGAAATTTTTAGAAAAAAATCACCTTCATACCATTCAGGCACGGTGATAAGTAAGATCATCTTCTAGGTGTTCATTTTTTGCAGGCGAGCTTCTAGGTGTTCTTGATTGATTGTATTAATTTAATTTTTTATTCCTACAGTTGCATTTTCAAACCCAGAGGGATTTCTCATCTAAAAATGACCCTCAATGAAACAAAGGACCACCTCTTTAATGTCTACTTTATTCTCCTTCCATACTCCTTCCTTGTCATTTATACCTACAACTTTGTTTATTTTTCTCCTAGCAGAGGCTTTGTAATGGATGTATGTTGTGTTCTTGTCACTTTCTTTCATCTCGTTAACTCTGTATGTAGCACACCAATAGGCTTCATTATATCTATTCCAATATTTAAATTGTTTTGTGATGTTTGAGCATGTATGAAGAACCACTCTGTCAGGGGGGTTGTTGTGTGGCCTCGTGTCTCCCCTAAACACTGTGGCAATTAGGGTTTCATGGTGTCCGCTCTCCCTCACCTGAGTGGGTACTTCTTCTCTTGTAGGTACAATGGTGGTGTTGCTTCTCCTGGTCCTATCTCCAGTGATGGCGGCATAACTTGCTGATAGGTGCACAAAGATCTAACTCACAGCAAATGCAGAAGACTTGATAGAAATCTCAAACAAAGACACCATTGAAGGGGAGGAACATGTCAAGCTTGCTCTAATCACTCACCTTCTGAAACACTAGTCATACAACTTATGGGTGATGAAGAGGACTCTAACCCAAGCCTAGGCCCTCTCAAAAAAGGTGTTGTTCAAGAAATTGGAGGCGGGGGCTTTTGTCATACATTTTTTCATTACAAAGAAATGAAGAAGGTCATTGAAGGAGAATACTAGAACTTTGAGAATAAACTGTTGCACTTCAAGGAGATTGATAGTGATGAACAACCTGGGAAGATCATCCTAAATTATAGTGCTTTTGGGTAAGTGTCTATGGACTCCCACTAGGGTTTCAATCAGAGGTTGCAGTCAAACCATAGCAAGCAGACTGGGGGAGATCATCCAAATAGACAATGATGATCTAGGGTAGGAGGCTTCCACTAAAATCTGCGTCCGTCTAGACGTATCAAAACCTTTGAAAATAATTCTTAGAATCTAAAACAAGGAAAAGAAATTAGTGGAAGTGGAAGTGAAATATAATCACCTCTCTCTCCTCTTTTATCTTTGTGGACTTTTGGGACACCTTGATCTAGATTGCCTAGAGCACATAAAGGAAGAAGAGACTTGAGAGACAGTGGGGAGACATGGGGTTGAGTTTTCTAGAGCGATGATCTAGGGTAAGAGGCATCCAAAAGAATTCATATATTGTTTTTGAAGAAATAATATAATGTTAACTTATCAAGCCATGTGTACTAGTACATTTTTGACATCTAGTGTCACTTTTTTTAATGCCAGTTTTAAAAGAAAACTGACACTACAAGCCTATATTGTCGGTTGGTAAAGAACAAATGTCACTATTAGTCAAGTCTTGCTAATTGGAAAAAAGTATGAATACCACTTTTATTATAATGTCAGTTTCTTGAGATACAACTGACACCACTAACATACCGCAAAATTCAATTTTCTGGGGGGGGGCATTTGATATAGATATTTAGCATTAGTGGTATAAAAACTGATGATGTATCCCTTTACGTGAATTAAATTTGGCCTCCAAAAAGCCTGTCATCGGCTACTCTCTATAAAAACTAACGTCATAAGTCACGTCCACCGTGAAAACTTTTACCCTCAAAAATCATATAGTGTAGTTTTCTTCTTAAGGAATGGATGACAAAATCCTTCCCGCCACATGCCTCGTGAAATATATTTTCCTCTCAAAATAGGTTATGTCATTGGTTTCTTTCTAAAAATCAATGACAAAGGTTTTAGTGAGGTTGGCATTTTTAACAGGGACAAGTGCATATTTTTTCAGTCTCTGATTAGAAATTGACAACATAGAGTGAATTATGTCGTCGATCTTATGGAATAACTAAATACATAGGTCCTAGTGAGGTTGGTGTTTTGAATAGGGATAAGTATATACATCAACAGTTTCTAACCAATGGCAGAGTTGAACTTTTATCGTCAATTTTGTTGAATGAACTGACGACTAACTTCTTCGTGAGATTGACATTTTTTATTAGGGATAAAGGACATATGTCGATGGTTTCTAAGTGTCTAACCAATGATAGAGTTGGACTTTAGTCGTCAATTTTTCCGAGTTAACCAACAACTAAGTTGCTATAGTCTATTTTATTATATCAATCAACAACTAGATACTACTTAACATCACCCATGAAACTTCTTCCCCCATTTTCTGTTTCATCATGTGTGATCTATTTCCTTTACTCACAACGATGATGACCTAGCTACTTCCAACCATCACTGCTTCCAGCCTTTGATTCTACCTCCATTGCAGCCATCGACATTGCCTCCATTGCAACCATCACTATTTCCACTTCCTCTTATCACTTCTATCTATGGCACCTCTACCAACTTCTACTTCTCTCCTCCCATTCCCCTATTCTCTACTCCTTCTTGGAACTACTAGGGTAGCCATTCACAACCACCAACACAACCAGATGTAGCTACTAGTGCAGCCAGCCACAGACACCAACACAGCCAGGCACCTCTCCACCATCGCCAACTGCCAACGTAGCTACTAGCCATTGTTGTTACATCTACTTTTGCTTTTTCCTATCGATGTCGACCGCCAATTGTACTCTGCCCGTATTTCTAGCACTCCCCTACCGTGGAAGGTCCTTCTTCTCCTTTCTACATAGTTATAACTATTTGTTGCGAGTATTACTTTATAATTGTTTGTTGAATGTATTGTTGTATAATTTTTTTAATTAACTTGATATGATTTACACATCAATATAATTTTACTTAAATTGATATGAATTGTACTGGGGTTTTAATTTGGCTTCCCTATTCAATTTAATGTTTTATATAAACTCATCTAAGAATTATGTATAATGAATTGATATGAATAACCTAAATTAGCTAAAATATATATTTAAAATTGTTGTATTTGCCTAAATTTTAAATTGTAAATCTTGATTTAGACATATGTCTTAGTGGTCTAGAAACCCATTTAATATTTACTCATTAGGAGAAAATCTTAGATATTCCCTAGTTTGGCTCTATTCTTGAGCACTTAGTCTCACTTAGGATGTAAGTTTATAATGCATTTTCATTTTTAATGTTGTTTCATCAGTTCTTCCCCATTTGTTCTCTAGGTACATACGTAGGTGGGTATTTGCCCAAATACATTAGTATTCTTGAAAAATTGTGCGGAATTCTTGACAAAATATTATTAAATATTGGATAAGAATTATACACTTACTAATGAGATGAAGTGTTCAAGAATATTATAGGTGGTACACATTCATTGCGAAATCCTAAACCCTAAATGATACATGCTAATCTCTAAACCCTAATCTTTATATACATGATTTAATAGTCATTTACTATGTGATAATAGAATGATTGATCATGGATGTCCATTCCAAATTTGTGCACTCCAGAGTTTATTACTGGCTTGATCAGTTTATAAAATTTGAGAAGGATCATAGAAAATGACATGGAGATAGGTTCTATTGTCCATGTAGTAATTATAGTAACAACCTAAAAGTGGACATTGTTGACAAAATCAAATGTCATACCATGTGCAATAGGATTGTAAAGGGCTATACATCATGGTTCTAGCATGAAGAGATTCCTACTATGAGATCATTAGATGTCAATAGTAGTATTTGTATTGAAGAAGAAATTGTCGACAATGTTGATGTGAACAGACCGATTTTGATGGGCATGGTTGATGTGATGTTATATAGTTGTGGGGTAAATCTTATGGATCTGCCTTCCTTATTCATAGGCATTATGCATGATGGCGAGAGACTACTCTACTTAGGTTGTACTAAGTTTATGAAGTTGAGCATTGTGTCGAGATTGTATACTCTAAAGGCTAACAATAGATGCAAAAATAAATGCTTCACGTCTCTGTTGTCTTTATTGAATGAAAATCTCATTAAAGGAAATGAGCTGCCAATATCAATATATGAAAAAATGAAAATATTGTGCCCAATAGGAATGGAGGCTAAGATGATACATGCGTGACTGAATGATTATGTTTTATTTCAAAAGGACTATGTCAATTTAAAAGACTATCTAAAATTTGGGGCATCAAGGTACATAATGATGACTTTGGGTGAGGCTAAAATTGGCCCTCCTGCCAAAGTGATGTGGTTTCTACCTATATTACCATAGTTCAATGTTGGTTTGCCAATATCATGGATAGATAGAATTTATGTTGGCATGTAGAGATAAAGAAGAACAATGATGGTATTCTACAACATGTGTTTCATTCCCTTCAATGAAAGAACATTGATTTATTATATCTTGAATTTTGTGAAGAAGTCAATAATATAAAAGTTGGGATTTTTACTGTTGGTATGAATCCATATGGAACAAGAAGCACCTAACATAGCACTTGTCATGTTTTGATTGTTATATATAATATTCCTCCCTAATTGTGTATGAAAAATAAGTATGTCATACTAAGCTTGGTTATATCGAGCCCCAAACAACTTGGCAATGATATTGATGTCTTTCTTGGAACTCTGATTTACAACTTAAATATACTTTAGGGAGAAGGTGTGATGACCTAAGATGTTTTCCTAGAGACATCGTTCGTTTGCATTCTATTTTGTTTTGCACTATTAATGACTTTCCAGCATATGGGAATTTGTCTCAATACAGCATAAATGGATCCAAAGCATGCCCTATATGTCAGGATAACACAAATTCAAGATGAACAAAACATGGTGGCTGGACTGTATATCTTTATTGTCAAACGTTTCTTCCAAAAGTGCATCCTTACAAAAGGTTGCACAAAGCATTGAATGGCTCAAGTGAGGAACAAAGTGCTCCTAAACCTATATTAGGGGTTGATATTTATGAAAGAGTAAAAGACTTTGTCAATGCATTTCAGAAGAGATCATAATGTATAACTCTCACATAGAGTGACACATCTTTATTCAACAAGGCGTCAATATTGTGAGATCTTCCTTATTGGAGTGTTTTTGCTGTTAGGCATTGTATCAATGTCATGCATGTCGATAAAAATGTATGTCATAGCACCATTGGTACTTTATTGGATATACCAGGTAATACTAAAGATGGAACCAAGTCCACTATGGACCTACACTAAATGGGTATAAGGAATGATCAAAAAATAGATTTAACTCTTTCTTGCTACTCATTTTCTAGATAGAAGAAGACAACATTTTGTGAGTGCGTGCTTAATGTTAAGGTACTAGAGGGATACTCTTCCAATATCTATAAATTAGTATCAATAATAGATATGAAGGTTATAGGTATAAAATCTCTTGATTGTCACACTATAATCCAAAAAATAGTGCCCATAGCTATTTGATATATATTGCCAAAGCATGTAACGTTTGCAATCACCATGCTTTCTTTCTTCTTCAACACTCTATGTAGTATAGTTATTGATCCTGAGAATCCTTATAAGTTGTAAATAGAAGTGGTTGTTCCCATGTGCTGTCTTGAGATGTATGTTCCTCCTTCATTTTTGACATCGTGGGAAATCTTGTCCATTTGACTAAGGAAGTGAAAATGTTGGATCTGATTTTCTTGCATTAGATGTATCCTTTTGAACGTTACATGATTATTTTTAAAGGTGGTTTTAAAAATCGTTATTAGCATGAAGGGACTACTATTGAGGGTTATGTGTCTAGGGATATTATGGACTTTTGTGATGATTTTTTGAGTTGTAATGAAACTCCTTCCAATGCAAACAATATTAGTGCTTATTTAGGAAAAGGGACCTTAGGAGCACAAGTGAAAGTAATTAGTCATGAGTTATGGGAACAAGAACACTTGTATTTTTACACAAAATTGACAAAGTGGGTATATATATCACTAAATATGCCAATTTTATCAAGACAAAATATCCTATAGGTAGTTCAATGTGGCTTTTTACAGAGCATGTCAGGAAATTTATTAGGTGGTTTTTAAGATAAAGTCTTCAATGAACTATCTCAAATACCAAATAATGTTTTTGAACATATCAAATGACACACCTTTAGACCAAAATGAATGTTATATCTTATGAAGCATTTGGCATAAAATAATTTTCATATTACACACAATTTTAAGATGATAGGAGTGTCATCCAAAACAATGGGGTCATTCTTCAGGCATTTTCATTGTATTTTTCTAGAGTGAAGGATGCAAGACCATTTGAAGCTAAAATGTCTTAATACGGTGTCATTGAAGACATATGGGAGTTTGGATACACAAATTTTAGAGTTATCTTCTTGCGGTGTAAGATAATAAAAAAGGAGATGTAGTGGATGAGTTGGCTATCACATTTGTCAATTTTGAAAAAAATAGGGTGAAGGGTGAACCATTCATAATGTCATCACAGGAGAAGCAGGTATCCTAGATTGATGATCCTACATATGAAAAATAATTTTGTGTTCTTCATGAGGAAAGCCAGTTTGCTGGAGATCCTATAGATGTAGAAGAGTAATGTGACAAGTATGATGACTCCATTCTCAATTGGCTTGCCAAGTGTAAATGTTGAAGCTAACATTGATGAATATACACATGGAGATCACATAGAAGGAATATTAATTGATCAATGATCCAACCAATACTAGAGGCATGCATTTACCTTTTTGTATGCTACATGTGAATTTTACATTCTTTGTTATAGTTATGTATGTTCCATATGTTACAGGTGCATTTTACATTTTCAATCATTTATATATAGTTCTATGACTGTTCTCAACATGAGACTTTTAAATGTCATTTGACTATGATGATGAGCACTGTCAAGATGATCATCGTGAGGATGTGCACCATGAGGATGAGTCTGGTGTAAGTTGAATTTTTTTATTACATAGATGTTCATTTTGCATTCTCAATTATAGGTATATAAGTTACAATTTTATCACTTATATGTGTTTCTTGATTATTTTAGGATAAGAACCTGAGAATGTGCACCCTAAGGATCATGTTGGTTTGTTGAGGAGTGGTGTTATCGTGCACATAAAATAGGCATGACTTTGATGAACAAGTTAGTAGAATAAATGGGTAAAGGTCCAAAGTTGGCCATTCGTTTTGATGAAACATGAAATCAAATTGGGGAAGCAGTGTGTTTGTGTGGCCTAAAGCTAGAGTTATCAATGAGAGTTACAATAAATTTACATTTCATCTAGATTTGTGATTCTTTTTTTTATTTTTTATATAATTGGCAACTAATCTGATAATAAATACAAATCATAGTACCTAAGATGCCTGCTACAATTTCTCCTCTAGTTCCTCGTCAATTATCTGCTTGGATAGAAAATGACTTATTCAAATTGCTAGGTCCTAAGTATTGGGGGTTGGCACTATGGTGATACAATTTAGAAGAAGGGTCGACTATGATGGTCTATATCTAGGAGGACATTGTAGGTCAAGATCACGACAATAGTGTATTCTTGAAAAATATTGTGGAGCTATTTACTTATGATTTTTTTAATAGAATTGTGATAGAATGGTAGAAATGGTGTGGTCTTATGGATAAATACCTCATTCTATATATGTGATAATAGAAATTGATTTGTTTTCTTATATATTAATAGATACATTTTTTTTTTGCATCTCTTCATATACGGTGTGTGTATATTTCACAGTAACCAATGTGGCATTTCTAGTTCCATCATTGATTACATGTGTAGATAGAGACCCAACATCTTTTACTGATACTGCTCTAACACATTTACGTTTTTTTATACTATGGGAAAGAATGTGACTATAGCTCCTTTCAATGTTAAGTAAGTTTCAACCACTTTGATTATAACTTTGACTTGTGAATTATAATTCAATGTGGAATTTGAGTTTTCTTTTGTGTGTCTTCTTTTCACTCAGGAATAAGCATTGGAATTGTTGGTAATTGTCCCTGGGACACTATCTGCATATTATCTAGATCCTTCAGGTAACAAAATAGAGAGTAGGGGACACACAATAAAAATGGCATTAGTAGCGTAAGTAAATTTTCTTATCTGTCTAGATATATTAATGTCTACATTATTACATGACTTTTTAATAATTCAATTAAATGTATTACTTTAACTTATAGGAGTATAAATGCATTCAAATAGGTTGGTAGAAAGATAGATAAAAAATAAATTACTAACCTGGAAGAATGTTGCGGTAGTTTTCTTATTCCAATGCATATATACATCAACTTTACTTACTTTTATTTATTAACATTTTGCAAGACTATATATTTATAGTTCCCTGTATAAGATAATAATTTGGCATGTGGATACTAAGTGATGTTACATCTGGACTTGATCTTCAAACAACCATCATAAGGAATTTATTGTATACAAAAGATAATCTATATAGGCTTGATCATTATAAGCAAATACTCTCATTTGATAATATAAAAAAAATCAAATTAGAGTCTTGAATTATGTCTTCATCTATGATGTTGTTTGATAAGACAATCTCCTACACAAAGGAAAAGTTGGATGAGATATGAGAAGAGTGGGCATAGTCCTTCATTAAGGAAATCAATTTTGCATTTAATTGATATCAAATATGAGTTTTCTAAACTTTGATATCATTATTTCTACACACATTTGATGATTGTGACTTTTTGCAACTTTCAATTTGATGCAAGTGAATTGTTGGTGCATATATGAATGATATGTGTATATATGCATATGTGTGTGAACGAATGTGAAAGGTAATGAATACAATGAGAATTTCATTTGTACATGTGTTGAGAATGGGATTTGATAATGGAATTAAATGTGAATTTTCTCAATTGTGTATGTGAATGAGAATGGACTAAGTGCTGATGAGAATGGAAATTTATGTGTGTGAATGAATTGTGTGGATGTGGACTGTAGTATGTGTTCAGTATTGTAGGTTTTGTAGATATGCTGGCTTATTGTTAAGCTAAATATAGGATGGAACATGTAGTTCTAATAAACTATAGGTTCAGAAAAATATGGACAACAAGTATGTATACCTTCTATTAAAAAAATCATTAAAAATCATTCAAGCGATGTCAGTTGTTATAAAAAACTAATGCTATAAATTTGCATTGTCAGTTTTCCGTAAAAAATCGATGCCACAATTGTCCTTATCAGCTAAAATTTTTAAAGATAAGGAAGTACATTGCCAATTGTTTGAGAGAAACAGATGGTTAATGATTTTCTAATATCACTCTATGTCGTCAATTTCTTTGAATAGAGTTGACGACTCAAATATATGTCATGGGTTCCTTACTATTGAGCTGACGATTTTAAATGCAAAACAATATTATAATTACTGTTTATATCACTATGTCTCGTAGGATTCTTTTTATATTGCAACCGACACTGACTTTGTGTTATCAATTTTGGCTTACTCTATAAACTGATGCAGAAGGCCCTTAGTTGTAGTGTCACCCACTTAGGTATCTGTATAAAACTGATTCCATATGTCTAAATTTAACTGACTCAATAGATGGAATGTGCACTAGAGTAAGCAACAATCAAGTCATTTTACAACTTGATAACCACTCATACAATTTAGTTTTAGGATATTCACTCACTCAAACAATCAATAATAAAAAAGAGATTATTAAAAATGAATAACTATTTCCATAAGCTAGTACAAAGTTTATTAAGTCAGGTAATCAAGTATTGAACAAAAAGAAATCACCTCCCAATACCAGTAACAACTAATTGATAAAAACATTAGGAATGTGTTGTTTTTTTATTTTTAACGTTCATTTAATATTATTTACTGCATCATTATATTCTTTTCATCTAATTGGCTTGGGATCAAAACTATGTTGAGAATCTTTCAACATATTTGGCATCCCTACAAGTGCTCATGTGGCCTTCCTTTTTATCATTCTATATTTTTAAAAAATAAGAGATCTATCACCAAATCTGACACCAAAAAGGTTAGAGTAGACCTTTGTGTACTATAAAGAAAATTACCCTTAATTGACTTGAGTTGACTACAAATTCAGTTTCATGTTTGTAGTAATATCTTTCAAATTTCAGTATCATTCAAACTTATCAGAAACTATAGATATGACCACATTTTCTAGTCATATTCTCCTCATCATCATCATCTAAGCCTCAACTCCAACCATGTTGGGGTCAACTACATGAATTCTTCTTTTTCAATCAGATCTATTATAGGTCATACTCTAATCATGGTGTAAATATTCAAAATATCTCTTTATAGGATTTTTTTTGTACACCCGACATCAAATTCTAGCAACCTACAATGGCACTAGTATTATCCTCCTCCTTATTTCCAATGCATTCCTTCAAGTAGACCTCCATCAACCATTCTGGGCATGTAGTGAGATCTTCTTCTTTAGTTCTGATCATCCTTTTCACCAGGTTATATACAAGCACATTCTAGTTTCTGGTTCTTTAAATCACTCACATCTGGTCATATGTTATTAGTATCTTCCTTACTGCTCCTACTATGTTCATAAAGATCAGTAGGCATGTTGTCGACCCTTCAATTAGCTCAACTACTTGCTTTGAATATGTTTGTATATAGCATCTCCCATCCAAGAGGTGACTACCTTCCTTGCAACCCAACAACACTGCATTCAACTCGCCCTCCAAAACGTCAGCACCCCTCAATAGGTGTGTTCCACCTTTGACCCATCTCACCTGTCTGCTTCTAGCCACGTATCCAATCATAATGTTAGATATTCCAATAGAGGCATCCACATTGATAAGAAACTTTGCGTCCCTAGGTACTCCAAAGTTTGAGGAAATGATCATTGTGTGTTGTTTTTTACTATTGCTAGCCCTCTTAATTTCTTCAAATAGACTCCTTGTGCGTCTCAAGATGCTTTATTTGTTTCTCGACTTTCTACTAGAAGATAAATTCATTTTGGGCTTTCCACAACATCCAACAACATGTTGCAAAAAGGATTCTCCATTCCCCATTATCTATCTTATTCTTCAGGTTTTCCTCCAGCCATTCATTCTGGTTCCTACTAAAGAAGCTAGTTGTTCTTCCATGCTTAGTGCTTCCCAAACTTCCTTTCTCACACTACAATCATAGATCACATGTAAGCTAGTTTCGTTTGCATTTCTGCATCATTCACACTCCACTTGGTCAGTGATCTTCCTTTTGTATCTTAGTTCATTGGTCATTAGTCTATCTTGCTTGAAACACCAGAGAAATTTTTTGATGAATTGTAGAATGATACTTTCCCATATGCACTACTAGTCACCTATTGAGAAACATTCCTTCCTCATCATGAGTAAAGTGTATGCAGTCCTGGATGTGTACGCCCCCCGATGGTGGACTTTCCACCTACATCCATCTTCTCCATAGACTTGGCTCGGTGGCACCATGATTTTAAGCAGTTTCCATGTACCTTCATCACACCAATGTTCAAAGAACTCACTATCCTTGTGGCCGCCATATAGAACTACTACTCCTACTACCATATCCTCAAGGTCTGGCAGTATGTTCCTTCCTTGTTTCAGTTGAGATTTTACTCTGACAGCCACCCAGGCAGCATGCCACATACCTGTACAGTTCCCTCTAATAGCTATCCCATTAGAGTTATCACTGACCAGTTCCAACTGCTTTTGAATTGTCCTCCACACTGCTGACCCTCCTTTGCTTCCATGAGGTGTCTCCATCCCACCTTCCTCTTGTTAACAAACTCCCATGTTAGCTTCATAAGGAGTGACTCATTGTGTTACCTCACCACTAGCAGACCCAAACCTCCATTCTCTTTAGGTGCAAGAACTTTATCCCATGCCACAGATTTGTCCTAGTTCTATTTTCATTCTCGCTCCAAAACAAATCCTAATAATCTAGACTATCTTGTCACATACTGATATCAGTATTTTAGTTCCTTGCATACAATATGTTGACACAACATTGAGGACCAATTGTGTCGACATTATTCTTCCTACTATAGAGAGTGTTTTATTAGCCCAGTCGTAGACTTTATTCTTATGATTAGCTATCAGCCCCTGGTAGTAGTTCTTGTTGCTCCTGCCATGCACTATCTAAACTCCTAAATTTCTCCCTATGGACTTTGTCTCCTGGATACCCATAGCACTGTAGGTTCTTCTTTGACCTCCAAGTGGAGTGTGTTTAGAGAAATACAGGCTGGACTTCTCCTTTGATAGTTTCTGTCCCGATGCTTTCTTAGAATGTTTCAGACATTTCATCATACATCTTACTTGCTTAATATAGGCTCTTTCCAAGTTACTTTAGTTTTGTTTCTACTTATTTAAATAGTTCTTGACTTAATAACCTTGCTTAAAATAGGTGCATTTCTCGATCTGTGTTGTGCATGTCTATACCATCTTTTACGACCTTCATGGAAGTTATCATCAATGCTCACCACCCCACTTTGTTCTCAATATAGTCATTCCTCAAATGATCTTTTCTTATCTTCCTACACATCCATCTTAGTATACATATTTTGTCCACATTCATCTAGTTGAACCTTATTTCTTCACTACCCAACAATTACTCCCATATAGCATGGCCCCACCAATAGTTGTGTTATAAAACTTGGTTTTTTTATCAGAGAGGGATCTTATGGTCACATACTACTCCAGTTGCACTCCTCCACTTCTACCATCCTACTTTAATCTTATGACAAATGCCATCTTGAACCTCACCCTCCCTTTCAATAATAGAACCCAATTAAAAAAGTTATCACATATCGGTACATCCATTCCATCCAAATTGACCCCACCATTCACAATTCTTGATTGGTTAAATTGCAATTCATATATTCAGTTTTACTTCTATTGGTCAAAAATCCATTGGATTCCAATGCATTTCTTCAAAAAGTTCAAGTTTATCATTCAGTATCTCATTTCTTTCATCAATCTTCACAAACTTATCAGCAAATAACAATCACTAAGGGATATTATCTTGAACATGCTTTGTCACTTTATCCATAATAAGAACAAATATATATGCGTTGAATGTCGATACTTGATGTACCCCAACAGTAATAGGAATAGTTTGTGTCCCTCCTCCAGGAGTCCTAATACTTGAAGTCAATCCATCATACATGTCTTTAATCAAGCCTATGTATTGGATAAGCACACCCATTTTATGCAAAACCCTCCATAACACTTCCATGGGTACTCGATCATAGGACTTTTCAAGATCAATAAACACCACATGAGGATATCTTTTATTATATTTATAGTTCTCCATAAGCATCCTGATGAGAAAAATATCATTTGTTTGTTCATCTACCCAGCATAAAACCAAACTGGTTGTTTGATATCTATGTTATCAATCTTAGCCTTTGCTAAAAAATTCTCTCCAAAGCTTCATAGTGTGATTCATCAACTTGATACCTATATAGTTTTTTCATCTCTAGACATATCCTTTGTTCTTGTAGATTTGTACAATAATACTATTTCTCTATTCATTTGACATCTTCTTTTTATTCATAATATTATTAAAGAAATTTGTTAACTACATCACTCCTTCATCCCCTATACTCTTCCATGCATCAGTGGTAATACCCTCTAGACCACTTGCCTTTTTTCATTTTCTCCTTTTTCAAAGCTTTCTTGACCTCAGATGATGAAACTCTTGTGTGTAAGTGATATCCCTTGCATTCATGTCAGGAAGGTCTCTTACACTATTCATAATAACTCCATTGAAAAGTATATGGAAGTAGTTTCTCCATTGGTTAATTATATCATCATCCTTCATCAATACTATTTCATCTTAAATCTTGTTGTACTTACTTGACTCAAGTTTTTCCTTTCCTTCACTACTACAGAACACGCCTTTGGCGTCGGTTGCTTAACCCCCTTTGGCGACGGTTTTCAAGCGACGCCTATGTGGGCGCCGCTAAAGGTCGAACTCTTTGGCATCAGTTTTCTAACCGACGCCTATATGATCTATAGGCATCGGTTATATATAGTTGGCCGACGTCTATAGGGTTCACGCCACAAAGAAGAGAACCACCTAGGACACTTTCTGCGTCGGTTAACAAATGAACAACCGACGCCATACTCCCAGACGACACGGCCATGCTTCGCTGCACGGCCGTGTTTAGTACTATAGGCATTGGTTTTATACAAATAAGCGACACCTTTTCCACCACGGTCGTGCTTTCTTGCACGGTCGGGTTGTTTGTCGTATTAGACGTCGGTTTTTATCCAATAACTGACGCTGTAGGCCTTTGATGATGGTGTTCTATAAATAACTGACACCTATATTTTTTTTTCTTATCAGTTTGCAGGCATGCTATGGCTGGTCAGCAGGATAAGAACCTACAGTTCAGTTTTCTGAACTGCAGGTTTATGACATCCATTGATATTAGCCTACAAATAGGCAACAAACCTGCAAAATCAACAAATATTTTTTCACACAAGTAGATACATTTAGACATCAATTCAATTCTCACATTCACACATGTAGAAACATTCAAATACATGTAGAAACATTTAGAAATATTCATTTACAAAGTATCATTCAACATCGCTATCAGCATCCCAATTATATCTTACAATCTCCACTGCTTATATGGATTTTGCCCATTCTTATCTTACCTCATTTAATGCTTCCATCGTATATGGAGCATGTACATTTTTTAAGCGTTTACCTATAGTGTGGTCAGTTTTAAACACCTGCAAAGAGAATGATGTATATATAAGTAATAATATAAAAATTAGATTGATATATTTCATACTAACTAATGAGACTATATATAATACCTCCTATATGGTATTAATATCCAATGCGGCATGTCGGATAATCATCTGCATAAATCGCATCACATAGTATGCGCATGCCCAGCCGTTGTCTTGTGTAGCGCACTATAAATTGAAACATACAAAATATTAAAAAATACAACTAAGCACAGTTCACATAAATAATATATACATTGGAGTCGGGAACTTACTTTTACGTTCTCCCAAATTATTGGCTGATTCTTTCTCCTTGGGACATTTCCTCCAACATTTTTGAATGCATCTAAACCCCTACATGTTAATGTAACACATCAAATTGCATAATTAAATAGTAATGTAATAACAGATGTTAACAGATATAAAAATGAAATATTTCTCACCAAAATAATGGCATTCTCATTACGTGTCCAATTTTAGTGTTCAATGTACTTCCCGCAGGATCTAGATAATAAATAGTGAACGTCCCGGGGACAATAACTAGTAACTCCCAATGTCTACCACTAGAGGTAAAAAAGTTAAAAATTAATAACTCAAAATGCACAATAAAAATGGAATTTTCTTAAGTCCAAATTATAAATAAAGTAAACTTACTTGACATTGAATGGAGCTATTATTATCGTCTTCTTTTTCTGACCAAAAATTGTAAAAGCATCTATACTGTATTGTTGAACACTATCAGGGTCTTTAGCTACCATACTAATCAATGATGGAATCAAAAATCCCACATGATCAAATGCAAATTGTTTGCATTGATCTTCGACTAAGTAGCTGCAAAACATGTATTACGTATGCATTAATATATAAGAAACCAGATCACCGGATCTTACACAAGGTATATGGATGTATAACCAAGATCTCACCTTATCCATGTCTCTATCATTGATGTATTCAACCAATCATACATTAACAACTCAATAATATCTTATATAAATAAAGATCTATCGTATGATTGACATGCATAATCTGCTTCTAAAGAAACAATTATAGGGCAATGTATATTACGTGCCCGTAGCCAACATGTCATTCCCCTACAAGCAGTACCTAACGAGTATTTTAGGTCAGTTGGAACCTAACTTGGTAATGCATGAAGTGAAGGTGGAGGCCTAGGTGCTCCGTGTGTCTTCTTTTTAACCTGTATATATAATTTCAGATCAGTTGACCTCATATATACACATTAACAATCTAAAGTAATGTAAATTTATCTTAAAATTTCAGTAGTGTAGACGACATCTGCTTTGGGCCACAATATCATCCCGCCTTCTGCCTCAGCAAGTGTATCAATATCTGGGTGGGGATATGGCAATGTAGCTTCCCTCCAATCGGGTAACACACATATCGGGCTCACACGAACGTAGCCCTGTGGCATTGGAGTCCCGTGAAACATTGCCCCAGGAAGGGACGGGTAAGCCTGCGCCTCTGCAACAACATAGTCTTGCATTCTTAAGTGGCATGGCTTCAATGCCTACAAATTTACGTAAAGAATATTATACATATATACATATCATCTTGAAAACATATCATCTTGAAAAGACTAGCTACAATGTCATAAACAATACTTACAACAGACGTGTTAGGCGGTGGATCTACAGGATTACTTGTAGTCTGTACATCAGGAGAAGAGTGGGTCGCCATAGGCTGATTGGAAGCCTGAGATGTCTGCCACCACAATAATTCTTCCTTGACCTTCTCAGCAAATATATCATTGACCTTCTTGGCAACTATATCCTCGACTCTCTTATTCTCCTATACATGGATAAAAGAAACATTAGCTTCTTATTATTGAATTCCCTTTTGCAGTAACATTCTTAAAAAAGAATAGGTTACCTCTTCTTGTGAAATTCCCGCTCTAGGTTTGTGCTGGGATGGCCCAAAGAATGCTTTGATGCCCACACCAGCGCCTGCACCCCTAACACGTCCAGGATGCTCTAGGTTACCCAGAGCAACTGTCAATTCATCCCTTGTGCCCTGAGGGATGAACGTGCCTTGTTTCCTCTGCTCGTGCAGCTCCCGCTAATCACCATTAATAGAAATTGTCAAGTTAACACCACAAATAATCAATATTCAAATGATTTCTCTAAGAGTTGTATTTTACCATTTTTGCAGTCGCCTCAGCAGTTACAAGCTTCTTTATTTCACCCTTCTTGTTTTGCCTCCCAGCTATCCAGATATCATGGCGAGGTATGGGTGTGGCAGACTCCTGAGTAGCACTAGACTCCTGAGTAGTCGCAGACTCCGCCTGTAGTCTTTGGTGAACGCTTGCATAGCCCTTTGGACCCATAGTGTGGTCATGCACATTCAGTGCACGCCTTGCTTTTTGCGCGTCACTGAGGGCCTAGTTAGTATGCACATTAATGATTTGGTTAGTAGCACTAAATGTTAATCTTGAATATGTGAATACAACGTATATTAATTAAATTGGGAGTGACGCCTAATACCTTGAATTCTTCAAATTTTCTTGAAGAAACAAAATTGTCCCAATCTTCTTTGTCCAAGAAGTTCCACTATTCAAGGGATGGCTTCTTCTTCTTATCACCATCTTTTATGTATTCTCTGTTGAGATTTGTCCTATAGTTCCTAATCATCTTTCCAGCGTGTTGCATCATGCTTTTACGATGCAACTTCTCATCCAATGCAAATAGATTCTGTAAAATAGAATTCTTATTAACTAGTATCCAAAAATAGAATTGCAAATAATATAATTTGTAATCTACATAATAGAATTGCAAATAATAATAACTCATGCATAAATCCTTCCATATCAAGTCTTTCTTCTCCTGAGGAACTTTATGCCAATTATCATACTTAACACCACAATAGCTTCGAGTGACACACCCAAGATAGTTTACAAAATTATTGCGGTTCACTCCAATTGCATTTCCTCCATTATCAAACTCCACAACCAATTTGGATCCACTGCCACTTAGCGCTATTAACTTCTTCAACAGAGTGATGCCCCTTTTCTTGTTAAGTGTTTGGGGCTGCGCATCAAGTTGCTCCAGTGCTTCAGTGAGTACATGTGCATCATCAACCTAAAATTTGACAAAAATAAACACACTGAAATAGCACAATATAGAAATATGGGATATATGACATAACTAGAAGATAATGAATTTTATAGAAATACAGGATATGTTTTTAGAACTTACATTGGTATCCTCACCATGCTCGTCATGGACAGCATGCTCATCATGGACTTCATGCTCATCATGGACATCATGCTCATCATGGTCAGCCATCTAAAAATGTCATTAAAAAGGCAAACATTTAGCATTTGTATTAACTAGAAAAAGGGAAACATTTAGCATTTGTATTAACTAGAAGATAATGAAAAATCAAATCTGAAAATGATATTGATATTAAAAAAGCAAACATTTAGCTTCAATAAAAAAAATATAAACATACATGCCTCTAAAATTGTGATCTTTTATCAATTAACAACCCTTCATTGTGATCTCCGCGCACATATAAGTCATCATTAGCTTCAATATTTTATGGAGTTGGCAACCCAACTGAGAATGGACTGGAGTCATCATACTTATCATAGTACTCTTCTTCATCTATAGGATCTTCAATGAACAGTCTTTTACCATGAAGAACAACCGACCATTTATCATTTGTAGGATCATCAATATAGAATATTTGTTTCACCTGTGATGCCAATATGAATGGTTCACCCTTCTCGCCAATCTCTTCAAAGTTCACCAAAGTGAAACCCAATTCATCCACTATAACTCCTTTGGTGTTATCAACCCAATTACATTTAAAGAGCGAAATTCTGAAATCTATGTAGTCAAACTCCCATATGTCTTCAATGACACCGTAATATGACATTTTAGCTTCACATGGACTCTTATCCTTTGCACTTTCAAAATACATAGTCAACGCTTGAAGAGTGACCCCACTATTTTGGACAACACTCTTATCATCTTGGCACTTTGTGTAATATGTGAACCCATTAATGCCAAACCCTTCATAAGACATAACATTCGGTTTTGGTTTAAAGGTGAGGCATTTGATAGTTTCTGTAATATCATTTGGTGTTTGAGATAGTTGATGTAAGACTTTATCTTCAAACAACTTAGTAAAAGTCTTATTATGCTCTCTAGCAAGCCACATTGAACTTGCTCGAGGATGTTGTCTCTTGATGAAATTGGTATGTTCCTCGATATAAACACTCACAGGGATACATCCATTTCACGTAATTCTGTTAATTCTGACCTTATTCCCATTTAACGTAGGTCCAGTCTGGATTTTATCCCATCTTTAGTCTTACCTGGTATATTTAATAGAGTACCAATGATGCCATCACAGACATTTTTCTCAACATGCATTACATCGATACAATGCCTGACTGTCAAAGAACTCCAATAAGGAAGATCCCAAAATATTGACTTCTTCTTGAATGAAGAATTGTCACTCCGTGTGGCCATACTACATTGTGATTTCTTACTAAATTCATTGACAATGTCTTTTACTCTTTCATAAACAACATCCCCTGGTATAGGTTTAGGTGCACTCCGTTCTTCATTCCATCCATTGGATGCTTTGCGCTTCCTATGATACAGATGGAATTTTGAAAGAAACCTTCGATGACCAAGATATACAGTCTTTCCACCCTGTTTTAGTCTTATTGAATCCATGTTTTCTTCACATATAGGACACGCTTTAGCTCCTTTGACACTATATCCAGACAAATTCCCATATGCTAGAAAGTCCTTAACAGTGCAAAACAACATAGCGTGCAAATGAAATGTCTCTCTTCCTGAAGCATCATAGATCATCACAACTTCAGCCCAAAGTTTCTTTAAGTCATCAATCAGAGGTTCAAGATAAACATCGATATCATTTCTGGGTTGTTTAGGTCTCGATATCAAAAACGACAACATAACGTACTTATTTTTCATACACAGCTAGGGAGGAAGATTGTATATAACAAGCATGATTGGCCAAGTGCTATGTTGGCTGCTCAATGTCCCGTACAGATTCATCCCATCTGTACAAAGCCTAAGTCTTAGATTCCTATCTTCTTCACCAAATTTGGGGTACAATAGATCAATCTTCTTCCACTGTGGGGAATCAAACGCATGTCGTAGGATCTCATCTTATTTTTCTTAACATATGCATGCCACCTCAAATTCTTCGCATCTTTCGTATTTGCAAACAAGCGTTGAAACCGTGATATTATAGGTAGATACCACAACACCTTGGAAGAAGAACCAGTTTTGGACTCCCCCGATGTCGTCAATTTATACCGTGACACACCACATTTTGGACAATCTTTCAAATCTACATATTCCTTTTGAAATAATACACAATCATTCAGGCATGCGTGTATCTTCTTGGCCTCCATTCCCATTGGGCACAACATTTTCTTTACCTGGTATGTTGAGATTGGCAGCTCGTTTCCTTCAGGAAGCATTTCTTTCAACAAAGTCAACAATGAAGTGAAGCTTTTGTCGCTCCATCTATTGTTAGCTTTCAACTTATACAATCTCAACACAGCGCTAAGCTTCGTAAACTTAGCACAGCCTGTGTATAATGATATCTCAGCATCATGCACAATGTTTCTAAAGATAGGAGGTGGATCAGTGTGCTCTACCCTACAACTATCCCGCATCGCATCAACGATGTCTACTGGAACTGGTTCATTCACATCTACGTCATCGGAGGCAATTTCTTATTCCACCCAAGCACTGCTATCGACATCTACTAGTTTCGAGTTTGAAATCTCTCCATGCCAGTGCCATTCTGTATAGCCTTGTACAATCCCATTGTACATGACATGACTTTTGATTTCCTCACCAGTGCTGACTTTCAAGTTGTTACCGCAATGCCTACATGGACAGTAGAACCTATCTGTAGGTTTTTTCCTATGTTCCTCGGCAAATCTAATAAACTGATCAAGACCAGATATAAACTCTGGGGTGCAGCGATTCTGAATGGACATCCATGATCTATCCATTCTATGATCAAAGAGAAAACAAGTATATATTAGGACAAGATTAGGGTATACACTTACATCCTATCCAAGATTGTTCACTTTCTAGGCCAACAAACACATGTGATGTCATTCTTATATATAATAAATGTGTACCACCTATCCCATCCTTGAACACCTAATCTCACTAGTAAGTGTATAATGTGTATTAGGTTTTCAAAAAAAATTTGGCAGCATTTCCCCATTGTTCTCTAAGTACATATGTACTTAGAGAACAAACGAGGAAATGTTACCGAAATTTTCTCGAAAAGCCAATACACATTATACACTTACATCCTAAGTGAGATTAGGTGTTCAAAAACAGTCCCAAACCGGGGACTATCCAAGATTTACTCCTAATGAGTAAATCTTGGACGCGTTTCTAGGCTAACAAACACAATAATATATATGTACATGTTAGGGTTTCATCACAATTGATGTTAGGGTTTCATCAATGTTAGGGTTTAATCAAATAAAATTAGGATGCTAGAATGGACAAGTTTAAATCTTATTTCAACATGCATCAAAATTTACTGAATCAGGTCAAGCATTAGGATTAGAAGACAAATATATGCAAGCAAAAGAATTGTTCGTATCCTAGAATTTACATTAAGCATTACACATAGATTTGTTCATATCCTTACCAAAAGCAAACACGGCCGTGCTGGGCAGCACAGCCGTGGTAGGCCAACACAGCCACGACCGTGTTTGTTGTAGGTAAAGAGCTAGGGAGAAAGAAGAATAGAGGCTACGGATAATACCTGGAGAGCAGAGCAGCAAGCAGCGGGCGGCAGCAAGGAAGAAGACGGCGGGCGGTGGGCAAGGAAAAAGTAGCGAGCGGCGGCGGCGGTGGTCAAGGATGAAGGTGCCGCAGTAGGGCGTGAGCAGGGAGGAAGGAGTGCACAGTAGTAGGGCATGAGAAAGGAGGAAGGCGGTGCGGAGGCGACACAAGGAGGAAGGCGGAAGGCGGCGGCGGCGATGCAGAGCAGTAGCAGGGAGCGTCGGCGGCGAGTGAGAAGCAGTAGGCACCAGTCAGTGAGCAGTAGCTAGCGGGCGATGAAACAGAAGATGATGAAACAGAAGAAAAGGGACAATGGCCATTCGAGGGTCTATTAAGTTCGTAAAAGGCATCGGTTATAAAATACAACCGACACCTAAAGTCTTTGGCGTCAGTTCTACTTAAACAACCGACGTCCAATTAGATAAATTTTTCCCTAAATAATTTGGCGGGAACCATTATCAGCGTCGGTTATCAAAGGATAACCGACACATAAGCTGGAACTTTTTGCGCAAATTTTCATCTTATATAGGCGTCGGTTTGTTGGTAAAAAACCGACGCTGTATGTGCCAAAAAATTTTTGCTCGAAAATTGGATTTCGCGGGCGATTTTAGGCATCGGTTGTTTGTTATCCATCCGACGCTGAATACAAAGCGGTACCCATGTCTTGACTATAGACGTCAGATGACCTACATCACCGACGTTGAATGTTATAGGCATCAGATTTCCTAAATAACTGATGCCCAGAAAAGTGACATTGAACGTTGTTTCTGTACTAGTGCTTTCTCTTATTTGAGCCATTTTAAATATCTTTTCCCCCTTCTGTAGTATCCAAATTCCTATATATTTCATCAAAGTATTTGGACCTTGCCTCTTGAACTACCTGTCAGCATCTTTCTTTGCTTATTTGTATCTCTGAGAAGTTGCATCATCTCTAAATATGCGAAAGATTGTATACATATCCTTTTTTAGTATTATATCCTTATGTAGTTCATCATTCCACCATCAAGCCTCTTTCTTTGGAGGCCCACACCCACTGAACTCCCCCAAAACTTCTTTGGAAATTTTTTCTATGCAAGATCTCATACCTCACCACATAGAGATAACATCAGACTCCAAGTTCCAAATTATCTCCCTAATAATTTTATCATAAAATGTTAATTTCT
Source organism: Alisma plantago-aquatica (assembly GCA_963693085.1). Lineage (NCBI taxonomy): Eukaryota > Viridiplantae > Streptophyta > Magnoliopsida > Alismatales > Alismataceae > Alisma > Alisma plantago-aquatica. Next base: position 691,503,774 of record OY856412.1, read on the forward strand.
TGTCTCGTTTATGATTCCACCACATGATCCTTTCATCCTAGCTTCTGTTATGCTTTGCTTTGTTGTTCTTCATGTTTACATCCAAAACCACATTCCTATGTTGGGTGGTGAGTTCTTCCCCAAGCATCAGTTTACAATCCTTGCATACATTTTGATCCATCTTTCTTGTAATAAAGTAACTAATTTGACTACAATTGTGACTACTCTCTAAAGTGAAATATATATATATCTCTTTTCTTGAAAAGTGTATTTTCCAAGATCATATGATAAGCCTAAATACTCTATCATTCTCCACTTCTATTAGAATTTCCAAAACCTCCATGAACTCTTTACTATCCAACACTTATACTCCCCACATGGCCATTTAAGTCACTCGCAATAATGATCTTCTCCTCTGTCTCTATTCCTTGCATCAGTTCATCTATGTTATCCCAAAAATATTTTTTAGCCTCCTCTCTAAGGCCAACTTCGGGTGCATAAGTGCTAATAATATTAGAAATATATCCCCCGAGAACAACCTTGATAGCTATGATTCTATCACCAATCCATGTGATGTTGATGATATCATCCTACAACATATTATGAACAATTCCAACACCATTTCTCTATTTGTCAATACATGTAAACCAAATTTAGTATCGTGTGTCTCTAATCTCCTTGTATCATTGCCCTATCCACTTGGTTTCCTGTAAGTAAATATTATTAACTTTACTTCAAATTATGTATCTACTATTTGCAAAGACTTTCATGTCAAGATCCAATATTCCAAGATTCCACTATAATCCACTATTTTTGAACTTGTTTTTTTACATTTATCCTTCAAAAAGATAAGCCTTGCACATTTTTCACTACATCCAGGAAGTGTTGCAGTGTGACTAGATTCTTTACCCACTCTTGTATGAGGTTTGGAACCTTTGCTTTTCCTTCGATACAACCAAGTGTCTTTGGGTTGAAACCCATTACACATTTATCATTTCAACCAGGTGCCAATGCAGCTTGTCACTAGGTAGGGATGGTCCAACAAAAATATATATAATGATTCATGTCATAAAAAGAGTAACAAAGTTTATGTTTAGCTTTCAACGCACCATCAACCCTCCTTGTTTATCTAGGCTTGGGACCAGATAAATTATCATAGAATGTATGAAAATATAGGTGGTTGCTTATTCATATTCTCCTATTGAAAAATAATATCATAGGTGTTGGATTTTATGGCCTCAGAGTAGGCAGCGAAAACAAACATTTACTGCCATTAACCCATAACAGGAGATCGCATCAATGACTATGTAATGGGAAGGATAGTTTTAGTGAGATATACTTGGTCTTGGGGCTTGCCCAGTGACAATACCTCACAGTCATGTGCGGTCTTCAATGCTATGTCTTTGATGGTGTCTGTGCAGCTCTTGATCTTTGTCATGGACTCTGGCCTCCACCACGAACTACGGCTGACGTGTCCTCCTGAGCGGCAGACATCTCCCACCTCTATAGATCGTCCAAATAGACCACCTAGAACTCCTTCTATTTTAGAAGAACTGGAAGGAAGGAGACAACCCTCCTGTTGGTGTACTAGCGTCAACCTACTCTCTAAAACTCAGACTGCTTTTCTACAATTATCTTTCTCTCAATGTGCCTCCCTAGTCGGGTAGCACTTGCTCGGGCTCTCTCAGTTACTAGAACTAGAGAGGACAACAACTTTATAAAGCAACTGATGTTCTGAGTTGTGTGTTCTGAGAAACCCCCAGTACCTCTCTATTTATAGTAGAGGGCAGGGTCAGGGTTCCCAGTCTATTCGGGAGTAGAAGGATCTAGAAATTCCAAAAATATTTTGTATTGTGGCAGGAAAATCGGTCGATTCACAATTGAAACAATCATTTGGGTAGGTGAGCCGATCATTTCATAAGTGAACCGGTCATTTGGGAAGGTGAATAGATTCATTCACCCAGTGAATCGGTCGTTTCACTTCCCAGACTTGCCCATAATTGACTTTCCTTATTCATTTCCAAGTAATTCAAAGATTAATCAATATTCCGATCGAATTGAACAATTGAAATGTGAAAGTTTTCCTCCAACCGGGAAAATCCAAAATTCCTCAATTGGCAGGACTATGAGTCACTCGTTTCACCAAGTGAACCAATCAGTTGGCTCACACCATCCGATCAGATCACCTAGGTGAACCAGTCAGTTGGCAGTCCTGACATTGCCAATGTAGTCTCCAATCAACCTGACACTCTAACCAGCTAGTTCAAAGCTTGAACTTGATAGTTCTGAGTCCAGTTAGTCAATTGTATGTTTAATTGAGTGCATAAACACCTTTAGTCTCAATCTAAATATCATTCATGGAAAATCTCCTTTTCCAGGGGTATCCTATGTGTGTGACCCTACAGGTTCCAATTTACGTTGGAAGTGAATGTTCATAACAACTTATGACATCACAAACAATGAGTGGAATCTAGTAACTCATCATTTCTACCCAAGTAACTTCGAAAGTTGGAGAACAACTTCACCTACAATATGTGATTAGTGTTACTGTGATCGTATAGTTCCTTAGTCACTGACATCCGGATTGAAATGGAGGCATGGAACGTCATCCTCTTCAACATTCAATCCATGTTGCTTGACTTAGAGAAGAATGTGTGAGATGCATGTGAGTTTTAATATAATATATTAAATCACATGAGTATGGCCATACAGTTCTCAGTCTCTCTTATTATGGGGCCCTGGATATCATACACCTTTGTAGGAGGGACAAATCCCATATATATCACTCACAGTCTATCTCCATGTGTCAAAGTCACCCAACCATCACCTTTATAAAACTCATGTTTTAGGAATGTGTTTGATGATGTCAAAGTGTACCCAACAACATGTGATGAGTGTAGTGATTTCAGGTCTAAGAACCACTATCACGAATATCACTATGAGAGACAATTGTGACTACCATTCCATCATATCCATGTATCACTCTCAAGGTGCGTCTGTCTGATATACTATTTTCTAACATATATCTGTGTGCTTGACTTGATATCATATATCATGACTAATGAGACTCTGTTATCAGTCAACACACACTCTATACTTATGTATAATTTTTGTCTATTTTGCTTCCATAGTAATATCTGACTAGGGACATAACAAGTATGTATGTACTCTTATCATACATATGGTATCATTGTTCATTTCCTCAACCTAAAGACATATCTCATTGAGTCACATCATTCTTTAGACATCTATCATGTATATGTCATCATCTCATGAGTGAGACAAACATAATAGATGGAATTACCGTTATCATTATCAAATTAAGTATCACATGCTTCATTGCAATCATCATTTGATTGTCTCTCTAGGCATACTATACCAACAATAGGAGGCAAAAAGATAGTAACTACATCAAATTAATTTGTGTGAGATTTAATAATAAATTTTATAGTTACTCAAGATGTTAGTCATTCATTATAGAATTTTAGTAACTAAATTGTCCTAGTACTTGCATCATTGATCCAATTATGAGATAAAAGCTATGAAAATACTATAATTTATACATGGTGGTAGAAAACAAATATGGATGTCAATAAATAACATAAATAGACCTAACAAACACCAAATAGAGGATAAATAGATAGATGTATACTTGGTTCGACTAGTGTGGACTACAACAATAGCTAAAATAGGGTTTTCATATTTTTTAGAAAGACTACAAAAGCATTCAAAATTGTCACTGTATTCGATATACTACCTAGACTATAATAAACTTCATAAATGTATATGTATGAAAAAACATAATAGGAATCCTTCCTTGCAAGTTGGTCATACAATTACAAATATTACTTGCGTCCAAAACATCAAATAACAATTTGGGTCACAATGCTACCAGACACACTACACAAGGTGGGGATGGTGGGATGGGTGGGTGTGCAACTTCTATTTTTCTAGTAATGAAACCACTGTGTTGTATTAGTGTGATGGGGTAAAAAGTATAGATTGTAAAGGAAGTATAGGGAGTCAGTATTCTAGATGCACAACTTTATATTGTTGATCCATTACTAAAAACAATTAAGTTATCCCTTCCCCAAGGGAAAATGTGAAATTAGCAAGGGATCTAAAGTTGTTTCTCACATCTTTTATAGGAAGATGGACGAGATGTTTCTAGTGTGACAAAGTGAAATTTAGCATAATAATGAAGTAATTACTCTATTTCCCTTGGTATGTTCACTCATGAACACAAATTATTTTTCTTGATCTGTAGATCATTGTTGACACTAAAATTCAAAATATGGTGATCAATATGAACTTTATACATATTATACCACCACAAATTGGATTCATTCATCACTTTGGACTACGAAGAAAATTGATCCATCAAACTTCATAATATGGTTCTAAAACGTTTTCTAAATATACTCGACATTAGTTTGAACCTATAGTCCAAATTTCATCTCATTTGGACATTCCTACAACTGTCTACGAATTATTGAAGTTTATATGTGGAAAATCCCTTTATTTCCCTTTTATTTTCCCCTTTATTGGCTATGCCACGTCACTGATCCACTTGGAAAGGGAGGGGACGAACCCCAACCCTTGGATCAGCCTTCGTGTAGATAAGGGTCTGTTCCAGTAGACCCAAGATCATCTTCAACCTCCCACTGATTGTGGGGAGGTGTTGTTGCGGCCAACCCATTCAATCTTCGCACTTTGACCATGATCAAGTTTCTAACTAAGCCAAAACGATCCCGTCAAAAATTTGAATTGAATGAACCTAACTTTAACCACCATTACTACCATCGTTGGCCACAAAAATGAGTTCCTTATCTCCCACTCTCACTCCGGTGGCCATGGCTGCCACCAAGGATCGATCAAGCCCTAAACCTAATCCTAATGCTATAAAAAGGGGCCTCGAGGCTTGCCACCATCACGTCATGCTCAGAACCTCACTTTTTCTCTCCTTCTCGACCTCCTCGATGCCCCCTTTTCCTCACCATTTCTCATGGTGTTCCTTTGTGCTACCACCTGGCCTGAATTGGACACCTCCCCCAACCTCGCGAGGGTGCAGCGAGTCTGAGCGGTGCCTCCACTGCTAGCTCCCATGCTATATATCCCCATCCCTTGTGCCGGTGAGCCCTCCTCCTCCTCATTATTTCTAGGCTCATGAGGAAGCCTAAGCAAGAAGGAATAGATCACAGACCGCCCGGTCCAAAGGAAATGAACTAGTCTAAAGGACCCTCTTGAACTGCAATTTAACCAGCCAAATCAAGAGTTTGAACTCAGAACTAAAGATCGAACCAGACCCTGATCTAAGAAAGTTGCATCCCTATGTGGATCGATATCATCCACCCAATTTTGCAAATTGTATGGTTCCCATTTTCATTTTTCTGGTAATCACCTCATCTCTTCTCAAAAAATCCTATAAATTATCAAACTTTGCAAAAATGATATCTTTTGAATCCTAACTCCAAAAATCATGAAAAAAGTCAATTTTGATTAGAAAAATCCAATGATTTGTTTAAAAATACTTGTGGAGACTAATTCCAAATGATTATCACTACTTTATCTAAATCTTTATTCCATCCTAATGATTATTGACCTAAATTTTATGAAACCCTTGATCATTTGACCTAATATTTGATCTCTGACCTTACTTGTATATCAATCGAAAATTGATATAGTACTTGAACACCAATGATGCTAATTTATCATGGTGATGATAATGAATTGAATAATTACCATAAAATTAATGTTAACACATATGTTACTAGAAAACCTAGGTAGGTCATTCACACTCAAAAATATGCTTGACACTTGAAATAATGTTGTACATCTTGAAATATTGGTTGATTACAAGTGGATGACCTAAGCCTAAGGTTGACAGAAGAAAGTGTAACCCTGATCTCAAATATTGAAACATGATGTTCAAATACCATGATCTTGAACCTTGATCCAAATATTGTTGAATTAGGATCTGACTCAAAGGGTTGACCTATTACTGTTGAGATTTGTACTCTAAATCCTTGGTGAAAGGTACACTATTATATCTCCTCCTTGGTTGTATTTAAGATACCTTTCATGTATCTCTTGATTGTATACTTGACTATATACTTGGTTGAGCTATTGTTACCTATTGATTAGGCTTCTATTTTTCCTATATTATATTTTGAGACAAACTTGAAAGCATAAATGATATTGCCCATTATGAGTGCACGTATACTGATGATGATAGTGTTGATAATGTTGATATTGAGTACAAGTGACCTTCTCATTGGGAAGGTGGAAACGTAGACCTGTCGAATAATATTGAATCTTGTACATGTCGACCGACCTCCTACCTCAAATGGAGATAAGGAGCCCGGTGACCTCCCTCATCTTGTTGGGGTGATGGAGTCACACAAATATATAAGCATGCTTCTTGATTACAACATAATGGGAACTCGTATTAAAAATTACATTGTTTGAAATAAATATCTTGTCGAATAAATATTGGTTTTGGAAAAGTGCTTGTTATACTTTTGAATATAAGTCCTTCCAAGTGTACTATTTTTCTATAAACTGATTTACATGATTTTGATAGCGCACTTTGCAATTGCATGATTGTGTCATGATTTCTTGATTTTAGGCAAACCAAATGGAACACTGACTAGATCACTTCCACACTCGATATACTCTGATGACAAAGATTGATCTATATATTTTCATAATTGGGTTAGTTTGTTCTTTAAATCTCCTATTTTTGAGTCATTATTTCTTATTCTATATGCCAGTGTGTGAGATCCTATCCGGCCACTCAGGGACATCCTTTTACCACTGTCTAGGAAGTGGGATTGGGATTGGGATAAGAATGGTTCCATGACATCTAGTCTTTTATAGATAATATCATCACCCCGCGAACAATTACATTTATTTTCATAACCATGGTATGATAAAACTACTTCATATGTAACAAGACTGATTAAAAATATAAATGAAAATTTTCTTATGTGTAATATATTCTCAATACTTGAAAGGTAATAATTTTGATTTCAGTTAGAAGTTACATGAACAATGATGGTAGCTTTTTTACATATCTTGTCTTTAGTTTGGGAAGTATGGAGTTATCATTGCATAAGCCTCTCACCCAACTATAAAAAAATAGTTTTTCTTATGTAGATTCACATAGAATTTTCCGTTAAGTATTTCCTATTCTTAAGATTTCATTAATACTTATATCTATTAGTAGTGTTAGTAGAGAAAGACAATATTTTTGTTTTCTTCACATTTTACACAATTTGTGGCGTGTAGACAATGAAAAAGACTATGAATTTTTGTTATTTTTCTGCCACTAAAACTAATGCTATTGTCAAAACGGAAGATGACTAACTCATTATGGAATAGTTTCTTCCGCTATTTATTTCCATGGGTGAGAACACCAATATAAGAATATTGTTTTTTATTGAATAGTCATAGCCTCCTTTGGTTTAGTTTATTAACTATAAGGAGCCAAACCATCATTCTCTCGTGTATGGTGTGATACATCTTCATGTTATTGTTTCTTTTTATCATGGACTTGGATGTTTTTGCTGACACCTCAATTAGGTGGTTATCATGTTGTGTTGCATCCCAATAAAATAGTTTGAAATCAATATATAATAGCAAAAGTATTAAGAATGTGATGCTTCGGGATTGTCTTTCATGTTTTATGGTCATATTTTAAAGGAGTGTAAATTTTATATACACCTTTCTTAGTATGCACTCAATGTAAAAAGCACACCATGTACAACAAACCAGTAATCATTTTAGAAGAAAAAAGACCGCTAACATTCACTAGCAATCTATCAAGATTTATGGGGGATTTCTTATAAAGAAATTTTTTATGATAAACATGTCTACTACTCTATAAGTGAATATTTTCTACTTTATTAGATACCCTAATAAGTGATGTATTACCATAATGCCTATGGGACTATAGGTGTTTATTTTTATACCACTAGTCATTTCAAAAATTTGGTACTTTGATTGTAGAATTGAAAAATTAGAGATGATCTACGTATCAATAACCTAAAGCCAACCTAAAGATTGACTATTGGTGTTTTTAGAAATAAAAATTGTGGATTCGTTTTTACTTATGGGGTCTATCTTAATACTTTGAATTAGGAGATGGCAAGTGTCCAAAGACTGATTATAGCTTTGAAGCTCTATGATGGTGATTATTTCCCACTGGAGTTCATTGAGATGATTATAACATGTTGGTTAACTATGTTTTGAAAGGTACCTCTCATCCAGGGATGCTAGCACCTAATGTATGGGTTATTAAGGATATGGTGGAGGATTGAGATTTTTTGGCCAGTATTTTTCAAAGGAATTCAATCACATAGATAGGAAGATTGGCCATTGGAGCAGAGTTGTAGAGGATTTATAGATGATGAGTTACCCTTATCTCCCACCCTATCACATAAAGGGACTTATCCAGTTGGAATAAAAGGGTAACCCTTATATCATACTCTCTTGGAAAGAAATGTTGTATGAATTGTTTTGTTTTTGTTGTTGTTGATGGGTCCAATTTTTGGTGAGATCTAGGTTTTGTTTGTTTCTTCTGGTTGTACATGTTGGGTGTATAGGTATAGTATTTTTCTTCGTGGGGTGCTTGCCCTTGTAGTTGATAGGGTTGGTTGTTTCTTGAGTTCTTAATAAGGTTCGTATGATGTTTTTGTCCTCTAGTTCGCCTACTGTGAGGAGGGTGGAATCAGTAGAAGATACTCCTGGCTTATTTTTAAAAGAAAATGCAATGGTAAAACTATTGTTGGAGTACATATAACAAAAGAAATTACACTTTGAAGAATCAACGATTTATTGGAAAGATGCACTCTTTATTAGGAATATTTTAAATGATTAAAGAGGTTTCATTTATAGCTAATGATTTGATATAGTTCAATGACAAAAAGTAGGAGTTATTACTAAATTGGGCTGAGAATTAGATGATTAATGTAAATGACACTAAATCAATTTATTTTATGGATGACTACTACTACAAATAAGAGACTACTTGTTGGAAGCAATTCTCATTTAGGCATGATGAATTATGAATAACTAATTATAGTCTCTCGTTCAGTCTAGAAAATTAGGTGAATAATACCTCATTCATCACACATACTATAACATGAACTATTTTTATCATTCTTGTTTATAATATATTTAGTAATCATGATTGGACTTAAAATGATTCTAAAGAAACATGGTTTGCATGACTTAAATTGATAAAATATATAATCCAAGTAGACAGGATGGATCTTGCAAAAAAAATGAGGGATATTACTACTTCTTAAGAGTAATAAGGATTTACTTGTAAGCATCATTATGTTTTCAATTAAATATAATATAATGACTATATGTAACAAGGATATTACAACATCCTAGATTCACTCAAATGTGATCATCATTTAGGGAACTATTAGGACAAACTGATAACATCAAATTTTGTAGATATTAATCCAGTATTTTATCCTTTATTTCCCCTTCTTTATGCAATTCACCTTCACTTTCTCTCATTTCACATAAGTTTGCCATTTATACCTTGATTCAAAGGTAACTACTCTACTCCTTGCAGGTAATGTGATAAATGATGTTTCCACCTTAAGGTAGGATCCCCATTGGTTCCCACAACTAATGGGAGGCATTCAGAATAAGGGACAAACCTCAGACTGTTAGTATCCTAACTAAGGTCAGCAACACCAACAACCAAACTAACAATCAGATCTTAAACCAATAGCTAGTCAGGAGACTATCTAGACCAACCATCGGTTGTCTAAACTGATGGTCCCCCAAGACACATAAGTTGATGGATTGCATTACACAAATGCCAACTGATGGAATGTTGGTGTTGAACCTCTGATTCATAATCTGACAGTTCAGCTGTAGGCATCACCAATGGCTAGTCTGACGAGTGAAGATTCCACTAAAGTCATGATCCATCTGTTCAGAAGTTGACTACTCACCAGCACAAGTGCCAACTGATGGCAACACTAGTGAAATGGTCATTCAAGATCGTTAGCCATGTGCCCCTAGGCACGTGCCCAGGGGACTTGTGACGTAAGTAAACTACCCCCAATCACCATCTCAGGCATGACCCCAAAGCTATAAATAGGACCCTAGTGGCATTGAGAAAGGTGTCACCACATGTAGGCACTACCAGAGAGTGCCTTTACAATCAACCAATACTTGTGCATCAGTTTGTGGAGGTCAGACGAGAAAAGTCTAAAGGTTGTTCTCATCCTCCGCCCAACATTTTTGGTTCTTCCCTCGATATAAAGAGAATGATGAGAAAACCTACACATCAATGTGCTTGGTTTAGAAGAAAGAGAGCTTCCATTGAGCGTAATTTGTTTGTGGTTGTTGCTCGTGCATCTTCCTTCCCTTCCTACAGATTCAATCACCTCCTTCCTTCCATCTTAATGCCCGTCTCATTTCTACTTCCATGGGTCTCCATTTTTTATATCTTTAGCTAGCTTCTCACCACCATGAGTGGCTAGTCTCTTAGCTTGGGTTAGGAATAGCCACTAATTCTATCCCAACATGTAATTACTTACATCATTTGAATATATGCTCTAAGCGATCTTTATCTCCATACTCTTGATCTTAATGCTTCACTTGTATGTTTAGCTACCATCATCTATTCTTTGATTGCTAGTACATGGAAAGATTAGTCTTAACCAACATCTAAGTCTTATGAGAGTTTCATGAATGCATGATAATGTTGTAATGCTTAAGCTAATGATCATATAGTTTTATTTTGATTGTTTGTTTTGTCATCTTGAGAGAGAGACAATCTTATGATCTAGGTATATCCTAAGAGAAAGAGAGGAGGGGATAGACATTTGTGATGATTTCTTGTAAACTTGCTAAGGGTATACAATCGATGTGAGTATTGCATGATGGTGAAACCTAATCCAAGTTTTGCATCCATACTTGATATCTTACTCTTTGACCTTCTTGTTATTTTTTATATTTCTTAGTTTGTTTTATTTCTTTATTCTCTTATTTGTTGAAGAACCATGATTAAGGAACACCAAACTTTATCTTACCCTTTGGTTTGTGTAACTAATCTAAGCCTCTTCATTCTTAACACATACCACCCTTGTCCATGTCGATCGATCCTAATTTATTACATCAACCCCCTATTATAGTTGTGGGGGCCTAAGAGTCAAGATATAAATCTAAAAGTATGATTACTCTAGACCCGCTCCTTTTTGGATGTGTGATTTACATAGGTCAACATTTTGGTGTCATTTCGAGGTACAAGACAACCTGTACTGTTAAGAACCCAATTCTACTAGCATACACCTATGCCTTAACTATAGAAATAAATTTGACTACACAATTTTAAGTCCACTTACTCTAACTACATTAAATACTTTGTATCTCAATGCTAGTTTCTAACTCAACTATGCAAACTATTTTAGATAGCATGAAGTGAAATGGACGGTTACCACTTCCAAGTGCAAGCATCATGGCTCCTCGTAGGGAAATCCACTGCAACACTAGGATGGAAGACCTTCATAACTGTTGACTTCATAGTTATACATTGCCCATATTTTGATAATGACTTAACCATTCCTTTCCTATGTATCTAATATGTTTGTTCAAGATTGATTTCAGGCTTTAGGTACATGCAAATGATCAAATTACACAAGCCCTAGCTTGTTCAAGTTCAAGTCAAAAGCAATGCAAGTGTGCATTTTGGGAAATCACTATGAATGATTAATCCCTTGTATTGATGATATGACATGCAACTAAGATGAAAAAAAATCAGGGACACTTAATTCCAATGTTTGGTCACTCAAAAGTTAAGTTAGAAAATTTGTCACAGGTTGTTTATCGATCGAGTTAGAAACTCAACCATTCTAGTAATGGATTTTCTGAAGATAACCAATCAATCGAGTTGCACACTCACAGAACTCAATTGATCGATCAACTAAGCAAAACTAATTTTGACTCATCGTTCAAGTTTCCTAGAACAAACTCAACCGATAGTTTGAAAATTGGCTTTGTCACTTAGTGGATCGGTCGAGTTACCTCTATTGAAACTCAACCAAATGTACTATAAGGAAACTGCAAAAAAAGTGATTACAACCTCTGGAGAGTTGTTGTGAATGAAAATGGATCTTTTTAACTTGGAAAATGGCTATATTTTGCCCTTAAGTGATCCCACATTCAAGGGAACACCCCCATCTATAAATAGGACCCCTTGGAGTTCATTCGAAGTTTGCTCATTCATGCTATTCTAAGTCCTTGTTATAGTTGAGTATGTTGCAACTCATTGAGCCACTTTCTCTCTCTCATTTATAAAGAACTTTGTGTTTATGAGTGAGTTAGGCAAGTTGTAAGAGAGCTACCTCCATGTACTTGTAAATCTCTCATTCCATTCCATCTTCCCTACCCCCTTTCTCAAAGAGAAAAGGTTGAAGTAAGCTACTCTGAGTCAAGGTGAAATTGTTGTTGGTCTTCTTTGAGATTGAAGAAGAGGTGAAGATCGTCTCCAGGTGAAGGAGAAGGGAAAGGGCAAGATATAAGAAGAGTGGGTAAATACTTTAAGGACAAAGACTTGATGCAAGTGGATAAGTCCTTGTATGTATTGTGGTCTCCTTATATCTCTTATGAATGAATATAAGTATACACAGATTGCAAAGTCCTAGAGGTTGACCTCTCTAGGTAGTGGATTGACTATCTCCTAGTTTGTGGAACCACTCTAAACCACCTTGTATAAGTGCATGTTTCAATTTCTCTCATCCTTGTCATGCCTGAATGGATAGGACTTCAAATTGTCCTTAAGATATTGGTTTTGATTGATATAATTTGAAAGTCTAACTTATTTTGTAAGAATTTAGAAGCTCTATTCACCGCCCTCTAGAGCCCTAGATCCAACAAGTGGTATCAGAGCCAAGAGTCTTCTCCAACCATCTCCCATGAGACAAGAAGATGGGACACAACCTACTTGGCTCACTCAACCTAGAGGGAGGCTTCTCTATGCATCCTCCGATCTTTGATAGCACCAACTTCTTCTATTAGAAGAGGCATATGTAGTTATACATTCTAGGGATGAACTTTGATATGTGTAAGGTGATGGTCACACCATACAAGGGGCCAACTGGAGTTGTGTCAAAATGGAATGAAGATGCACTAAAAGAATCCCAACTCAATGCCAAAGCCATAGGCATCCTCTATGCAGCCCTTTCCCTAATGGATTTCAACCACATTTCCTAATGGGATACCGCCTATGAGATTTGGGATAAGTTGTGCATTACCTATGATGGCACAAAGAAAATCAAGGAGGATAAGATCTACATGTTGAACAACCTTCTAGAGAACTTAAAGATGGGAAAGAAAAAGGGATTGCACAGATGTACTCTAGGCTCAATGTCATCAAAAATGGCCTAGCTACTTTGGGAAACACTTTGAATAGATGTGCAATCAAATCCAAAATCTTGAGGACTCTACCAAGGAAATGGGAGTCAAAGATCATGTCCATTGAAGAAGTCGGAAGCCTTGGTGACATCCTAATCAAAGAGCTCAATGGAAAACTACAAGCTCATGAGCCTTGGCTTGACAAGCAAGAAGATGAAGCCAAGAAAGAAGAGAAGGAAGCTAAAAAGATCAAACATAGTACCTTCAAAGATCATGTGGAGGACGTCATCCTTCAACAACAAATTGCTTGTCAGACATATTCCTCCTCCTCTAGTGAAGATGATGACCCTAGTGAGCATGTAGCCAACTACACCAAGGGCAAGCACTTCAAGGGAAAGCAATCCTCCTCCTCTACTCCTAGATGCTACAAGTGTGGATAAAAGTCACACCACAAGGGTAGCACCAAGAAGGAGGAAGAGTACAAGAAAGAGAGAAAGTACAAGAGGAAGGAAAAGAAGGAGAAAAGACACAAGAATGTAACTCATTCAGCTTGGGAAGAATCATCCTCAAGTGGCTCTAGCTCTAAAGAAGATGGAGAGTGCCACCTTGCACTCATGGCCTCTACAAGTTAAGAAATTGGTGAGGTAAGTCATGTAAGTGAGGTAAGCTTGCATGAGTTATCTAAAGAAACTCTTATTGATATGCTTATTTCTTCCCATTCTTCTTTTGCTAAATGTAGATCTAAAAGAAAAAAGTTAGGAAAAATTATTGATGATTTGTATGCTAAACTTGAGATCTTGAGAAAAATGAGAAAACTCATCTTGAGAGAATTGATAATTTGCAAGGCCAGTTCCTTGATCTTGAGCTCCAATACAATGGAGTTGTGGTAGAGAATGGTGTTTACCTTAAGAATATTGAAACTCTTAAGGAAGATAGCCAAAAGAGCCTAGATGAGCTTGAAATCCTTAAAACTAAAAATGTTGAATTTAATCTCATTATTGATGCTCATGCGGATGAGACAGATGTTTATCTTAAGGAAATTCAAGTGCTAAATCTAAAAAATGCTAGGTTTCTTGGTCAAGTTCATGATATCTTATCTAGTAATGATGTTGCTTATATTTCTCTTGAGAAAGATTCTTACTTGACTAAAGCCCTATGTTTAGAGGTCGACGTTGTTCATGATAGAGATGATCTTGCTAGTTTATCTTCTATTTTTATCTCTTAATGATGTCAATCATATACTTAGAGCCTCTCTACAGAAATTCCTCAAAGGGAAAACTCCCTAAATGAAATCCTTGACCATTCTACCAAACAAAGAGGTGCTAGTAGTTTGGGATTTGTAGGGGGAGCACCTAAGGGAAAGAACAAAGCCAAAGGTAACAAAAAGAATAAAGAAACCCCCTTTTACATTGGAGAGTATTCTGGCACTAAGAACCCTATGATTTGTTCTCATTGCAATTGTGATGATCATTACTCTACTTTATTGTCCTTACAAGCCAAAGGGGACCAACCCAAAGATGAAATGGGTCCCAAAGCTAACTCTGGATCCCAATGTTTGAGTTGGGAACTGACACTCTCCTTTCTTACAGGAAAAATGTAGATGGATTGTTGATAGTGGATGCACTAAGCACATGACAGGTGATATAAGCCATTTCAACAACTTAACTATGAAGAAAGGAGGCTTAGTTACCATTGGGGACAACAAGAAAGGTAATGTTAAAGGTGAGGGTGATGTATGTGAATCCTTGTGTATCAAGAATGTTCTCTTTATGGATGGCCTACATCACAATTTAATAAGTGTAAGTCAATTATGTGACAATGGTTACCTTGTGCTATTTACTTCTTTTAAATGTTTAATTCTGGATTCCCTGACCTTTCAAGTCATATATAAGGGGACTAGAAGTGGTAATCTTTATGTAATTATGCTTGACTATATTAGGCTTGTTGTTGGTAGATGCCTAGTAGTCAATAAGAATGATATTTCTCTTTGCCATTGTTGGCTTGGTCATGTAAATATGCATCAGTTGAAAAAGTTGAGCAAGAAGAACTTGGTCAAGGGACTTCCCACATTGGATTTTCCTTATTTTTCTCTTATTTTTGGGTATTTTTTGCAAATCCTTGCTTTATTGCAAAATAGTACCCAATGATGAGTGACATGTTCCTAAGTATGTTTGAAATGCAAAATGGACTTGAAAAATAAATTTAATTAGCACTCTAATGGCTAGAAATTAAAATGTCTAAAGTTTATTCGGGTGGGCCATTGGTCGAGTTGCCAACTCAACCAACTAGTGGCTGAGAGCTTTTAAAAGGGACATTCGGTCTAGTTTCCAGGTCATAGAACTTGACCAATGGTCGGGATGGAGAAAACATAAGTTAGGTTTGGCTGACTTTTCTTCCTCTCAACTAGATAAAAATCGACCAATCCAACCTCCAACTCCCTCAAGGTCTCAACCCTAGCCTAAACCTTCCTCTCCCTAGCCCTAGTTTGACCTAGATCGGCCTTCCTTGACCTCTTTCCCATTTGTGGTGGTTTTTCCATCATTTTTGTTCTCTCAATCCTTCTCATTTTGTCTCCATGGGGTCAAATAGGAGAAAGAGAGATGCCCCATACAAAGCACCATTCTCCCCTTCCAACTTGTGCCTTATACCCTTTGACAATACCTTTTTTATCTCCAATGATGCTCTAAATAGGTACAAGGATCTCCTTCCTAGGAACCCCTTTCCTTTCATGCCCTTTTTGAGCCAACCCCATGACAAAAAAGGGTTATCCATAAAGTAGCTGAGTTGCTATATGACCACCACCTCTCCGCCTTAAGTGTTGAACGTGCATGCTACCACAATTCCATCACAAGCACAAAAGTCGTTCATGAATTCTATGCTAATTTGCAATGGAATTATGACACTCTCATACCTCTACCTAATGCTCAAGTAGTCCTTACTTCCACGATAGCTGAGAAGAAATTCCAAGTCTCTGAGGAACCCTGAATATCTTTTTCTTGGGTACTGAGGTGACTATTACTTGGAGGAACGATTATCCTGATTATTTTGACCTGGTTGATTCTGAGGCTTCTATAAGAAATATGATCTCACTCTTCTCGATATTCACAAATTCTTGAAGAAGCCTAAGTTTCCCTATAGGAAGAAGTGTACCCTTCCCTCCTCATCCTTAGACCTCAAGAACCACATACTCACCCCAGCTGTTAACTACAATATTCATCCCAAGAAAAATCAAATTGAAATTGCAGAAAACACAATGATGATCATGTTTTGTATCATGAAGAATATTGGAGTCAAATGGGCCAGATATGTCCTTCACCACATGACCTATTTTGACTCTGGTAAGAATACTCGTGGCCCCCACCCACCCTACCCAACCCTGATTTGTGGTTTGTTTCAGACTACAATTGACAAATCTCTCTTCCATGACCATCGTTAAAAACCTACCCAGAAAGGAGTTTGCATCAGTGAGACCACACTTTAGAAGTCTATCCCTATCTATTCATCTACCACACCTAGAGCCTCTACCTCCACCCATGCACCTCCACCACCTCAGCTTTCCTGACCTACCCATGCCTCTTTCCATGTATCAAATGGAACCCTCATGGGTTACATGATGCATCATCAGGAGTATAACCTTCAAGTTCAGGAGCATATGCATCAGGATCTCTATTCCATCATGTCTACCACAAACCTCTGATGTGAACATACTTATCCTGCCTACCGACCCTACCCAGGAGGTGACTATGCATCCTATGCATATGATCACTTTTACCCTGCCCATTCACCTACTTCTTTCACTGCTACACCCTTTGTTGTTGCTGGATCCACCCTTGTTGTGAAACCTCTCCATGTTGGTCCTATATCTACCATGCTTGTAGGACTTGGCACCTCTTCTCCTACCTTTCCACAAGCTCAAGAACAACATGACCTTGGTATGTCTTGGGCTGAGCAGAATGCCAGGTGGCCCGGTCGTGGTTATGGTTCCTCTTCTGATGAGGAGATGACAGATCAGTTTGATGAGGAAGTTGCTACTAGTGATGAGGAGGCCTCTGAGAATGATGGTGATGATGGTTCTAGTGGCTCTTCCAGTGGTTCTGGTGATGAAGGTGATGTTGTTGTCTCTACTGCACCTTCAGACGGAGATAATGACTATGAGCCAGAAGCCTCTTCTGATGATGTTGATGATGATGTTGATGATATGGACATAGATGGCATGGACGCTTACATGTTTTAGTTTGTAGTATGTATATGCTGATCATATATATCTTTCTAGACTATTTTGTACTAAAAACATATAGGCACATTTTCTAAGATGTATTATTTATCATCATGTTTTCATCATTTTGGC
This sequence comes from Alisma plantago-aquatica, assembly GCA_963693085.1. Taxonomy (NCBI): domain Eukaryota; kingdom Viridiplantae; phylum Streptophyta; class Magnoliopsida; order Alismatales; family Alismataceae; genus Alisma; species Alisma plantago-aquatica. The sequence continues at coordinate 691,521,487 of OY856412.1, forward strand.
TTGTAGTTGTTTATGAGGACATGCTCTCTAGGTTGTAATCTTAATCATATGTACACTTACTCTTTGATTTACTATATCTCATATGTTGGTGCCATGTTTACCATATTTTGATTATGGCTTAGATTGATTGCTTCTTTGTCATCTTTGTTTGTTGTATGCTTTGAGATTGCATGTTTTATGTTGTGGATGTATGTTCGGTTGTGCTTGGAGAAGACACATTTTTGTTCTCTTCTACCCCCTTCCTTTTAGAAAATGTCAAAAGGGGGAGAGAAGTTCAATGTTTTGAATCTTAACCATATTTCTTTTATTGTTTATGTGATCCTTTTCTTGTGCATTATATGATTTAGCATGTGACTTTATAAAGGACCATTTAGTATACATGATATATTGTTTTGTGTAGAAAGACTAATTGTGTAGGTAAGAGTAAGCATTGTTTGAGGGGGAGCAATTCACATTGTAAAAATCATGAATCCCCCTGCAATTCACAAGGCAAAGGTATCACTTTACATATCCTTTTCAAAATGATTGAGGAATGGTTTAGCATTGTCAAAAAGGGGGAGAATGTTGACTTGAGAGTTATACATTGCCCATATTTTGATAATGACTTAACTATTCCATTCCTATGTATCTAATATGTTTGTTCAAGATTGATTTCAGGCTTTAGGTACATGTAAATGATCAAATTACACAAGCCCTAGCTTGTTCAAGTTCAAGTCATAAGCAATGCAAGTGCACATTTTGGGAAATCACTCGAAATGACCTTTGATTAATTTTGTAATCACTTTTATTGATGATATGACTTGTAACTAAGATGAGAAAAAATTAGGGACACGTAATTCCAACATTTGGTCACTCAAAACTCAAATTAGAAAATTTTTCATAGGTTGTTTATCATTTGAGTTGGAAACTCGATCGATCCAGAGATGGATTTTCTAAAGACAACCAATCGGTCGAGTTGCACACTCATAGTAGTTGACCGATCGATCAACTAATTTTGACTCATTGGTCAAGTTCCTTAGAACAAACTTGACTGATAGTTTGAAAATTGGCTTTGTCACTTAATGGATCGGTCGAGTTACCATTATTGAAACTCGACCGATTTATTGTATGGAAAACACATAAAAAGTAATTATAACTATTGGAGAGTTGTTGTGAGTGAAAATATATCAGTTGTACCTTGTAAAATGGCTATATTTCACTCGAGGGAACACCCCCAAATATAAATAGGACCCCTTGGATTTCATTCCAAGTTTGCTCATTCATACTATTCTAAATCCTTGCTATAGTTGAGTGTGTTGCAACTCCCTGAGCCACTCTCTCTCTCATTTACAAAGCATTTCATGATTATGAGTGAGTTAGGCAAGCTATAAGAGAGCTACCTCCATGTGTTTGTCAAGCTCTCATTCCATTTCATCTTTCCTACCCCCTTTCTCAATGAGAAAAGGTTGAAGTAAGCTACTCTGAGTGAAGGTGAAGTTGTTGCTGGTCTTCTTCAAGGTTGAAGAAGAGGTGAATATATTCTCAAGGTGAAGGAGAAGCGAAAGGCCAAGATTCAATAAGATTGGATAAATCCTTAAAGGCTAATGACTTGATGCAAGTGTGGGTAAGTCCCTGTTGAAGGTTGTAGACATCTTGATCAAGTGGGTAAGTCCTTGTATAGGTGGACGACTCTTGTCTTGAGTAGGTAAGTCCTCGGATATATGGTGGTCTCCATTTATCTCTTATGAATGAATATAAGTATACACAGATCGCAAAGTCCTAGAGGTTGACCTCTCTAGGTAGTGGATTGACTATCTCCTAGTTTGGAGATTGGAACCACTCTAAACCACTTATCCAAGTAAATGTTTCAATTTCACTCATACTTGCTATGATTGATTAGATAGGACTTCAAATTGTTCTTAAGATATTTGTTTTCATTGATATAATTTCAAGGTCTAACTTATCTTGTGAGAATTTGGAAGCTCTATTCAGTCCCCACTTTGAGTCTAAATCTAACAATAATGATTGTGAATTTGATCACGAGGAAGAACATCAAGAAGAGTGCATTGAGGAAGAGTTTCGTGATGAAGAATGTGATGAGAAAAAATGTGAGGAAGAGCACCATGATGAAGGATGTCATGACAAAAATAGAAGAAATAGGAGAAATCACAACCATGAGGATGACAAGGATGACGAGGGCCCTTCCCTTTGTGAGTTGGCCGGTACCAGGGCCAATCAGTCCAGATTCCAGTCATCATTCCTAGATTCAATGATCCAAACTTTGAACTTAAACCAATATTCATCTCCATTTTCCAGAATAAGACCTTTGGGGGAACTCTTGAGATGAGGATGTTTATCATCACCTAGATGCCTTTAAAAATATATGTAACACCATCAAGATGAATCGGGTGCTATATGATGTAATCTACTATAATGGATTCAACTTTTCTCTGAGGGATAAAGATTTGTGATGGTACCTTTCTCGACCTGACAAAACCATCACTGGATGGGAAGCCTTGGCTGATGCTTTTTTCACCAAGTTCTATCCAATATAGAAACTTCTCAAAGATAGTCACAAGATCACTAGGTTTGTACTGAAGCCAGACGAGAACTTGTATGAAGCCCAAGAAATATTCCAAGATTATCAAAGGGACTTCCCTCACCATAACTATGATAAGGGATTTCTAGTCATTACCTTATACAATGGGCTTACCTCAATTGAAAGGACTTTGATGAATGTTGTTGTAGGAAGTGATTTCCTAGGTAAGAACCCAAAGAATACCACAAAGATCATTGATAACATGGATGCCTTGCAGGCCGGTTTGGATTAAGATAGGAGAAAGGAAAAGAAGGTATCATATAAAAGTACTATATTCGAGCCTAAATCTTTAGAGTCCATAACTACCCAAGGTTAGAATATTACTTTAGATGTGACACAACTGAAAGACTTTGGAGGCAAGGGAATGAAAAAAGCTAAAAAAAGTAATGAAATGTGTTACATAATGGGAATGGGGACATGTAATATACAACTGCATCTATACCCAACCCAAAGAGGATAGTGAAGAAGAAGGCACTAAAAATGTCTCTTATGCTAACTTCAAGAGGCTAGGTCATCCCCGATTTTCTTATGAAAAGAAGGATGTCGCTGAAAATGTCCATGATCTAAACAATGCACCTAAAAGACCATTCAGTAGAGGTGTAGGGACACCTATGTTCACTCACAAAATTACTTACTAGTAAAATAGGAACAACTACCTAGGACAAGGACAAAACCAAAATACACATTCGAGTGGGCCAAGTCAAGACCAAGGTCAGAATAGAAATACCAGTCAATAAGATATAGTTTTTGAACTTTCTAAGTTTTGCAAAAAGACAACCATTTGTAAATAAAAAAACTAACTTAGAGTGCAATAACCAATACTGGTGTATTGAACACGATGGAAACCCAGTTGTGGGTGTGACAACTCAGATGGATGACATGCATACTAAATAGAAACAAATTGATCGACAATGTGTGAAATTGATAAAGAATCCTGAAGGGAAAATACCTTCAAATAATGGACATGTAGAAACTTCCACTCTCTACTCTAAAAAGGTTCTATAAGAACAAATAGGAAATACCATATAGAAAAGCAATCCCACTACTGAATCCCAACCCAAACCCACCATAGTAGAAGAAGAAATTGAGGTGGAGGTTTCTACCAAGAAGGTTATCGCAAAGGAGAAGGGCAAGGGGAAGAAAATAGTAATGGAAAATAAATCTGAATTAGCTGAGGCAGTCTTCAAATATAGGGATCCTTATGTAGAGAGGGTTCATTTTCCATTTAAGTTTATGAAAGCCCACTAGAAAAGAGGATACAAAAATTTCATGGAAGTCGTGAAGAGACTACACATTAATATTCCATTCCTAGATTCCATTGAAGAAATGCCAACATATGCAAAGTTCTTCAAAGATTTGTTTATGACAAGGAGGAGAGGAGACCAGGTTGAATTTGTGAGACTAGAAAATGTCCAGTGCCTTTGCATAAGCAAAGATGTCAGCAAAGCAAAAATATCTAGAAGCATTTACTATACCTTACAATGTGGGCGATATTGAGGTAAGACAAGGTCTAGAAGATCTTGGAGCAAGCATTAGCCTTATGCCTCTCACATTACCTCAAAGATTAGGACTTACTAACAAGGTCAAGAAAAGAATGTCAAATCAATTAGTTGACCATTCTTTCACAAGACCAATAGGTATTGTAGAGAACATCCCTGTCTGAGTGGGAAAATTTTCCATAACATGTGATATATTCATGATTGACACCATGAAAGACCCAAAATGCCCAATGATCTTTGAAAGACGATTCCTCTCCTCTGAGAGAGCTTTGAAAAATGTTGAAATTGGAACCATCACCATCAGAGTAGGGAATGATCACATTGATTTTCATGTTTAGATTCCATGTGAGGACCATCTCTCTTTAAGTCAGTAGATTTCATGGACAACTACAATTAATTGCGAAGAAGTCTAAGAGAAAAATGCTAAAGCTAACCTAGTCATGAGGGATTTGAACAATGCTGACCCAAATATTGAAGATCTAGAGGTAGCTGAGATACAAGATTATCTAAATCAACCTGAAGAGGATAGTATTGATGAAGAAGATACATATTTTGAGTTAGTGAAGTAGGCATCTCTAGACCAAACTCTAGAAGAGGAGAAAGCACCTAAGCCTAAACCAGAGATGAAGCAGCATCCTAAAGGACTAAAATATGAATTTCAAGATAATGAGCAAAGGAATCCAGTGATTATAAATTTTGCCTTGACAGATGACCAGTAAGAGAAGTTGTTGAATGAACTCAAGCTGAGAAATAAGGAAATAGGATACTCTATTGAAGACATCAAAGGCCTAAGCCCACTTGTTTGTAAGAATAGAATAAATTAGGAAGATAATGCTAAACCTTTGGCCCAACCTCAAATAAAGTTAGATCATAACATGAGGGAGGTGGTCAAGACATAGGTAATAAAGCTTCTAGATGTAGGTATTATATACCCAATTAGTGATAATAAATGGTTAAGTCCAATACACATAGTCCCTAAAAAGTGAGGCATGCTAGTGGTGAAAGTTAAAATGGGGGATGAAGTGGAAACACAAATAGTAACTTGGTGGAGGATGTGCATCGACTGTAGAAAGCTCAATGCTACCACCAAGAAAAATTACTTTCCATTGTCGTTCATAGATCATGTTTTATAACGATTAGTCCATGATTCATAATTCTTCTTCTTGGATGGATACTTAGGATTTTAATAGGTCCCTATCCACTTTGATGATTAGGAGAAAACCACCTTCACTTGCATCTATGGTACATATGACTTTTGAAGGATGTCGTTCAGGCTTTTCAATGAACCCTCATCTTTTCAAAGGTGCATGATCTAAGTATTATCTGACTTTCTAGAAGATATTGTGGAAGTATTCATGGACAAATTCTTTGTCTATGGAACTGATTTTGACAATTTCTTATGGAACTTATCCCAAGTTTGGAAAAGATGTGAACAAAAATAGTTAGTGTTGAACTAGGAGAAGTGTCACTTTATGGTCCAAAAAGGTATAGTGCTTGGAATCGAGGTCAATTTAAGCAAGGTAGATCCATGTCTAAGATGCATCCCCCCACATCTGTGACAGGCGTGAGAAGTTTTCTAGGCCATGCAGGATATTGTAGGAGGTTCATGAAAGACTTACTTAAGATCTATAAACCCATGTCTAATCTAGTTGTAAAAGATGTTGTATTTGATTTCACGATGAATTCCTAAAGGATTTTGAAACCCTAATAAGTGCTTTAACTATAGCCATGGTTGTTGCAGTCCAGATTGGGAGCTCCCTTTTGAGATAATGTGTGACTCAAGCGACTATGCCATAAGAATTGTACTTGGACAGAAGAAAGATAAGAAGCACGACGTGTTTTATTTTGTAAGCTAAACGCTAGATGAAGCTCAAGTTAATTACACCACCACCTAAAAAGATACTCTAGGGATAGTATTTACCTTTGACAAGTTCAGGTCCAACTTGATCGGCTCAAAATTGAAAGTTTATGCATACCATGTACTATCAAGTATCTAATGCAGAAAAAAGACACCAAACCCAGACTCTTGTAGTAAGATCTGTTGATTCAAGAGTTTGATCATGAAATTATTGACAAAAGGGGACTGAGAATGTTTTTGCCAACCATTTTTCATGAATCGTTGTTGCTGAAAAAGAACCACTACCGATCAATGACAACTATGTTGATGAATATTTGATGATGGCAAGATCCTTTGACCCCACTTTACCTTGGTTTGCAGACATTTGCAGTTATTTAGCATGTCAGCAGATACCACCTAACATCACCTACAATAAAAAAAGAAACTCTTTTCTGATTTGAAAAATTATTACTGGGATGATCCTCCTCTATTTAAAAGATGTATCACTGATGTATCCCAAAATAAGTACCTCAGATGCTTTGTGAATGTCACTCTTCACCTTTCGGTGGTCAATTAGGTGGAGACAGGACTGCAACCAAGGTACCGCAATCTGGTTTCTATTGGCCAACTTTGTTTAAGGATGTACATGCATACGTCAAGCCATACAAAGAATGTCAGCACACCAGAAATATATCCCAATGGAATGAAATTCCCATGCCTAATAGGATCGCGGTGGAGATTTTTGATGTTTGGTGAATTGATAATATTGGACCTTTCCCATCCTCAAAAGGAAATCAGTACATTTTTTTATTTTAGACTATGTGTCAAAATGGATAGAAGCAATAGCTACCACATCTTGTGATGCAAAACCTATGATAAGGCAGTTCGAAAAGATTATCGTCCCTAGATTTCTAGTTTCGCGCATCTTCATTAGTTACAGGGGATCCATTTTGGTGAAAGATATTCACAACATTGCTAAAGAAGTACAGAGTAAGGCACAAGGTTTCCACTCCCTATCACCCACAGACCTCTAGTCAGGTGGAGATCTCTAATAGGAATGTTAAATAAATCTTAGTAAATATGAAAGGGATGACAAAAAAATTGATCCATGAAGTTGGATGATGCCTTGTGGGCATACCACACTGCCTCAAAAACTTCTATAGGGACCACTCCAAGAGGCTAATATATGGTAAAGTCTGTCATTTTCTAGTTGAACTAGAGCACAAGGCTTTCTGGACAATCAAAATACTATATATGGAACCATGATTGTCCGGAAAGAAGTGGTTTTTATAGTTACAAGAGCTGGAGGATCTTAAGCTTCATGCATTTGAAAATGCAAGGATGTATAAACAAAGAACCAAGGTGTAGCTTGATGCCCTCTTAAAGAAAAAGAATGTGTCTAAGACAGACAAGGTTCTTCTATTCAATTCAAGAATTCATCTTTTCCCTAGAAAAATAAAGTCAAGATGGTCAAGCCCCTTCACAATATCAAGGGTATACCCTTTAAGGATGATGGAGATTTCTTATGAAAAAACGGGTACTTTCCATGTGAATGGACATAGGATCAAAAGATATTATGAAGATGAGCCAATCACAAGAAGAGTAGAAGTTCAATTGGAGGAACCACCACATGCACCACCGGAGGAAAAACGAGGAAGCCAACTAAATAAAGTCAATCTAAAGACTATAAATTAGCGCTTCTTGGGAGGCAACCCAAGGATTTTTCTTAATATGCTTCCTTAGATTCTAGTTTGTTTTTGCTTATCAATAGTTAGATTTTTGGAATGCATGTCCTAGGTTTTGTTTAATTTCTATTTAATATCTTTTATTTCCTAATTTCTAATGTACATAGAATAAATTTAGTAAGAATTTAAAGTCTTTGCTTATAATTCAAGAACCATTGGTTCATTAATGGAACACTCCTAAGACAAGCAATCAGTTCATGGCTCCTTAAAACCATCAGAAGAACTCCCTTCTCGATCCATTGGTTGACTCCTATTTGCCTACCATCAGATCTCATAATTCAGCTTCACCATCGGAAGATGGTGTTGAAGTTGAGCAAGCGAAGGCAATCAAATCAATTGAACCATCAGTTTTGGATATGCACTGCCTACCCATCATATTTTAGACTAGTGACCATCGGGAGGATGAAGCAAGCCCAGTAAAACCATTGGATCGTCCAATGCATTCTTGATTTAAGGCCATCAGATTTTCGCCAGAAGAGACATCAGATGATATGCGATATAAAACCATTGGATTTTGGCTCTGCACTGGGTGTACAATGCTAACCATCAGAAGGCATATCACCAACTCAGATGGTTAGATGGGTAATCAATGCTACTCGAAATAGAAGCTATAAAAGGACAGGCCCAACCCTCTCATTTTGTACAAACTGAATTAGAGAAAAACCAAACTAGAGAATTTAGCCCTAGCTACCTACCTCTATACGGTGATTAACCTAACCCTATCTATGACAAATAGATTCATCACCATCAGAAGTTTTGCACCATCCTCTACCTCCAACCATTGGAAGTAGGGCTAAATCTGGCAAAGCTAGTTGACCATTAGAAGGAGCACCTCATCATGACAACATAGGTCTAATCTCGATGAGCACAGATCCCGATGGACAACTAGCAAACGAGTAACGCGACCACCGACTACTATAATGAATGGTAACCTTTCTTCTCTCATTCAACTTCATTTCTCCTCTTCTTCAACAAAATGTCGATGCCTTCCCCTACTTCTGATCCTTTTGGTTCCCGCTGCAAGGCATCCATGGAACCATCGATCCTCCTGATTCTTTGACTTCTTCCTTTTTACTATCAGATCACTGGTCGCACCTCTAAGTAGAACTAATGGTTTTAAACCCCTTCTTCTGATCTCCATCTCTCTCTATTTGGTTGAACACCTTTCCTATGTGTAGAATAATGAGCTTACCCTTTCACTTCAGAGAACTATGGGATCATCATGAAGGCTAAAATCGGGTTACGCTTACCCTACCTATAGTGAAAATCATTGCTTCCTTGGGAAAAATCATAATTTCCTTTCCCCCCATCGTAAACCATTAGATAATCACCACAATGCTAATTATCAGTTCTATTCGCTAGCAAGAACCATTGGTTTTCCATTTGTATAGGTATTGTCAAATTTCTATCTTTGTCATGTTAACACAATGGTTCTCAATTGATCAACCTTGAATCTATAGGTTTTCCATCGGGTGCTAAGTTCTAAACATATCATCTATTTTTAATCATATACCTTCCACAAATTTTTTACTCTACTTTATCTACTGGACTAATCTTCCAAGAGGTATACCAATACCTACATCGCAATAAAAGCTCAAAATGGTTGTTAACCTAGTCAGAAAGCCAAGTACCAACAAGGATACTATAATCAGAGTACCACTCAACCATGAAGATGAAGCAGAGTATATTAACCTTCTTGGAAAGTCAACCCCTACCAGTACACAAGATAGGGAACCAGTACCAAGGAGAGAATAACTCAAAGGAGTCCTCCAACAATGAGGAAATGCTTCTTCCAGTACTAATGAATCAACAGGAAGAGAGGCCTTAGAGTATGCACCCTCAAAGGAAATACGAAACCCAAATAAGAGGAGGGAACCTATTTTTCCTCCAATGGATAGGTCAAGCAAAGTGGCAAGGATATCAAAACCTTCCAATACAAGAAGTCTAACACCAACACAGTCAGAGACTGTAGCTACAACTGAACCTACCCCTAGGGCAAATCCACAGGCAACAAAACTCATCTACAAGGATGACCTTGACAACTTCCTTTTACCAAGGGATGTTGAACATCTAGAAAACTGGTAGGATATGTGTAGAAACAAGAACCTTAAGGTGATAAGGCCGGGGATGAGGTCACCCTAAAGAAATTAAGGTAGTTAAGGAACACCTGGAGAACATAGTCCTCTATAAAATCTGCTACAACAATCACTTCTCATATGATGAACTCACTATAGATCTCATGTCATCCCTAAAGAAGTAGATTGTTACTAAAAATGAAGCCAAAAAGTGTGGGGGACCTTTTAAATAGGCAGTTTGGATCATTGAAGAAGACTGTATAATCACTAAAACATGGTTCACTGACTCCCACAAACAAGACATGAATGCAGATAAGGCTAAGGGGGATAGAGAGGTTTGTGGCTTCCACACTAATAAAATGTGGTGGAAACTATCAAATGAATATTGGTACAGTTTAGGGTAGTCAAAAGCTACATAAATGCACTCAAGAATGATGTGCATACTGTATAATAGCTTTGCTAACACACTATTCTTCTGAATTGACATGTACAATGTAACCAGAGTGGATCTCCACATCTTGTGGAGCATTTGGGAAAAGAAGCTAGTCAACATAGGGTGAATTTTGGTAGACAGACTGGAAGTAGCAATAGGCCTAGAAGGCTCATGAGATTTATACATGGACATCCTAATTACATACATCACCCATCACCTAGGATACCCAGAGAACTAGAATTTTTGGCCAAGACTGCTAGAGAAAGGTTGGTAGACACCATGTACCTGACAATTGCCAATTTTTTAAGAAGGGAGAAGAATAAGTGCTTATACATATTCCACATGAGCAAAGACTCCCTTCCCCTCCTTGAGATGAGCAATTATTTCTACAACCAATTTCTATTCGACGAGGATGAGATATTGAAAATGAAGAAGGGAGTAGTATGTCTCCCCCATTAAGTGAACAAGCATCAGTTGAGAAATAGGTGCAACATTTAGAAGACACATCTGCAAATTCAGAAAAGCAAAGAGTTTCCTTACGAATGTAAAAGAAAATGATGTGTAAGACAAGGAAAAAGTGGTCCCCCAAACCTACGGCAATAAGTCTAGGGATGGAGCAACCAGAACCCCCAAGGGTGACACCTGTCGTCGCCATGTCGGAGGTATCACAACAAGCTGATGAAGACACTCTTCAAAGGTACCTAATAATATCCTGATTGAAGCTAACATTATGGCCAACTCCATACATACAAATGGAAACCTTATAACAAAGTTACCTAAAGAACCTGAACAATCGAAGGGGGAGCTGCATTACCCTCCATCAAGGCAAGTGTGGAATCTTTCGATGCTACTTCTAAGGTCTCTAATAGAAAATTTGTAACTGGTTCTCCAACTAGTGAAGGCGTCAACAAAGAAACTACAGAATGAAGGGGAGAGAACCACATGCCTAGAAATGAAGCTTCTTCCGATCCTTCTGAATTGTAAAAGTCTAACAGAGAGGCGGCCCCGTCAAGTCATGAAGTCAAGAAAACCGTGCATGTGAGTAGAAGGCATGGAATCTCAGCCCAATCAAAAGTGAGAGAGAAGGAGGCAATCTCAAGAAGGCACATAGAACAACCACGATGATCCTCTACAAAAACAACATTTATGGAGATAGGGAAGGAGATAGACGACATATGTAAAACCATCTTAACTTCAACTCTAAATATTAAAACATTAATTATGAGTTTGTCTACACAAACCTCATAGGTGGACAAGGTAACTGTTCATATCCAACCCCTGCTCAGTTTGCAACAATAAATGCAGCTTTTGGATGAAAATCAAATGCATGTGATGGAGGCCTTAGTGGGAATGACAAAGGAAGTCATCCTTCTCCAGCGAGAGTGGGACAAATTACACCAAGAAAATGAGCAGCTACACGTAAAGGCGATGAAGTGAAAGGAGGCACTTGCAAAGTCCTCCTCCCACAAAAAGGCAGTATCAAAATGGCAACACATTGGTGACCTAGAGGCCTTGTCACCAGCAACAGACACTGACATGCAATTGAGACCAGGCATGGTTCTAGCCAAGATACAACCCAACAAGGTTGCACCACCTCCAAAGAAAGACACCATGGTAAAAATATATATCAAAGAAAGTGTGGAGTAGTCCATAAAGAACAAGGAAGTGCCCGTTGGGGAGGAAGAATTTGCCAAATCCCTGACCTCACTAGGGCAGTCCACCAATAACATGGAGGAGAGGGGACCCATGGAACCAGTAGACCAGGGTAGCTCAGTAGCTCCAAAGCAAGTCGTTCCTTCCATATATGTTGAAGCAATAAGCAAGAATGATGTCATTCTAAAGTCACCAAAGGGCGGGGAGGAGGTGCCATAAACTACTAAAGATGTCATGAATATTTGGTTCCTCTATCCAACTATAAAACTTCACCACCTGCAACCGATGAAAAAGACTTCGTCAATGAACTACTTCTAGATGAATGTATTTAAGGAGGAACATATCCCAACCTCTTTGAGGAAGAGATAGAGTAGCAAGTAGCTGAACGGGGTGAGGAGCACATGCATAGGATGTTTAACAATGCACGGCCAAAACATGATAATCCAGTTTTCCTCGAACCTCCAGTAGTAGCCAGCTCAAGCCCGGAAGCACCACTACCACTGTCATGTAAAATGAAAGACATGTACATGACATCATGTCTTGGTTAACATTTGTCTATAGTAATAACAGATACAATCTAACAAGGGGAGATGTGTGTTCAGCCTTCCAGCATAAGGCAAACATAAGTAGAGTATTCTTTAAAGACTTGTGTGGAACCATCATTGAAGAATATATGTACAAGGATAAAATAGGAATGGTTTTCAATGCCACATCTACACTGGAAGCCCAACTATACAGGAAAAACATCAAATCATCCTCGGTTGAAGAGCTACAAGATACGTTGCAAAAAATAAAGCAACTACAATACTTAACTTTTCCATTTAAAGCCTTCAATCCTTGGATTCTCACCACGGAGGATCTTTCCACAAGGTGGATAGCTACTTATAACTACAATGCAAAAGACTTGGCATGTGGAAGGATAGTTTTCCAAAATCTAGAGCACAAGACATAATAGGAAATCCCCACTTGACTGAAACATCATATTCAAGGGTAAGCGGATGGCATCTTCCAAATTGGAGGGAGATCTACATCGACTATAGAATACCCTAAGAAACTCAAAATTTGGGGGATAGTGGATTCATAGAGTTTTGAATGATTGAAGCAATAAATAGGGGAGTTCCTCTAGAGTAGGTTGAAAATGAAGTTTTCCATGCTCTATGAGGAAAATATGTCATGGAAGTCATCCACAACAAATTATTTTATGATTTTTGCATGGAAAACATCCCACATCATATGTACTCACTTGTGCCCCTTCTGGAAAAGACTCCATGGAGAGAGAAACTAAAAAACCTAGAGAAGGAAGTAGAAGTCTCTCCTCCATAGGAAAGCACGGTCAATAAGGTGACTCCTCCTCTACCGCAGCCATGGTCTCCTTCCAACCAAAAACATCAATGTAAGGACCCTGACCTCCGTTTAGGGTTTACCCTGTTTGCTTTGATTAACCTTGGTGCTTTGTTGCTTGCTAATCACCTTTAGTGGTGATTAGGGATTGGTTGTGCTTTGTTGAGAGTTGAAGGTGCTACTTGCAAATAACCCAAGTCTAGGGTTTGTGGACAAGTTTTTCACCTTGTGAGGTGTTCCTCCCTCTCCTTGCTTCCTCTAGAGTAGAGAGGAAGGTTTGGGGCTCGTTGCTTGAGTTCCTTTGGGCTTGGTTGAGCTTGTTGGGCCTTGTGGTACCTTTCTTTTGCTTGGTTGGACCTTGTGTCGGGCAAGAGGAGCTTGTGTCTCCCATGCTGGAGGTGTGTCGCCCAAGTGTATCACCCATGAGCCTTTGACCATGCTTTGACCTCGTTTGTGTCACCACTAGTGGACACTTGGGGCATGATGCTTGCATGTAGCAATGGCCTTGGACATGTGTTTAGGGCATGCTAGAGTGGTGGCTCGTGCACTAGGAAAAGTATCCCGAGGTGGGCGACACCTTTCTTGGATCTACCTTGTTTTCTCCTCCCTTCCCTTCTATATAGGTGTTTCCTTTCCCTTGCTAAGGATCCTTTAGTTCCTTAGTCTCTCCTCCACCTTGGTGCATGACACACTCCCTTCTTTTGCAAGTTGGTGGATGATACCCTTGGAGGACCTAGCTTGGTGGCCGATATCCTTGGAGTCTTCTTCTTCCTCTAGTGGTGGCCGAACCCTAGAGTGCCTTGATCTCCTTCTTCTTTGGTGGTGCATGGAGCTTGGAGCTAGGAGCTTGGAGCTTGCTTAAGGCGGGTTACATAAATCCTAACCCTAACTTCACTATCTCCTTCTATGATCTTGTTTATATGTTCTTAGATTAGCATCATGCTTAGGTATCCATGTTGGCCGAACCTATTATCTGGGGTTCCTTGATGAGCTTGGGGAGGTGCTGCCCGACAGCCCTCCTGACCTAGACCCTTGGACGATATGTTTTGTTAGTAGTGGATGATACCCCTGGTCTCTGTGATGGACGTTACACCTTCACTCTTCCTTGTGACGGCCGATAGGCCTTGGGTGGTTGGTTGACGATGGGTCCCCTATTGGTTGGTTGAGCTACACCTCTGGACGATACCTCTTATAGAATACTTTGCTTGACACACACCTATTTTAGTTGGGGTTTAGTATCGTTGTGCGTTGCTAGTTGTGACGGGCGTCACACTGGTTCTGTATCGGCTGACAGCTCTACTCCCCCTTGGCGGGCACTGCACGACGCCCTGTCGCCCGACACACCTGGCTACACGGCAGACCCTTGGTCGTTTTCCTTGAGCCGACACTGTGTTGCACGATACAAGTAAGTGCACAACACCCTGACGCCATGTTGCAGGTTGCACGTTTGTGCCGGCCGTTATGGGATGGATGTTAGGTGAGGGTATCCTGCCTTATACCACTTATGGTGAGGGTTTGTGATGCTTTTAGTGAGAGTCCTGCCCCTCATAGAAATCGATATGCTAAATGATAACTGTTATGGTAAAGCTTGTTTATGTAACACACATGTCCTTACCCATGATTGTGACCATCGTGATATGTCTTATAATGCTAAACAAATGGTAAGCATTTAATATGGTTTGCTTATGATGAAATCTAAGCCCATGATCACAAGTTGAGGTTTAATTGATAAAGTATATAATCTTTAATGTCACCCTATATTGATAAGCATGGTCTTTCTGTTAAGACTATGATTATTGTGTACACTAACCATGCAGGTGATGCATATACAATTAAAAAGGACTATGAGGTATATGTATATGTTGAGTAACTCTGTTGTGATGGTTACTCTCGATATTGAGATAATCTGTATGATGTATTTGACTACAATATTGGGGATTGCTATCCCATGATGATGATGTAAGCCTTGAGAGGCAGTGGCAATATGTGATGAGGGATTGGGATCCCATGGTATGTGATGATCCTTGAGGTGGATCGGGATGATTGGCAAGAGGCCAAGTGATAACATGTACTGTTGGATCCTTGTGATGGATCATGATGATGTGATTACAATAAAAAGTATAATGTTGAGTTTATGTTGTTTATTTCCTGTTATAGTTTGCATGTTATACAACTTGGTTGAATCTTGCAATCCATATAAAAGACACTAATTAATCACAGTGAAATATATCATGTAGTTGCCCTGGCCATAGATCCATCATCGTCAGGAGTTGGTGATGGTGAAACGGGTTCTCCTACGGGTTAACCCAGAGCGCATATTATTGAATATGTGAGGTTTCTCCTAGCCTCAAATAGAGAGGGAATCGAGTGTAGTTGCGGTTGCATACTCAGAATATGTGATGAGCATGGTGAACAGGACCATGGCTCAGAATGTGTGATATGGAGCATGAATGCGTTCATGGCTCAGAGCACGGTGAACAGGCCTGTGGCTCAGATATACTAGTGTCGTGACCTGTACCGAGGCGGGCTAGAGGAAGGGTAGCCTGTGGAGCTGACCCTGTGGCTGAGGCCACTTAAGAACGAGACTGCGGTCCTACTTTGGTTCTCGTGCACTGACCACGAGGGGAAAGGTCGTGGAGTCCATCTCTTCCATTGACCTTGTATGGCACCGACTTTGGGTTTCGCAACCGAAGGTTGGATTTGAGCGGTACAACTCACTTCCTTAGTGCATAATAATACATAATCCAGCCGTATAGTATTGATTTCTTAAGGCAAAACACAGAACATTGGTTGAGGCCTTGCTTGTGTAGTTAATCTCATTATATCATGCAGTTACTTATATGTTCCTCATGTTATGTGGCAATATATCTTATCTTGTTAATCATGTTCCATAAAGAAATAGTGGAATACATGCCTTCCGTACATCTGGTAAGCTTGACGGTATGAATAGCTTTACTTTATAACTGCTCATGTGAGACTTCTTATCAGTTATCTGCTTTATCCTTCTGAGGTTTTGTAGTTTCGGAGGGGATTTATGTTTCTCACTGGGACTGTGTGTCTCACCCCACTGGTTTACACCCTTTTTAGGTGGTCGAGCTAGACATGGTGGTGGTCACGGAGTTGCGACCGAGCAGCAAGAAGAGCAGTAGAAGGCAAGCGATGGATATGTTGCTGTTTTGGATGTTTGTAGTAGAGTCTAGAGTCATCCCTGTACTCTTAGGTCCTTGGAAGTGTTTTGACGTTGTTTCACGGTGTATAATTACTGATGTTTTATGTATCTTGTTGCTGGCCAGATGTGGCCCTTTATGTATGTATAAATAGGTGACGAACTCATGTGATGGTTAGACAGTTGTTCCTCTAAGCTATGGACAAGTATCAAGGCTTGTATATGTTTATATAACATGTTTCTTTGCAGGATGAGGACTCATATGTAATAGTTTCTCAGTTTATCAGCTTTCCGCAACCGGTTTTAATTAACCCATATTTTTGGTAATCCATGGTTTATGGTGATCCGCACATTTTCGCGTAACACCTCGTTGTCTGTGTGATAGCGGGATGTGTTGCGACAAGTTTTGGTATCAGAGCTCTAGGATCACTGAGTCTACAGGGATTAGGACTAGATTGAGTCTGTTCTTGTGAGTTTTCCAAATTTTCTTACGATCGCCTTCTGCCCTCAATGGAAGAAAAGCCAAGATGTCTGGAAACCATGGCAAACATGCTCCTGAACATAGCGATGCTGCATCATTTGATGGAGCTATAGGGTGGGCACATGAAGATCGGGTGCCTTAGGTGCCCCAGCCTGACCCAACCATTCTCGAACATCCTATCTACCAACAGCTTATGGGGTAGATAATGGCTACGATGAATCTCATGGTTGAGCGATTGCCAGTACCTCCGCCGAGAGCACATGCTCCCCATGGTGAAACATCGAGTATTGGGAAGACCTTTGAGCGGCTTCGCCGAGTCAGAGCTTCAGATTATGCTGGAACGGCTGATCCAGCGGATGCAGATCTGTGGCTGACAAGTATTGAGAAGGCTTTCTAGATCCTCGACATCCCTGAATCCGACAAAGTAAAACACGTTGTCTACCTTCTGAAAGGTCAAGTGTCTCAAGCGGGATCGTCTGCTCAAAGAAGCAGAGGACGTGGACAGCAAGCAACGGCTCGATTATATGCTATGAGTCAGCTGGAGGCGATAGTCAACCCACGAGTAGTGACATGTCAGATGGAGTTATTTCATGATGATATGTCTTCTTCTTGCTTTATATCTGTTCTGGTTGACCCGGGTGCTACACACTCTTTTATCGCCTATAGTATGCTTGAAAACTATCGTTTACCTGTTAGCAGTAAGAAGGATAGCTTGTTGTTAGAAACCCCTCTTGATGGTTCCTCGATGCTTCGAGAAGAGTGTCCATCTTGTGTCTTGTCTTTTTCAGGACACAGTATACAAGTGGATCTCATACCACTTGATATGCATGGGTTCGATGTTATCCTTGGGATGGATACCTTAGAGAAGTATAAGGTTGTTTTGGACTGTGGTTCCAAGCAGGCAGTGTTCGACGATGGTGGAGAGAAGTGGATCTTCCAGGGAGATAGGAAGATTCTTCCGACATGCTTAGTATCAGCTATGGTGGCAGAGAAGTTGCTATGACAAGGATGTGAGGCATTCTTAGCTCACGTGGTGGATACCGTTGTGGCTACCAAGGTGAAAGGTCCTAGCCTCAAAGAGGTGTCAGTTGTCTGAGAGTTTGCGGATGTGTTTCCTGATGAGTTTCCTGGTGTTCCTCCGCCCCGAGAGATTGATTTTGAGATCAATCTGGTACTAGGAACGCAACCAGTTGCACAAAAACTGTATAGGATGGCTCTAGTAGAGATGGCAGAACTTAAGAAGCAGTTAAAAGAATTGTTGGAGAAAGGTTTCATCTGACCAAGTATGTCGCCTTGGGGCACTCCAGTGTTGTTCGTCAAGAAGAAGGATGGATCGATGCGGTTATGCATAGATTACCGGCAGTTGAACAAGGTCACGATCAATAATAAGTACCCATTGCTGAGGATAGATGATATGTTCGATCAGTTGCGTGGTGCTACAGTGTTTTCCATGATCGATCTACAATCCAGATATCATCAGTTGAGGATTAAGGCGGATGACATACCAAAGTCAGCTTTTCGAACGAGGTATGGTCACTTCAAGTTTGTGGTTATGCTGTTCGGGCTAACCAATGCACCCGCTGCTTTCATGGATTTGATGAACAGAGTGTTTCGTTTGTTCTTAGATCAGTTTCTTATAGTCTTCATAGATGACATCTTGATCTATAGTCGGGACAGGCTAGAGCATGAGCGACATCTTCGTCTAGCGCTGACTCTTCTTCGCCAACATCAATTGTATGCCAAGTACAATAACTGTGAGTTCTGGTTGGAAGAAGTGACTTTCTTGGGTCATGTGATATCTGCTGAAGGAGTCAAAGTGGACCTGAAGAAGGTGGTATCTGTTGTGGATTGGGAACAACCGAAGACGCCGACAGAAGTTTGTAGTTTCCTTGGTTTAGTAAGATACTACCGGAGGTTTATCAAGGACTTCAGTGCGATTGCGTTGCCGATGACAAAGTTGACTAGAAAGGATGTAACTTTTGTCTGGGATAATCGATGTCAGCAAGCTTTTCATAATTTGAAGGAAAAGATGACCAGTGCTCCAGTGTTAATCCTGTCAGAACCTGGAAAGGGCTACGTTGTTTTCTGTGATGCTTCCAAGAAAGGTTTAGGTTGTATGCTGATGCAGGATGATCATGTGGTTTCTTTTGCTTCGCGACAGCTTAAGAAACATGAGGAGAACTATCTGACTCATGACTTAGAGTTGGCAGCAGTGGTTCATGCGCTAAATATTTGGAGACACTATCTTTATGGGGAAGTGTGTCAAATCTTTACGGATCATAAGAATCTAAAGTACATCTTTTCACAGCATGAGTTGAACATGCGACAACGTTGATGGATGGAGTTTATCAATGATTACGACTGCACTATCGAGTATCATCCGGGTAAGGCGAATATGGTAGCTGATGCGCTTAGTCGAAAGTCTTCTTCTATTTCTTCAAAGAAGGCACAATTGAGTTCCTTGGTATGTCATAAGCGGGATATGTTTGTTTCCTTGCGACAGATGAATGTGTAGATGGAAGTTTCCTCATTGGATGGACTTTTAGCATAGATACAAGTCAAGCCTACACTGAGACAACAAATCAAAGATACACAGTAGACAGATGATGCGGTATAGTTGATCAGATCAGAGTTCGGCAGCGAAAAGTGTGATGGGTTCCATGAATCTGAGGATGGGCTCGTTTGCTATCATGATAGGATGGTGGTTCCAGAGGCTGATGATATGAGGAAGTTAGTGCTCGAGGAAGCACACACATCGATGTATTCTATGCATCTAGGAGTCACCAAGATGTATCATAGTCTAAAGGACTTGTATTGGTGGCCCGACTTGAAGAAGGGTGTAGCCGAGTTCATGGCTAAGTGTGCGGTTTGTCAGCAAGTCAAGGCTGAGCATCAAAAACCGGCAGGCACGTTGCAGCCCCTGTCGATACCACAGTGGAAATGGGATCATATAACCATGGATTTCGTAGTTGGTCTACCCAGGACAACTAGGAATCATGATTCCATTTGGGTAATAGTGGAAAGATTGACGAAATTTGCCCATTTCCTACTAGTAAAGACAATGTATATAGCTGAGAAGCTTGCTCAAGTATATGTGGATGAGATAGTATGTTTGCATGGTGTGCCAGCGACGATAGTTTTTGACAGAGGTCCTCAGTTCATGAGTCATTTTTGGGAACAGTTGCACAAAGCGTTGGGAGCACAGTTGAGGTTCAGTACCACCTTCCACCCGCAGACCGATGGACAGTCTGAGAGAATTATTTAGACTTTAGAAGATCTCCTTCGAGGTTCTGTTTTGCAGTTCCTAGGAAGTTGGGATGTGCATCTCAATTTGATAGAGTTTGCCTACAACAACAGTTATCAGTGGAGCATTGACATGGCTCCTTACGAGGCTTTGTCTGGAAGGAAGTGCAGATCTCCTTTATGTTGGTATGAGTCTAGTGAGTATCAACTTTTGGGTCCTGAGCTAGTACAGTAGACAACAGAAAAGATTAAGGGGATACATCAACAGTTGAAAGCGGCACAGGACAGGCAGAAGTCTTACGCAGACAATCATCGATGACCTTTGGAGTTCTAGGTGGGAGACAAAGTATATCTTAAAGTCACACCGTGGAAATGTGTGCTGAGGTTTGGACGGAAGGGTAAGCTAGCACCCAGATATATGGGGCCTTATCCAGTCATAGCACGTGTTGGCAAGGTGGCTTACGAGTAGGAGTTGCCTCCAGAGTTGCACAGGTTACATCCAGTGTTCCATGTCAGTATGCTGAAGAAAAGCCATCAGGATACAAGGACAGTGATACAACTAGTTGAAGTTGAGCTTGATGAAGATGTGACCTACGAGGAAGGTCCTGTGGCGATCCTTGACAGAAGGGTTAAGAAGCTAAAGAGGAAGGACTTGGTTCTTGTGAAAGTTCTTTGGCATCATCGTGGCATTGAGGAAGCCACGTGGGAGCTTGAGGAGGAGATGAGGAGGAAGTATCCCTCGCTTTTCTCTTCGGATTTCAGGGACGAAATCCCTTTTTAGGGGGTTAGCTTGTAAGGACCCTAACCTCCGTTTAGGGTTTACCCTATTTACTTTGCTTAACCTTGGTGCTTTCTTGCTTGCTAATCACCTTTAGTGGTGATTAGGGTTTGGTTGTGCTTTGTTGAGAGTTGAAGGTGCTACTTGCAAATAACCCAAGTCTAGGGTTTGTGGACAAGTTTGTCACCTTGTGAGGTGTTCCTCCCTCTCCTTGCTTCCTCTAGAGTAGAGAGGAAGGTTTGGGGCTCGTTGCTTGAGTTCCTTTGGGCTTGGTTGAGCTTTTTGGGACTTGTGGTGCCTTTCTTTTGCTTGGTTGGACCTTGTGTCGGGCAAGAGGAGCTTGTGTCGCCCATGATGGAGGTGTGTCGCCCAAGTGTATCACCCATGAGCCTTTGACCAAGATTTGACCTCATTTGTGTCACCACTAGTGGACAGTTGGTGCTTGATGCTTGCATGTAACAATGGCCTTGGACATGTGTTTAGGGCATGCTAGAGTGGTGGCTCATGCACTAGGACAAGTGTCCCTAGGTGGGCGACACCTTTCTTGGATCTACCTTGTTTTCTCCTCCCTTCCCTTCTATATAGGTGTTTCCTTTCCCTTGCTAAGGATCCTTTAGTTCCTTAATCTCTTCTCCACCTTGGTGCACGACACACTCCCTTCTTTTGCAAGTTGGTGGTCGATACCCTTGGAGGATCTAGCTTGGTGGCCAATATCCTTGGAGTCTTCTTCTTCCTCTACTGGTGGTCGAACCCTAGAGTGCCTTGATCTCCTTCTTCTTTGGTGGTGCGTGGAGTTTGGAGCTTGGAGCTAGGAGCTTGGAGCTTGCTTAAGGCGGGTGACATAACTCCTAACCCTAACTTCACTATCTCCTTCTATGATCTAGTTTATATGTTGTTAGATTAGCATCTTGCTTAGGTATCCATGTTGGCCGAACCTATGATCTAGGGTTCCTTGATGAGCTTGGGGAGGTGTTGCCCGACAACCCTCTTAACCTAGACCCTTGGACGATATGTTTTGTTGGTAGTGGACGATACCCCTGGTCTCTGTGACGGACGTTACACCTTCACAATACCTTGTGACGACTGATAGGCCTTGGGTGGTTGGTTGACGATGGGTCCCCTATTGGTTGGTTGAGCTACACCTCTAGACGATACCTCTTATAAAATACTTTGCTTGACACACACCTGTTTTAGTTGGGGTTTAGTATCATTGTGTGTTGCTAGTTGTGACGGGCGTCACACTGGTTCTGTATCGGCCGACAGCTCTACTCCCCCTTGGCGGGCGCTGCGCGACGCCCTGTCGCCCGACACACCTGGCTGCACGGCAGACCCTTGGCCATTTTCCTTGAGCCGACGATGTGTTGCACGATAAAAGTGAGTGCACGACACCCTGACGCCGTGTTGCAGGTTGCACATTTGTGCCGGCCGTTATGGGATGGATGTTAGGTGAGGGTATCCTACCCGATACCACATATGGTGAGGGTTTGTGATGCTTTTAGTGAGAGTCCTGCCCCTCATAGAAATCGATATTCTAAATGATAACTGTTATGGTAAAGCTTGTTTATGTAACGCACATGTCCTTACCTATGAATGTGACCATCGTGATATGTTGTATAATGCTAAAAAAATGGTAAGCATTTAATATGGTTTGCTTATGATGAAATCTAAGCCCATGATCACAAGTTGAGGTTTAATTGATAAAGTATATAATCTTTAATGTCACCCTATATTGATAAGCATGGTCTTTCTGTTAAGCCTATGATTATTGTGTACACTAACCATGCAGGTGATGCATAGCCAATTAAAAAGGGCTATGAGGTATATGTATATGTTGAGTAACTCTACTGTGATGGTTACTCTCAATATTGAGATAATATGTATGATGTATTTGACTACAGTATTGGGGATTGCTATCCCATGATGATGATGTAAGCCTTGAGAGGCAGTGGCAATATGTGATGAGGGATTGGGATCCCATGGTATGTGATGATCCTTGAGGTGGATCGGGATGATTGGAAAGAGGCCAAGTGATAACATGTACTGTTGGATCCTTGTGATGGATAAGGATGATGTGATTACAATAAAAAGCATAATGTTGAGTTTTATGTTGTTTATTTCCTGTTATAGTTTGAATGTTATACAACTTGGTTGAATCTTGCAATCCATATAAAAGATACTAATTAATCACAGTGAAATATATCATGTAGTTTCCCTGGCCATAGATCCATCATCGTCAGGAGTTGGTGATGGTGAAACGGGTTCTCCTGCAGGTTAACCCAGAGCGCATATTATTGAATATGCGAGGTTTCTCCTAGCCTCAAATAGAGAGGGAATTGAGTGCAGCTGCTATTGCAGACTCGGAATATGTGATGAGCATGGTGAACAGGCCCATGGCTCGGAATGTGTGATATGGGGCATGAAGGCATTCATGGCTCAGAGCATGGTGAACAGACCCGTGGTTCGAATATACTAGCGTCTTGACCTGTACCGAGGTGGGCTAGAGGAAGGGTAGTCTGTGGAGCTGACCCTATGGCTGAGGCCACTTAAGCACGAGACTGCGGTCCTACTTTGGTTCTCGTGCACTGACCATGAGGGGAAAGGTCGTGGAGTCTGGCTCTTCCATTGACCTTGTATGGCACCGGCTTTGGGTTTCGCAACCGAAGGTTGGATTTGAGCGGTACAGCTCACTTCCTCAGGGCATAATAATACGTAATCCAGCCGTATAGTATTTATTGCTTAAGGAAAAACACAGAACATTGGTTGAGGCCTTGCTTGTGTAGTTAATCTCGTTATATCTTGCAGTTACTTATATGTTCATCATGTTATGTGGCAATATATCTTATCTTGTTAATCATGTTCCATAAAGAAATAGTGGAATATATGCCTTCTGTAAATCTGGTAAGCTTGATAGAAGGAATAGCTTTACTTTATAACTGCTCCTGTGACACTTCTTATCAGTTATCTTCTTTATTCTTCTGTGTTTTTGTAGTTTCGGCGGGAAGTTATGTTTCTCGCTGGGATTGTGTGTCTCACCCCGCTGGTTTACACCCTTTTTAGGTGGTCAAGCTAGACATGGTGGTGGTTGCGGAGTTGCGGCCGAGCAGCAAGAAGAGTAGTAGAAGGCAAGTGATAGATATGCTGCTGTTTTGGTTGTTTGTAGTAGAGTCTAGAGTCATCCTTGTACTCTCAGGTCCTTGGAAGTGTTTTGACGTTGTTTCACGGTGTATAACTGCTGATGTTTTATGTATCCTGTTGCTGGCTGGATGTGGCCCTTTATGTATGTATAAATAGGTGATGAACTCATGTGATGGTTAGAAAGTTGTTCCTCTAAGCTATGGACAAGTATCAAGTCTTGTATATGTTTATATAACCTATTTCTTTGCAGGATGAGGACTCAGATGTAATAGTTTCTCAGTTTATCAGCTTTCCGCAACTGGTTTTAATTAACCCGTATTTTTGGTATTCTGTGGTTTATGGTGATTTCTGCACGTTTTCACGTAACACCTCATTGTCTGTGTGATAGCGGGATTTGTTGCCACAATCAATGCCTCCCATCCCATCCTTGAAAGAAACGGGTGCCAAATCCATGGCTTCTGAAATACCTCCACCCTCTTCTGTAGATATCAACAATCCTCCTTCTCCCATTGTCACATTGGCTACAACAACCATGGGTCCCCTGCCAGAACACCCTTCTACTAATAACACTATAGAAATTGCTCAAACAGAAGAAGAAGCCACTTCTCCACCTCATCAAGATACCCGTGTACCATAGGAGGAGGAGTAAGTAAAACATGATGCAGAAGCGGAAGCCCTTACCATGTCCTACCAAGGGGGAAACAAAGAAGAGGCTGAAAAAGACATCATAGATCATGATGAATTAGAAACAATAGTAGACCAACACCCACAGATCTGATACAACCCACGTTCGAGAATTTTGACAAGGATGCCTGCTATGGGCTATTTATAGAAGATCTATCATTCATCATGAAAGAACTCCAGCCATAGGAAGATGAGATCTTCACAATATTTGAACATGAGAGTGTCCATGTCCTTCGGCCTGACCTCTATGAGATACTAACATTAGGAGTTTATATGATAGTTCACATAATCACAACCTATCAGTTTCTTTTCGCTGACAAGATTGATAATGTCTACATGGCCTATTATGACATAGTTGGGGATATTTTATTTAATAACAAAAACGTGGAGCTACAACGATTCACTGATCATCTAAAAGTACAAACTCCCACATTTAACATTTGTCCCCATTCGACATGATGGACATTTGACACTTATATTAGTAAATATAATAGCTCAAATAGTGATCTTTTACAATATCTCAGACACTCAGTTTAGCTTAAAAAGAGCACATCTTCATAAAACATCTAAAAGCATCACCGAACAGGAAGCAGCCCAAGTAGCTACAAAAATAGTCGAGCTAATACGGATGCTCGGTAGGCGAATTCCAGATGAAGACCTAAAATTTGAGAAGCCAGAATTCTACAATAAAATCTCACAGTAACAACCAGGGTCAAATGGCTGTGACCTCTACGTGTTTTTTTAGATGCAGATGTTGGCCACGACAGATACGAAGGTGGAATTCTATCAGAAAGATTACTACAACCACCTTTGAGGGACTTATGATGGAGATGTTAACGTCAGATTGGGTACATACTAGATCACAACATTAAAATCGTCCATTCTTACTCAACCTCACTCTTTGACACCCTTAGGACAACATGATAAGTTTGGAGCAGTCAGAATAGGCAAACTTGGTACACTTTCATGCCCTACATTTCAAATTTCCTGCATTACTTTACTTTGTTGTCTCCTTGCTTAACCTATGCAAAGCATTTGCTTTTTTTTGAAAAGTCAATGACCACTTTTTCAAGTGTACATAATCTAGTATTTTTAACTTTAGAAGGAGAATTTTTTATGCATAGGAAATATGCCAGAAAAATTTTGAATTCAATTTGCATGAAAGTTATCATAACCCTGATGCCTAGACTTTCTTGTCTTTTGGATAATTCTTAGTGTAATAATTCCAAGAGTAATATTTTGGGCTACTAATTCATCCAATAAACGCTTACTTGATCATGCCTTCACACCATTCTCATCTCAAAATACTACAGGCAGCAAAAGAATGTTGTTATCCTAATAGAAACCCTCTAAAGTAATGAGGACCCCACAAGAAGTACCCTCAATCAACCACTCAACTTCCCAATATAAGTTGGAAAGTGTGAATGCCAGTGACAGAGGAAACATCTACTCCTTCCAGTGCTAAATCTTTTCTTTTGGAAAAAAAGAGGCTCGACATCCCACATTTCCTTAAAAACCCCACTAGGAAAAATCCTTGAGAGCAATATTAAAAGTCATGTGTGAATAAAAGCATCAGAGTTGTGCTCGACAAGAAGTTGAAAGGCTTCATCAGGCTGATGTATTGTTGTTCTCAAGAATGTTCCAAACAAAGTTCCACATGTCTTTCAATGGGTACCTCACATAACCACCTGAAACTATGTCCGGACTGAAAGTTGAGTAACACTATTCTACAACAGTACTCATGGTTGTGTAAGCCCTAGGAATACAGGAAACACAATAATCATAGGCCCACCATTACACCATTATCTAGTCGAACCAAAAAAAATAAAGGTCGGTTGTGAAAGATACCCCTATGGAATTTTGGA
Source organism: Alisma plantago-aquatica (assembly GCA_963693085.1). NCBI lineage: Eukaryota > Viridiplantae > Streptophyta > Magnoliopsida > Alismatales > Alismataceae > Alisma > Alisma plantago-aquatica. The sequence continues at coordinate 691,548,000 of OY856412.1, forward strand.
TAAGTACAGTTCGGAAAAAGAGGATGAACACGATTCGTGAAGGGGACTCTCCTCCTTAAACGAGGATACATTAGGCATATGGGAACACAACTCTAAACTGAAGAGCGATGAAATTGGGAGTGTAGTAAACCGTCCAATTTGTTCCATAAAAACCTTGACCTAAGGATGATATGAAAGTATAGTTTATGAGTAAAAAAACCATTAACCAAATAAAGCTCTAACATTATGTCGATGCCTTAAATTTATCTATTAGCTTGAGGACAAGCTAGACTCTAAGTTTGGGGGGTTGATAACATATAACTGTATGGATATTTCATGCCTTATTTATCCTTTATTTCCCCTTCTTTATGCAATTAACCTTCACTTTCTCTCATTTCACGTATGTTTTCCACTTATGCCTTGATTCAAAGGTAACTACTTTACTCCATGCAGGTAATGTGACAAATAATGGTTCTACCTTAAGGAAGGATCTCCATCAGTTCCCACGACTAATGGAGCTCATAACATTTGAATCAAGGGATAGAGCATGGACCATTAGTTCCCTAACCAAGGTCACCAACACCAACATCTAGATTGACCATCGGTTCTTAAAGTGATACCTAGTTGTGAGACTAGTTGGGCAAACCATTGGTTGTCTAAACCGATGGTCCGTTGAGATGAAAAAGTTGATGTATAACATTGCATAAGTGCCTACTGATGACATTCCAGTACTCAACCATCCACTCATCATCCGATGGTTTAGCAACAGGCATCAACTGGTGGCTGGTCTAACGAGTGAAGGTGAAGTCATGATCCATCAGTTCATAAGTTGATGGCTCACATCCACAAGTGCCAAACGACAACGGTGTTGGCGGAATGGTCGTTCAAGACCGTTAGGCATGCACCCTAGGGCACACGCCCAGGGGACTTATAGTGCAAGTAAAGTACCACCAATCACCTCCGAGGACATGGCACCAATGCTATAAATAGGACCTCAGTAGCACTAAGAAAGGATTCTCCAAAACTAGAAGAAGTGAAGCGATGTTGGAGAGCACCCTCACCATCAACTAGTACTTGTCCATCAGTTTGTGGAGGTAAGATGATGTAAGTTTGAACATCATCCACTCTCATCCACTGCCCAGTTTCTCGGATTCGTCCCCCTACAGTAGGAGAATGATGAGCATCCCTTCATATTGTCACGCCTGGTTCAGAAGGAGAGGGATCTTCCATCGAGTGTAATTTTTCAGCGGTTAGTGTTGGTGTATCTTCCACCCCTTACTCTAAATTTAGTCACCTCCTTCCTACCATCTTCATCCCCATCTCATTTCTACTTCTATGTCTCTCCATTTTTGTAGCTTCATCCAACATCTCTTCACCATGACTAGCTAATCTCTTAGTTTGGTTTGGGAGTATCCATTTAGGGTCTCCCAACATGTAATTACTTACATAATTTTAATATATGCTCTTAGCAATGTTTATCTCCATACTCTTGATCTTAATTAGGTATGGCAATGATGCAGTTATGGTTCGGTTTATAGCAAAACCATAACCACGCCATATAGAAAAGTCAAACACCATATCTGCACCATATCCATTGTGGTTTTTAACATGAGCAACCATATTCACACCGCCAAAAAAGTGTGGTTAATCGCACCGTACCACACCACACCACATTGTGAACAAATTTCTATTAACTTATTATACATAACATCTATGAGATTGTACACAATAAATGGAAACAACAACATAGACAACAAATAAAGAGAACATGTATGCTTATTAATTATGCAAAGAAGACAACATATGTATAGTAATTGTAGGAATGTTTTACTTCTTTGAACATTAAATTGCATTTTAACACATAGAGATCTAGCAATCTACGTAAGAATGATAATAAATAATGTGTTTAAGATAGTATTCAACATATATTTGTATATAATTAACATAAATAATATGCGGTGCAGTTTTTATCCATGGTTTTGTCTGTAGAACCATAACCACACCACACCATACCGATTTTAAAACACCATATCTACACCATAACCATATGGTGCGGTTCTGTAGTGTGAAATGTGGTGCAGTCATGCACGGATATGGTTTTTTTATAAAACCATTTCCATCCCTAATATTAATGCTTCACATTTATGCTTAGCTACCATCTTGTGTTGTTGTATTGTTAGTACCTCGAAAGAGTAGTATAAACCCATATTTAAATGTTATGGAGTGGCATGAATGCGTGAGAATGTTGGAATGATTAAGATAATGATCATATAATTTAATTGTGATTGTTTGTTTGCCATCTCGAGAGGGAGACAACCTTATAATATAGGTCCATCCTATGCTCAAAAGAGGAGGGAATATATATTTATGACGATTGCTTATAAACTAGCTAAGTATATGCAATGGGTGTGAGTATTGCATGTTGGTGAGAGACCTTAGATGGTGAAACGCAATCCAAGTTTCTCATCCATACTTGATATCTTACTCTTTGACCTTCTTATTCTTTTATTTTACTACTTGTTTTGTTTTATTTTTTACTCTCTTGTTTGTTGAAGAACCATCATTCCATATGGAACACCAAACTTTATCTTACTCTTTGGTTGATTTAACTAAGCTAAGGCTCTTCACTCTTAACACATACCACCTTTGTCAATGTGGATTGGCACTGATTTACTACATCAAACCCCCTATCAGAGTAGCGGGGGCATGAGTGTCAGGATATAAATTTAAAAGTTTGATTACCCTAGATCGGCTCCTTTTTGGATGTTTGATTTAGGCGGTCACAAACCACATTGATAAAGTGAACCTATGATGCCATTACTAAAAAATACATATCTTAGAATGTCTAGTATGCATTAGTGAGACTATATTTGACCTATTATGAATGCATTTCATGGGGGTGTGGGTATATTGCATAACACAAATTAAAGGTCAACTTTGGTTTGTGTGCATATCATCATTCCCAACAATGTCCTAGCGCCATAGATTTGAGACATGTGAGTTTTACTAAGTTATTTACATAGATGTGATGATGAAATATAGGTACTTCAATAGATAAGTCCCTTTTCAAGGACAAAGTATGTTATTTTCTATGTATTCCATTTCTACTCATCCTCCAGTATACTTGTAGTTAAGTAACTAAAAGCATCTTCAAATAGTTGATTTTCATGAAGAAACATTGATGAAATTTCCTAAGGGATTGTTATGGAGAATTAAAATATCTAGTATAAAAAATTATAAAATTTCTAAAATTAAATTTATATTATTTGAATAGGGAAGTATCAGTGAGAAGAAAAAACACATATTCCTTGCATGCAGTAAATAAGAAAATTTTCACATAATTTGAAACAATTAGGGACATTGCATTCCTATCATATTGTGGGAAAATTCTTTAGATAGTAAGTGGTGGTTCTAAAACCTATAGATAACCTGAAAATATATGATTCATGATAGTTGTAGAACTCTTATTTCTAACGTAGTCAAAGTAAGACATCAGAAAATAATTACATGATATTACTCCCACTCCTTGTAATATTATCTACACTCTAATGTTTAAATTATATTTGCAAGAATTCACCATTTCACCTCCATTTGAAATCTACTGAAAAAATATTAAGGCATGTAAAGGGAACATATAATTTTGGATTTGATATCATAGCATGAACTATATTTTCATTGAGATAAGAGTTTTATAATTAACTTATGAAACTTAGTTATGGTCTTTGTGAATCGACACTAAGAAAACATATTTCTAACTTATTATGCTGGTTAACTAAGTTTGGAGTGAAAACGATAAGACTCGCTTTTTCTAGAAACTTTTTCTAAAGAATAAGATTAATCTTTGAGTAAAGAAAGTGCTACATATTTTAGTTTGAAATTATATTGTTGAAATAGTAAAGGTCTATATTTCATTGGCACAATGAGATGGCTATTTTTGGTATCAACACAAGTTAACACTACTACAGAAACAACATTCAGTGTCGCTTTTCTGGGCGTCGGTTCTTTAGCAAAACCGACGCCTACACTATTAGACGTCGGTTATTTAGGCAAACCGACGTCTATATTCGAAGACCAGCTAGACACGGGTACTGCTTTGAATACAACGTCGGTTGTTAATAACAAACCAAAGCCTAAAGTCGCCCGCGAAATCCAATTTTCGAGCAAAAAAATTGTGTCACTTTCAGCGTCGGTTATGTAGATAGAAACCGACGCCTATGCGCGATGAAAATTTGCGCGAAAAGTGTCAGTTTCAGCGTCGGTTAACCTTTTATAACCGACGCTGGAAGTGGTTCCCGCCAAACAATTTCGTGAAAATATCGTCCAATTGGACGTCGGTTGGTTCTAACAACCGACGCTAAAGAGGTTTAGGCGTCAGTTGTTTGAAACAACCGACGCTATTTTGGAACTTAATATCCCGTGATCGCCCGACTCTTCCCCTTTCTTCTGTTTCATTGCGAGCCGATTTCCCTTTTCTTCTCTGATGTCGCCCGACCACGCTGCCGATTTCTCCTCCACGAAAGCTCCTTCTTCCTCCACGACAGCGCCGCCACGCCGCCGGTGCACCGCCTTCTCCGCCGCCACTGTTGCTGCCTTCTTCCCCTTCTCTGCGCCCCCTTCTCCGCAGCCACTGCTGCTCCTTGGTCTGCCTTCTCTACCACCTGGAGCTCGCCTCCACGCCGCCTTCCTCCTTGCCGCCGCCTGCCGACGCCGTTGCTGCTTGCCGCCGACGTCGCTGCTCCTTGGTCTGTCTGCCCTACCGCCTGGAGTTCGCCGGCCACCGCTGCACCTGCCTGCCCTGCCGCCTGGAGCTCGCCGGTCACCGCCACCACTGCTGGGAGGTCAGTTGTTGTTGTTCGCCTAATATTGCATCTAAATCTTGGTTTCACCACTTCTTTCACTGAGAACTGAGAAGAATGGCCTACCACGGCCGTGATGGGCAGCACGGCCGTTCTGGACAGCACGGCCGTGCTGCCCAACACGGCCGTGGTAGGCCAACACAGCCACAACCGTGTTTGATTTGATTTAAACCCTAATTTGATTTAAATCCATTCTAGCATCCTAATTTGATTTGATTAAACCCTAACATTGATGAAACCCTAACATCAATTGTGATGAAACCCTAACATGTACATATCTATTATTGTGTTTGTTGGCCTAGAAACCCGTCCAAGATTGACTCATTAGGAGTAAATCTTGGATAGTCCCCGGTTTGGGACTATTCTTGAACACCTAATCTCACTTAGGATGTAAGTGTATAATGTGTATTGGGTTTTTGAGAAAATTTTGGTAGCATTTCCCCGTTTGTTCTCTAAGTACATATGTACTTAGAGAACAGCGGGGAAATGCTGCCGAAATTTTCTCGAAAACCCAATACACATTATACACTTACTAGTGAGATTAGGTGTTCAAGGATGGGATAGGTGGTACACATTTATTATATATAAGAATGACATCACATTATACACTTAGGATGTAAGTGTATACCCTAATCTTTTCCTAATATATACTTGTTTCCTAATATTTACTTGTTTTCTCTGATCATAGAATGGATAGATCATGGATGTCCATTCGTAATCGTTGCACCCCAGAGTTTATATCTGGTCTTGATCAGTTTATTAGATTTGCCGAGGAACATAGGAAAAAACCTACAGATAGGTTCTACTATCCATGTAGGCATTGCGGTAATAACTTGAAAGTCAACACTGGTGAGGAAATCAAAAGTCATGTCATGTGCAACGGGATTGTACAAGGCTATACAGAATGGCACTGGCATGGAGAGATTTCAAAATCGAAACCAGTAGATTTCGATAGCAGTGCTTGGGTGGAAGAAGAAATTGCCTCCGATGACGTAAATGTGAACGAACCAGTTCCAGCAGACATCGTTGATGCGATGATGGATAGTTGTAGGGTAGAGCACACCGATCCACCTTCTATCTTTAGAAACATTGTGCATGATGCTGAGATACCGTTATACACAGGATGTGCTAAGTTTACGAAGCTTAGCGCTGTGTTGAGATTGTATAAGTTGAAAGCTAACAATAGATGGAGCGACAAAAGCTTCACTTCATTGTTGACTTTGTTAAAAGAAATGCTTCTTGAAGGAAACGAGCTGCCAATCTCAACATACCAGGTAAAGAAAATGTTGTGCCCATTGGGAATGGAGGCCAAGAAGATACACGCATGCCCGAATGATTGTGTATTATTTCAAAAGGACTATGTAGATTTGAAAGATTGTCCAAAATGTGGTGCGTCAAGGTATAAATTGACGACTTCGGGGGAGTCCAAAACTGGTTCTCCTGCCAAGGTGTTGTGGTATCTACCTATAATATCATGGTTTCAACGCTTGTTTGCAAATCCGAAAGATGTGAAGAATTTGAGGTGGCATGCAGATGTTAAGAAAAATAATGATGGGATCCTACGACATGCGTCTGATTCCCCACAGTGGAAGAAGATTGATCTATTGTACCCCAAATTTGGTGAAGAAGATAGGAATCTAAGACTTGGGCTTTGTATGGATGGGATGAATCCGTACGGGACATTGAGCAGCCAACATAGCACTTGGCCAGTCATGCTTGTTATATACAATCTTCCTCCCTGGATGTGTATGAAAAATAAGTATGTTATGTTGTCTTTGTTGATATCGGGCCCTAAACAACCCGGAAATGATATCGATGTTTATCTTGAACCTTTGATTGATGACTTAAAGAAACTTTGGGCTGAAGGTGTGATGACCTATGATGCTTCAGCAAGAGAGACATTTTGTTTGCACGCTATGTTGTTTTGCACTGTTAATGACTTTCCAGCATATGGGAATTTGTCTGGATATAGTGTCAAAGGATCTAAAGCGTGTCCAATATGTGAAGAAAACACTGATTCAATAAGACTAAAACATGGCTGCAAGACTGTATATCTTGGTCATCGAAGGTTTCTTTCAAAATTCCATCCGTATCATAGGAAGCACAAAGCATTCAATGGATGGAATGATAAACGGAGTGCACCTAAACCTATACCAGGGGATGTTGTTTATGCAAGAGTAAAAGACATTGTCAATGAATTTGGTAAGAAATCACAATGTAGTATGGCCACACGGAGTGACAATTCTTCATTCAAGAAGAAGTCAATATTTTGGGATCTTCCTTATTGGAGTTCTTTGACAGTCAGGCATTGTATCGATGTAATGCACGTTGAGAAAAATGTTTGTGATAACATCATTGGTACTCTGTTAAATATACCAGGTAAGACTAAAGATGGGATAAAATCTAGACTGGACCTACGTGAAATGGGAATAAGGTCAGAATTAATAGAATTACGTGAAATGGGTAATAAAAGAACATACTTACCTCCCGCTTGTTACACGTTGTCTAGAAAGGAGAAGAAAACTTTTTGTGAATGCTTGGTAAATGTTAAGGTGCCACATGGTTACTCATCCAACATCTGTAGATTGGTATCAATGAAAGATCTGAAGTTGATAGGTGTTAAATCTCATGATTGTCACACTCTAATGCAACAAATATTGCCCGTGGCAATTCGATCTATATTGCCGAAGCATGTAAGGTTTGCAATTACCAGACTTTGTTTCTTTTTCAACAGTCTATGCAGCAAAGTTATTGATCCTGATACTCTCGATAATTTGCAAACAGAAGTGGTTGTTACCCTATGTCATCTTGAGATGTATTTCCCTCCTTCATTCTTTGATATCATGGTACATCTTGTTGTCCACTTGACTAGGGAAGTGAAAATGTTGGGACCAATTTTCTTGCATTGGATGTATCCCTTTGAACGATACATGAGCGTTTTTAAAGGTGATGTTCGAAACCGTTATCGACCTGAAGGGAGTATTATTGAAGGTTATGTGGCGAGAGAGGTTATGGATTTTTGTAATGAATTTCTCAGTGGTAATGACACTCCTGATAATGACAAGAATATTGAGGAGGGCAAAGGAATTTTGGGATCACGGGTGAAAGTAATCAGTCGTGAGCAGTTGGAACAAGCTCACTTGTATATTTTACACAATATGGACGAAGTGAGTGTTTATATCGAGGAACATACCAATTTCATAAAGAGACAACATCCTCGAGCAAGTTCAATGTGGCTTGCTAGATAGCATAATAAGACTTTTACTAAGTGGTTTGAAGATAAAGTCTTACATCAACTATCTCAAACACCAAATGATATTACAGAAACTATCAAATGCCTCGCCTTTAAACCAAAACCGAATGTTATGTCTTATGAAGGGTTTGACATTAATGGATTCACATATTACACAAAGCGCCAAGATGATAAGAGTGTCATCCAAAATAGTGGGGTCACTCTTCAAGCGTCGACTATGTACTTTGCAAGTGCAAAGGATAAGAGTCCACGAGAAGCTAAAATGTCATATTACGGTGTCATTGAAGGCATTTGGGAGTTTGACTACATAGATTTCAAAATTCCGCTCTTTAAATGTAATTGGGTTGATAACACCAAAGGAGTTATAGTGGATGAATTGGGTTTCACTTTGGTGAACTTTGAAAAGATTGGCGAGAAGGGTGAACCATTCATATTGGCATCACAGGCGAAACAAATATTCTATATCGATGATCCTGCAAATGATAAATGGTTGGTTGTTCTTCATGGTAAAAGACAGTTCATTGAAGATCCTATAGATGAAGAAGAGTACTATGATAAGTATGATGACTCCAGTCCATTCTCAGTTGGGTTGCCAACTCCACAAAATATTGAAGCTAATGATGACTTATATGTGCGCGAAGATCACAATGAAGGATTGTTAATTGATAAAAGATCACAATTTTAGAGACATGTATGTTTATACAAATGCTAAATGTTTGCCTTTTTCTAGTTAATACAAATGCTAAATGTTTGCCTTTTTCTAGTTAATACAACTGCTAAATGTTTGCCTTTTTAATGACATTTTCAGATGGCTGACCATGATGAGCATGATGTCCATGATGAGCATGAAGTCCATGATGAGCATGCTGTCCATGAAGAGCATGGCGAGGATACCAATGTAAGTTCTAAAAACATATCCTGTATTTCTATAAAATTCATTATCTTCTAGTTATGTCATATATCTTATATTTCTATATTGGACTAATTCAGTGTGTTTATTTTTGTCAAATTTTAGGTTGATGATGCACATGTACCCACTGAAGCACTGGAGCAACTTGATGCGCAGCACCAAACACTTAACAAGAAAAGGGGCATCACTCTGTTGAAGAAGTTAATAGCGCTTAGTGGCAGTGGATCCAAATTGGTTGTGGAGTTTGATAATGGAGGAAATGCAATTGGAGTGAACCGCAATAATTTTGTAAACTATCTTGGGTGTACCACTCAGAGCCATTGTGGTGTTAAGTATGATAATTGGCATAAAGTTCCTCAGGGGAAAAAAGACTTGATATGGAAGGATTTATGCGTGAGTTATTATTATTTGCAATTCTATTTTGTAGATTACAAATTCTATTATTTGCAATTCTATTTTGGATACTAGTTAATAACATTTCTATTTTACAGAATATGTTTGCATTGGATGAGAAGTTGCATCATAAAAGTGTGATGCAACGTGCTGGAAAGATGCTTAGGAATTATAGGACAAATCTAAACAGAGAATACATAAAAGAGGGTGATAAGAAAAAGAAGTCAGCCCTTGAACAATGGAACTTCTTGGACAAAGAAGATTGGGACAATTTTGTTGCTTCAAGAAAATCTGAAGAATTCAAGGTATTAGGTGTCACTCCCAATTTAATTAATATACATTGTATTCACCTATTCAAGATTAACATTTAGTGATACTAACCAAATCATTAATGTGCATACTAACTAGGCCCTCAGTGACGCACAAAAAGCAAGGCGTGCACTGAATGTGCATGACCACACTATGGGTCCAAAAGGCTATGCAAGCGTTCGCCAAAGACTACATGTGGAGTCTGCGGCTACTCAGGAGTCTGCTCCTACTCAGGAGTCTTCTCCTACTCAGGAGTCTGCCACACCCATGCCTCGCCATGATATCTGGATAGCTGGGAGGCAAAACAAGAAGGGTGAAATAAAGAAGCCTGTAACTGCTGAGGCGGCTGCGAAAATGGTAAAATACAACTCTTAGAGCAATCGTTTGAATATTGATTATTTGTGGTGTTAACTTACCAAGTTCTGTTGATGGTGATTAGTGGGAGATGCACGAGCTATCTAGTCTTTTCAAGATGATATGTTTTCAAGATGATATGTATATATGTATAACATTCTTTACGTAAATTTGTAGGCATTGAAGCCATGCCGCTTAAGAATACAAGACTATGTTGTTGCAGAGGCGCAGGCTTATCCGTCCCTTCCTGGGGAAAGGTTTCACAGGACTCTAATGCCACAGGGCTACGTTCGTGTGGGCCCATTACGTGTGTTACCTGATTGGAGGGAAGCTACATTGCCATATCCCCACCCGGATATTGATACACTTGCTGAGGCAGAAGGTGGGGTCATATTGTGTCCCAAAGCAGATGTCATCTACACTACTGAAATTGTAAGATAAATTTACATTGATTTAGACTGTTAATGTGTATATATGATGTCAACTGATCTGAAATTATATATACAGGTTAAAAAGAAGACACCAGGAGCACCTAGGCCTCCACCTCCACTTCCCGCATTACCAACTTGGGTTCCAACTGACCTAACATACTCGTTAGGTCCTGCTTGTAGGGGAATGGCATGTTGGCTACGGGCACATAATATACAGTGCCCGATAATTGTTTCTTTAGATGCAGATTATGCAGGTCAATCATACGATAGCTCTTTATTTATACAAGATATTATTGAGTTGTTTATGTATGATTGGATGAATACATCAATGATAGAGACATGGATAAGGTGAGATCTTGTTTTTACATCCATATACCTTGTGTAAGATCTGGTGATCTGGTTTCTTATATATTAATGCATACGTAATACATGTTTTGCAGCTACTTAGTCAAAGATCATTGCAAACAATTTGCATTTGATCATGTGGGATTTTTGATTCCATCATTGATTAGTATGGTAGCTAAAGACCCTGATAATGTTCAACAATACTGTATAGATGCTTTTACAATTTTTGGTCAGCAAAAGAAAACGATAATAATAGCTCCATTCAATGTCAAGTAAGTTTACTTTATTTATAATTTGGACTTAAGAAAATTCCATTTTTATTGTGCATTTTGAGTTATTAATTGTTAACTTTTTACCACTAGTGGTAAACATTGGGAGTTACTAGTTATTGTCCCCGGGACGTTCACTGTTTATTATCTAGATCCCGCGGGAAGTACATTAAACACTAAAATTGGACACGTAATGAGAATGCCATTATTCTGGTGAGAAATATTTCATTTTTGTATCTGTTAACATCTGTTATTACATTACTATTTACTTATGTAATTTACTGTGTTATATTAACATGTAGGGGCTTAGATGCATTCAAAAAGGCTGGAGGAACGGTCCCAAGGAAAAAGAACCAGCCAATAAATTGGCAGAACGTACAAGTAAGTTCCCAACTCCAATGTATATATTATTGATGTGAATTGTGCTTAGTTGTATTATTTTGTATGTTTCAATTTATAGTGCGCTACACAAGACAATGGTTGGGCATGTGCATACTATGTGATGTGATTTATGCAGATGATTATCAAACATGCTGCATTGGACATCGATACCATACATGAGGTATTATATATAGTCTCATTAGTTAGTATGAAATATATCAATCTTATTTTTATATTATTACTTATATATATACATCATTCTCTTTGCAGGTGTTTAAAACTGGCAACACTATAGGTAAATGCTTAAAAAATATACATGCTCCATATACGATGGAAGCATTAAATGAAATAAGATAAGAATGGGCAAAAGCCATACAAGCAGTGGCAACTGTAAGATATAATTGGGATGTTGATAGCGATAATGAATGATACTTTGTAAATGAATATTTCTGAATGTTAATACATGTATTTGAATGTTTCTATATGTGTGAATGTGAGAATTGAATTGATGTATGAATGTATCTACTTGTGTGAAATTTTCCTTGGGACTTTTGCAGGTTTGTGGCCTATTTGTAGGCTGATATCAATGGATGTCGTAAACCTGTAGTTCAGAAAACTGAACTGCAGGTTCTCATCCTGCTGACCAGCCACAGCAGGCCTGCAAACTGATATGAAAAAAAATAGATATAGGCGTCGGTTATTTATAGAAAACCGTCAGCAAAGACCTACATCGTCGGTTATTGGATAAAAACTGACGCCTAATAGTACAAACAACCCGACCGTGCAGGAAAGCACGGTCGTGGTGGAAAAGGTGTCAGTTATTCATATAAAACCGACGCCTATAGTACTAAACACGGCCGTGCAGGGAAGCACGGCCGTGTCGTCTTGAAGTATGGCATCGGTTTTTTATAGAAAACTGACGCCAAAAGGGTTTGCGCCATAGAAAATAGCGTCATCTAGGACTCTTTCTGCGTCGGTTACCAAGTAAACATCGACGCTATAGTCCATATAGGCGTCGGTCTTTTAGTAGATAACCGACGCAGAATGTGTCCTAGATGACGCCGTTTTCTGTGGCGCGAACCCTTTTGGCGTCGGTTATCTACTAAAAGACCGACGCCTATATGTTAAATAGGCGTCGGTTAAAAAACCGACGCCGAAGTGTTCGACCTTTAGCGGAGCCCACATAGGCGTCGCTCAGAAACCGACGCCAAAGGGGGTTAAACAACCGACGCCAAAGGTTGTTTCTGTAGTAGTGTAACCAAATAACATCCATGCTAGAACAAATTATACTAGTAAACATGGCTTTTACTATTTGACTTTCTAAAAAAATCATTATAAATTTGACATTCTATAAGAACAAATCTAATTTTAATTTCTTGATATCTTCACAAAAAAATTGACTTCCCTTCTACCTCTTTGATTGATACTTGTTTGAGACATTGTTAATGGCTCTAGCATCTATGGTTTGACTAATTCACAATCAACATTTTGAATTGAGAACCATTACCTCCAATTGATCTTCAATCAATGTGACTACCCCTTTTTCTATTCATTTCCTCCACTATCTTCCTCATGTTTGCCCATTATACTAAAAAATGCAGGTATGAAGGCAATTGAAGTTGTTATAGGTAGTGGACAAAGTAAAACAAAGCATGTGTTCTCTAGATGTAGTATCAACACAACTAGATTTTGTAATATGAATGGTGCATTTTCATGTAAAAAGAAATTCCATAACGTCAAAAGTGGATTTTAACAATGGATGACAAGAGATAAATAAGATATTAGACTTAGGTATATGAGGGTTTTCTATGAAAGGTGAATGGAGTGAGATGATCATTTCTACAATAATGTGTTAGCCCACTTACTCCACTTTGTGTCTTTCCTCCCAATTTGGTCCCTTTCCATTGTTTCCTAATGCATATGCTTATTTGTCATGTGAAACAAATTCAAGAAGGCTATAGGAGAGGGAAAATGAAGGGAGAAAGGAGTGAAGAAGATAGAGGAGTTTTTAGAAGTCACCTTAGTAGAGCTAGTGCAGTAATGATCTAGGTGGAGATAGTGGAGGTGGCTAATGGGTGGAGCATATGGATATACATGCCTAATTGTATTGAATGGTGGTGGTAGCTAACAATTGACAACATAGGCAATGGATTAGAAAATCTATCTAGTGGTTTAGCACAATATGGATGGTGGAATATACTAGTGTTAATTTTACTTTTCATATTACAAAAAGAAAACCTAGATAACTCAATGTGGAATATGTTGGACTATGTTATTTCTAGCCCAAGTAGGCCTAAGTGTTGAGGCCAATTAGGGTCTGTTTGAGGGCTTCATTCTATACCAGGGATTATATATAATCCCAACTAGACTCGAATTATCTGTGCCACCAAGAGCAATGAGTCATAGCCAATAAATCAAGAAGGACATCCGCCAAGGTAGAAAAGAAAAAAAAGGGCAATGCTTTGGAGATAGGGAAGAAAGAAAAGGAAGAAGGAAGAAAAAAAGGAAGAAGAAAGGAAGCGGGGCAGAATTGTCAAGGCATCTGAGTGTCTTCTTCGAGCCATCTACTACTGTGCACTTTGTGGAATAGTACATCTTCATGGGAATTTATGGAGTGGTAGAATTGTAGGGATCTCTCCTTACAATGTGTATCTTCTTATTTCTCCTTCTTGATACATTATCTCAGGTTTGCGGTCATAACTCCAGAGAAAAAATTGTATCTTTGCTTCTTATAGTGGATTTTCCCGTGATTGGTCCTGTGTTTTTTCCATCACACATTGTGAGGGATTTCCACATAAAAATCTGGTCTCTTTCTTTCCTCTATCTTCATGCGGCTATTTTCATGGGTTTACATGCTCATTGGTAAAGCTTCTGCATATATTTCTTTTTTTTTCCATCATGGTTGCATGGCATACATGCACATATTCCCCATCAACAAGTCTATCAAATGGCATCAGAGCCTCGGTTGGGAAGGATCTAGATCCATATGGGGAAGGATGATGATGCAATGACGGTAAAATTGATGAACACAAATTAGTAGATCTAGAAATCAAGATGGTGGATATTCATTACTGTAAGGACTTGTTGACTAGATAGAGGGAAAATTTAGGGAATTTATTTAATGTTGATTAGAAGAAACTAAATAGGAATATAGTTGGATAGCGTGAAAGTTGCTTGATATTTCTGTATTCCATCACATCTCAAAGGAGACTAATGCCAAAGAGTTGTGGGAAAACCTCAATAAAATATATGTGTTGAAGACTGCCACAAATAAAGCTTTCAAGAATGGAAAGTTGGTGGATATGAAGTACGGGATGGCACAAGAATTTTTTAGCACACGAATGAATTCTAAAACCTTATAAATCAACTGGGGTCTATGAAGATGGTTCTTGATTATAAACTTTAGGATTTACTTCTTCTGGGATTATTACTTAACAGTTGGTAGATGCTCGTTATAATAGTGAAACAATTCTACACATGAAGGCAAGTTGAAATTTAATAAGGTGAAGAGAAATATACTGAATGAAGAGACTCAATGATGAGCCTCAGGAGACAGTAGATCATAGATGCAATTCACAGAGAGCAGTGGTGCTAACAGAACAAGAGACCAAGGTTGATCTCAGAGTTGTAGTGAGTCCCAAGATCGTGGGGAGTCCAGTGCTAGATCCATGTCAAAGAATAGAGGATACTTCCATTGTGGCAAGACGAGTCATTTCAAGAAGGATTGCAAGGTTTTGAAAAAGAAACATGGGTTTGAAGACAAAGACAAGAAGGATGATGATAAGAATATTGCAGTTGTAATTTCATATGATAGGGGTGATGATGACGATGTGATCTTGATAGTCTAAGAGAAGTGTTTGCATGTTGTGGATGATGATTCTATGTGGGTGGTGGATACTGTAGCTTCTTATCATACTTCTCCTAGTAAGGAGTTCTTCACTTCATATAGGAAGGGAGACTTTGGGAGAATGATTATTGGAAACTCCAACTTCTTTAGAATTATCATGATTGGAGAAATTTGTGTTCATACAAGTGTCGGTTGCATGCTCACACTCAAGGATATTTGTCATGTTCCAAATTTGCATATCAATTTTACATATGGTTTTTTCTTTGATAGAGAAAGTTGTCATCTAGATTCTGGTGGTGGAAGATGTAAAATCACAAAAGGGGCTTTGGTTATTGTATGGGGCAAATTGTGTCACACATTATACAAGACCAAGCTTAAGGTACTCAAAGGTAGTGATATACATGTAGTTGAGTGAGAAAGGCTTGTAGCTGCTATTGAAGTAGGGGTTAATTTCTTTTGGCAGGACTCTAGTCTCAGCTCATGTGATTCATGTCATACGGGAAAGAAATGGCAAGTTTCTTTTAAGACAAGAATCAAAGGTGAAGCTAAATGTTCTATAGTTGGTTCATTTGGATGTCTACTGTTTGCTTGAGGAGGCTTCACTGGGTGACAATAGGTATTTTTTCACATTCATTGATGATACATCTAGGATGTGAGGGTCTACTTGTTGAAGACCAAGGATCAAGTATTTTAGTTTCTTTAGAAATTTCATGCCATGATGGAGCAGGATATAGAGAAAAAATTGAAATGTCTCCACATAGACAATGGAGGGGAGTGCACCTTCAGGGAGTTACAGGATTACTACATGAAGTGTGTGATATGATATGAAAAGACAGAGCCTGACACACCATAGTGCAATGGTACATATAAGAGGATGAACCATACCATAGTGGAGAAACTCAGATACATGTTGAAGAGTAAATAGTTGCCAAAGTCATTATGGGGTGAGGAAGTGAGTACTACCTACTATCTAATCAATAGATCTCCATCAGTTCTTTCGAGGTTTGATATACCTGAGAAGGTATGAATAGGAAAGGATGCTTCTTATGCTCACTTTTGAGTATATGGGTGCAAGGCTTATGCATATGTTTCAAAGTATAAGAGGAAAAATCTAGATGATAATGTTGTGCCATGTATCTTTCTTGGCTATGGAGATCAACAATTTGTCTATAGGTTACAGGATTATGTGAAAAAAAAAACCATGAGTAGACACAGAGATGTGACTTTCTATGAGAGTCACATAGTGACAGAGCTTGAGAGTGATGATGAAGAGATTTTAGGATCAAGTGGTAGTTCTTTTGATGATGAGTATGAGGATGCTTTAGCTTTTTCACAGTTGCAGTCTTCATATAATGAAGAAGAGTAGCATGTTCAACCTGACAAGTAGAGTAATAAGACATTGAGTGTTCCTATTCCAGATGCACAGATGAGTGAATCAGACTCACAACCATAGAAATCTAATGTAAAGAAGTGAAACCACCTCTCTACTTAAATTTGAATAACAAAACATCCAGTCCAAACACACTCAGAAGGTATGATGGAGTGGGTGTAAAAGTTTCAAATCTTTATATAGTGGTAGTCAAAAGACCAAAGTATAGCAGTGGAATAAAAACATGACTATGTTCAATTATAAAACAAAGGGTTACAAACTTACATCATAAGGATCCATGTAGAGGAAATCTAAACCACCTCAAGATTGTCTCCAACCTTCATCATCACAAACTAAGTCCAGGTCAACATGCCATGCATCCAAGTCCTCCACCTAGGGTTGGAAGCATATCCCAGCAAAAGAAAACAATAGGAAACATCAGCAAAGGTTGGTATGTGCATACTAAAAAGCAAATTGAGCAATTTATAAAGAATAAGGGACATAAAAATAAAAGGCTTCCCATGCAAGAGATAAGGACTACCCAATCGGGCATAAAAGATAAGAATCATAATCATAAAAGAAGATACTTGCCATAATCAAAACAATAAAGATTGTGCAAACTGGCACAAAAGAAAGTAGGACACACCCCACAATCCACATCAATAACCTGCATGCATGTGAGATAAGCATAACCCTAGAACAATATAAACTCAAAAGCAGCCAAGCACAAAGTTGAACCTGATAGAGAAAGGAATACTGCCAACCTCCCAAATATATAAAATTGAGTATGGATTACTTCCACACTCGGGTATAGAGAAGTGGTATACTGCCACCCTCCTTAATAAACAATAGGGGATTACTGCCCCAAAACCAAAGTAATTTACACAACTCTAGTGCTACTGAATCACATAGCATGTTTAATGTAGAGGCAAGTAGAAAAGTATAGTCAGATTACAATGTTTCCATCACACAATGGACAACACAAACATATAAACAAATCCACTTCAAAGTGGGCATATATCACCAAGTAAACTTCCACATCACAGTGGGCATATAATATCAAAGGTCCAAAATGCACCAAGGCATGAGAAAAAGAGTCTAAGAGAATATCTATGATCACATGATCAATAACAAATAAAAGGTAGTTCATATGAACCATGATTTTCAAAAGATAGGAACAATGCATACAGGTTATTGTCCATAGTGTTGGGTTTTAGGGGAGGCAGAGAAGGCAGCGGAAACAAAAAAATTTCTCCTCCCCAAACCCAGAACAAGGAAACGCGTCAACATCTATACAATAGGAAAGGATGGTTTGTGGAATCATACCTTGTCCCGAGGCTTGCTCAGCGACAATACCTCACGGCTTGCACGGTCTTCACCTCTGGTATTGGACGGTGTCTGTGCAGCTCCGGTCGCACCGGGACTGATGACTCTTGCTCTCACCTGGACTGTCAGGATTGACAGTTGTCCTCCGAGTGGTAGAAATCTCCCGCCTCTGAAGTAGTCCACATGGACCACCTGTAACTCCAATCTCCTTGTCCCACAAGTAATTGGAAGGAGTTGCACCCTCCCGTCAGCGTACTAGTCACTAACACTCTCTCCTTCCACCAGTCGCTTTCTACAGTTGTCTTTCCCTTGTTGTGCCTCCCTTATCGGGTAGCACTTGCTCGGGCTCTCTCAGTTAACAAAACTAGAGAGAACGACAACTTTACAGAGCAACTGGTTGCACTGTGTTGTTCTTTGAGAAGCCCCCAATACCCCTATATATATGAGGGTCATGGGACAGAGTTCTCCATCCTGGGCAATGCGGGACTAAAGCAGGAGTAGAAGGGTTCGAGATTTTCCACAAAAACAACCAACTGTGTGACCTGAACCGATCATTTCACAAATGAAACGGTCAGTTGGGGACCTGAGCCGGTCGGTTGACACCTCAACCGATCGGTTGGGACCCATGAAACGGTCGGTTCACTTCTGAACCGGTCGGTTTGTGGTCCTGATCAGTTCCCGATTGACTTTTCTTCTTTTGTTTCTAATTGGTATCAAATACTAATCCTTGTTCCAATCAAATTGGGCAAGTGAAACAAAAAGACATTTCTCACCAATCCTACTTTCCCAACTTACTTGGTTGTATCATTTGAACCGATCGTTTCAACACTTGAAGCAATCGATTCACCCTGTCCATCAGCCGATCGACTCACCACCTAAGCCGATTGGTTCACCAAGCTCAGTCGATCAGATCATCACATGAGCCGATCGGTTGGGAGTGCAGATTGTGCAGAATCAGTCAATTGCAGTTTCAATCAATCCGATACTCTAATCAATCAGTCCAACACCTTGAACATTATGATATTGAGCTATCAATTAATTGAGTGTTTAATTGAACTACTAAACTCCTTTAGTAATCAATCTTAACATTGTTTGTGGACAAAACTCCTCTTCCAGGTTAAATCCTATGTGTGTTACCCTATAGGTCCATTTCACGTTGGCAGTGAAAGTCCATAACAATTATGACTTCACAAGCAAAGAGTGGTGCCTAGTCACACATCAGTGCTACCCAAGTGAAATAGAAAGTTGGACAACAACTTTCAATCCTACAATCAGTGAATGGTGTTACAGTGAATGTATAATTCCTTTGTTACTAATATCCTGAATGAACTCGAGGCATGGAACAGTCATCCTGTCAGCATTCATTCACTTTCTTGATCTCAGAGTAGATTGGAAGAGATATGTATGACATCAATATCACATACTGATTCACACATGCGTGCACACCTTTCTCAATCCTACTCATCAAGCGGCCATGGATATCAAACTCCTTCAGGAGGGATGATGCGATGATTTTGAGTCACATTTATAGACTTGTTTCACTCACGTTTTATGCGTTTATTTGTCATTTTGGTGGTAAATATTGCATAATTCACTTACTTTAGTCTATGATCCTTCTAAGTGTCAAATCTCTCTTATTTTATTGTGTTGAGCATAAATGATTTCAATAATAGGTTTTATCTCGGCTAATGTGGTTTTTTTTACAATTTCAGGAAAAACACATATCTGCAGCTGTCGATACCATCATCGTCTTTCGATACTATCGACACAACCACAGGCAGCCATACGTAAGGAGAAGCACAGAGTCGATACCATCGACAGGGAAGTCGATGGTAGCGACATTCCATCAGGTTGGTGGTGACCAGTCAGTCGATACTATCGACCCCAAAGTCAATACTATCGACACATTCAGCTTCAGTGACAGAAAAGGGATAAAACCGACGCCTAAGGGTGTCGATACCATCGACCCGCGTCAATGGTATCGAGTAAGCATCAGGCGCAACGACGAAAAGAAAAGAAGGGTTGCCGATATCGCGAGGGGTTGATTCCATCAACACGCGTCGATGGTATCGACACTGTCAGATCAGAGTTTGTTTCAGATCGGCTCTAATCCAACGGTTGTGATATTTTTGCAACCTAACTCGGTGATTATACCTAATGACGGCGGCCAATAGCAGGGTATCACATCATTAGCTGCTGCACACGTCTCGAGAAGGTGTGGAGAGGAGAACGGAGCCCGGAAGCACGCCCCAGCCATTTCGGAAGCCGAAGAAGACGTTTTCCACCGCCGAAAGGCTGTAGATCATGCATTCTACATCGAGGAACGCTTGGATCTTCTCCGTTCAGGGGTTTCATTACTTATTCATGTTTTTCTCCATGTTTCCCCTTTCTTCAACCACGTTTTGCTCTGAGATGAACATGCGGGGCTAATCCCCTTTATCTTTAGTACCGGGAGTAGCTCGGGGAAGTATTGTATGACATTTTTATCATAGTAATTCATAATTTATCTCTTAAATCCTTGGTATGTTTTCATTTTCTCAATTATATTGTTATGTTTGATCACCATAATGATAATCTAATGCCTTTAATTACTTTTAAAGAAGAATTAACGGTTGAAAAGAGGCAAAATTCACATTAATTAACAAATCCATTGAACAAGGTGATGTAAGGTTAATGGTGAAAACCCAGAGGTCGACTCTAATGCACCTAATTTAGGGTATAGGTTACTATGACGGTGGAACCGACCTAGACATAGGTAGTGAATTGTACCACTACAGTGGACAATTCTGAATACAGGCCACTACCCGGATTGAGAGATGAACCTGAGTAACTATCTGGAAATTCATACAATGAAAACCCGCGATGAAACCGCAATCCTAAAGATCTCCTTTTGAATTGATTAAACTAAACCTTTAATCGATTGCTTTGTTTTATTTTCTTTTCTTTTATTTTTAAAAACAACTCTCATAACCTTTTTATTGGTCTAGCTGATTGTGAGTAGTTAGTAGTAGTCTACCGATAATTTAGTGTCCCTGAGTTCGACTCGGGCCTCACAAGGTCCTGTACTACATTGACGCGTGCACTTGCGTTCTACGCACGGTAAAATCGTGTCAAGTTTTTGGCGCCGTTGTCGGGGACACAAAAATTGTCGGCACTACGAGTGCTACGAGCGGCCACTCTAGGCCACATTTTTATTTTATTATTTTATTATCATTTTTTTTAATTCATAGTTTATCATTCATATTTAGAAATCATCTAGCACGGTACTGAACTGAAATTATCATTTTGCATGTATTGGTGCATGGTGAGGACGTGTAGCACAGACTACACGCAGCAATCACCAGAGGTTCCACTGTCGGGACTGGACGACGAGGAGAACAACGTTCAACCCCAACTGGAAGATATAGATTTGGATTCTGAACCAGAAGCCATGGCAGAAGAGCAGACAATATGGGAGAAAATAAAAGCTTCTTCCTCATCCGCTTCAAAGGGGCCAATAAAGAAGCAGGCAGTCAATATTCAAACTTATAAAATCGATCCTGCATTAATAAATTTGGTCAAATCAAATGCATTTCATAGGCTTAAAAATGAAGATCTGGTGACTCATATAAGCCAGTTCGTGGAGAACTGTGATATGATCAGGATAGACATGTTTTCACAGGAGACGTTGTACTTGAAGCTGTTTCCTAGCTCTCTGGCGGGAAATGCATGAGAATGGCTACATAATCTTGATGATGAGTATGTGGAATCATGGAACCACATGGTGGAAGTGTTCTTTGAAAGATTCTTTCTGCCCGAGAAGACAAATGATATGATCAGAAAAATTCATAATTTTAGTCAGAAAGCAGGAGAGACTTACTCCGAGACCTGGGAACGGTTTCAGATCATGCTAAGAAGGTGTCTGAATCATGGGCTAGATAAGGAAAAGCAGGTCAAAATCTTCTATTTTTCTCTTTCCGAGCATGATAGAAGTAACTTAGACTCTGCAGGTTCAGGTTTCTTCTTAAACAACACAGGCACGAGGTGTTGGGAAATTTTGAAGAACATGGCTAAGAAGCAATCTTGGGGCGACAGAGACGCTGTAGAGCATGTTCGGGTTGTGGGGGAGTCAAAGGCCATCAAAGAACTAAATGAGAAGATGGACCTTCTAGCAAAGAAACTGCTTGCAAAAGAAGACGCGGAATCAGATGATGAGGCTCAAGTAAAATTCATGCGCCAGCAGTAGGGGTACAGAAACAACGATTACTCGTGGAGGAAAGACAATAAATTTTCCTGGAAGGACTCAAATAACATCTTGCAGGACCCAGACGCAAAACCTCAACCGTCACCAGAGGATAAGAGCAATGAGTTGCTCAATCAAGTAATAAAGCAGAATCAAGAACTAATGAACACTTTTGGCCAGCAGATCAAGCAACAAGGTGAATTCATGAATCAGTTTGGGCAGACCTTATAGAGTCATGGGGCTCAGATGAGGATAGTAGAGACATCTTTGGCACATATGGCAGCTGAAATAGCAAATTTAAAGAAGCCAGAGCAGCAAGGCTTTCCAGGTAATACAAACATTCCAGGAGGAAACCAACAGGCAAAGGCAATTTTGCTGCGGAGTGGTAAGAAAATTATAAACCCCAGGGCTGATGAACCAAGCACACCCCAACCAAAAACCATAGGTGAGGCCACTGAGGAGGTTCCTATTCCAATCATCGAGCCGGTAGAGGATGTGGTGGAGAATGTCACATCCGAATCAGTTGCTGAGGAGGAGACACAGAAGAGGACGCCATATGTGCCACCACATCAAAGGGCACAGACTGTCCTGATCTCATATCCCAATAGCGTGAAAGCCAAGAAAGTGGACACTCAATTCAAGAAGTTTCTAGATAACTTTAGAAAGCTCTCTATCATCATTCCATTATTAGAGGCAATAGAGCAGATACCATCGTACAGGAAGTTTTTGAAAGACATCATCACAAAGAAAAGGAAAATCCCTGATACTGAAGTTGTGGTTCTCAAGGAGTAGGTGAGTTCTTTCATCATGGACACATTACCACCAAAAAGGTAGGATCCGAGTTGCTTCAATATTTCATGCTATATTGGTAAAGTGAAATTCAGCGAAGCATTGTGTGATTCATGGGCTAGTATAAACCTGATGCCTCTCTCTACATTCAAGAAGCTGGGACTGATAGAATCAAGGCCAAGCAATATGACAATACAGTTGGCAGATAATTCAGTGGTGAAGCCATATGGTATTTGTGAAGATGTGTTAGTTAAAGTTGATCGGTTTGTATTTCCAACAGACTTTGTCGTAATGGAAATGCAAGATGAATAGGGTAATGAGCTACTCCTTGGACGACCCTTCCAAGCCACTACTGACATGATACTTGAGATGGAGAGAGGTCGTTTGACCTTGGGTATCACTGATGATCGGTTTGAGATGGTCATGCCCTCCAACACAACGCAATCAAAAGCTAAGGAGCAATGCCGCATGGTGAAGCACTTTGATCAGAATATCTCTCTCTGTCTAGGGAAGCCATTTTTAGATATGGCTCATGTAATGACTAAGGTAGAGAAGGGGACACTGGTTGTAGACATCATGGAGCAGACCAAGGTTGTGTCTCTTAGCAAGGCTGTGGGTTTTCCCAATGATGAAGAGGAGGAAATTCCTCCCTCTACTGAAGATGAGGCTATAGCCAGTTCTGTTTTCAATGCATATCCAGAACTACCTCTTGAAGCCTGCCTGGTTAATATAACACATGATTGGATGAGAAGCAAGTCACTACAAGAATGTGCCAAGATGCTTCAGGTGCTGTCGTGTTTCTACGCTAGGTACTATGAAGTCCTTGGAGAACTTCCACCACCACTTCAGTCATCCTTGATCAGCCCGCCAGATTTAGAATTGAAGCCACTGCCACCTCATTTGAAATATGCATTTCTAGCTGAGGGTGAGAAGCTGCCAGTGATTATTTCAGCATATTTGAGTGCAGAGGAGGAGGATCAACTGCTGATCGTGCTGAAGAAGCACCGAGGTGCATTCGGGTGGTCGGTCGTGGACATCAAGGGGATTTCCCCTACATTGTGCCAGCACAAGATCCAGCTCGAGGAGGGAGCCATACCTGTAATTCAGCCACATCGCCAACTAAATCCTAACATGATGGAGGTTGTCAAGAAGGAGGTGATCAAGCTCCTTTCTATAGGTATCATCTATGCTATATTTGACTCGACGTGGGTGAGTCCTACACAGGTAGTCCCTAAAAAGGGGGGAAATATTGTTACACATAATTTGTTAAATGAGCCAGTCACAACCCGTTTGGTAACCGGGTGGCATGTATGTATAGACTACCGTAGATTGAATGCTTCTACACTTAAGGATCATTTTCCTCTCCCATTCATTGATCAAATTTTAGAGAGATTGGCAGGTCAATCTCATTTTTGTTTTCTCGATGGTTATTTGGGCTACAATCAAATTTCCATTGATCCTAAGGACCAAGAGAAGTCCACCTTCACTTGTCCTTACGGAATATTTGCATAACGTCGTATGCCCTTTGGTTTGTGTAATGCACCAGCAACGTTTCAACATTGCATGCTCGCCATTTTCTCTGATATGGTTGAACGATGTTTGGAAGTCTTTATGGATGATTTCTCCATCTATGGTGCGTCTTTTAATGAATGTTTATACAATTTGGATAAAGTTTTGCAACGATGTGAGGACACGCATTTGGTTCTCAATTGGGAGAAATGTCATATGATGGTTAGCGAAGGGATCATGCTTGGATATAAAGTGTCTAGCAAAGGGTTGGAGGTAGATCCAGTGAAGATTGAGGTTATTTCCAAATTACCCACATCGAATTCGGTGAAAGGGGTACGGAGCTTTCTAGGTCACGCCGGGTTTTACCGCCGCTTTATAAAAGATTTCTCAAAAATCGCCAAACCATTGTCTTAGCTGTTGGAGAAGGATGTTGTCTTTGATTTTAACAAAAAGTGTTTAAATGTGTTTAATGTGATTAAAGAAAAATTAATTTTTGCTCTGTTTGTGCAAACACCGGACTGGACAAAACCGTTTGAATTGATGTGTGATGCGTCGGATTTCGCAGTAGGGGTTGTTTTAGGACAATGTGTGGACAATAAACCCGTTGTGATTTTCTATGCGTCCAAAACATTAAATGAAGCAACACTAAATTACACGACAAATGAAAAAGAGCTTCTCGCCGTTGTTTTTGGTTTTGAAAAATTCTGGCAATATCTTGTAGGATCTAAAGTCGTGGTATGGACAGACCACGCTGCCATAAAGTACTTGATGGAGAAGAAAGATGCCAAACCTAGACTGATTAGGTGGATCTTACTGTTGCAAGAATTTGATATTGAAATCAAAGATAAGGCGTGAATAGAAAATGTGGTTGCAGACCATTTGTCTAGGTTGGAAAGGGTAGATGAGAAGGATGTGCATATACCCATTACTGAGATGTTTCCTAATGAACAACTTCTATCTATGAAATCTAAAGATCCATGGTTTTCTTATATTGTAAATTATCTTGCATGCAAAATTATCCCAGATGATTGGACATACCAAGAGAAAAAGAAATTTTTCCATTCTTTGCGATATTATTTCTAGGATGACCCCATTCTGTTGAAGTAGTGCAGGGATGGTGTGTTGCACAGGTGTGTACTGGAGGTGGAATATGAAAGTGTCCTTCGTCATTGCCATACTCTACCGACTGGTGGCCACCATGCTAGTTCCATAACGGCGGCCAAGGTACTTGAGAGCAGCCTTTACTGGCCTACTTTGTTCCAGGACGCATATGACTATGTGCGGCAATGCGATTCCTGCCAACGGGCAGGTAACATTTCAAAGCGACAGGAGATGCCCCTCAATGTATTTCAAGAGGTCGAGGTGTTCGATCTGTGGGGTATTGATTTTATGGGACCCTTTATGTCTTCCAATTCTAACTTGTACATTCTATTAGCTATTGACTATGTATGGAATTGGGTAGAGGCAATACCCACTAGGACTAATGATGTCGCTGTAGTGTGCCGGTTTGTCAAAGAATACATTTTCTACAGGTTTGGTGTACCAAGAATGATTATTAGTGATGGAGGTACACATTTCCGAAATCAGAAGTTCGTGGCATTGTTGAGGAAGTACGGGTTAAAGCACAACATTGGTACCCCGTACCACCCGCAGACACAGGGGCAAGAGGAAGTCTCCAATAGAGAGATTAAGAAGATCTTGGAGCGCACTGTGGCTTCGACGAGAAAGAACTGGAGTACCTTGCTATCAGACGCTTTATGGGCATATAGGACGACGTTTAAGACACCTATAGGCACTACGCCTTTTAGGTTGGCTTATGGTCGGGCCTGCCATTTGCCGGTGGAATTGGAGCATAAGGCACACTGGGCGCTGAGAAAGCTGAATTTGAACTATGATGAGGCAGGAAAGAAATGTTTGCTAGAGCTGAATGAACTTGATGAGCTGAGGATGAATGCATATGAAAGCTCACGGATTTACAAGGAGCGAACAAAGCTAATTCACGATCGGCACATTCAGATGTGTTTCTTCAAGAAGGGAGATCGTGTGCTCTTGTTCAACTCAAGGTTGAAGATGCATCCCGGGAAATTGAAATCCCGATGGAGTGGACCCTTCACTGTCGATGAGGTCAGGCCACATGGAGAAATCATGGTGCATGATGGAGAGACAACATTTTTATTTAATGGACAGAGATTGAAGTTATACTTCAGTGAGGATTAGACTAGGAGAGTGCATGAGGTCAAACTCATTGCGCTTACGGATGCATGAGGAGCTTGATTTTGTCTAGCCTAAGACGTTAAATAAGGGCGCTTGTTGGGAGGCAACTCAGCCATTGGTAGTTTTTTTTAGTTCCTTTTACATTTGTAAGTTAGTTTGATTCGATTTTTTTTTTAGTGTAAACAAGATACCTTGATCGTTTGTTCAATGTGCAGGACTGAGGCAGGGTCGATACCATCGACCCTTGTGTCGATGGTACCAATAGGGGCACAGTTAGGCGACTGCAAAAATGTCTTTGAGTCGATACTATCGATGGCCTATTCGATGGTATCGACCCACCATCAGGTTGATCGCAAAAATGAGGTCGATAGTATTGACATGGCTGTCGATACTCGCGAGATCTCTGGAGATATTCAGACAAAATTTTTCTCAGTGAAGTCAATACCATCGACGGGCCTGTTGATGGTATCGACCCTATTACAGGCAGAAAGCGGCGGCTGGGCATCACGAGGGTATGTGCCCTAAGAAGAGTTGATACTATCGACTTGAGTCGATGGTATCGATGCGACAAGTCACTGATCTGCAAGAGGAAATCAACAATGATCGCTGCATCAAGAGATTCGATCCGTGGGATGGGTTGATACCATCGACACCCGTCGATGGTATTGACGCGTCATCGATCCGGGCCCCCACATCAGGCTATCAACAATCGTCGATACTAGAGGAAGACCAGATTGTGCTACAGGTGTCGATACCATCGACTCGCGTCGATGGTATCGACAGGTGCACAACATCGCCGGCTGTGGTTATAAAAGAGAGGGATGGTTTTCATATGACGTCACACCTTTAGAGCCTTTGCCCTGCACTTGTGTCGTGCGTCTTGTTGTGCGACTGGAGCCCGGCTACGAGCATCCAAGAAGTGCGATCTTCCCCGAGCCTTCACTGAGCGGAGATTGTCTTCTCCGACCCTCACCAAGCTCCATCTTCCATTCCTTCTTTCTCGGTGACGATGGTGCGTACAGTCGGTGCATCTTCTTCACGGGCGGATCCTATGGAGATCCCCGAGTTCATTCCTCCACCTACTACATCTATTCCTCGTCCGAGGATTGTCCATCCTTCCACAGAGGTCTGGAAGGTCTATGAGGAATTGATGAAGAGAAAGATCGAGCCGACGTGCTATGTTGATCAGACTATGGTCCGCGACTTGGGGTTCAAGGACAATCTCGCATATGTCTTGAAGGGGAAGGAGAGACATACAACCAAGAGGCCTGACAAGCTAGAGTACCATGCCGATGGCCAGCCATTCTTCAGCGAGTGGCCGATGTACAAGGAACTTGTGGCGGAGTTCATGGCATCGTTGGACATCAATGTGTTGCCCAATGACTTGATCGCCACCGACAGAGAGTGGAAGAAAGGGCGGGTGTCGTTTAGACTCTTCAACAACAACTACACTCTCACTCTCGCCTAGTTCAATGAGGTGTATAACTGGTATCACAACCCTTACCAGCACTAGAGGCCAGACAACAGGATGGACTACGATGATATCTTCGCCCAGCTTGTGACTGTGCCCCCGGGCAAATCCGTCAGCTACCACAACGCTACAGTTGCTGATTTCGAGCATCCGTTTGTGCGGATTCTGCACCGCATGCTCTGCACCATGTTGTTCGCTCGCGGCGACCTATCTCTTAGCAAATTCCAAGAGACAGATTTGTTCATCCTGCACAAATTGCTGAAGCGCGAGGAGTGCAATTGGGGCACGTTCTTCTTGACGCGCATGGTGGCTGTGAAAAGGAGTACGAGGAAAGATCCTATCCATTTTGGAGGGCTAATTACACCATTTTCCATCTATCTTGGGTTGGATATCTTGCAGCTTACTCCTCTTTCCACCAGGAGCAAGGTCAACCTGCAACATCTGCACCGCTCCAACCTAATCCTGCTTCGTGATCGCTTGGCATATGCACATTGCCATGTTAATCACGCATATCAAGAATGTTCGCTTCCAGACCCCGTCTTCCACATTGAGGGCGCTCAACATTTTAGGTGGCCCGTCATAGCCATTGATGACTCGGATGAAGACGGCAGCAATGACGACAATGATAATAACGGCGACGAGCATGAAGAGGAAGAGGAGGCTTTCACTCCTCTTCGGGCACGAGTAGCACCCCGGAAGCATCCCCGCATGCATCCAGGTGCATCATCTTCTTCACAGCCTCTGCCACCTATGCCCTCTGATCAAGGAGAGGATGTCTACTCCATGCAGGGGATGTATACAATGCTGCAAGAGATCCAGCAAACCCAACTGCAGCATATAGCTTCATACGCCGGTATTCAGGATATGACGAACCGACTGTTAGATAACCAGAGGGTTATTTTTGAGAATGAGCACCTCCTCCTCGACAACCAACAACACATCCATGACAGGTTGCATAGGATGGAGATGCAGCAGCAACCCTTCTACGATCATTACTGGAGCTAGAATTATTTTGGGGGGTATCCACAACCTCCAGCAATGCCCCAGTATGATCCGAACTTCCAGGGGCAATACCCATCTTGGGACCCCACGGCTCCGCAGTACCCGCCTCCTGCTGAAGAATGATCGGTATCACTGTTCCACCTTTTAAGGTTGTTCTTGACTATGAGGCCATAGTCAAATTCAAGCTTAGGGGGGGTTGGAACAATTTCTATCCTTTAGTTTTTAGTTTTTATTTTTATTGCTTTGTGTTTTGTCGTTTATTTCTCTTAGTTATCTCGCTGTTCGTAGGATCCACACTCTATCTAGTGTAATTGTGGATGTCTTAAGTCATGTATCATCTCGTTGCTTGTACATGGAAATTAGGGGTAAATTTGAAAAATTTTAGTGCTTTTACAAGCTTGTGTTTCTCAACTTTGCGCACATAACTTAAGGAAATAATTGGGATCGTCAACTCTAAAATAGGAAATCACAATTGTACATTCCTTTGATTCATGAAAAGTGGACGGAACTGGTTGTTTGAGCCTAAACCTACCAAATGATAATGAGACTTTAATTTGAAATGAGAGAGTAACCTCTTAATTACTACACAGGTCAGTAAGGAGGGACACATAATAATTTCCAAAGGTTCAGTCAATCGGTCTTGTGATTTATCCACCCCATTGTTTTCATACTCCACCTTAAGAACTAGAAGTACACTACGGTTTTAATATCTTTGATTGCATTCCATGTAGATAGGTTTGCATTGCAACTATTTTCACATATTTGGCATGAAAATGAAAAAAAATAGATAAGTCATACATGTACATTATCCTTAGGTGCGTGTCATTTAGTTGCATAACTATCATTTTGTAGCTGCATTCACATTTTTGTGCATATGGTACATCATGCATCTTATGTCTTCTGAAACAAAAAAGGTGATGAACTTGTTCCATACCTTCTGAATGCTTCAAATGTATAAGTTATGCAGCAATAAGTGAGCCTGACAAAGGATTCATTGTCATCTATGAAAATAAGGGCTTGAGAAAACATAATAAGAAAAAAAAAGAAGAAGAAAAAACAAAGAGTATTGAGAAGCGAAGCAAGTAGTAATGAGAGGGAGAAAGGAACATGTTCTCACTGCATACTAAGAAGAATAAGTACATGATGTAGTTCTCTTAGATATTCCATCTCACCTTGAGACGAAATGATAGTGCATGCATCATCTCACCCAAATGTAGGCATTAGGGCATTTCTATTTGCATATGCATCATTTAGGTCATTTGTGTTATTTGTGCATGTAAAACTGTATAATGCTTCCATTTCTTCCATGACCCACCCATTCCATCCACTCGTTGCTCGAATTGGTAGGCCACCGTGATTTTCTCCTCACTTGTTAATATCAGGAGAGCTGCTTCCATGTAGATGGTAGTTAGGGCGAGCAACGTAGATAGGAGATCACAAGATGCACCGAGTCTAGACTAGAGGATTTTATTATGTTAACTGCCTTATGTGATAGTGTTCATCAATTTTGAGGTAGATATCTTTTATGGATGAT
Organism: Alisma plantago-aquatica; assembly: GCA_963693085.1. Taxonomy (NCBI): domain Eukaryota; kingdom Viridiplantae; phylum Streptophyta; class Magnoliopsida; order Alismatales; family Alismataceae; genus Alisma; species Alisma plantago-aquatica. The sequence goes on from OY856412.1 coordinate 691,578,763, forward strand.
TATTGTCACCTTTAGGGTAATTATCATTCTGTGGTTAGTGAGGGCCGGAATGTGAATGTCTGGTGGGGATCATATGGTGATGTTTGTTGTGATAATCTGTTCTTAGTTAACCCTCGTAATTCTATTCTAGAGTTTGTTCCTCGAGGATGAGCAGTGTTCAAGCTTAGGGGAGTTTGATGCGATGATTTTGAGTCGCATTTATAGACTTGTTTCACTCGCGTTTTATGCGTTTATTGGTCATTATGGTGGTTAATATTTCATAATTCACTTACTTTAGTCTATGATCCTTCTCAATGTCAAATCTCTCTTATTTTATTGTGTTGAGCATAAATGATTTTAATAATAGGTTTTATCTCGGCTTATGTGGTTTTGTTTTGCAATTTCAGGAAAAACACATATCTGCAGCTGTCGATACCATCGACAGTTGTCGATACTATCAACACAACCACAGGCAGCCAGCCGTAAGGAGCAGCACGGAGTCGATACCATCGACAGGGAAGTCGATGGTAGTGACATTCCATCAGGTTGCTGGCGACCAGTCAGTCAATACTATCAACCCCAAAGTCGATACTATCGACACATTCAGCTTCAGTGACGGAAAAGGGATAAAACCGACGCCTAAGGGTGTCGATACCATCGACCCGCGTCGATGGTATCGAGTAAGCATCAGGCGCAATGACAAAAAGAAAAGAAGGGTTGTTGATATCACGACGGGTCGATACCATTGACCTGCATCGATGGTATCGACACCGTCAGATCAGAGTTTGTTTCACGGCTCTAATCCAATGGTTGTGATATTTTTGCAACCTAACTCAGTGATTATACCTAATGACGGCGGCCAAGAGCATGGTATGACGTCATTAGCCACTGCACACATCCAGAGAAGGTGTGGAGAGAAGAACGGAGCCCAGAAGCATGCCCCAGCCATTCCGGAAGCCGAAGAAGATATTTTCCACCGCCAAAAAGCTGTAGATCGCGCATTCTGCACTGAGGAACGCTTGGATCTTCTCCATTCATGGGTTTCATTACTTATTCACATTTTTCTCCATGTTTCCCCTTTCTTCAACCACGTTTTGCTCTGAGATGAACATGCGGGGCTAATCCCCTTTATCTTTAGGACCGGGAGTAGCCCGGGGAAGTATTGTATGACATTTTTATCATAGTAATTCATAATTTATCTCTTAAATCTTTGGTATGTTTTTGTTTTCTCAATTTTATTGTTATGCTTGATCACCATAATGATAATCTAATGCCTTTAATTACTTTGAAAGAAGAATTAACGGTTGAAAAGAGACGAAATTCACATTAATTAACAAATCCCTTGAACAAGGTGATGTAAGGTTAATGGTGGAAACCCAGAGGTCGACTCTAATGCACCTAGTTTAGGGTATAGGTTACTATGACAGTGGAATTGACCTAGACATAGGTAGTGAATTGTACCACGACAGTGGACAATTCTTAATACAGGCCACTACCCGTATTGAGAGATGAACCTGAGTAACTATATGGAAATTCATACAATGAAAACCCGCGGTGAAACCGCAATCCTAAAGATCTGCTTTTGAATTGATTAAACTAAACCTTTAATCGATTGCTTTGTTTTATTTTCTTTTCTTTTATTTTTAAAAACAACTCTCATAACCTTTTTATTGGTCTAGCTGATTGCGAGTAGTTAGTAGTAGTCTACCGATAATTTAGTGTCCCAGAGTTCGACTCGGGCCTCACAAGGGCCTGTACTACATTGACGCGTGCACTTGCATTCTACGCATGGTAAAATCGTGTCAAGGGACAAATCCCATATCTATCACTCACCCCTCAAAAGCCCCACGTGTCAAAGCCACCCAATCATCACCTTTATAACAACCCATGTTTCAGGACTGTGTTTGATGATGTCAAAGTGTGCCCAACGACATGTGTTGAGTGTAGTAATTTCAGGTCAAAGAATCACATTCACCACCATCACTCTGAGTATTGACTGTGACTACCATGTCATGATTCCATGTGTCAAACTCACGGTGGGTCTGTCCGGTACACTTGTTCTCTAACAAGTACCTATGTGTTTGGTTTGATATCCCCATATCATGACTAATGAGATTCTTTCATCAACCAACACCACAATCTAGTCTTGTGTGTTATTGTTGTCTATCTACCTTCCACAATGACATTCGACTAGGGACATAACAAGAATGTACAAACTCTTAGAATCCATATGATCTCATAGTTCAGGTCCTCAACCTCAAAGCATACGTCATTGAGTATTGTCATTCTCTAGACATTCAATCTGTTCTATCACTATCTCATATGACTGAACCAGACAGAATTGGAAGCTTGCCTTTGATGTTTATCTAATCAATCTTAATGTATCCCACCATTGATCCCATGATTGGCTCTCAGGGCATACATACCAACAGACTCCCACTTGCACTGCGAGCCAATCACCCTTGAATCATATTCATAGTGATCTTCAAACATGACCCACATGTTACTGTGCTCTTGTGCCAACATAGTGAGTTATGGAAACACCTTGCCAAAGTCATTATTAATTGCATGTCTCACATCTCTTCACTGTACGTCACACGTATGAGATGGAGTTGCCGTAATATGCAATCCAGTATTCCTTTGCTAACCTTTAGCCACATTGCATGATCAAGGATTCCATACTTGTCATCAATGACCGAAATATCTATAAGTTCATCTCATGAACTTCCAGACCCATATAGTATCCACTGTTTTTCTCTAACACACGGATACTCGACATTTCCCTTTAAATGGATTTATTGGAACATTTCCAATTATCAACAAACATTCACTTTTATATATCCCATATATATTTTGCGATTGATTTCTATCCTTTTCGGAAGTTCGCATCAATGTAACTCTTTACATCGAACTCTTCCTTATTACCACAGAACTAGTACTTCTCAAGTACTTGTCAAGTTCTTATGGTATTCCAGTAACCCTTACTGGAATTTGATAGACATCCACTCATCATGTCCCACATATGAGTTATCAGGATGAGCACATCATATTGTCATGTCCTACATACAATATGATGAATGCATTTTATTCTTGCCATGTCCATACATGCAAGATAATGGGATGATTAAATACATGATAGATCCATATCTATTCTTAGTGTTCCCATTCTTCATAAGAATTGGACACTTGGCCTTGGGATGCTGACTCCATGTAACATGGACAAGTTTTCTCCCACTGAATCTGTGTACACTGAACCCTTCAGTACATATTGCCAATGTATGCTCTCTCCTTTCCAGGTCAAGAGATTTTTTAGAACCATCTCTATAGATCTCTATTCCTATCACATAGGAAATGTCTCTATCTTCCTTAAAGATAATTTCCACTATTGGATTTCCATTCTAGAACATTTCCATTTCACATCAACATGTGGAATGTGAATACACTCCCACTAAATCACAGATCCCTTCTTTATCTTTGACATATCAGTTAAACCCTTTGACTATATCATCAAAGTAAAGATCCAATTCTGAGTTTCCTGTACTCAATCAATCACATTGATTAGTCCATTGTAACTTATAGACTTCATTTGCATTAGTGGATTCATAAACCTTATAGGTTGTGTCATGTACACATCCTTGTCTTATTCCTCATAGGAATGCAGCTTTTGTATCTATATGCCAAAACTATTAGTCATTAAGTTGCAATCAACAAGCATCATCCTTCTCATAATGTCATCCTTGTATCTTAACATTTAAGACTTATTTGCATTTATGGATTTTCATCCAATGGGTGCTACCATCAAGGTCATACCTTATGGTTCACATGGAAGTCATTTAGGATGTAATGGTCATAAACCATAACTCAAAATTCGGTTCCTCATCATCTAGATAGTTGACTCATCACATAGATAATTGAGGTGTATCTGTCAAGGATATGAGAACTCACAACTCCTTGTGATTCTTAATGTCCTTTATTAGTGTGGGGTATTCTTTATTTAAGAAGAATTCAGTTATTTGATAATCATCCTCTAACTCCTTAGAGTATGACTCCTTATTGATTTAGACATCACCATGCCTTAATCACGAGTTCACTATGATACATTATCATAATCACTCGTAAGGATCTCAAACATTTTGGTCTAAGTATTTCATTCATTGATCTCATCAAGAATTAACACTTTACCAAATTCATACTTCATCTATGATATCCTTGAACATTTCAAGATATTCATATTGGTATTTCTTTAAACACCATTTGAAGTATTAGCATTTACTCCAATAGGTATGTAAATACATCACATCTATTATACCTAATTGGATAATCATTCTCCCACTACCATTAATGAAGATTGATTAATCATGTATAAGAGATTCATGTCTCTTACTGGTTATCCAACCAAAAGAGTCTAGATTTATCCATCATATGGAAACTAGAAATGAATTTCTCATGATTGATGCTAATTTGATTGTTTGAGTTATCAATAAATTTAGGTATCATTTTATCTTATGCATATCAAATACCACAAGATAAACAAGGCATTGCCACAAAGACCATATCTTTATAATTGAAACATCAACTTTATTAATTGCCATCATTGTCATACAATATGCAAAAATAAAGTGTTTCAATCTATTGGCAATATATGAAATAGCAGTTCTCAACTCTATTTCGTGCCCTTTAGGTTGAAATAAACTGAAAGATACTCCTATCTATGGAAGCAACACTTGCTCCAATGATGGATACTCCTTTCTTGGTCCTTTCACAAAGGCCATCACTTCTTTGCAGATCTTGCATATCATATATGATAGATCCATATCTTGGTATCATATACCTCAGATAAAGAAGTGGTTCATTTCATGATACCTTAGGTGGCCACCTAATTCCTGCAACACTCAAATAGCACGTTAGATACACAAGAATGAAATGTTTGTCATCATCAAAACAAAGGGATTTAAATGATGTCCATTTAGCCAACGGGAGGGTCCTCTATAAAACCATGGTGGTGAGGGGAGTCTAGCCATAAAGGACATTTTGTCGATAGCACATGAAGTCCCTATAATGTAGGGATGTCTGGGTTCCTATTGATTTCACAATTTCATCAGTGAAAGAATCATGTAAAATGGTGCACTGTGGAGAGAGAACGGGGTAGGAGAAGAAATCAATGTCTGGTTGCCTTATAACCGGTCTCTTACTCAAGGTAGGAGATGACTTTGAAGCTGAGGACATTCCCTTTTTAGGTGTCCTACTTGTCCACAGAATTCCCTCCTTCATCTTCTTTTGTTCTTCCAGATATAGAGGGAAATTCCCTCATACACCCTTTCCCCATGTGCCTTGAGGCTGAAAATGGCTTGGATTGCTAGCTAGCATCAGAACACTTCTTTGCTTTGCCCTTGTCCTTGCCCTTAAGAATTAACTTTTGTTTGATCACATCAAATATTATGGTTTGTCTTTCTTCATCTTTGCCTCTAGTATCCTCAACATGTCCAACAACTCTGTCAATGCTTGTCAAAGTTGTTCATGTTGTAGCTTATCATGAATTGTATGATTCTTGCAACATTTGCAGTATCATACCAACAGCCAACTCTTGGCTCAGAGGGAATCCTTCTTAGTCAGGTTTTCCACATACCCAATCATATTGAGTGTGTGAATATCTTACTGGATCTCCTTCTGTCATGACATACTAGGACAGTATCCTTGAGACATCATATGTCTCATGTTGTCTCTGCAACTCATAGTTCAGAGAACATAACATCAAGCACTCCTCATCAATGTCATCCTTGGTATGCTTCCATAAGCATACTTTCAGCCATTGGTGTGGTGGGATCGAGATCATCTGGTTCTGGTATAACTAGGACTTAGAGCTTTCGCTCTTTGATTGAGAACATTTCTCATCATCCTAACCTATTGTTGAATTATTTCCATTTAATTTGTTGGTCACAAAGACCGATCGCAAATAAAGTGATCATTGTTGATTAGACATTTATTTTACAAAAGGAAATATATGCAATTTTAGTCAAAAACTAATTTTGACTTATTTGATTGATTTGAAAAGTTGACAATATAATTAGGCCTTTAATTAATTATCGTTCCCACTATTTTAGTTCAAATTGATAGCCCTCACCGTCAATTCGGAAGATTGCAGCGTACAACCTTCTAGTGGGCAAGATCCATATTTAATCAAGTCATGAGTTAGCTTTTGCTGATCGCCCACAATCTTGACTATTTAGGTAGGCCATCATGCCAATTGCATCATATGCAACTCTTGATGAATGAACATGTGCAACACCTTGCCATGAACATTCCTTGCCTCTGGGCTTATATACTCTAAGAATCACCAGTTAAGTCTAACCCAAAAGCCGACACGGTAAACATGCACCCTGCTTTGGCAGAACCTACATATCTACCCTTCACACTTCCACAAGAAAGACGGCGCACCACGCTTCGGCGTAACCTACGCTTGTTCGATCGAGTTTTTCATGTGTACTTCTAATGGAAGGCATATAAGACTTAATATTTTAATAAGGGATTTGGTTTTTATATACATATACATATCCAATCACCACAATACATAGTACATATCACATACATTCTATATCCCACAGAAAACATGCAAAACAATAAAAGCAATGATTATGGCCATCCTAATGTGATTCCTCGAGCCAAGAGGAATCACGGTCATCTAGTTCTACATCACATGCAACCTGTACAAGATGAACTCTGTGCTTTGCCTTTCTGGGTTTGATCAACTCATCACATGAATGATCGGCTCGCCATCAGACTGGTCGGCTGGGTGCCACCAGCCGATCGGTTGGCTCCTCCAACCGATCGGTTCGCCTGGTCGTCGTGCATCTGTTCATGGCCGCCACCCGCTCATCTCTCTCCTCGAACCGTTCATCAACCGATCGGCTCACCCCTTGAACCGATCGTCTCGAACGTCAACCGATCGGTCCACGCCTTGAACTGATCGTCTCAGCTATCGTCAGGATGTCCTCCGTTCTTTGACATAACAGGAAATAAAATTCTATCCTATTTTACATTGTAAAAATAGAAACCTCAAGTTATATTTGAGGGGAGCAAAGGTAGGAAAGAAATCTTGAATTATTTTGAGTTACATCAGGAATAGGAGAAAGGGAATCAGTGCGCAAACTGAGATGCAAGCAACCACATACAACCATACACATATAGGGTTTATTGGCCATAACCACGCTATACATCCACCACAAAACTCGTTTAAGGGTGGCGCGTATCGAGTGCATTCATAATACATATCATATATGTAAATTAGGATTTGTGGATTTAGGATTGGACATGCATAAAGTCAATTTTATTCACATCGTATGCAATAAATAAAGGCGACAAACCAAAATCGATCATATCGATAATCCTAAAGTATAAAGCAGTTGACGTGGCTTTGATACCACTGTTGGGTTTTAGGGGAGGTAGAGAACGCAGCGGAAATAAAAAATTTTCTCCTCCCCAAACCCAGAACAAGGAAATGCGTCAACGTCTATATAATAGGAAAGGATGGTTTGTGGAATCATACCTTGTCCTGAGGCTTGCTCGGAGACAATACCTCACGGCTGGCGCAGTCTTCACCTCCGGTCTTGGACGGTGTCTGTGCAGCTCCTAGTCGCACCGGGACTGACGACTCCTAGTCTCACCGGGACTGTCGGGATTGACAGTTGTCCTCTGAGCGGCAGAAATCTCCCGCCTCTGAAGTAGTCCACACGGACCACCTGGAACTCCAATCTTCTTGTCCCACAAGGAATTGGAAGGAGTCGCACCCTCCTGTCAGCGTACTAGTCACTGACACACTCTCCTACCAACAGTCGCTTTCTGCAATTGTCTTTCCCTTGTTGTGCCTCCCTTATCGGGTAGCACTTGCTCGGGATCTCTCGGTTACCAAAACCAGAGAGAACGACAATTTTACAGAGCAACTGGTTGCTCTGTGTTGTTCTTTGAGAAGCCCCCAATACCCCTATATATAGGAGGGTCATGGGACAGGGTTCTCCATCCCCGGCAATGCAGGACTAAAGCAGGAGTAGAAGGGTTCGAGATTTTCCACAAAAACAACCAACTGCGTGACCTGAATCGATCGTTTCACAACTGAAACGGTTGGTTGGGGACCTGAGCCGGTCAGTTGACACCTCAACCGATCAGTTGGGACCCATGAAATGGTCGGTTCGTGGTCCTGATCAGTTCCCAATTAACTTTTCTTCTTTTGTTTCTAATTGGTATCAAATACCAATCCTTGTTCCAATCAAATTGGGCAAGTGAAACAAAAAGAAATTTCTCACCAATCCTACTTTCCCAACTTGCTCGGTTGTATCAGTTGAACCGATCGTTTCAACACTTGAAGCAATCAATTCACCTTGTCCATGAGTCGATCGACTCACCACCTGAGTCGATAGGTTCACCAAGCTCAGTCGATCGGTTCATCACATGAGCCGATCGGTTGGGAGTGCAGATTGTGCAGAATTAGTCAATTGCAATTTCAATCAATCTGATACTGTAATAAATCAGTCCAACACCTTGAACATTATGATATTGAGCTATCAATTAATTGAGTGTTTAATTAAACAACTAAACTCCTTTAGTAATCAATCTAAACATTGTTTGTGGACAAAACTCTTCTTCCAGGTTAAATCCTATGCGTGTGACCCTGCAGGTCCATTTCACGTTGGCAGTGAAAGTCCAAAACACTTATGACTTCACAAGCAAAGAGCGGTGCCTAGTCACACATCAGTGCTACCCAAGTGAAATAGAAAGTTGGAGAATAACTTTCAATCCTACAATATGTGAATGGTGTTACATTGAATGTATAATTCCTTTGTCACCGATATCCCGAATGAACTCGAGGCATGGAACAATCATCATGTCAATGTTCATTCACTTTCTTGATCTCAGAGTAGATTGGAAGAGATATGTATGACATCAATATCACATACGGATTCACACATGTGTGCACGCCTTTCTCAATCCTACTCATCAAGCGACAATGGATATCAAACTCCCTCAGGAGGGACAAATCCCATATCTATCACTCACTCCTCAAAAGCCCCATGTATCAAAGCCACCCAATCATCACCTTTATAACAACCCATGTTTCAGGACTGTGTTTGATGATGTCAAAGTGTGCCCAACGACATGTGTTGGGTGTAGTAATTTCAGGTCAAAGAATCACATTCACCATCATCACTGTGAGTACTGACTGTGACTACCATGTCATGGTTCCATGTGTCAAACTCACGGTGGGTCTGTCTGGTACACTTGTTCTCTAACAAGTACCTATGTGTTTGGTTTGATTATCACCATATCATGACTAATGAGATTCTGTCATCAACCAACACTACAATCTAGTCTTGTGTGTCATTGTTGTCTATCTACCTTCCACAATGACATCCGACTAGGGACATAACAAGAATGTACAAACTCTTAGCATCCGTATGATCTCATCGTTTAGGTCCTCAACCTGAAAGCATACGTCATTGAGTACTATCATTCTCTAGACATTCAATCTGTTCTATCACTATCTCATATGACTGAACCAGACAGAATTGGAAGCTTGCCTTTTATGTTTATAAAATCAATCTTAATGTATCCCACCAATCATCCCATGATTGGTTCTCAAGGCATACATACCAACACATAGGACCAAGAGAAAGAATAATATAGGTAAATTGCTCAACGTAGAATAATAGGGGATAAAATACCTCAACTTCAGAGTCAAATAATCCAAATAACACTTCTAGGTCCAAGCCTAGGCTTCCAAAGAACCTATTAAGCATATCTGTGGAATTAAGGTTATGTTTTCATTAATTATTCAAAACCCAAAAAAAATTGCCTTTTTATTATTAGTGAATTAGGTTATCAAAACCATGCCATATATTTTAGGTTATATTTTTATGATTTCAAATTATATTTTATTATATTTTTATGACTTATAAATTATTAGTTATGAATTATATAAGTTATTATATTATTTAATTAGATCCATTAAATCATCCCTTTAAAATATCAGATTCAGGAGACAAAACCAATACCATTATTAAGCTAACATTTTTCTAAATCCAACGAATATTTATTTGAAATTTTTGGCTCAACAGATAATTAGTTATACAATTTAGAAATCCGACCAATCAAATAAAGCCACATAAGTAAATAATCGAGAAAAAGAAAAAGAGGGAGAGGAGTCGGGCCGGCCTAGCTGACATGGCCCAATCATAAGTGGCCATGTCACTTGGTCAAAGGCCCACTTGACTCAACTTAAAGCAAAACAAAACATAACAAAATGACAAAAATACCCTCGATGGGAAAACAAAGAGGTAATGAAACGAGAGGGGGTATACTCGGAAATCCACGAAGGATCGTCTTCTTCGTTGATAGAACACGGAGATGAAGAACGACATTGGGCACAACAGCTTGGGTGTCGATGCCCAAAATTGAGCTCGCAGATGCACTTAACCAGAGAACAAAAGTCAAATACCACACAATACCTGAAGGTCGGGCGGACTAAGAGAGCTCCTAAAGTGGTTGCGCATTGATTGGGGTCAAAGCCAAGGCGGCCAACTAGTCCTCAACGGTAGCAGGGTCGGAAACGGTAGAGATGCGGAAAAGATGTGTGGGGCATGAAGAGACCAAACATACCCACTAGATAGGCACACAGAGGTGCGAGAATGATCAATGAAGGGTTCACCAGGGGTTCGATGGTGACGGCTCACTGGGAGAGGGCAAGGAAGAGGAGAACTGGGGGAGAACAGAGAGTATGGGCGGAGAGTTATGGTTTTTCTGAAGATCTCATGAGCCCTAGCATATATATATACTCATTGGGTTCGGTAGAGGGTGACGGAGGCAAGGGAAAAGAAAGCAGAGGAAATAAAGGAAGGTAGATGGAGAAAGGAGAGAAAGAATCGAAGAGGAAACTAAAGCATGTTCTCTAGGGAAAGAAAGGAAGTGGAGGAAGGAGAGAGTACAGATTCCACACGATCTAAATCCAATGCTCCAAAAGAAGCCCAAGATTCCAAAGCCAGCGTGACACACATAAATCAAAAATCGAATCCGGTTAAATCAAATTGTGAATGCATTATTTCCTTATTCTCTCTCTCTTGATTTGGGGGTTCAAACATTATCCAGATTAAGTGAAATTTTGCACAGAGGCCAATTAAGGCATTTAAATTCCGATTATGTACTTAATTTTGCCTTTTGAACACTTTTAATGGGTTAAATAAATCAAATATCCTTTTCTCTTTCCTTCTTCATTAATGGCTTTAGGATTATCCAAATTTGATGAAACTTGACCCACAAGTCATATTTAATGTGTTGGATACGATTTGCCATCAATTTTACATATTGCAGTTGTTTGAATATTTATTTAATATTTTGAAGGTTCTACACACTTTCTCTGTCCTGGTTTTACCTTTTAAGCAAACTTTCTCCAAATTTGATAAAAATTTACCCAAAGGATATATTTATTATGTAGATCACGAATATAAATTTATTTTCCTCTTTTGGAGTTATTTATTATATTTATTAATTAATTACACCTTTTAGGCAATTTCTCTCTCCTAACTTACCATATTATTTCAAGGTTGTCCAAATTAAATGAAAATTGACATGTAGGCTTATTTTGATGTGTAGATTACAAATTTGAAGTCTATTTTTTAATTTGAGGCTTTCTTACATGGGTTAGATCATCTATCCCATTAGAGGCCCAATAACCATATTATGCATGAAATTAAGTTATTTATCATTTTATTATTACCAAATGAATTATATGACATATTATATTACATTATTCATGCATTATATTATTAGGATCATTCTAAGCTCAACCTTTTTTGGTCAAACCCGAAGGTCTAACTTCCAGAGTAGGGTTCAAGACCTGGTATGTTACAACTAAGCAGGGGAGCAAGATCATCACCAGGTAAAGTCCTCAGTGTAGTAGTTGAGGAGGTCTGACACTATTTATCATCCTTAATCTAGATATATGGCATCTCAGTATATTATCCTTATGATTAGAGGGGGCCAGAGACTTTTCAGGAGGCACAGACTCTTAGAGATAGAGTATGGTGACATCAGGCAATGCAAAAGGAGATGTCTTCTTTGTAGAAGAATGATACCTATCAGCTTATGATGCTTCCCAAGGGTCATAGAGCACTAAAGAACAAATGGGTGAAGAGATATGACAACAACAAAGATATTAGATACAAAGATAGACTAGTTGTCAAGGGCTTTAGTTAAAGACTAGGGGTGGATTTTGATGAGAAATTTTCTTATGTTATGAAAATGACTTCTATTAGTTTGTTTCTAGCCTTAGTTGCTATCCAAGATCTGGAGCTTGAGCAAATGGATGTGAAGAAGGCATTTCTTAATGGTGACTTAGCTGAGGAGATCTACATGAAGATTCCCGAAGGTTTTCAGGGAAAATGGAAGGAGCACTTAGTTTGCAGATTAAAGAACAGTTTGTATGGTTTGAAACAAGCTCCCAAGAAGTGGTAGAAGAAGTTTGATTCTTACATGTAGAGTTAGGAGTATAAGAAGACAAGTGTAAATCCATGAGTTTACATTAGGAGGTTTCCTAATGAAAACTTCATTATTCTGCTACTCAATGTGGATCACATGTTGATAGTTGGGTAAGATGTCAGTTTGATTAGAAAACCAAAGACAAAGCTTTCTAAATCCTATGAGATGAAGGATTTCAGACCAGTACACAGATTCTAGGAATGCATATCACACATGATAGGGGGCATCACATGTTGTGCTTGTCACAAGAGAGCTATGTTAAAAGAATTTTGATGTAGTTCAATATGATCAAGTCCAAAACCGTGAGTACTCCACTATCAGTTCATTTTAAGATAAGAAAGAATTCATGCCCATCTACTGATGAAGAGAAGGAGGATATGGCTAGGATTCCCTTTTCTTCTGTTGTGGGGAGTTTGATGTACACAATGGTGTGTACTCCTCTAGACATTAGTCATGTGGTTGGCATTGTGAGTAGGTTTCTCTCAAATCCTGGAAAGATCATTGGGAGGTGGTCAAGTGGATCTTCATATACTTACAAGGCAATAGTAGCACATGTTTGAAGTTTGATGATGTTATGGAAGGTGATATTGATCACACGAAGTCTACCTCTGAGTATGGTTTTACTTTTTTAGGGGGGGCATATCTTGAGACTCCATGTTGTAAAAGTGTGATGTGCTTTTTATGACAGAGTCAGAGTACATTGCAATAGCATAAGTAGGAAAAGAAATACTCCAAATTGTGAGATTTCTAGAAGAGTTGGGCATGAGTCAGGTTGGACCGACTATTTTTTTATAGTCAGAGTGTTGGTATTTTAGCAAAGCACAATACATCATGCACATATAAAGAATATTGATACGAGATATCATTGACTTCGTGATGTGATTGATAAGAAGTTGTTGACCCTAAAAAAGATCAATACTAAGAACAATACTTCTGATATGATTACTAAGGTGGTGACACGAGACAAGCTAGATCTTTGTAAAGAGCTCAACGGCTTACATTCCCAGTGATGCTTATATGTTGGCAATCTCCTCCCTGGGCTGGAGGCGAAGATTTTTGGGCTATGTTATTTCCATCTGAATAGGGATTATTTGAGGGCTTGTATCATGCCATAGATTATATATAGTCCCAACCAGTCGCTAATTAAGTGTGCCACCAAGAGCAATTAGATGCAGCCAAGAAATCAAGAAGGGAAGCCTTCATGCCACCAAGGCATAAAAGAAAAAAAAGACAATACCTTGGAGACGGGAATAAAGCAAAGAAAGAAAGAAGAAAGGAGGCGTGATAGGATTATCAAGGCATCTGGGTGTCTTCTTCATCTACTAATCTGCACTTTGTGAAAAGGATACATCTTTCTGGGAAGTTCTGGAGTGGGAGAATTGTAGGGATCTCTCCTTACGGTATGGTATCTTCTTATTTTTCCATCTTGATATATTATCTCATATTTGGGGTCAATATCTGAGAGGAAAACTATGTCTTTACTTCTTATAGTGGATTTTCCAGTAGTTGACTCTGTGATCCATGTAAAATCTGGTCTCTTTTTTTTCGTTATCTGCTTGCGGTTATTATCTTGGGTTTGCATGCTCGTTGGTAACACTTCCGTACATATTTACTTTTTGTTACATCATGGTTGCATAACATACGTACATATATCCCCATCAACAAACCTGTCAGAGTACATATAAATGATCCAAGATGAGTCGAGTCTTGTTGTGTCATCTTCGATATATTATGATAATCAATGGCATGTGCCAAATATCGGTCTCATTTTGGTTATTTCCGTTGCAGCTAGGATGGATCACTCCCATCTGATATCTCATTGTTACTGACAATTTCCCTTTGTTTCTTTTTTATGCTGGATATAGGGTTTTGGCATTACGTACAGCTTTTGACATTACTTTAAATGTTGTTATGAACTAATGCATCTTTTTCTATCTTGATGTCGTACAAGATCCTTAAACCGTTAATTTCTTGTATAAATGTGCGTACCACACATTGAATTAATGATTGTGTATGGGAGTGAGATATTTTATGCACTATTCTGAACAATATATCTATTCTTAAAGCAGATCTCTTTGTCGAAGATATGCTCCACTTTTATTGTGGGCTTGATGTGCTTTCCATCTCACACGGCCCGCTGAATTAGAGCTACTTCAACCGCCTTGCTAACCTGTGTCCAAAAGGGTTGTCGCTCCTTGATTTATTCCCTAACAACCTCACCCAATCACACATCCATTTTTTTTTATTCCCTCTTTATCATTAATGGTAAAAGGAGACAATGTCATATTCTATCCACCCCTGTTTATTGGAGCCGTTGCACACTGACATCGGAAAAGGCTTTAGGATCTAACGGGGTTGGTTCGCAATGTACTAGATTCTTTTGTTTTAAAAATATCGTCTTCAAATATTTGAATTTTTTCCTTTTCCTATGTCGACATTGTCTGGAGGTTCACAGTCGTGGGATCCTAAAAGGACGGAACGGGTTGAAAGTGTTGTCAGTCGTCAATCAGCACCATGGGTTAGTTGTTTGATCAAAGATAAGGTGCCGAAAAGGCGAAACCATTTACACGGCAGAAAGAAATTGCTTTTAGACTTCGAATGAAACTATGAGGCGCCATTGGCAATCCCATCCTTTGGGTGATAGAAGACATGGATATGGCGTATCTTTTTGGTACTCCTAGGTCGAGTCCCTAATGGCACTCAGAGAATGGTGCGCAACGCACATCAGTTCCGTTGATTAATTGTGGAGAGATTCTGCACAATCTTCCTCCATCGTTAAAATATATCAGAGTTTAAATTTAGAAAAATTCTACACATAGTCACCTTATTACTCGCTCACCCACCCGGTAACTGTCAGCATCAATTAAAGCAATAAAGGATGAAAGAAGCAGAAGAAAAGAGAAACTATTTTTATCTATAACTTTCAATCCGAAGCGTATTTTTCGATGAAATAAATTGCATTATAATCTTTGTAGAAAATACTTTCTAACAAGATTAGTGTTGACATATTTTGAAATAATGATAATACGTGAGAAAAATTGTATTATATATTAGGATACTATATACATATTCTGGGTACATACGTACAGTACTCGTGAGTACTGTACTTTTGAATGAAGGAGGATCAATAGTACTCGTGAGTAATGTACTTATGGATCCATAAGTACTGTATCCACTTGTTAATACTGAAGTATAAGTACAATACCTACCAAATTATAAAACCAAGCATAATCATATAACTGATGCAGAAGTATAAGTACAGTACTTACGGAATCGTATAACAACATTAGTCATCTGGACAATTTCTTTTACAAAATGCAGACATAAGTTGAGTACCCACTTGTTAATGACCTCAAAAGTATAATGCACATCAGATCAAGAATCACCTATAAAATGCAACTATATGTATTGTACTCACTTGTTAATTTCAACTCATTTACTGACGCATAAGTAAAATACCTAACAAATTATAAATCAAGCATAATTGTATAACTAGTCTAGAAGTATAAGTACAGTACTTATTAATTGCCATAACAACATTTTTCATCTGGACAATTTTTTTTTACAAAATACAGACATAAGTTGAGTACTCACTTGTTAATAAATTCAAAAGTACAATGCACATCAAATCAAGAAGCAGCTATAAAATGCAACCACAAGTACTGTACACACTTGTTAATTTCAACTCATTTACTCAAGCATAAGTACAATACCTAACAAATTACAAAATCAAATATAATTGTATAACTGGTCTAGAAGCATAAGCACAATACCTACAAAATCTCATAGTAACATTGGTCATCTAGACAAATATTTATTTCAAAATGCAGACATAAGTTGAACACCTACTTGTTAATGATCTCAAAAGTACAATACACATCAGCTCAAAAGATCAACTATAAGATGCATTCATAAGTACGAGACCCACTTATTTATTTAAACTCATTTACTCAAGCATAAGTACAGTACCTACCAAATCATAAAAGCATGCATAATTTTATAACTGGACTAGAAATATAAGCACAATACCTACAGAATTCCATAACAACTATATGAATGTTTATATAAAACATACTGTACCTCAAAATACAATTACCATACCCAAAACATAGGTATTGTACCTTAAAATATGAATATTATATTTCTCTCATATTATTATTACTCCAAAATCTATCAACATTGATCTAGTTAGAAAGTATTTTTATAAGGAATCTAATGTTTTTTATTTCGTTAAAAAATTCATTCAGAATTGAAAGTTACGAAGAAAATAATTTTTTCTCTCCTCTTTTAATTCCCTTTTCGCTTTAAATTAGACAATTCAGCCACATCAGCAACACCCCCTCCCAACCACTGGGGGGCGCCCGGGTGGGGGAGCGAGGGTGGGTAGCGTAGGTCTTTAATTTATACCACTGATTCAGGTTGTGATCCTGGGCCCGTTACAGTCAAACAACCATGCGAATGTCGTATGAACATTAAACCCATAATAAATGCTTTGACACCTCAGAAAAGATGTATGGGAAGTATGAGGCCATTGTTTGATCTAGTACTATATGTCCCTTCATTAAATTCGATTAAACTTCAACCATGTACTCTCGGAAGCGCCCTTTGAGGATTATTCCTTGTAGCTCCTTTGTGTTGGCAAAACACCTTCTTCTATCATAGGTATGTTTGGTTAGAATAATTGGCTTTATGAATTTATAAATAGACTTACATGGGTTGAACTCAAAATAGGTGCAGCTAGCTAATAGAATAGGGTATAATGTATTGTTTATCTTGTAAACAAATAAGAAAAAATACTAGTCCTACATTGTCCATTTCTGAGATGGAGTCCTACTCTTTATATGGGATACATGTGAAATTATTGTGCTCAAGATCGAAACGAGAGCATGCTCACCCTTGCTGTAGGTTTAGTGACCACAACACATGCATCCAGATATGCACAGTGGCGGATCTAGATATTTAATATGGGGAACTGAGATAAAAAGAAATATTGAGAACAAAATTTTACCAAACGATATGTTTGAACGTGTGACTTTAAACTAAAAATAGTATGGGCCAGCAGCTCGTGACGTTTAAAGTTTTGAAATCATTGTATATTTACTATTCACATTTGTTAAATGTGAGGGGCCCCGTAAGATCAAAATAGTCCGAGACAAGGAATCAAACCAACAACCTTTAATACAGATGACCGGACAACTACCAACCCCGATGCCAGCTGAACGTGCTTATGTTATACATAATCTTATATGTTTTTATTCGGACACATAGTTTTCTTATGAATATACACAAATATATATTAAAATTTTGAGGGGGAGGGGGCCTAAATCCCTGGTAGCCCCCATGGCTAGGCCCCTATATATGCATACTTTTCATGCCAACTCAGTTGTGGGAATCATATTATGTCTTTTTTTGCACCAAATGGTTACTACTAATTCCAATTGTTCTAGAATTGTAGGTAAACAATTTTGTGAAAATGAATAGGAACCCACGGAAGTGTAAATTAATCATTATCTTCAAGAAGATGTATACACCATAGTTCCATTGTGAAACACATGTGATTCATGAAAACTATGGGGAGAGGCATGGAACGAACAATCTTTTATTCTGATAATTTTTAAGAAATAGTTGAACCATGAAGAAGTAAACAACTTAGGAGATCTGAACATTTTAGAAGTGAGTTTCTCTTTTATAAAATTTAGGATAGTCATTTCTCCTTTAAATAAGCTATCGCTTGACCTGAAGCTATGGTTTTGAAGGAAGTCATAAATGATAAAATTTTGTCATTTCCTTCAAAAATATCTTGAGAATTGACAAACTCTCCTCTTAGCTATTTGTTGTTTTTGTACATAATTGAATTTTTAGAAAAAAAACTTAATGCAAATTGGACAATTAATAATAAGACTAGATTGGTTTCTAAAGGATACACATAAAGGGAGAAAATAGACTATTTTTATACATATTCCCATATTTTCAGAATGATCACAATATGTGTACTCATAGCAATATCTTCCATTTATAATCTCTCCATCCATCGAATGATTGTGAAGACCATGTTCTTACATGGAGATCTTCAATAGGACATATATATGGATCAACCTATGTTTTTTTGTGGGTTGTGGGAAATTGTCCAACGTGTTTAGACATGTTAGTAGCATGAAAATCACCCCTCATCAGTGGCATGAAAACTTTGATTCTATGATATTATCTTTTATCTTTGTTTTAAAATTTTAATAAGTGTGTTCGTTGCAAAAATTTCAATGATCGGTTCATTTTTTATGCTTATATGTCGACTATATTCTACTTTTTGGTTCGATGTAGAAGTAGTAAATCACACAACTATTTTTGTGTTGCAAGTATGATATTAAATATATGGACATCATTCATTTTTCTAATATAGCTGGAATTTAATTGGTTTACATGCAATAGAAGGAAATTACAAATTACATTAATAGGTTTTATTAGTCCAACTTAACATATTCAGATTAGCAAACTTTTAGGAAGTGAGAACCAACAAAAACATCACATAAACTAAGAAAACATATGACATGAACTTCAGCCACAACTCAATGAACAACTCTAGATTGGGAAGTCAACCTAACAAGGCAAAGAGTTCATCAATTATAAGTCATACATACTACTCATTTATGGCAATAACATTGGTGATCAAAAGAAAATGGTTAAATAATGGGCATAACCTTAAGTACATTGCCCTAAAAATTATCCTTGATGACTTGCTTGATTTGTAGGTGTGTAGAGCTCTATATCTTGATGGCCATTAGGACATTGTTTTTCTTAAAGAATGCCTCAGTACTAATATTGTCAACTCTATAATGAAGATCCTAGTTCTAAGTAATTGTCATGCTCATGACATTAGAGGAAACAAACACACCACCAATGAGGTTTATCCACAAATAATTCATATGGTTCTAGTAGTGTCAATAAAGATAACTAAAAGAGAATGTAATTGAGGAAAATTATGGAGCACCAAAGTGCTATTAAGGATCAAAACATTTATGTAAAGTGTGGGACATAGATGGGATCCACTCTTTATTATGTTGATAGATAAAACCATCTATAATGACCCCACCTCCCAGTAACCACCAATTAAGGGAAACTAAGAGGTCAGAGCCGTTATCCCAATTTTCGGATCAAAGGTTCGACAAATAATCAATAATAACTATCAAATTATACTAACTAAACTGAAAAGCTGTAATAAAATTTAACTTTGCATACCTTTTTCAAAAACTTGGATATCTACTTCTATCCACATGGAGTCTATTGTAACTAATCCTCCTTTGAACTTTAATTCATATTTAATTTCACATATGCCACTTTACTGTTTGTTCTTTTCACTTGTACCTAAAATGCCGACAAACAAAACGTCAGTCAGCATAAAGCTGGTATGTGGGGGAATCAATAATTGTGCAACTATGATAACAACTTATTGTAGCCAATTATGATTTTAAACAAACAGCTTTACGTTTTCCGCATAACTGCTCAATCCTTACATACCCTAGCCTTTGCACTATCCCTGCAATGGACCTGGATGCTACCTTCCTTATGGTAGATCCCCATTAAACCCCTCATGATCCCACCTAACAGGTGAATCTGTTTATAGGGTTGAGTCACATGGCACTACCCGTAGGTAGCCCACTCCTTAACTCATGGTGTGTTAAAGAGTCTCATGGCACTACACATGGGTAGCCCAATTTCTAACTCATGATAGCCTAGACCTTTCTCTAGGTTACCTTTTTAGCCTTTCCAAAGTCACAGAAGAGGACCAGGATCTGAGCCAGTCATGTATGCACGTTTATGGTGATAATCATAGTCACATTATAGTTGCATGAAATAAAAGTCATCCAATCAGTTATTTTTAGACAACTAATAAAAATGTTCATAAATCGTCGTGAAACTTCAACGATTATTCATAAGTGTAACCACATACCTATCAGGATGATTTGAGATAGAAATATTCCATGCAAGTAAGAAATCCAAGCAAGCAAGCACATACAACAAGATCCTAAAATAATCATGCAATTTCCTATTATTACTCATGTCATCAAGATCTATTAAACCTAGCTCACTTCCTAGGGTTTCTAGCCCACTTTTAGGGTTTCCTTTGCAATTAGGGTTCCACTTCATTTTTACTATTTTAAACCCTAATTGTATATGATTGCTTACCAACCCTATCTATCTCATCTATTCTTCACGAAAGATATTAAGGTTATCTTTTAACAAAGTATAACCCAAATTTCAAAAAAATCACAATTAACCATTAATTAAGTCCATTAAGCCTCTTTTACATTAAAGCTACCATTTTTATCCTTTTACTCCATGACAAGATCATTATGCTCATTTATCATCAATTCATAGTTCATTATGGTCTAAGACTCGATTTGCCATTAATTCTACCTTTATCCATTAGAAAACCCTAATTACTACATTAAGGGCATTTATCCACAATTAGGAACTTTTATACTTGAAAACGCTTAAAATTATCATATCTCAACTTTAATCATGAAATTGATCAATTAAAGCCATTAACAGTCTCATTCACTAATATTAGGGTTTCAAGGCCCATTAAAGTATATTTACGCACATGAAACTCTCAATTAAACTAATTACGTGCAATGTTCCTCCTTTTTGTTCTTAATGTACCTTTTTATAATTAACATGTTAATATCAATTTTAAACACCCATTTAACCCTTCCCCAAATCATTAATCACCAAAGATTTGGGTTTTGCATTAATTAAACCATTAAAGATATCATCTTTACACACTTTTTAAATTGTACTCAGAATCAGGCTTCAATTATATTTTTAATGGATTCCCCCCATTTTTTCGAACAACTTTCATATTTTATGCATATTCATCCGAGCTACTACTAAGGAGATATGATTTTTGTAATAAAACCTTACTTGGACCAATAGGAAGGTGCCACGTTGCCTTTATCTCCATGCAACATAACAATTGGAAACATAAAGCAATGTCGACTTTGCCCTTGAATTAAAGACCAGTTCTATAGCACGCTGAGGGGTGGAATGGTCAAACGCCGCCCATGCCTTATACAACCTTGCGCAGCCATGTTGCATTGCCCTAATTGTGACGGGGCAGCTCCTCCTATCCTTCCCACGGCTGGTCCTTACCACCAACCCCCGCTGTTATAACCTCACATTTTGGGTTCAATTGGTGAGAAATGCAATTTCTCATACTAAGGATAATTGAACAAATAATGATGTGAGTTGTTTTGAATAAATGGATTCCCTTCACAATACCCTTGATTGGTTGCTTTGTGGGCTTTATTGGCTATTGGGCCCAATAGAGCGGAAAATAACAAAGGAAATTCAATTAGTAAATGGATAATTGAATTTTGAGAAAAGAAAAAGATGGAAACCTCTAGAGGGCAAATCCAAAGAGGGATTTCGTGCCTCTTGGATTCCTTGGGTTCCAAGGAGTCTAAAGTTGCAAAGAAAAGCAATAAGAAAAAGAAAAGATTAATTATGTATTTCTTTATTAAGAAAGAAATTGAAAACAATGAGAAAATGTGGAAAATAAGTGAAAAAGAGGTATAATTGAGTTTTCTTGGTGGAATTTCGTATTCTAAAGATTCCTAATGATAAAAGGAATACCAATAAGGAAAATAAAAGATAAATAAAGAGAAATCCTCAAAAAGAAATAAATTAATAAGAAATAAGCAAGATAATGTGAAATAATGCATTTAGATGCATCTAGAAGGATAATAAGTATCCTTAAAAAGTAATTTCGAAATAGTATAGTTTCTTGGGGTATAAGGATCCCCAATGAAGGGAGAGGAAAGAGAAAATATAAATATTTGCAAAATAAAAGATAATATGATACTTTATTAATGTTTTTGGTGGCTTTATGAAAAAAGGAAGTAATTTCTATTAAAAGAAAATAGAAATTCGTTCTAAAGGATTAAAGAGCAAGAATAAAGAGGATAAGAAAGAGGAATCTCAAATTTCCTATATACTCAAATAATAGAGGATATCAAAAGGTTAAAGAGAGAAAGAAGGATTACTTGTCCTTGAAGGAAAGTGAATCCTTTTAGAAAGAGACTCCTTGAGTCATGTATAAGCCTACCTAGGGCCTCGTTTCTCTCCCCTATAAAAGGGGTAAGATCTTGGCTCGAGTATCCCACACAGCTATCCCCTTTCTCCTTCTTCCTTTGTGATAAAAACCTAACCAAGAAGGGGGACGTGCCCTTGGTGCAATGTGGATCTGTTTAGCAGTCTTGATGGATGCGAGATACTCTCACGATGGCCTAGGAACGATTTGCCTTCATTCCCGTACCCCCACCTTCACGTAGCGCCTGCGGGAGGTCCATCTCTTGGCCATGAGTTGCAGGCCTAACGCCCTTGCACGTGGTCATTTCAGTCATGCTTTGAGGTCTGGTTGGCTGCGGCGGTGATAGGAGAAGGTAGAGCAATGACTTCCGGCGAGGTTCGAGCCCTGGAAGGGTGGGAGCAGACCCCATGAACAGCTGCACCGGCGGCAGCCCTAGGGTTCGCGTGATAGAAGAAGACGGAGGGCCGGTTGGACGGTTATGCCTCTCCGGGCATTGAAGAGCCGAGAACTTAATGAAGGGCATTTCAGATTTTTTGTTATGTTTTCAAAAGAGCAAGCTGCGTTGCACGGGACGAGGTGACGTGGCGCCCTCCCATTGGCTGGGGTAAGTGTTTTATTACAAAAATCGTATCTCATGATTCGTAACTCGGATGAAAACAAGTTATATATGAATTTTAATCAGGAGAACACGGGGAATCTAATAAAAATAGTTTTATAGCCTGAATCTGATCATAGTTCGAAATATAGTGTAAATTACCATATTTAATGAATTAAAGATTAAGAAACCCTATTTTGATATGATTAATGTGTTTAATAGGGTTTAATGGATCTTTAGAGTTGATATTAATCAATTAAATGTAAAAAAGGAATATTGAGTTCAAAAAGGAAAGAAGTTTGCACGTGATTAGTCTAATTTAGGGTTTATGTGCTTAAATATGCATGAAATTTGAAAAGGGCATAAAGTTATCATCTTTAATGATTCAATTAAGGAAAAACCCTTAGATTTGATGATAGATGGATAATTCAAGCTGATATTAACCTGTTGTTAATAAAAGTGAAAATAGGATTTAAAAAGATGATCTTTTTATATAGATGGTCTCATTTAGGGTTCTATGTACATGAATATGCCTTAATGGGATTAGAAACCCTAATTTATGTTGATATGCATTTTAATGGTTTTAATTGTACAAATCGATGAATAAACTAGAGATATGATGATTCGAAGATAAATTGAGTACCAAAGATCCTTAATGTGAATTATTTAGATAATTAGTGTTTACTAGTGTTTAAAAGTGGAAATAGTGATAAATAAGGTTCATGTATGTGAGTTGAACTATAATGAAATATGATTTGTCAATTTGAAAGAAACCGAAGATGAAAATTAGCCTTAATGTTTTGGATATGACCTAAAAGGATAAAGTTTGAGAAATTGATCTAAGAAACCCTAATGCGTCCTAATGAGACTTAGAAACTTTAGAAAGGTGTCCCAAGTCAATAAGGAGTTGTTTGGGATATGCTTGTGACAATTAGACATTATACATGTTTTCAGGATAAATGTTTGCTTGATTGATTGATTGGCTTGCTTGATTGGACATCTAGTTGGATTTGGATAAATTGTTGCTTGAGATCTCCAAGACAGGTATGTGGTTACTTATGATTAACCGATTATGTTTCCCGATGGTTTCTCGGACGTTTAATCGCATTGAATGCAACTAAACTGCTTGGATGTTCATACTGCAATTATAAAGTGACTATGACTATCACTTAATGTATATGCCTATAAACTCAGATCACGGTTCTCTCTGTGGCATTATAGCTAACCTAGTACATGGCTGCCTATGGGTAGGTCCATCAGGTTAGAGAAAGGCCTAGTACATGGCTACCTATTGGGTAGGTCCATCAGGTCTATGGATGACCTAGTACATCGCTACCTATTGGGTAGGTCCATCAGGTCTATGGATAACCTAATACAGGGATACCTATTGGGTAGGTTCATCAGGTCTATGGATGACCTAGTACATGGCTACCTATTGGGTAGGTCCATCAGGTCTATGGTTGACTTAGTACATGGCTACCATGGAGGTAGGACCATCAAGTCACAATGAGTTAGATATTGGGCTATCTTTGGATAGTGCCATGCGACTCTATTACCTAAAAGAGAGGTGAAATCTATGTCCACTGCAGGGACAACCCAGAGTTTGAGAATATGTGTGGATTGAGTTGTATGGCTTAAAATGTAATCTTGATTGTTAAATGATTAATTGAATGATTATATTGTTAACATAGTTGAACATTATCTGTTTCCTCCACATACCAGCTTTGGCTGACCGACGTTTTGTTTGTCGGCGTTTTAGGTACAATGAAAAGTACAAACAGTAAAGCGACACCTTGTGAATTCAAGAATTAAAGAACAAGGAGGAATTAGATAGAATAGTTCAGCTGAGGTTAGAAGTTAGTTTGTTCCCAACTTTTCAAGGTATGCAAAGAAAAATTTTATTACCATTTTCAGTATAGTATGTTAGAATTTAATAATTGTGTATGGTTATATGTCGAACCTTTGATCTGGGATTAATGGGTGCGGCTTCAACCTCTTGGTCTCCCTTAATTGGGGGTTACTGAAAGGTGAGGTCGTAACACCTGCCCTGGCTCTGTCGTTCCCTGCCGCATGTGAGGTGCCCCCAAATCATGGCCAAGGTGGTCGTTCTTGAGCTAGCCATGATCGTGACCTGTTACAGGGTTGCGGACCTCCGATGTGAGTTGAGTGAAGACAGAAATGTAGAAACGATAGCCAAACCTTCCAGGGTCATCGTAGGATCTTTGTGCCTCCATTGAGACTGATCGTAGCTCCTCGTGGCCATTGGGTATCAATCCACCCCCTTACCTAGGGTTGATGGAAGAAAACAAGAAGAAGGAGGGAGAAGAGTGCTCGGGATTCTCCCTGACTTGGCCAAGGATCTACCCTTATATAGGGGAGGGTTATTGAAGCCCTAATACGTCTATCCACAGATTATCTAGTCCCTTTCTCAAAAGGAAAATAAGTTCCTTAGTTAGGAAGAATTCTCTCTCCTTTTAAAAATTCCTTGGTAACCCATATGCTTTGGTTATTAGGAAATTCAAGAATTATCTCTTTTTATCTTCCTTGTGCTTGGCTTTAAACCCTTTGTCACGAAATTATATTTTTCTTAAAGAAAACAACATCTCTTTTTTATAATATCAAAAAGTCATTAATGATGTATCACATTATCTTCTTATTTTGTTATTATTTGCCTTTTCTCTTTCTTTCTTCTCCATTGGGGCTCCTTGGACCCCAAGAAACTCCAAGATTTCGAAATTCCTTTTTAAGGATACTTAGTATCCTTCTAGATGCATTAATATTCATTATTTCACATTATCTTGTTTATTTCTTATTAAAATATCTCTTTTTTAGGATTTCTCTTTTTCTTTCTTTTTATTTTCCACAATGACATTCCTTTTAACATTAGGAATCCTTTGGATACAAAAATCCACCAAGGATAACTCAATTATACCTCTTTTCTCTTATTTTCCACATTTTATCATTGTTTTCAATTTCTTTCTTAATAAAGAAATATTTAATTGATGTTTTCTTTTCTTATTGCTTTCTTTTTTCAATTTTGGACTCCTCGGAACCCAAGGAACCCAAGAGGCACCAAATCCACCTTTGTATTACATACTTTTGCCTTCTAGAGGTTTCTACATTTTTCTTTTCTCCATTTCTTATTAATAATGGAGTTCCTTTCGTCTTTTCCTTATTATTGGGCCCAATAGCCAATAAAGCCCACAAAACAATCATCAAGGCTATTGTAAACGAAATTCATTTATTCAAACCAAATTATATCATTATTTGTTCAAATATCTTTAATATGAGAAACTACATTTCTCATCAAATGAACCCAAAAGTTGGGTTTGTAACATCCTTCCCCTCTTATAGGAATTTTGCCCTCAAAATTCCATCAAGCAAACAAACAATTCAGGATAAGACTTTTACATGTCCATCATTGGCCCCTATGTGGCTTTGCCCTATCCATGGCGCTTCCAAAGAAACTTTATCATCACATATTCCTTTCTCCGAGTTCTTTCACCTTGGCATCTAAAAATCTCATAGGTGACTCAGGTCATTACAGCCTCCCTTGGGGCTGACTAGGTTCATTACTCTGCACATGGTCCAGGTACCTCACATAGTGCTCTAAATTGGACACATGAAACTCATCGCACATCTCATTATTCTAAGGGGTAAGGGCAAACTTAACTTTCTCCACCAAACCATGTCAAAAGAACCCATGCATTGGGAACTCATCTCTCTTAGCTATACTTAGAGGGGTCAGATTTTCATGTCACATATTCCCCCATAGTGAACTGCATGTCAGTCTACTTTGCATCATCTTACAACTCATGTCATCTCTGGGCTCCTTTCAGCCAGTGCATGATCAAGCAACTTCATCTGCACACATTGTGGTCCTTTCTTGACCTTCGCGAGGTCCCTTCACCAACAACATCTTAATAAAGTGGTGACTGACGCAACCTCCCTTGTAGAGCTTCTTTACATCCCGATACTAGCTATGGTGGTTATCATAACATCTTACAAAGGACAAAAATTGTCTCCAGATATCACCCTGAATGAGTGCACATGCTCTCATCAGACCCTCTACTTTGGATCATACTAACCATTAGTTAGGGGCGATAAGTGGTACTAACATCGTGTTCTTCATGTACCTACTTCCACCTTATGGAAGTGAACCTCTAGGTCATACTTAAGAACTTTTGAACTCACATCATGGTGTAGTTGAACCATCTCTCTCATGTGTAGTTCAACCCAATCTGTCCCTTGACAATACTCTTTCTTTCTCTTATCATCTAGGTAAGGCGAGCTAACATAACCCATATTGGATCTTGACCTTCCTTGGTCTAGGGGAGACTTACCACCACATCCATAGTGATGAACTTCCATTCCCTCTCGGGGACTCTTTATCCACTATAACAATACACTGGGTTATGGGTGTTCGTCCTTCACCTCCTGTCATTCATGGCAACATACCACATGCAACTTCATCCAAAGTACTACTTTCACTTATCATATTTGTAGTACCAAGGTGTATCATGATCTCTTGCATGTCATGATTCCTCAAGATTGATTCCTTAGAAACCCTAAACCACTCTAGTTGGGGTTTCATCCCCTTCTTTTCCAAAGAAGTGCATCTGAGGTTCTTCAACCATCCTTTTATTACATCAAGGCCTAGGCTGGCTAACCATGAAACCACTAACTTGTTCAACAGATCTTGTTCCATCTGAGTGTTAGCCAAACATATCTTCTTTTTCAAACTTAGGGTTAACCTTACAACCTCATCTAGCCTCTAGCTATACTAGGCATCTACATCTCAACCAAGGCATTCATTACTACTTCATATCCTTAGGTGTTAGGTAACGTTGAAGACATACACCTCCAAATATTCCACTTATTATCTCATCTCAACTCCAAGTCTATCTTCATCAAGAAGACTCTGAGCTTATTTCCTTGGGTTTCGTATTCAACCATGTATGACTCATATCTCATGATAAAAACATCCTCATAAGATGACTACCTTGTAAACCATCCATGTATCGTTCACTCCACCAGGGTATGTTATCATCTCTATTCTCATACCTCATGACAACGTTCCAACTCACATCACCTTTTATCCTTGGTGTATGGCATGTGTATTGTCCTATCTCTCACTCCCATAACAAGAGGAAATAAGCATTTGGCTACAGTCCAAATATAGAGTTCTTCCTATTCCAAGAGTAGAGATGGTACATCCCTCCTTGCCAGTACACCTTTAAATTTAAGTTGAAACATGCCACATATGTCTCTACAACACAAACATCTCGATATCAAAGTTACTTCAATGGAAAACTAGTCTTGAACCTACTGGGGTTTACACACATCCCTTGGCATTTCCTCTAGGTCTATAGGGTGTCGGTACTTTAGGGGTCATCCCTCTTCACTTATGAATCCAAAGAGTTCCCTACTCATCTTCCCTTCGGGTCTCATGAGTTCATGAAGGTGATCAATCTCCTAACCCATGGCCCTCAGACAATTATAGTTGTTACCTCCCGAACCTATGGTCATGTGTAACTAGGGAATTAGGCAACTCCTACTTCCATCGGTCTTATCCCTACCTGACCCTAGGATAGACTTAGGATTCTAGCATAGTACATGTGCAACTTAGAACCTTACCCAAGCCTTCATCATCTCTCTCTTTGCATTCATGGATGACATCCATCCTTTCGTAGGGGTCATGGCAACATGCCTACCTTATTCAGGCCCCATACTGGTTACCTCCATGGTAACACATCCACATGCACTTAGAGATGGTTATCTATGGGCCTACAGGTTCATTCTCATACCATGTACTTTTCACTTAGCTTCTCACGATCTTATGAGACCTCTTTAGGTTTCCACAAAACCCACAAACTGGTACACACCCTACCCAAGGGTTCCTTTCCCAGGATGGGAGGAAACTACAACTCTTGACAACAAGGTCACAAACATCCTTAAGGTTTATATTCACATGAGCATGCTTAACCCAACATCCACTAAGGCACAAGCAGACCACCTACTAAACCATGCTAGGTCATGCTTGTTCTCATCCTCAACATTGGATCAAGATCATACCTTCCCATGTCATCACTTAGCTGTGGGGGTTCATACCTGTAAGGACCCTGACCCCCGTTTCAGGCTTATCCTGTTTGCTTTACCTAACCCTGGTGTTTAGTTGCTTGCTAATCACCTTTAGTGGTGATTAGGTTTTGTTTGTGCTTTATTGAGTGTAGGAGGTGCTACTTGCAAATAACCTAAGTCTAGGGTTGATGAGCAAGTTTGTCACCTTGAGAGGTGTTTATCTATCTCCTTGCTTCCTCTAGTGTTGAGAGGAAGGGTTGGGCTTGTTGCTTGGGTTGATTTGGGCTTGGATGAGCCTTGTTGGACCTTGTTATGCCTTGCTTGAGCCTTGTTTTGCCTTGTTGACCTTGTGTCGGCCATGGTTGTGTCGGCCATGGGTGTGTCGCCCATGAGGTTGTATCAGGCAAGGAGTGGGTGTATCGGCCATGGACCACCTTTGACTCCTATCTTCGTTTGTGTCACCTCTCTAGTGGACACTTGGTGCATGATGTGTGCATGTGGCAATTGCCTTGGACATGTGTATGGGGTAAGATGTGAGGGTGGTGTTGCCCATAGACAAGTGTCCCTAGGTGGGTGACACATTGCCTTGTTTTATCTTGGTTTCTCCTCCATCCTCTTCTATATATGTGTTCCCTTTCTCTTTCTTAGGATCCCTTTAGTTCCTTAGTCTTCCCCCTTCCTTGGTGCATGACACCTCTCCTTTGCTAGCTTAGTGGCTGATCATCCTCCTTCTCCTTGGAGTCTTCTTCTTCCTCTAGTGGTGGTCGAACCCTAGAGTGCCTTGTTCTTCTTCTTGTGATGGTGCTTGAGCTTGGAAGCTTGGTGCTAGGGGATTGGAGCTTGCTTAAGGTGGGTTACGTAACTCCTAACCCTAACCATACTACCTTCTTTTATGTTGCACAATTTCATATGATCATGATCGGCCGTGTATGTTGCTAGATATGTTTCTTGCTTAGTTTGCACCCTTAGTCTTGTGGATATAGTGATCTTGTTGTTGTGGTTGATGTTTTGTACCCATGTACCTAGTTGGTCGAACCATGGTTTAGGGTTACCTTGTTGAACAACACTCTTTTCTCTCCTTGGTCCAGAGAAGTGAGTTTGAGCTCTAGTAATGTGGGAAATACCCCTCTCTCGATTAGGTTGAGAGGTGAGCTTATATTCTAGTTGCTTGAGCAACACCCTCCTGTCACCATGGATTAGAGAGGTGAGCTTTTTGGATAGATGGTGACCTATGTTGAAGTGGATCCTTGTAGTTTCCTGATTTGTGATAGAGGTTTTGCAAAACCCCTCTCTCTTGGTTGTTGAGAGGTGAGCCAACCTTCTTGATCAATTAGGGTTTGGTGCCCTTGTGCTTGAGGTTGAGGATGATCTTGTGGGGTTGTGCCTTGCACAATATGACCTAGGAGTTGTGCTACCCATTAACCTTGTTTGGAGTTGTACCTTGGGCGACATACCTTGTTGAGATAGTTGGCATGGTGCCCGTTATGCTTTGACCGATATAGAGTCTCGACCCTAGCTTGGGTGATAGAGTTGCTTTGGGCAACATGAGTTGTCTACCCTTGTGGCATGATATGTTCTTGAGGTGGAATCCTTGGTATATATGCTTGTTTGGGCATTAGGTTAATCCTTGTATCCTTTGGCCGATATCCCTTATGGAGATGATGGATGGGTGATACACCCTTAATGAGATGCTCCCCGATACCTCTTTGTCTTGGGTCATGGTCTGGCCATTTTGGTTCTGTTGTGTTCAGTTGGCCTTGTGCCCGATATCCCTTATCCACCCTAGAGTTGGGGTTTGGAAGACATGGTTGCTAGACCCTTGGATGGGCTCTTGGCTGACATATGTTTCCCTGGTGACTTTTGAGTATGTTACCTGATACCCTCATTAGGGTTAAGTCTCGGATGATACACCATGCACAGAGGATTCCCATTACACCCCCTTGTCTTGAGATGATCTTGGTCGTTATATGATGTTAGCTTAATGCCCGACATGCTAACCCTTGTTGCTGGCCATTATGATGCTTCATGTCCATGCACGATACCATTCTTAGGCGTCATGGGTACCCTGTACGATAGGGTTAACCCTTGAATGATTCTGAGATGGTTGCACGATAGGGGCATCTTGGGCGACACCCCTTTGGTCGATATGGATCATGATGAAGGTTAGCCGATAGTGAAACCTAACCCTAACCCTAGCTTGGGGCACGTTAGACCCTTGGCCGATAGCCAGGGTAGTTCTGCACGTTATACCTTGGTGGTGGCTGCCCGACACCTTGAGTGCTAATGGAACGTTGATGCATGTTAGAGGATGTGCAGTGCTTGGCCGATAGGCCTCTAGTGAGGGGCGTTACCCTACCCAACACCACCTGTAGTGAGGGTAGCAGGCTTTTGACCTAGTAATCCTTCATTGTGAGATCGCATCCTTGTTGATAATGAACAATAGAAGATAGTTTGCAAACATATGCTATGTTGAGTGTTTAAAGATGATGCCAAGATGCTTCTTCCTGTTTAAAAGGTAAAAAGCATGGATGGATGCCCATGATTTGATAGCAATAATATGATTGAAACAATATATGCTTCATACAATTGTGATCATGAAATGTGCATCTGCAAACCCTAATAACATGATAAACATAAGAGCTATGTCTGGTGATTTTAAGTTATCTCTTTTGATGTGCATACTAACCGTGCAGGTATATCAGATAAATTCATAGCCAGGTAAGAGCTATGAGGTATATGTGTTTGAATAACACTGCATTGTGATGATCACTCTTGTTTATGAGATAACATGCATCACCAGTATGACGTGATAGGCCTGAGGACCTGATAAAGGCTAAGCGCCTAGCTGAGATGTTATCCTATGATGATGAGATCAGGGATTGTTATCCCTAGTGATGATGTAAGATGATGAGAATGCCTTAAGAGGCAGTGGTTTCCTGTGATATGGGATTCAGATCTTGGGATAATGTGATGGTGGTAGTAATAATGTAACTTAATGTTATGTATGTGCTACAACCTGGCTGCCTCAACAATCAACTTAAAATATACTAACTAATTACAGTGGATCATATTATGTAGTTTGCCCTGGCCATAGATCCATCATCATCAGTAGTTGGTGATGGTGAAACAAGTTCTCCTGTGGGTTAACCTGGATGCGCATATTATTGAATATGTGTGGTTTCTCCTGCCGAAAATGAGGAGGTTTGAGTGCAACTTCGGTTGTAGACTCCAGAGCACGGTTTCAGGCCCGTAGCCCAATCTGTTGGTACATGGTGAACAGGCCTATGACTCAGGATGTGTGATGAGAGAGAATGAATGTGTTCATGGGTCAGAGCACGGTGATCATGCCCATGGCTCAGTTTCACTAGCATCGATACCTGTACCAAGGCGGGCTAGGTAGAGGTTAGCCTGACCCTGTGGCTGAGGCCCCTTAAGCATGAGACTGCCATCCTGCTTGTTTTGCACTTGTGTACTAACCACGAGGTGGGGAGGTCGTGAAGTGTGGCTCTTCCATCGACCTTTTATGGCACCGACTTGGGTTTCACAACCAAAGGTTGGATTTGAGCAGTACAACTCACTTCCTTAGGGCATAATAATACATAATTCAGCCGAATAGTATTTATTGCTTAAGGAAAAATACGAAACATTGTTTGAGGCCTTGTTTATATAGATGATCTAGTTGAACTATGCAATTTTGCGTATGATTCTTATATCTTGTGGTAAGTTCTTATAAAGCTTATCTTGTCAATCATGTTCCATCAAGAAATACTTGGTTATATGCCTCCCGGATATCTTGGTAAGCTTGATGGTAATAACAATCTTGCTCAGTATGCTGCTCTTATTATACACTTTATCAATTATCTGCTGTTGTTGCTTTAACCTTTCTGAAGTTTTATGGTTTCGGCGAGGAGTTATGTTTCTCACTGGGACTATGTGTCTCACCCTGTTGGTTTACAACCTTTTGAGGTGATCGCGCTAGACGTGGTGGTGGTCATGAGGTTGCGACCGAGCATCAAGAAGAGCAGTAGAAGGCAAGAGATGGATACACTGCTGTTTTGGTTGTTTTGTAGTAGAGTCCTAGAGTCATCCCTGTACTCTCAGGTCCTCGGAGATGTTTTGACGTTGTTTTTCGATGTGTAGCTGATGAAGCGTTGTATATCCTACTGCTGGCCGGATGTGGCCCATTGTGTATGTATGAACAAGTGATGAACTCATGTGTTGACATGACAACTGATCTTATAAGCTGTGGACACGTATCAAGACTTGTAAATGTTTATATAACCTGTCTTTTTGTAGGATGAGGATTTGGATGTAATTGTTTCTTGGTTTATCTACTTTTCGAAATCGGTTTTAATTAACCCATGTTTTTGGTAATAGGTGGTTTATGGTGTTTTTCACACATTTTCACGTGGCATCTCGTTGTCTGTTTGATAGAGGGATATGTCACCACAATACCTTTAAACTTAAGGGGTTTCCCTCTTCTCTAACCATGATGGGTACCATGCTCAAATCTATAGAAACTCAAATCTCATCATGAGCATCAGGTACACCACTTCCCCTCTTAGGCCTAGGTTCACTTTTTTGGGTGTCCAACTGCACGCTCAATTTCTTAACCACGAACCAAACATGTACAAGGTACAACATGCACTTACTGTCATCCTCCTACTCGAGCAACACTTCAGAGTGGAGTCCTCCTCATGAACAACCAACAAGGTATAAGCCTTACAACCTATTACTAAACCTCTTCATGGTTTAAGGAACTCATCTTCCCCATCTATACCATAGATACAGAGGTACCAGCAGACTCATCCTCTCTCTAGGGTTTGGTTCCTCTTATGGAAACTAGGAAATCATCAGCCTCCAGGGATCAAGCATGATGCAACCACAAACATCCACTTAGGTCGCATCATCCTCAACTCCCCACTTTTCCTCATATCTCGGAGTCTAGGCTTCCAACCTTCTTGCTTGAGTCCTACTCTCTCTCTCTAGAGCTAACTCCACAACTAGCCTTAAAAGGTCCTCTCTCCATGAAGATGGATCAAACTCACAAGCATACCTCTACGTGGGTGAAGCCTAGGTTCAACTTATTTTTGCTCAAGGTTATCTACAGCCCCTTATGCTTATCTCATCAGCTATCCAACATACTCCCTTGGCCACGGTTTCGACATACTTCTCACACTACTGTTGTATTCTGGGTGCATGCTATGCCCTACTTGCATAATCCCATAGGGTATCTATAGGTTCTTCTCTAACCTAAACATTGAATGAGCTATCCTTCACTCTAACATGCACGACCCTTCCCAAGGTTGGGTCGCCAAAGGTACTAGGTCATCCAACCTCTCATGGCTCATATGTGCATCCAAAAGCATGTCCACCATCATGCCTGGTCTATCATGACATATAACTCATCATGTCATCTCTCTCTAACCAACACTTAGGGTTAGGGTTAACATCAACCAGAGGATGTGCCAGGTCTCTACTTGAAATGGAGATCTCTACCTCTAAGACTAACTCTCTTTACTTATCCTCCTGACAAGAAGGTCTAGCCTTAGGTTTCTCCTGAGGGCATGACAACTTATGTCATAGGAACTAAGCTTGTATCTATTCTTTTACGTTTAATATATTAAGCTTATGTCCATGACATCTTATTTACATGCCTTTTATTAATTTGGTGGAGAATTCCTTAAACCTTATCAACCTTACCCATACCTCAAGAGGGTGAGGAAAAAAGAGAAAACCCTAATCCTTATAATCCTTAACAATATTTGAGTTGAGAAGGGATGAACAAGATGAGAGAGTCCTAAAGGTATCTTATTTCAAGTCAAATCCTGAGACTTTGGCCAGGAAGTCACACGGATCCGGGAATCCTCATATTCTGACTAGCAGTGCAGAGGAAAATCTTGCCAACCCCCAGGCGTGATCCCTTTATAGACACCTCTATCTTTCGGAAATTCCTCTAATAACTCCCATGAGTTCTACATAGTTTGTAAAATTTAATAATAATTACATATTAAATTAGGAACCCATGCTCTGATACCAAATGTAACAACCCCGCCTCCCAGTAACCCCCAATTAAGGGAGACTAAGAGGTCATAGTCGTTATCCCAATTTTCGGATCAAAGGTTCGACAAATAATCAATAATAATTATTAAATTCTACTAACTAAACTGAAAAGCTGTAATAAAATTTAACTTTACATACCTTTTTCAAAAGCTTGGATATCTAATTCTATCCACATGGAGTCTATTCTAACTAATCCTCCTTTGAACTTTAATTCATATTAATTCCACATATGCCACTTTATTGTTTGTTCTTTTCACTGGTACCTAAAACACTGACAAACAAAACGTCGGTCAACATAAAGCTGGTATGTGGGGGAATCAATAATTGTGCAACTATGATAACAACATATTGCAGCTAATTATGATTTTAAACAAACAACTTTACATTTTCTGCATAACTGCTCAATCCTTACATACCCTAGCCTTTGCGCTATCCCTGCAGTGGACCTGGATGCTACCTTCCTTATCGTAGATCCCCATTAAACCCCTCATGATCCCACCTAACAGATGAATCAGTTTCTAGGGTTGAGTCACATAGCACTACCCGTAGGTAGCCCACTCCTTAACTCATGGTGTGCTAAAGAGTCTCATAGCACTACACGTGGGTAGCCTAATTTTTAACTCATGATAGCCTAGAACTTAGTCTAGGTTACCCTTTTTAGCCTTTGCAAAGCCACAGAAGAGGACCAGGATCTGAGCTAGTCATGTATGCACATTTATGGTGATAATCATAGTCACATTATAGTTGCATGAAATAAAAGTCATCCAATCAGCTATTTTCAAGCAACCGATAAAAACGTTCAGAAATCGTCGTGAAACTTAAGCGATTATTTATAAGCATAACCACATACCTGTCAGGCTTATTTGAGATTGAAATATTCCATGCAAGTAAGAAATCCAAGCAAGCAAGCACATACAATAAGATCCTGAAATAATCATGCAATTTCCTATTATTACTCATGTCATCACGATCTATTAAACCTAGCTCACTTCCTAAGGTTTGTAGCCCACTTTTAGGGTTTCCTTTGCAATTAGGGTTCCACTACATTTTTACTATTTTAAACCCTAATTGTATATGATTTCTTACAAACCCTATCTATCTCATCTATTCGTCATGAACGATATTAAGGTTATCTTTTAACAACATATAACCCTAATTTTAGAAAAAGCACAATTAACCATTAATTAAGTCCATTAAGCCTCTTTTAAATTAAAGCTACATTTTTATCCTTTTAATCCATGACAAGATCATTATGCTCATTTATCATCAATTCATAGTTCATTATGGTCTAAGACTCAATTTGCCATTAATTCTACCTTTATCCATTAGAAAATCCTAATTACTACATTAAGGGAATTTATCCAAAATTAGGAACTTTTATACTTTAAAAATCTTAAAATTATCATATCTCAACTTTAATCATGAAATTGATCAATTAAAGCCATTAACAGTCTCATTCACTAATATTACGGTTTCAAGGCCCATTAAAGCATAATTACGCACATGATACTCTCAATTAAACTAATTACGTGTAAAGTTAATCCTTTTTGTTCTTAATGTACCTTTTTACAATTAACAGGTTAATATCAACTTTAAACACCCATTTAACCCTTCCCCAAATCATTAATCACCAAAGATTTGGGTTTTGCATTAATTAAACCATTAAAGATATCATCTTTACACACTTTTTGAATTGCACTCAGAATCAGGCATCAATTATATTTTTAATGGATTCCCCTCATTTTTCTGAGCAACTTTCATATTTTATGCATATTCATCCGAGCTACTATTAAGGAGATATGATTTTTGTAATAAAACCTTACTTGGGCCAATAAGAAGGTGCCACATCGCCTCTATCTCCATGCAATGTAGCAATTGGAAGCATAACACAATGTCGAGTTTACCCTTGACTTTAAGACCAGTTCTTTAGAACACTGAGGGCTAGAATGGTCAAACGCCGCCCGCGCCTTCTTCAACCTAGCGCAGCCGTGCTGCGTTGCCCTAGCTGCGACGGGGTAGCTCCTCCTCTCCTTCCCACAGCCTGGTCCTTGCCGCCAACCCCCGCCCTAGCTCTGCCATTCTCTGCTGCATGTGAGGCGCCCCCAAATCATGGCCAAGGTGGTCATTAAAGAGCTAGCCATGACCGCGACCTGCTGCAGGGTTGCGGACATCCGGTGCGAGCTGTGTGAAGATGAAAATGTAGAAATGATAGCCAAACCTTTCTGGGTCATCGTAGGAGCTTCGTGCCTCCATCGAGACCGATCACATCTCCTTGTGGGCATTGGGTATCAATCCACCCCCTTGGCTAGGGTTGATGGATGAAAACAAGAAGGAGGGAGAAGTGTTCTCGAGATTATCATGGACTTAGCCAAGGCTCTACCCTTATATAGGGGAGGGTTATTGAAGCCCTAAGACGTCTATCCACGGATTTTCTAGTCCCTATCTCAAAAGGAAAACAAGTTCCTTAGTTAGGAAGCATTCTCTCTCCTTTTAAAAATTCCTTGGTAACCCATATGCTTTGGTTATTAGGAAATTCAAGAATTATCTCTTTTTATCTTCCTTGTGCTTAGCTTTAAACCCTTTGTCATGAAATTATATTTTTCTTAAAGAAAATAACATCTCCTTTTGATATTATCAAAAAGTCATTAATGATGTATCACATTATCTTCTTATTTTGTTATTATTTTCCTTTTCTCTTTCTTTCTTCTCCATTGGGGCTCCTTGGACCCCAAGAAACTCTGAGATTTCGAAATTCCTTTTTAAGGATACTTATTATCCTTCTAGATGTATCTATATTCATTATTTCACATTATCTTGTTTATTTCTTATTAAAATATCTCTTTTTGAGGATTTCTCTTTTTCTTTCTTTTTATTTTCCACATTGGCATTCCTTTTAACATTAGGAATACTTTGAATATGAAAATACACCAAGGATAACTCAATTATACCTCTTTTCTCTTATTTTTCACATTTTATCATTATTTTCAATTTCTTTCTTAATAAAGAAATATTTAATTGATCTTTTCTTTTCTTATTGCTTCCTTTTTGCAATTTAGGACTCCTCGGAACCCAAGAGGCACGAAGTCCACCTTTGGATTACATACTTTTGCCTTCTAGAGGTTTCTACATTTTTCTTTTCTCCATTTCTTATTAATAATGGAGTTCCTTTCTTTTTTCCTTATTATTGGGCCCAATAGCCAACAAAGCCCACAAAACAATCATTAAGGCTATTGTAAACGAAATTCATTTATTCAAACCAAATTATATCATTATTTGTTCAAATATCTTTAATATGAGAAACTACATTTCTCACCAAATGAACTCAAAAGTTGGGGTTGTAACACCATCCCTATTTTGAAAATGGAGGAAAGGAGGAATTTCATCATTTATCAAATGGTATATATATCACAGAGCATAAAAGTTTATAAGTGGCATAAACAAAATTAATAAAAGTTACATATTTTATCATGTATAATTGTTCCTCACCAAAAAAGGTAATACTATAAAAAATGGGTGAAACTACTAGTACATGAACCCATCTATAGAGGACAACCCACTCATTCTAGTCTATCCTCGTGTCCACCACTTGAATGTGGTTTTCCTATGTCATTGCTCCCTAAGGTACCTACACCTGTGTGGTTATGGAACAACACCCAGAAAAAGAGAGACAAAAGGATATATGTGTCAATAACACTGAGTATTTGCATAACAAACATATTTGAGCACTATTAGGTGTATAGAAGAAATGTGGTGCTTCCAATAAGGTAGGGGTCTACATCAAGTAGGTAAGTTCAATAAGATAAAGTTCAAAGGTATGTAACTATTGGTATGTATGCCCAGAGAGATAATCATATGATGATTATAATGGTATTACATATAAATGATATGATTAATAACAAAGGCAAGCTTCCAATTTATTTTCTATAATCAGTTATGAGATAGTGAATAATATAATAAATGTCTAGATAATTATATTACTCAATGACGTATGTATTAAAGTTACTATCCTTTTGGATGAGATCATACGGATGTTAAGAGTACATATACATATTCTCATTATGTCCAAGATTTGTTGTTATAGTGGGAGGTTAATATCCAACTATAACACATAAGATCAGAGTTTGAGTTGGTTGATGAGTAAATCTCATTAGTCATGAAATGGAAATATCAAACCAAGCACAAAAATACATGTTAGAGAATAGTGTATCCGACAGACCCACTATAAGAGTGACACATCGACACCATCATTATGGAAATCATAGTCAGCTCTCATAGTGATGGTGGTGGTTGTGGTTCTTAGACCTGATATCACTGCACTCATCACATGTCATTGGGTACACTTTGACATCATCAAACACAGTCCTAAAACATAGGTTGTTATAAAGGTGATGATTGGGCGACTTTGAC
This sequence comes from Alisma plantago-aquatica, assembly GCA_963693085.1. NCBI lineage: Eukaryota > Viridiplantae > Streptophyta > Magnoliopsida > Alismatales > Alismataceae > Alisma > Alisma plantago-aquatica. Next base: position 691,618,497 of record OY856412.1, read on the forward strand.
ACATGGGGATTGATTGTGAGTGATAGATATGGGATTTGTACCTCCTACATGAGTATGATATCCAAGGCCTCTTGATTAGAGAGACTGGGAAAAGTTTGTCCATACTCATGTGAATCAATATATGATATGGAGTTTACATATATCTCATGCAGCCTGCTCTGGTTCAAGGAATAACATTGAATAATAATGAGGATGACTGCTCCATGCCTTAGTTCAATCTGGATATTAAGGATAAAGGAAATATACAAACACTAAAACATCATTTACAGATTGTAGGTTGAAGTTGCTCCCCAACTTTCCATTCACTTGCGTAGCAATGATGTGTGACTAGGCACAACTCATTGCTTGCGATGTCATAAGATAGTTATGGACATTCACTGCCAACCGGATATGGGACCTAAAGGGTCACACACATAGGAACACATCTAGAAGAGGAGTTTTATCTTGAATTATAATTGAATTGATTAATATAGTGTTTGGATATTTCAATTCACATAATGGATCGGCTGAATAGACTACCAAATGATCAGTTCAAGTGTTTGGAGTGTCAGGTTGATTGTATTCTAGATTGGTTAGAATTTTTCCTGACTTGGCCTACAAGATGCCCATCTCGCTTGTGCAAAATGGCCGTCTGGCCTGGTGCAAGATGCCCGTCTCATTTGCACCTAACGACCGTCTTAGGGGTGCAATTTGATTACATCAAGGATTAGTGTTGACGTCAAGTTGACTACTAATTGGAATCGAAATGCCGACATAGGTACAAAACTGGAAAGTGTGAAATGACTGTTTTGTTGCATGCAGGTTATGAATCTTCCAGAATTGTTGTGAAATTCAAGATCTTCTTGTCCTTCCCACTCCTACTTTAGTCCTGTATTGGCTGGGGATAGGGAACCCTTACCCTAACCCCTCTAATATATTGAGGGGTATTGGGGGCTTCCCAAGGTATAACTACAATATAGACAACTAGGAATCAGTTGCTCTGACAATGTTGTCCTCTCTGGTTGTGGTAACCACAAAAGTCTAGGCAAGTCCTACCCAACTATGGAGGGATAGCCATGGGAGAGAAACAATTGAGGATCATTGTTGTGGGAGAGCATATTGGTGACTAGTACACCAACGGGAGGGACAACTCCTTCACGTCCATTCTAGTGGGACGAAAGGAGTTCTAGATGGTCTGTGTGGAATTATCTAAGAGGCAGGAGTCCTTTGGATGCTACTAGGAGGGCAACATCAACTCCCAATTCATAGCGAGATCTGAGGAGCCGTTGCATTACTTGTCTGAGTCTATTGTCCATAGACGTACAAACAAATGAGTCCCCGTGCATCTAGGAGCTTCACAGCCACCGTCTAAAACAAAGTGTGCATCTACATCGATGAAGTTTGTCACTGGACTTGCTCCAGGACCAGGTATATCTTTGTGAAACCATCCTTCACATTGCATAGTCAGTGACGTGATGTGCTGGTTAATGGAAAATATGTCATTAAGTTTTTTGTTTCCAATACCTACCTGATGCCGTATTTCCCTACAATGATATCAAAACCACATCAATTAATTATGTTATGGGATAATTGATATGATTGGATTTTGGTTTTACTATGTTTATTTATTGCATGCGATGTGAATATTTAAATTAGTTGATATGCACATTTTGTCTTATCACCACATAAAGAACCCAAACAAATATATATATATATATATATATATATATATATATATATGTGTGTGTGTGTGTGTGTGTGTGTGTGTGTGTGTTTGTGTGTGTGTGTGTGTGCGTGTGTGCGCAGTTTACATGCATTTGTACATGGTTAAGGACAAAAACTTAGATCTGTATTTGCATGGTTGTGGTTATTTATTCATATTGTTAATCGATCTGCGTATCGAGCCTCTCTCTCCTTTCCAAATGTAAATTAATACTCTTCTTCCTATTTCCCCTCAAATGTAACATAAGGTTTTCCCCATATATAATGTAATAAGAAATAGGATAGTTTTAATTTATGTTTCGACGTGAGATAATGATCTACACAAGATGAAACGACTGACTCATGAGATGACCCAATCGACTGGAGGATTAAGGAGGCTAGAGGATAGGAAGATCGATTGACTGGTTGCCCAACCAACTGACTGGAGTTGTCCAGACACTACTTCGACCTAAGAATTAGACGACCACTTCTGAAGAGCCCAACCAAACGACCAGGATGTGAGCTGACTGATTCAAGAGTTAAACCAATCAATCCAAATTGGTTTGAGCATAGATCTTCACCAACAACATGTTGGATATGATGTAGAACATAGATTGTAGTAATTCCTTGTGGCTCCAAGGAATTATATTAGTATGGCCATAACCATCGCATGTGTGTTTTATTTATTGCATGATCTCGTGTTTGGTTGTAACATGTATGTGATACATACTATATATGTGGTGATTGGAGAAAGTATATGTATTTATACATACAAACTCCCTCAACTAAAATATTAAGTTTTAGATGCTTTCCAAAAGCAACACACATGAGAAGCTTGATCGAACCAACGTAGGTTACACTAAAGTGTGGTGCACCGTCTATCTCTTGGAAGTGTGATGGTAAATATGTAGGTTTTGCTAAAGATGGGTGCATATTCTATTGTATCGGCTTTTTAGTCAGGCTTAATTGGTGATTCTCAGAGGGTGTGGGCCAAGAGGCATGCATATGATCATGGCAAAGAGTTTCACATATCATCTATCCAAGAGTTTCATATGATGCAATTGGAATGATTGTCTACCTTAATAATTTACTATGGACATTGGTGTAGGCCGAGTAAGAGTTGAATTATTTTGGATCTTGGTCCACTAGAATATTTTATGCTACAATATTCTGAATTGATATTGAGGGTTATCAATTTAAATAAAATAATGCGAGTGGTAGTTAATTGAAGACCTAATTATTATCGTAAAATTTATCAAATCAAAAAAGTTTTAAAAAATTCGAATATTTCTTTGTAGAATCAAATGTCAAACACAAAGCATGTTCAAATTGTAATCAGTCTTGTGAGAAGGCCAAACGGGATAAAGTTTCACAATTGGCTAAGGACTTTGTGAAATTTTCTCATCAATGGGTGAAAGCTCTATGTCCTTAATAGACCAATGTTAGAGGAACCCACTCCAAATGCACCTAAGGCTAAATGGATGCTTATTGGAAGCATGCCAATGATGCCATAGACATTTGAAAATCTAATTCTATGTTGTATGAACAATGAGTTGCATGAACAACATGAATACATGGACATTCTCGATATGGTAACACATCTTAAGAATCATCTAAAGAAAACAAGGTATAATTTGAGTGCAAACTGACAAAGGTTGTTGCAATAGAACAATATGCTCAATATGATTGGACATACAGAATGATTGGGAATTCTCCTAGGTTAAGAGTTGACCATGTATATGATTATGCAAACGTTGCATGAATCATATAGTCAGTTTATCAAATGCTTGGCATGTTGATACCATAGCAAGGAAGAAGAAGAACAAATCCATGATGATGATCAGTAGAAGTGAGTCCTACTGAAAAGGCAAGGCAAAGAACTATTCTGAGGCTAAGCTACAGTCTAATTCTTTTGCACTCAATATATGGAGAAGGGTAAGTGTAAAAGGAATTTGTCCTTTTCACTTAAAGGATAAAGTGCCACCATTGTCACTTGTTTGGACATTGGAAAGGAATTATTATCTTCAAAGAGGATCTTAGGAAGAAGATAGAGATAGAGATCTCCACTTCAAGACTTGAGAACATGTAAGCTAGAATTGTGCAGAGCAAGGGTTGCTGACTTTACCATTGGGAGTTGTCATTCATGGGCACATAATAAAAATAGTGAATTGCTATTATGTACTTGCCATTGATGAAAACATCATATGTCTTGTATGACAAGAACATTATGTTTCATTTTAAAAGTTATGATCTTTTACGGAGATGTCCTATGTCTCATATATTATACTTGACAGCTGTAGAGACTAATGTGTATAATGAATATATTTAATGACTTGATAACTGAAACAATAAATACCTACAACATTTTCATCAAGAGCGCATAAAGTAGAAATGCAACACTAGAATCCATATGATATTTATCTAGGCTCATATGACAAAAGAATCTTTACTAGATGTAGTGGGAGATCGACTTTTCCATTAGGAGTAGTGCATACTGATGTACATAAAACTTTTAGAATAAATTCTTAAGGTAGTTACAAGTACCTAATTATATTTAATGATGTGATAAGCAGGTATTAAAATTTGTATTTAATGAAATACAAATATGAATCTCTTGAAATATTGAAGGAGATTATGAATGAAGAACGTGACTCACTTGGTAAAGTATTAACATACATTGATGTGATAAATGTTGAAATGTTTTAAACCAAGAGTTTGAGGACCTTCTGGAGAGACCGGATAGTGTATCACATTGAACTCCACCTAAAACATATTGATGTGTCATGAAGAAAGCATCACACCCTGTTAAGTTATGGTGAGATTATCAATAAAATCTAGCTGATCTTACTATTTCTTTTTCAGCACCTGCTTCACACTAAAACAATGTACCATATAAAATGGTTTAAAAGACACCATATGAGATATTGGATGGGAGGAGTCTTGATGAGTCTTTTTTTACTTATTAGGATTGAAGACTTATATAAGAAAATTGTTTCTTAAAAGCTTTATCCATAAATCACATAAATGTTATCTTGTTAAATACTACTCTTATCCCAATCCGACTACAAAGTGTTTGTTAGTCTGGATGATTGCATTCCTAAAAGGGAACTTAGTTCCAAAGGAATCGATGGGAGTAAAAGTATAATTCAACATGTTTGAGACAAATAAGAAAATATAGAACCTAAAGGGGTATAATAGGAACAAAGAGAATCACAAGTTGTTGTGGAATCTCAAGTTTCTTATGTAACACACAAAACTCATAGTTTTAGTAGAAAATGCCTTGAGTTTGAAAGATTATGATATCTTATAATTTAAAAGGTGGTGATTTGATCATAGAGATGAGTCAACAACCCACCTAGAAATAATTGAGGGATCAAAATATGATAAATGGATTGAGGCCATAGGAAATGATGAACTCCATGTAAACCAACAAGGTATGACCTTGGTGGATCCACCTGAAGGGGTAAAACCCATTGGATGCATTTGGATCTTTGAAAAGTGACCAACATGGAAGGGTAGTTTGGTTGCCAAAGAGTTTCAAACTAGTTCAAAGTGTTGAATATGATGGTCTTTTCACTAGTTACTATGGTTAAATCCATTTGGATCATGCTTGTTGTTGCAGCTTGATATGACTGTAAGATTTGGCATATGATGTTAGAAGCATTCCTCAATTGTAATAATTAAGAGTATGTGTATGTGACACGATCTAATGGTTTTATAGATCCATTAATGCAAATAAATTCTATAAACTACAAAGGTCAATCTCTAGATTGAAGCAAGCATCTCAGAGCTGGAATATTCTATTTGACAATACAGTCAAAGGGTTTGACTTGAGTCAGAATGAAGATGGAATCAATGATTATAAAAGAATAAGTAGGAGCATATTAAAATTCCACATAATAATGGGGAATGATGTCCTTATCTTGCAAATGTTAAAACATGGCAAGGAAAGTACCTTCTATATGAAGGTTTTAGGTGAAGCATCCTATGTGATACAAATCGAGGTATATAGATATAGATGTTGAAAGCTTATTGACTTAAGAAAGAGCACATGCATCAGAAAAATGTTGAAGAGTTCAACATGCAATACTCAATGAGAGAAAATGTGTCCATGGAGTTAGTCTCTTTGGAGCTAGTGTCCCAATTCTTATGAAAAATAAGGAACGCATGGACATATGCCATATGTATTTGTAGTTGACCTATCTTAAATGCAATGTTATGTACTTATCTCATTATCTCATATGTATTGGACATAATGAGAAGATATATCATTATCTCGATGTGTTATACATGATGAGAGGATATCCAGTTATCTCATATGTATTGACATGATGAGAGGACATATATATACTTACCTAGAAATCTCATATGCATTGGAAATGATGAAAGGGTATATGTCAGATACCAGTAAGAGTCACTAAACTACCATAATGAACATCCTTAGGTGCTTGTGAAGCACTTGAAGGATTAGTTCCTCCTCGGTCGAAGACATCTACATCCCATCTGAAAAGAAAACACCCCAAGTATACTTCAATGAGTGAAACTCCCAAGGCCTCACTAGGCTTCATCTGAAATACTTCTTGAGCCTTGTTGGTCTCCGCCCGGCCAACATCTTTCTGTGTGCACTGCTTCTAATCCTATATACCATGTTCGTATGGTGGCACGATGTTCTACGTGAATCCTCATTAGAAGGACATCATACAAAAGTAGTATAGTTAGCATTGGCTATGGTAAGAAAGAGTTGGATGTATAGTGTTACACCCATGTAAGCTTCCAAACTGGCAAAATGATCACAATCTAAATTTATGTTTAACAACAAATGAGAACTATAAGCTAGAAAGGATTCTAAGATAATGCAGTTGTTCAAATCTATAAAAGTAGTCGAGTGTCTCTGTGTTATGAGAACAATATTGTATGGATCAAGAAGTTCATACAGATGAACTTCTGTGAGGTTCCAACCATTGATGACATAGTAGAAATACCTATGACAACAATGGAGCAACTAGTTAGGTTGGGAATCTCAGATATCATACTATTATGCTTCCATTTCATACGAGTAGTCGTACATCGTAGAGATGAGAATATTATAAAATTTGACTTAAAGAAAACATTGCTAAAATTGCTATAAAAGCACTTGCACAACAGAAGCATGATGGTCATGTAAGGTCATCGGGGAGTGTTTGGATTGTCAGGCTGATTGTATTGTAAATTGGTTGGAATTTTTCCTGACCTGGCCTGCAAGATGCCCGTCTCGCTTGTGCGAAATGCTCGTCTATCCTAGTGTGAGACTTCTGTCTGAGCTACACCAAATGTCCCTCTTAGGGGTGCAATTTGATTATATCTAGGATTGGTGCTAATGTCAAGTTGAGTACTAATTGGAATTGAATTACCGACATATGTGCAAAATTAGAAAGTGCGAAATGACTATCTCGCATGTGAGACGATCGTATTATTGGGTGAGACAACCATTTCGATGCATATAGGTTGTGAAACTTCCAGAATTATTGTGAAAATTTAAGATATTCCGGTCCTTTCCTCTCTCGCTTTAGTTTCGTATTGGCTGGGGACAGGGAACCCAAACCCTAACCCCTCCTATATATAGAGGGGTATTGGGGGATTCCCAGAGCACAACTATAGCATAAACAATTGATAATCAGTTTCTCTGACAATTAGTATCCTCTCTAGTTGTGGTAACCATGAGAGCCCAGGAAAGTGTTACCCGACTAGGGTGGGATAGCCACGGGAGAGAAACAACTGAGGATCATTGTTATGGGAGAGCATGTTGGTGACTAGTACACCAATGGGAGGGACAACTCCTTCATGTCCGTTCTAGTAGGATGATAGGGGTTCTAGTTGGTCTGTGTGGATTACTCTAGAGGAAGGAGTCCTTTGGATGCTACTAGGAGGTAAACATCAACTCGTAGTCTGTGGCGAGATATGAGGAGCCACTATAGTAGTTTGTCTGAGTCTACTGTCTGTGGAGGAGCAGTCAGACGAGTCTCAATGCATACAAGAGCTGAACAGCCACCATCCAAGATATAGTGTGCATCTACATCGACAAGGATTGTTTCTGGACTTGCTCAAGGACCACATATATCTTAGTGAAACTATCCTTTCCATTGCATAATTATTGACGTGATCTGCTGGTTAATGGGAAATATGTCAGTAAAAAAAATTGTTGCCTACCTGATGCAGTATTTCCCTATAGTAACAATAAAATGAGGTAGTAAAGTCTACAAAATCAACATAATGATTTCAAATGTCTTTCCCAATAAATCACAACAATAATAAAAATGTGCTTGTAGGCTGGATTAAGTGAATATACTGTAGGGCCGAGACACCACAGGTTCTCAAGCCAGTGAGCAAGGAGGAGTAAAACTTGTGTTGGTATGTATGCCTGTAGAGCCAATAATATGATGATTGTAATGGGGAACTAGATACTTGTCTTGATAACAGTAAAGGTAATTCCATATATCATGTTCGTTTCAATCATAAGATGATGACACACACATAGTAGATGTCTAAAGAATGATGTTACTCAATGACATGTGTCTTTAGGTTGAGAAATTGAACAATGAGATCTATGTATGATAAGAGTATATACATTCTTGTTATGTCCCTATTTAGGATATTATTGTTGAAGTTAAATAGACATATGTTGGTTGATGATAGAATAATCGATCATGATATATGATAGCAAACCAAACACATAGGTACATATTAGAGAATAGTGTATCAGATAGAACCACCTTGAGAGTGATACATTGAGACCAAAGAATGGTAGTCAGAGTTAGTTGTCAAAGTGATAGTGGTGATTTTGGTTCTAAGACCTGACATCACTAGACTCGTCACAAGTCATTCAATGTATTTTGACACCATCCAATGTGACCTTGAATAAGGGTTGCCATAAGGGTGATGCTTATGTTCATTGTAACACATGGGGATTGAGTGTGAGTGATGTAGATGGGACTTGTCCCTCCTAAAGGAGAGTGACATACATGCCACTTGATAAGCTAGACTCAGAAATGTATGACCATACTGATGCCACTCAATATGTGATATGTGAGCTCACATGCATCTCAGATAGTCTTCTCTAGTTCAAGGAACATGGATTGAATTTTGAGATGTTGAAGATTCCATGTCTCTAGTTCAATTAGATAGTAGAGACAAAGAAACTATATGATCACGATAACACTGATCAGATATAGTATCTTGAAATTGTTCTCCAACTATTCAATTATTACGATAGAAATGATGTGTTGCTAAATACCGCACATCGCTTGTGATGCCATAAGTTGGTTATACACATTCTCTGCCCATATAATTTGGGACCTATAGGGTCACACACATAGGATGCACTTGGAAAAGGAGTTTACTCATGACTATGGTTTAACTTGATTACTAAAGTGTTTAGGTATTCAATCTGAACAACATTTGTTGTATATTGTCTAAGCAAGAAAATGAAATGACCATTTCACAAATCAAATGACCGTTTCACAAGTGAAACTCCCATTTCATATAATGAAATGACCATTTTAAAAGTGAAATAACTGGTTCATCATCTGGGTTGCCCAGTTGAATGATCAATACAATTGGTTCAAGGATTGATGGTGACTCATGTATTGTATTAATTGAATATTGAAAGCCAATGTGATTAGAAATAGGAAAACAAGTGAACCGACTGGTTCAAGTGTTGATCGATCAATTTATGTGTGAATTGATCAATTTAGGTGTGAACCAATTGTTTGATGGTTTGCAACTTCCATAAAATTCATGAGAATCCATCTCCTCAACTCCTAATAGATCTGGAAACCCTGACCCTAGACCTCCTATAAATGGAGGGGTGGTCGAGGATTACAGAGAACATCCCAAATGTTGTCCTCATTTTTTGTGGTAACCAAAGATCCCAAGAAAGTCCTACCTATTAAAGGGAGGGGCAACAAGGTAGAAACAACATAGGAGAGTGAATCAACTCTACCAGGTTGACATTTGAAGGGAAAACTCCTTCCCATTGACTATGGTAGAACAAAATGGAGTTCTCAGTGGTCCATGTGGACTATTATAGAGGTGAGGAGGTCGTTACCTCCCACTAGGAGGACATCATCTACCGCCATCCACTGTGTTGCACCACGAAGCCATTGTTGATGACTGCTCGAGCTTTGCTTGAACAAGAAGCACAATGCTGCAAAGATAAGTCATTATACTTGCTCCAGGATCAAGTATATCTCTTGCTATCCTCTTTCCTAGATACATTGTTGTTGACTCAATCTACTAGTTTGGGAATAGAGCAGTAATTTTTTTGTTTCTACTACCTTGTTTGTTGCACCAATTTCCCAATAGTGGTATCAGAGCCACCTTAATTTATGATTTATGTGGATTTAAATTGATGTGATTGAAATTATTTTATTTCACACAATGAAAATGTTAAAATTATGAATGTGAATTTTTGATTAAATACCACTTACGATCCCGCAAATAAAATATATGATATGATATATGTGCAATCAATATGTATCGCCCTCAGTGTGTTTTGCGGGTGGATGTAAGCATGGTTATGGTCCAAAACCCTTACGTATTGTGTGCTTGGTTGTTTTGTTTATTTTGTGTTGTTATTTGGTTTGCATATCAATCCTCTCCCCTACTTTCCAAATGTAAATTAATGCTCCTCTTCCTATATTCCCATCAAATGTAACTCGAGGTTTTCTGTTTTACAATATAATATGGAATAGGATAGTTTATACTTATATTTCATCATGAGAATGCATTCTGCACCAGTGGCATCGACTGGCTTATATGTTTAATTGATTGACTGGAGGACTGAGAGGGCCAGACGATAGAAAGAACCAATCGACTGGTTGCTCAAATGATCGGCTGGAAGAGTTCAGACAATGCTTAAACTAGAAACCACATGACCATTCAAGGGACCAATCGGCCAAATAGGAGGCTAGGTGATCTGCTAAAGAGTTGAATTGATCAACCCGGACTGGTTCTAGCATATATTTCTAATATACAAGTTGTACATATGATGTGGAATTTAGGTGGTAGAAATTCCTTGTGGCTCCAAGTAATTTCTTTAGTATGTCTGTAACCATCACTTGTATATTTCTGATTACATATTTTTCGTTTGTGGTTGCATCATGTATATGATACATAAGTATGTGGTGATTGGAATTGTATATGTACTTATATAAAATCCTTCAATTAATATTAAGTCTGATATGCTTTCCATAAGCAAAACACATGAAAATCTTGATTGACCAAGCATGGGCACGCCCTGGAGTGGTGCTCCATCTATCTCATGGAAGTGGGATGGTATATATGTGGGGCTACACTAGCAGGGTGCATATTCTATCATGTTGGCTTATGGGTCAAGCTTAACTAGGTGATCTTAATAGGTTTTAGCGCCTAGAAGCATACATATGAGCTATGGCTAGGAGTTGTGCATACCATCTATCCAAGAATTGCACGAGATGCAATTGTCAAATGTTGTCTACCTTAAGAATTGGTTATGAGTGCCAATATTTACTGGGTATTAACTTAAATATATTAGATCTTGGGTCACTAGAAGATTGTATGATGCAGCCTTATGAATTGGAAGTGAGGATGATCAATTTGAACAAAATAGTGGTAGATGTAATTAATTAAAGACCTAGTCAATATCATCTATTAATCAAATCAAATCAAAAAGGGCTATGATATATTGAAAATTTCTTTTGTAGAAATAAATGGCTAACAAATCATCTTTGTGATTAGTTCTTAAGAAGGACAAACGAAATGGGACAAACTTCCATGATAGGTTCTAGACTTTAAGAAGGGTTCTCAATGATGAGCATAAACTCTATGTTCTAGATACACAAGTGTCAGATGAACCCACTCCAAATGCACCTAAGGCTGAAATGGATGCTTATTTGAAGCATTCCAATTACACCACAAACATTAAAGGCCTTATGTTGAGATGTATAAATATGAGTTGCATGAACGACATGAATGTATGTACATTCTCGAGTCACAACTTAAGAATCATGTAAATCAAGAAAGGTATAGTGTCTCCAAAGCATTGTTTATGTACAAACTAATAGAAGGAGATCCAGTAGATCCCCATGTGCTCAATATGATTAGGCATGTAGAACATCTAGAGAGACTGTGATTTCCTTTAGATTAAGATTTGTCCATAGATATGATTCTACAATTGTTTTCTGAGTCATATAGCCAATTTATCGAGTGTTATTACTTAAGTAACTTGGTCAAACTGTTGTTAGAATTACTTGGCATGTTGATAAATGACAAAGCAAGAATGAAGAATGACAAACATGTGATGATGATCAACAGAGTGAGGTCTAGTAACAAAGGCAAGGACAAGGAGAGTCTTGAGGCTAAGCTGAAGTCCAAGTCTTTTGCACTCAAAATGAGGATAAAGGTAAGTGAAAAAGAAATATGTCATTTTCACTTAAGGGAACAAAGGAAGAAGACAAAGATAGAGATGTCTAGTTTAGGACCTGAGTAAAAGTAAGCTATAACTATGTAGAGCAAGAGTTTTAACCAAATACACTTGGAATCTATCATTCATGTAATCAACATATAATAGAATTAGTGAATTGATATTATGTACTTGCCATTAATAAAAAAATCATGTATCTTGTATGGACAACAATGTTGTGAATATAGATGTTGTTGGGAATTGTGTAGGGGATAGGTGTAGTGGAAGTAACAATACAAATTTGTCCACATACCCTAGTGTCGGATCTCATCAACAACAATATATTGAGAATGAGGGTGCATAGAATATACCTTGTCATGGAGTTAGTTAAGCGATGTCCCTTCATGTGATGATGTGCATAGACCCTCGCGTGCATAGATGGTCCTTGTCCATCCTCTGAACATAGACAACTCTGTGTCTGCATCTCTGCTTTGTCCATGCAGATGGATTGGAGCTCCATGTCACACTTTTGAAGATGAAAAGAAGGTGTTACCTTCTGCTTGATGATGTGCTAGCATTAGTTTCTCTCCTTCTCTCTTACTTGAGGACGATGATGGTTAGCGTACACATACAAGGACATTTTTCTAATGGTTCATCCATCATGCCCCTATAAATAGGAGACTAAAGGAAGCAGGGTTTCCAAAATCCTTGGGTAATAGAAAAGATTGTGTATGTATTTAAAAGAAGTCGCTTGTGGAATATTAAAAGAATATTCTAGAAATCATTAATTAACAAATTAATCATATTAATTAATTAACTAATTTTTGTCGTCTAACTTTAGTCAATCGCTCCGGATCAGCCAACCAACTTAACAAAAGAATCCAATTAATTGGCATAAACAATTTAACCATTTAACTCAGATTATATTCCTATATTATTCTAATATATTACCTACACGTTTTAGTAATTGGTTTGATTCAGAACATTTCCAATCATGCACACTATTATACTCTTATTCCAAAACATCATATTATGTGACCCGGTAGGTTCCAAATTATGTTGAGAGTGATATCCATAAACATATTATGATTTCACAAGCAATGATTGGTATCTAACAAGACTTTATTGCTACCCAAGTAATTGGAGAAGTTGGAGAACAACTTGACCTACAATCTATTATTGGTGTTATAACAAATGTATAGTTCCTTTGTCTCTAATATCTGCATTGAACTCGAGGTATAGAAGCATCATCCTCTTCAACATTCAATCCATGTTCCTTGAACTAGAGCAAACTGTCTGAGATACCTATAAGCTCAATATCACATATTGACTCACACCAACATGGCCACGCATTTCTCAGTCTCACTTATCAAGTGGCTTGGCTATCAAACTACCATAGGAGGGACAAATCCCATCTACACCACTCACATCCATCCCCATGTGTCACAGTACACCCGAGCACCACCTTTATAGCAACCCTTATTTAGGATCACGATGGATGATCTCAAAGTACACTAAACGACATGTGATGAGTGTAGTGATTTCAGATCTAACAACCATAATCACCACCATCACTATGAGAGATGACTATGACTACCATTCATGGTTTCCATGTGCCACTTTCAAGTTGAGTATGTCAATACAGTGTTCTCTAACAAGTATCTATGTTCTTGGTTTATCATCGCATATCATGACTAATGGGATTATGTCATCAACCAACACACACTCTAGTCTTATGTGTTACTATTGCCTATTATCCTTCCACAATAACATCTGACTAGGGACACAACAAGAATGCATATACTCTTGACATCCATATGATCTCATCATTTAGGTCCTCAACCCCAAGCATACATCATCAAGTAATATCATTCTTTAGACATTTGTTATGTTGCATCATTATCTCATAATTGAATAAATAGAATATGTCGGAAGATTTCCTTTATTATTAATCAAACTATTTACAAGATATGCCATTATAATCATTATATGTTTGTCTCTCTGGGCATACTTACCAACATATGTTTCATTTTAAAAATAAGATCTTATATGGTAGTTCCCTATGTCTCAAAGTTTATATTTTATAGTTCTAAAGACAATTATATAGTTCTAAATGACTTGATAACTAAAATAATGAATACCTATAGAATTGTCATCTAAAGCGAATAAATGAGAAATGCATTTCTAAAATCTATAATGATGGTTGTCTAGACTATTTTAGTTATTGAACCAATAGAGACATGCATGTCTTATTTATTGGGAAATGTGACAAAATCATCTTCACTAGATGTAGTGAGAAACTAACTATTCTATTAGGGATCATACATACCAATGTATGTAGACCTTTTGAAATAAATTCTAGAGGTAGTTAACGATACCTCATTATACTTTCTGATCATCTTAGTAGATATGGTAGATTGTATTCAATGAAACAAAATGATGAATCTCTTGAAGTGTTCAAGAGATAATGAATGAAGTATGTAACTAGCTTGGTAAAAGTACTAAGAAACTTTGATATGATCGATTTGGAAAATACTTTGAATCAAGAATTTGAAAACCTTATGGGAGACAATGATAGTGTATCATGATAAACTCCAACTAAAACATAATTATAGTGTATCATGATGATGTATCATAAAGAAGGAATCACGCCTTGTTTGTCATGGTATGATTATCAATAAATCTAGAAAATCTTTGAATTCCTATTTGGCACATACTTTACAATAAATAATGCAGTGTCTGAATTGGTTCAAAATATAACATATTTTTTGGGAAATATAGGCATAGAGTATAGCAGGGGAAATAAAGTTTTTATCTATCTATATTCCCATAACAACAAGATTGTATTAACTACTATGAAATAGGAAGGATGGTTTAGTGAGTTATACCTAGTCCTGCAACAAGTCCAATGACAACAACTCACTTCAATGCAATTGTGAACTAGTTTCCAATGGACGGTCGTTGTGCGGCTCCTGGTCTTCACCACGACCAATGAACACGGACAACTTCTATAGGGATCATGTGGTCTCGCCATAGATTGTAGGATGCAGTTGTCCTCTTAGAAGTAGCCAAAGGACTCTTTCTTCTAGAGTAGTCCACACAGACCAACTAGAACTCATGTCATTCACCAAGAATAGACAAGATGGAGTGGTCCCTCCCATTAGTGTACTAGTCACCAACTTGCTCTCCCACAACAATGATCCTTAGTTGTTCTCTCCCATCTCTATTCCTCCCTTGTCCTGTAGGACTTACTTGGGCTCTCTCAGTTACCACTTCCAGTGAGGACAATAATTGTTAGAGGGACTGATTCTCAGTTGGTTGTGTTTTTCTCTAGGAAACTCCCAGTACCCCTCCTTTTATAAGTTGGGTGAGGATCATGGTTCCCACTCTATACGAGATTGTGAGGGAGTTGAAGGGACTAGAAGATCTTGAATTTTTGCAACCTGCAACACTCTGAACGATCATCTGGCTGACCATCTGGGTGTGCTAGATGGCCGTCTCACACTATGAGATGGTTGTCTGTCAGTTTCCTAATCGCAAATAAATTTGGCAATTTTGATTCCTATTAATATCACATATTTATTTCTTATTCGAGAAACATCCAGAACCTTTGCTCGGCCCAACCATGCCATATCACCCATTGTGAGATGCCCCTCTCACTCACCCAGATATCCATCTAGTGAGCTTAAGGCAAGCTAGTCGGTTCAACTGATTGAACCGGTTGGTTTACTCTTAAATTTGGGCAGAACTTAGCCAATTTTAACTCTAATCAGCCTAACAACCCCAACTGCCATTTCAACACTTGAGACACTCATCTAGATTCCCAAATAGATGTCCTACTCAGTGAGATGGCTGTTTGGCAGGCCACTCAGCCAATCAATTGATATGCTACATGAATTGAATACCTAAAAACTTTAGTAATCAATCCAATCATCATTCAAGATAAACTCACCTTCTAGGTGAGTTCCTTTGTGTATGTCCCTATAGGTCCCATATCATGTTGGCAGTGAATGTCCAGAACTAACTTATGACATCATAATTAGAGAGTGGTGCCTAAATGAATGGAAAGTTGGAGAACAACTTCAACATACAATATGTGTAAGGTGTTGCAATGATTGTATAATTCCTTTTTCTCTGATATCCAGACTGAACTCAAGGCATGGATCCATCATCCTCTCAATGTTTAACTCATGTTTCTTCGACCAAGAGCAGACTATCTTAGATAATGTGACCTCAATATCATATATTGATTCACATGTGCATGTGCATGCATTTCTCAGTGTCGCTTAGCAAGGGGCTAGGATATTATACTCTGGTAGGAGGGGCAAATCTCATTTCTATAACTCACAGACTATTCCCATGTGTCAAAGTCACACAATCATCATTTTCATAACAGCCCATGTTTTAGGATTGTGTTTGATGATGTCAAAGTGTACCCAACGACATGCGATGAGTGTATCTTCACTATGTGACATGGTTTTCATGTGTCACTCGCAAGGTGGGTTTGTCCAATACACTATTCTCTAACATGTATATGTGTGCTTGGTTTGATATTTCCATATTATGACTAATGAGATTATGTCATGAATCAACCCACACTCTAGTCTTGTGATACGTGTGTCTATCTACCTTCCACCGTAACATCTGACTACGGATATGACAAGAATGTACACACTCTAAACATCAGTATTATCTCATCCTCCAAGGCTAATACTTTAAGTCATTCTTTAGACATTCATAATGTTTCCTCATTATCTCATAACTCATTGAAATAGAATGAGTTGGAAGCTTGCCTTTATTATATTATTATTAGTTAAATCCTTTTTATGACATGTCAATCATCATATCATTGGCTCTATGGGCATACCTTACCAAAACATATGAGATATGGTAATGGGAGGTGTCCTAATATGTCTTTATAAAGATTAGGATTGAAAGGTTATATAAGAAATAGTTTCTTGAAAATATTTGTCCGCAAATCACATAAATGTTGTTTTGTTGAAAATTACTTTAATATTCCAATACAACAACAAAAGTGTTTGCTACCAAGATGGTTGTAATCCTACAAGGAATTTAATTCCATAGGAATCAGTGGGAGAAAAGTAGAACTTGAAAAGTTTGAGACCAACAAGAAAATGTTGAACCTAAAGGGTACATTAGAAACAAATAGAATCACAATTTTTTGTGGAATCTCAAGTTCCTTATGTAACACAAAACTCATAGATCTAGTAGAACATGCCTTGATTGTGAAGGATTATGATATTTTATAACTTACAAAGGTGGTGAGTTGGTTATAAGATGGTGAACCAACAACCTACTTAGAAATTATTGAGGTACCAAAATCTGAGAAATGGCTTGAGGCTATGAGATCAAAGATGGACTCCACATACACCAACAAGGTCTGACCTTGGTTGATCCACCTGAAGGGCTAAAACTATAACATCCCTGACCTGGGTTATGGTTTAACCCTAGGTGTTTTGTTTAAGAAAGATAATTATATGCTTGATATTATCTTTTGAAAATTAATTAAGGCTCAAGAGTAACTTATACTTCAATTTTAGTCCTTTTTGAATAATGTTGAAAATACTGTTTTGCGTGTTTTGGACTAAAGTGCAAATACCCAAGTTGAGGGGTTAAATTGCAAATTGTGCATGATAATATGTTCCTCATGTGTCGAACAATCATGAGAATGATGATGATGCAAAGGTATGGCTACCCCAAGCCTGAGTACCAAGAAAGAGCTGATAAAGCAATGTTTGTGCATTAAAACCTAGTTTTGGTGTAATGTGCAATTTACCCAAAACTCAGGGTTCAATATGTAATTTACCACTTCAAAATAGTCCCTAATATTTCTTGGCATCATGTAGGGCAAATAAAATGAGAGGGGAGTCTCATTTGTATCACTTTGAAGGAGAGAGAATCTTGATATTAAAATAATCAAGATTTAAGCATAATTGAAACCTTAATTCAATTCAATGCAAAAATAAATAAAATAATTGAAGGGCCTTCAACCAAAAATGATATGGTTGTATTTTCTCAAGTTTGAACGTCCTTGTGCCTTGCAAAGGCAAAGGAAATATCTACGTGAGTGGAGAACCCACTCACATTAAGAAATTAAAAAGAAATATCCACTAACTTATGGATATTAATATTATAAGGGTTAAGGTGCTTAATTTCTTTTCCCTTAATTCATGAATAATGGAAGGGAATTCAGAGCTGAGGAAGATATCTTTGCATGCAAGGAACCAAGGGGGAGAGGTGGCACCAATTTTGGAATTAAAAGATTTTTATAAGGCACTTTCTCTCTCATTGATTTTCTTATAAAAACACATTTTACAACTCAAACCATAGGCTTTTTCGAATCCACTTCTTCTCTTTGCTTGCAAAAACGACCAAGGGAGCTAGGAGCAGCAGGAGGACGACCCCCAACCTGTTGGTAAGCTTCTTGTCCTTCGTTCACCTTGATTTCATGGTGGAAATCACAAATCAATGCATGATTTCTTCTTATCTCGATCCCATCTTCAATTCTAGCCAATCCTTTTCACTCAAAAGCTTGAGGAACGAACCTTGTGGTGTGAAAAAACTTCTTCCACCATTGTTGACGTGATCTTGGAGCTTTGAAGCTCATTTGGAGGTGGGTTATATAACTTGAACCCCTAGTCATTGTTATTGAATTCAATTTCTTAATCAATTATGTTCAATTGCTCTTCTTACAATTCCTTTGATTAGTTGATGCAACTACCATGGTAATGGTAGTAGTTTTCAATGGACTAAGGCTTGATGATGATGATATCATCTTAGGCACACATTCCAACAAGTTTCTATTCCAAACGGTTTTAAGACCTTGGTCCAAACGGTTTGGAGAGCAAACGGTTTGCAAACCATTTGGAGGTTTGGATCCCAAACCGTTTGGATGGGTTGACCATTTGAGGTCAGGACCCTAGCACATGTTGGATGATGATCTAATGGATCCAATTGATTGATTCAATATATGGACAATCCTCCAATTAGAAACCCTAATCGGGTTAAGTGCTGAAATTTCAATTGGTTGATTTAAAACTTTGGGTTGACTAACCCAAACGGTCTCAAGACCGTTTGGAGATCACCCAAATGGTCTCAAGACCGTTTGGAGTTCAACCAAGACTGTTTGGAGGTCAATCAAGACCATTTGGAGGTCTCGGGTTGAGTATGGTTGAGTAATTGAAGATCTAGAGATATCAAATTGAAATGCAATCAATAGCTAATTTGATGATCAATACAATGATGCAAACCCTAATTGAATTTCACAAATTTTAATGATGGATGAGGCAAATGGTCTCAATACCATTCTGAGGTCATCCAAATGACCTCAAGACCATTTAAGGTCAGGTCATATCATAATTTGATGATGATTCATTGATTTCAATGAATTAGTTCCACAATGTTAACCATTGATGGTTCCTCAATTTCAAAACCCTAATTGATGGTTTCTTGATTATAAATACTAGTTCAATTGGGTTCAAAACCCTAATTGATGGTCCAACTGAAGGATGATTCAATAGTTCAATTGATGAATGAATCAAGGATTCAATTGATAGGCGTTTCATTGATGGAAACCTTGAATTGATTAAGTGTTGAAAGACCTTTTTGGTCCATTCGGTTTTGAGAAGGTTTGGACCAAACGATATTAAGACCATTTGGGTTCAAACGGTCTCAAACCGTTTGGAGATCCAAGTCCATTCAGTTTCAACACATTTCTTTCTTAAACGGTTTCAAGGGCAATTTGCCCAAACGGTTTCAAACCATTTGGAATATAAGAGACCAAGACCGTTTTGGGTCTAAGTAATCAAAACTATTTTAGGTTCAACATGGTTAATCCATTTGGATATCTAATGTAATTGAGGACTCAATTGGTTGATCCACTTGGACACCCAATGTAATTGAAGATTCAATTGGTCAATTCATTTGGATATCTCATGTAATTAAAGGTTCAATTGATCAAATCTTCTATACACCTAATGTATTTAGATGGTTAATACCCTTGGTGGGATTAATCATTGATTCATAAGGATGCAATAATTCAATAAATCATACTAACCCTAAATGCATGTTTTTGAATAAAGAGTAGGTTCAATCTAATCAAGAATTGAGTAGTGAACATCCTAGAAGAGGATGAGAGAGAGAGATTCATACATGTAAGATAATCATGTAGCAATCAAGCCTAAAACATTCAAAATAAGTTTGATATACAATTTATGGTATGATCCTTGATAAAGAGATCATGGAATCCTGATTGAGTTAATTGATGAACTCAAACCCTAATTTAGGGCAATTATGAGTGAAACCCTAATCTAGAAGGATAATGTGATATGAATTTTGGGTAATGACACGAGTAACCCTAATTCAGGGTATTTTGATGATAAACCCTTTTTGGGGTGAATAGTAAACCTTAATTGTGGGTTATTGAATATAAACCCTAATCTAGGGTGATGTGATGTGAATAGTAAACCCTAATTCTAAATAGGGTGAAGGTGTGTGAAACCCTAATTCTAGATTTTACTATATAGCAAGAAACTCTAATCTTGGACAATGAAATGATGAATCATTGGTCCTAATTGAACAAAGGGGATGAGCAACCCTGATTGAAATAAAATGGGAAACCCTAACCCTGGTAAGGGAATAGCGGTGTTACCCTTGAATAGCATGGAATTGAAATATGATTGATATATTTGTTATCATTTGTACTAATCATGCAGGTATCATGAGATGATGAACATAGCCATGCATGAGCTATGATATTTTATTTATTAAAATTGTTATTGGGCCTTATGTGCCATAATATGCCTTGTTGCTTAGTAAGAGGTAACAAGAGTGTTAATGGAACTCAAGTGCCATAAGAGATGCTAGTGTAGCAAGTGTCATGTCTACCTTGGTCAGATGACCTGAAGGTGACAATTACCTGAAAAAGTGGTAACAGTGCTCAGTGATGAGCTGAGGGTTTGAATACCCAGAACCATATGATTATGGCATTGAGTTTGTGAAGGGATGAGTATTCCCAGTATTGAAATGAGGGATTGAGATCGCAATGTCTTATAAAGATTGAGAAGTAGCTGATGAAAATAGTACATGTTTCTTTGTAGCATTTGTCCTAATAAGTTATGTTTGAAAACTTGACAGATGCTAAAAGAATATGATAATGTACTTAATTAATCAAGTGAAATATTTTCATGTAGTGCTCTGACCATATATCCATCATCGTCAGTAGTCGGTGATGGTGAAACAGGTTTTCCTACGGGATCGCCTAGAGTTCGCATAATTTTTTATATGTGGGGGTCAATGGGTGAAAATATATGTACGTCCTAATGGGGGAATGGATGGAAGGTAAATATTAAACCTCTCAATACTTCATTATATGTGTCGGGATGGATGTATCACTAATCTCCCGATGATGTTAATGCTGAATCGATGGAGGTAAATATGAAATCTCTCGATTGCGAAGAGAGTACATCCACCACTGTAACTCTATAGTGAAGATGCCACTATACCCTGGCAAGCTATGTAGTAGAGACACAAGATGTCCTGCATGTGATCTCGCACTAACTGAGATGTGGGAAGTCATGGAAGTCAGCTCTTCCATTGACTTTGTATGGTACCGATTTCGACTTCGCAATGGTCAGTTGGAGTATGAGCGGTATACCTCATCTCCTCAGAGTTTAAGTATGTTTGAAAAACGTAATCATCCATGTAGCATATTTGCATAAGATTGAAATACGAGAACCACTGATTGATGTTATCTTGTTGAGAATGTCCTTGATACATAAATGTTACTTATGTTCTTTAATTCCGTATTGAATAAGAGACATGCTGCCTTATCAAGTTATAGCTGAAATACTTGAATAGGATTGTCTCTCTAATCTACATAGATATTGATTTATCTGCTATTGAAGTATATGATTCCACTGTTCAATTTATTTCTATTAAACTGAAATAATAATGTTTTCGGTAGAGAGTTATGTCTCTCGCTGCGGCAATTAACAAATTGTCTCACCCCCGTGGGATCCAATGTTTTTAGGTAGATGCAGACAAAGAGGCAGAAACTCTGTAGCAGGGGAAGAGCATCAACAACAATAGGGACAACAGTGATATCCCAGGTGGGGATACTGGCTGTCAGGCTTTGTACATATGTAAATAGGGTCCTATGTGTCGTCTCTATACTCTAAGGTCCTAGGAGTCAGTAGTTAGTGTTTTTATAATCGATCTGTGATTTTGGTTTGAATGCCTCGAGAATTTTGTTACTTGTGCTTTTATCAAGGCAAAGTTTTGTATATATATTCCTCAAGAAGAGATGGTACATGGAATGTACAATGTGGATCAGTATGTAATTATAATACTTTGGTTCTTTTTAAAGAGTTTTCCTAAGAATGGATCTCTTTGTAGATGGTTTTAATTTTTAGTGATTTTCAGTAATCCGCTACGAATGATACGCTTCCACATTAGTTAATCTTATTTTTATGAGTTGGATGCCACTAGTTTAGTGGTATCTGAGCCCTAGGTTCACTGAGTCTACAGAGACATAGGATTAAGGTTGTTGAGTCCGTTCTAGTATCTTCCAGTTTATCTGATAGTGTCTTCTGCTCATACACGAGGAGAATAACTTGAAGATGTCTGGATCACATGATGAACATGCTGGTGAGAGAAGTGATGTTGTACCAGGAAAAGGTGTAAGGGATCAAGCTAGGGAGGAACCCATACCAGAGATTCCTCATCTTGATCAAGCTGCATTAGAGAACCCAGCTTTCCATACCTTGTTCGGGCAGTTTATGGGGACCATGACAAATATGGCAGACAAAATGCCACCACCTACACCAAGGGCACCAGCCCACAATGAAGGACATGGAGTTGGCAAGACCTTTGAACGGCTTCGCCGGGTGGGAGCCACAGACCATGCTAATAAAACTGACCCAACTGATGCAGATTTGTGGTTGACTGAGCTGGAGAAACCCTTTAGAATCCTCAACATCCCTGAAGTAGAGAAGGTGAGGCATTTTGTATACCTGCTGAAGGGGAGTGCTGGCCACTGGTGGACCATTGAGGAAGGTAAAAGACCAGGCATTGAAGTCAGATGGGATGAATTCTGACGTGAATTTGTTGCTAGATACTTTCCCAAGATGTATCTAGATGAGAAGATCTCTTAATTTGAGAGGTTGAGGCAAGAACAGATGAACATTAGCGAGTATGAAGCTAGGTTCATGGAACTTTTGTGGTTCTGTCAACACATGGCAACTACTGATGAAGAGAGGATTTGACATTTTGAGAAGGGGTTGAACACTAAATTGACCACTCCTGTGTCTGCTCTGGAGAATAGGGAGAGATTTGCCACTTTTGTGGAATCAGTTAGGCGGATAGAGAGGTCTGTGATCGAAAAGTGACAGACCAGTAATAAGAAAGTGTATCCTCAGTTTCAAGGATAGAGGTACGAGAGCTTCAAGAAGTCGAGATTCTCTGTACTACCACCACCACCAAGGTTTAATACCCCGATGCAGTGGACGTCAAGTAGGGGTAGGGGCCATAGTTTTCCTCCAAGTAGAGCCCCCAATATAGCATCAACATCAGTGACAAGACCACCCAGGCAGAGTTTGGGAAATTACAACTGCTTCCAGTGTGGGAGGTCAAGACACTTGAAGAGAGATTGTCTTGAGAAAGTCAGAACTGTAACTCAACCCCAGAGGCAGAGTCAGCAAGGCTCACAGAGGTGACAGTTTAGTCATAATGCTAGAGGATGTGGACAAGCATCCCAAGCTGGATCGTCGGCACCCAACAACCAAGCACAAGGTCAATAGCAAGCAACGACTAGATTCTATGCCATGAATCATCCCGAAGAAGTAGTCAACCCTCAGGTTGAGACATGTCAGATGGAACTATTTTATTCTGATATGTCCTCATCCTTCTTTGTATCTGTGTTAATTGATACGGGTGCTACACATTCCTTTATCACTCGAGAATTGATTCATGACTGTAACATGACTGTCAGTCATAGAGCAGATAGTTTGATGTTAGAAACCTCTTTTTTGGGATCTGTAGTGTTGCGGGAGGTGTGTTCTCCATGCAATCTTTCCTTTTCTAAACATCACATTCAAGTGGATCTTATACCACTTGAGATGTAGGGTTTTAATATAATCCTTGGGATGGACACCTTAGAGAAGTATAAGGTTGTCTTGGATTGTGGTTCCAAGCAGGCTGTGTTCACAAACAACGGTGACACCTGGATCTTTCACGGAGATAGAAAGATTCTTCCAACTTGTCTAGTGTCAGCTATGGTAGCTGAGAAGATGATGAGACAGGGATGCCTTGCATTCTTGGCTCATGTGGTAGATACCACAATAGAGATCCCTCATCCTTCTAAACTTACGGTTGTTAGGGAGTTTGAATATCTATTTCCTGAAGAACTTCTAGGTGTTCCTCCACCCCGAGAGATTGATTTTGAGATTAATCTAATCCTAGGCACACAACTTATAGCACAAACACCATATAGAATGGCCCATGTTGAGATGGCAGAGCTCAAGAAATAACTATAAGAGTTGTTGGAGAAGGGTTTTATCCGACCGAGTACTTCACCATGGGGTGCTCTGGTTCTCTTTGTTAAGAAGAAGGACGGATCGATGTGGCTATGCATTGATTACAGATAGTTAAATAATGTAACAATAAGGAACAAATATCCTCTACCAAGGATTGATGACTTGTTTGATCAGTTGTGTGGTGCAACTATCTTTTCTAAGATAGACCTGAGGTTGGGATACCATCAGTTGTGTATTAAGGAGAGTTATATACCTAAGTCTACCTTTAGGAAAAGGTATGGTCACTATGAGTTCATAGTAATGTCGTTTGGACTAACTAATACACCAGCTGCATTCATGGAACTCATGAATAGAATCTTTCAACCTTTTCTTGATCAGTGTGTAGTAGTCTTCATAGATGACATCTTGATATATAGTAGAGATGCTCAACAGCATGAGCAACACCTCCGTCAGGCTTTGACTTTGCTAAGAAAGCATAAGTTGTATGCTAAGTTTAGCAAATGTGAGTTCTACCTACCAGAAATTTCTTTTCTAGGACACGTGATATCTGCTTCAGGTATTCGTGTTGATCCTAAGAAGGTAGAATCTGTCCTGCAATGGGAATAGCCAAAAACACCGATGAAGATACATAGTTTCCTAGGGTTGGTAGGATATTATAGGAGGTTCATTAAGAACTTCAATTATATAGCTTTACCCCTGACCAAGTTGACCAGAAAGGAGGTTCCTTTTGTCTAGAATGACAAGTGCCAACAATCCTTCTAGTTGCTGAAGGAAAGGTTAACTAGTGCACCTGTGTTAGTGTTACCTGAGCAAGGGAAGGGGTACATAGTCTTCTATGATGCATCCAAGATCAGTCTAGGATGTGTGTTGATGTAGGATAAATAAGTGATTTCTTTTGCTTCTCGACAGCTTAAGAAACACGAGGAGAATTATTCGATACACGATCTAGAGCTAGCTGTTGTGGTCCATGCTTTGAAGGTCTGGAGACATTATCTCTATGGAGAGACATTCCAGATGTTCACAGACGATAAGAATCTAAAGTATATCTTCGCACAACATGAGCTGAATATGAGACAGCGCTGCTGGATGGAATTAATCAAGGACTACGATTGTATAATTGATTATCATCCAGGGAAGGCTAATGTAGTGGTTGATGCATTGAGTAGAAAATCAGCAACACCAGCCTTAGATAAAGCACAGTTAAACTCCTTAGTGTGATTTAAAAAAGATATGCTTATCTCCTTAAGGAAAGCCAATACAGAGCTTATGGTGTCATTGTTAGTCGGGTTGTTAGCTGAGATGCAAGTAAAACCTACTCTAAGGCAACCGATTAAAGAAGCACAGCAAGTTGATGATGTAGTCCAACAGATCAGGTCAGAATATGGTAGTGAGAAACGAGATGGCTTCCATGAGTCAGAGGATTAGGTAGTCTGTTACAATGGTAGGATGGTGATACCGGATGCCAATGACTTAAGAAAGTTAGTTCTGGAAGAAGCTCATTCTTCAATGTATGCCATGCATCTAGGGAGCACCAAGATGTATCATAACTTAAAAGATATGTATTGGTGGCCTGGTTTGAAGAAAGATGTAGATGAGTTTGTTATGCGGTGTCCGGTGTGTCAGCAGGTTAAAGCTGAACATCAAAAACCCACAGGAACAATGCAACCTCTGCCCATACCACAGTGGAAATGGAATCATGTGACCATGGACATTGTGGTTAGTTTGCCTAGAACAGCCAAAAGTCATGATTCCATTTGGGTGATAGTTGATAGGGTGACAAAGACAACACATTTCCTTCCTATCAAAACAAACTACACATCTAAGAAGCTTGCACAGATATACATAGATGAGATAGTGCGGTTGCACGGGATTCTAGCTACAATTGTTTCTGATAGAGGTCCCCAGTTTATGAGTCATTTTTGGGAATGACTTCCTAAATATTTGGGTACGTAGTTAAGGTTTAGTACAACCTTTCACCCACAGACAGATGGACAATCTGAGAGGACCATACAAACCTTGGAGGACTTGCTTAGGGCATGTGTCCTTCAATTTGTAGAAAGTTGGGATCTACACCTAAGCTTGATAGAATTTTCTTACAATAATAGCTACCACCACAGTATTGACATGGCACCATATGAGGCATTGTATGGTAGACGTTGTAGATCTCCTTTATTTTGGTATGAAATAAGAGAATATCAACTTTTGGGTCCTGAGCTAGTACAACAAACAACTGAGAAGATTAAAGTAATACAACAACAGTTGAAAGCTGCACAGGATAGATAGAAATCTTATGCTGATAAGCGTCGTAGACCCCTGGAATTCCAAGTTGGAGACAGAGTATACCTCAAGGTCTCACCTTGGAAAGGTATCCTGAGATTTGGAATGAAGGGGAAGTTAGCTCCTAGATTTATGGGGCCTTATCCGATCATTGAAAGGATGGGAAAGGTAGCCTATAAGCTGGAGTTACCACTTGAGTTGCATAAATTGCACCCACTGTTCCATATCTCTATAATGAGGAAATGTCATCCTGACTCAGAGTTAGTTCTGCAACCTGTGGAGGTAGAACTAAATGATGATATGTCTTATGTTGAAGGACCTGTGTTGGTTCTTGATAGAAGAATTAAAAAGTTGAAAAAGAAAGACATTTGTCTTGTAAAAGTTCTTTGGCATCACCGTGGCATTGAAGAAGCTACATGGGAGGTAGAGGAAGAATTGAGGAGGAAATACCCTACTCTTTTCTCTTAATGTTTTCGTTGATGATTTTGGGGACGAAATCCTTATAAGAGGTGGGTAACTTGTAACATCCCTGACTTGGGTTATGCTTTAACCCTAGGTGTTTTGTTTAAGAAAGATAATTATATGCTTGATGTTATCTTTTGAAAAGTAATTACGGATCAAGAGGAACTTATACTTCAATTTTAATCCTTTTTGAATTATGCTGAAAATAATGTTTTGCTTGTTTCGGACTAAAGTGCAAATTACCCAAGATGAGGGGTTAAATTGCAAATTGTGCATGATAATATGTTCCTCATGTGTCTAAGCATCATGAGAATGAAGATGATGTAGAATTATGGCCACCCCAAGCCTGAGTACCAAGAAAGAGCTGATAAAGCAATGTTTGTGCATTAAAACCTAGTTTTCGTGTAATGTGCAATTTACCCAAATCCCAGGGTTCAATATGCAATTTACCACTTCAAAATAGTCCCAAATATTTCTTGGCATCATGTAGACCAACGAAAATGAGAGGGGCGTCTCATTTGTATCACTTTGAAGGAGAGAGAATCTTGATATTAAAATAATCAAGATTTAAGCATAATTGAAACCTTAATTCAATTTAATGCAAAAATAAATAAAATAATTGAAGGACCTTCAACCAAAAATGAGATGGTTGGCTTTGCTCAAGTGTGAACATCCTTTTTACTTGCAAAGTCAAAGGAAATATCTACGTGAGTGGAGAACCCACTCACATTAAGAAATTAAAAAGAAATATCCACTAACTTGTGGATATTAATATTATAAGGGTTAAGGTGCTTAATTTCTTTTCCCTTCATTCATGGATAATGGAAGGGAATTCCGAGGTGAGGAAGATATATTTTCATGCAAGAAACCAAGGGGGAGAGGTGGCACCAATTTTGGAATTAAAAGATTTTTACAAGGCATTTTCTCTCTCATTGATTTTCTTATAAAAACACCTTTTACAACTCAAACCAAAGGCTTTTTCGAATTCACTTCTTCTCTTTGCTTGAAAAAACGACCAAGGGAGCTAGGAGCAGCAGGAGGATGACCCCCAACCTATTGGTAAGCTTCTTGACCTTCGTTCACCTTGATTTCATGGTGGAAATCACAAATCAATGCATGATTTCTTCTTATCTTGATCCCATCTTCAATTCTAGGCAATCCTTTTCACTCAAAGGCTTGAGGAACGAACCTTGTGGTGTGAAAAAGCTTCTTCCACCATTTTTTACGTGAGCTTGGAGCTTTGAAGCTCATTTGGAGGCGGGTTATTTAACTTGAACTCCTATTCATTGTTATTGAATTCAATTTCTCAATCAATTATGTTCAATTGCTCTTCTTACAATCCCTTTGATTAGTTGATGCAACTACCATGATAATTGCAGTAGTTTTCGATGGAATAAGGCTTGATGATGATGAAATCATCTTAGGCACACATTCCAACAAGTGTCTATTACAAACAGTTTTAAGACCTTGGAGACCAAACGATTTGCAAACCGTTTGGAGGTTTGGATCCCAAACCGTTTGGATGGGTTGACCATTTGAGGTCAGGACCCTAGTACATGTTGGATGATGATCTAATGGATCCAATTAATTGATTCAATATATGGAAAATCCTTCAATTAGAAACCCTAATTGGGTTAAGTGCTGAAATTTCAATTGGTTGATTTAAAACTTTGGGTTGACTAACCCAAACAGTCTCAAGATTGTTTGGAGATCACCCAAACGGTCTCAAGACCATTTAGAGGTCAACCAAGACTGTTTGGAGGTCAATCAAGACCGTTTGGAGGTCTAGGGTTGAGTATGGTTGAGTAATTGAAGATCTAGAGATATCAAATTGAAATGCAATCAATAGCTAATTTTATGATCAATCCAATGATGCAAACCCTAATTGAATTTCACAAATTTTAAAGATGGATGAGGAAAACAGTCTCAAGACCATTCGTAGGTCATCCAAACGACCTCAAGACCATTTGAGGTCAGGTCATATCAAAATTTGATGATGATTCATTGATTTCAATTGAATTAGTTCCACAATGTTAACCATTGATGGTTCCTCGATTTCAAAACCCTAATTGATGGTTTCGTGATTATAAATCCTAGTGCAATTGGGTTTAAAACCCTAATTTATGGTCCAAGTGAAGGATGATTCAATAGTTCAATTGATGAATGAATCAAGGATTCAATTGATAGGCGTTTCATTAATGGAAACCTTGAATTAATTAAGTGTTGAAAGACCTTTTTGGTCCATTCGGATTTGAGAAGGTTTGGACCAAACACTCTTAAGACTGTTTGGGTCCAAACGGTCTCAAACCGTTTGGAGATCCAAGTCCATTCGGTTTCAACACATTTCTTGCTTAAACGGTTTCAAGGGCAATTTGTCCAAACGGTTTCAAACCGTTTGAATTCTGAGAGACCAAGACCGTTTAGGGTCTAAGTAATCAAAACCATTTGAGGTTCAACATGGTTAATCCATTTGGATATCTAATGTAATTGAGGACTCAATTGGTTGATCCACTTGTACACCCAATGTAATTGAAGATTCAATTGGTCAATTCATTTGGATACCTCATGTAATTGAAGGTTCAATTGATCAAATCTTCTAGACGCCTAATGTATTTAGATGGTTGATACCCTTAGTGGGATTAATCATTGATTCATAAGGATGCAATAATTCAATACATCATGCTAACCCTAAATGCATGTTTTGAATAAAAAGTAGGCTCAATCTAATCAAGAATTGAGTAGTGGACATCCTAGAAGAGGATGAGAGAGAGATTCATACATGTAAGATAATCATGTAGCAATCAAGCCTAACACATTCAAAATATGTGTGATATACAATTTAGGGTATGATCCTTGATAAAGAGATCATGAAATCCTAATTGAGTTAATTGATGAACTCAAACCCTAATTTAGGGCAATTATGAGTGAAACCCTAATCTAGAAGGATAATGTGACATGAATTTAGGGTAATGACACGAGTAACCCTAATTCAGGGTATTTTGATGATAAACCCTTTTGGGGTGAATAGTAAACCTTAATTGTGGGTTATTGAATATAAACCCTAATCTAGGGTGATGTGATGTTAATAGTAAACCCTAATTCTAAATAGGGTGAAGGTGTGTGAAACCCTAATTTTGGATTTTACTATATAGAAAGAAACTCTAATCTTGGACAATGAAATGATGAATCATTGGTCCTAATTGAACAAAGGGGATGAGTAACCGTGATTGAAATAAAATGGGAAACCCTAACTCTGGTAAGGGAATAGCGGTGTTACCCTTGAATAGCATGGAATTGAAATATGATTGATATATCATTTATCATCTGTACTAACCATGCAGGTATCATGAGATGATGAACATAGCCAGGTATGATCTATGATGTTTTATTTTTTAAAATTGTTATTAGGCCTTATGTGCCATAATATGCCTTGTTTCTTAGTAAGAGGTAATAAGAGAGCTAATGGGCCTCAAGTGCCATAAGAGATGTTGGTGTAGCAAGTGTCTTGTCTAGCTTGGTCAAATGACTGGAAGGTGACAATTACCTAAAAAAGTGGCAACCTTGCTCAGTGATGAGCTGAGGGTTTGAATACCCAGAACCATATGTTTATGGCATTGAGTTTGTGAAGGGATGAGTATTCCCAATATTGAAATGAGGGACTGAGATCGCAATGTCTTATAAAGACTAAGAAGTAGCTGATACAAATAATACATGTTTCTTTGTAGCATTTTTCCTAATAAGTTATGTTTGAAAACTTTACTGATGCTAAAAGAATATGATAATGTACTTAATTAATCAAGTGAAATCTTTTCATGTAGTGCTCTGACCATAGATCCATCATTGTCAGTAGCTGGTGATGGTGAAACAGGTTTTTCTACAGGATCTCCTGGAGTTTGCATATTTTTTAATATGTGGGGGTTAATGGGTGAAAATATATGTACGTCCTAATGGGGGAATTGATGGAAGGTAAACATTAAACCTCTCAATCCTTCATTATATGTGTTGGTATGGATGTATCACTAATCTCCCGATGATGTTAATGCCAAATCGATGGAGGTAAACATGAAATCTCTCGATTGCAAAGAGAGTACAACCGCCACTGTAACTCTATAGTGAAGATTCCACAATACCTTGGCAAGCTTTGTATCAGAGACACAAGATGTCCTGCATGTGATCTCGCACTAACTGAGATGTGGGAAGTCAGGGAATCTGGCTCTTCAATTGACTTTGTATGGTATCGATTTCGACTTCGCAATGGTCGGTTGGAGTATGAGCAGTATACCCCATCTCCTCAAAGCTTAAGTATGTTTGAAAAACGTAATCAACCGTGTAGCGTATTTGCATAAGATTGAAATATGAGAACCACTGATTGATGTTATCTTTCTTAGCATGTCCTTGATACATAAATGTTACTCATATTATTTAATTCCATATTGAATAAGAGGCATGTTGCCTTATCAAGTTATAGCTGAAATACTTGAATAGGATTGTTGCTCTAATCTGCATAGATATTGATTTATCTACTATTGAAATGTATCATTCCACTATTCAGTTTATTTCTATTAAACTGCAATAATAATGTTTTCGGCGGAGAGTTATATCTCTCGCTGGGGCAATTAACAAATTGTCTCACCCATGTGGGATCCAATGTTTTTAAGTAGACGCAGACAAAGAGGCAGAAACTCTATAGCAGGGGAAGAGCAGCAGCAAAAACAGGGACAACAGTGATATCCCAGGTGGGGATACTGGCTTTCAGGCTTTGTACATATGTAAATAGGGTCCTATGTGTCGTCTCTATACTCTTAGGTCCTAGGAGTCAGTAGTTAGTGTTTTTATAATCGATCTGAGATTTTGGTTTGAATGCCTCGAGAATTTTGTTACTTGTGCTTTTATCAAGGCAAAGTGTTGTATATATATTCCTCAAGAAGAGATGGTACATGGAATGTACAATGTGGACTAGTATGTAATTATAATACTTTGTTTCTTGTTTAAAAAGTTTTCCTAAGAATGGATCTCTTTGTAAATGGTTTAATTTTTAGTGATTTTCAGTAATCCGCTGCGAATGATACGGTTCCGCATTAGTTAACCTTGTTTTTATGAGTTGGATGCCACAAAAACCCAAAGAGTGCAATTGGGTCTTCAAGAAGAAAATTGACATGGATGGTAGTTTACAAATCTATAAGGGAAGATTGGTTTCTAATGGTTTCAAACAAGCTCAAAGTGTTGAACATGAAGAAATCTTTTCACCAGTTGTCATGGTTAAATCTGTCAGGATCATGCTTTCCTTTGCAGCTTAATATGACTATAAATCTGGAAAAATGGACTTTAAAACCACATTCCTTAACATGAATATTCTACATGATGTGTATGTGACACAACCAAGAAGGTTTTATAAATCCAATTATTGTAAATAAAGTCTATAAGTTACAAAGGACAATCTATGGAATAAAGAAAACATCTTAGAGTTGGATTCTTTTGTTTGACAATATAGTCAAAGAGTTTGACTTTTGTTAGAATGAAGATGAAATCAGTGATTACAAAAGATTTAATGGGAGCATATTTACATTCCACATAATTGTGGGGAATAATATCCTTATACTACAAATATTAAAACTTGGTAAGGAAAGTTCCTTTTCTATAAAGGGCTTAGGTGAACCATGTTTTATGTTAGGAATCAAAATCAATAGAGATGGATATAGAAAGCTTATTTACATGAGATAGAGTACATACATTGGAAAACTACTAAAGGGGTTCAACATGCAGGAATCAATGAGAGAAAATATGCCCATGTTCCATGGGATTAGTATCTCAAGAGGCCAATGTCCTAGTTCTTGTGAAGAATGGGAAAAACATGAGTGAGAAACCATATGCATTCATAATTGGATCTATCATGTATGTAATGTAATGTACTCATCCCGTTGTTTCATGTGTATTAGACATGACAAGTGGATATTTGTCACATCCCAGTGAAATTCACATGACTACCATAAAGAACATATTTAAGTACTTGGGAAACACTAAAAGGATTCATTCCTAAGTTATGATAATAAGGAAGAGTTGGGTATAAAAGGTTACACTGATGCAAGCTTCAAAAATGAAATGGAAAATTAATGATTGTAGTCTAAATTTGTGTTTGACCTTAAAATGAGAACTTAAGATGGAAACGTTCCAAACAAGAAACATATGTTTAATTCTATAATAGAAGTTAACCTTATTGTTTTGTGAATGGTACAGGATATTGCATGAATCAAGTAGTTCATTTGGATGAACTTGTGGGAGGTTTCAACCATTGATGAAATAGTATAAATATTATGAAAACAATGGAGCTACTGGATTGGCAAAGAATCTCATATAGCATACTATGACACTTTCATCTCATATAAGACATACAATGAGGAGATATGAAAACTTGCAAAATACTAACTTGAAGTAAATGTTTCTAACCCTCTATAAAAGCACTTGTGCATCATAATCATGATGGACGTCTTAAGATCAATTAGAATAAGATTTGTGAGTGATTGACTCTAAGTGCAAGTGGGAGTCCATTGGTATGTATGTCCGTAGAACTGGTCATATGATGATTTTGATGGGGCATTATATAAACGATTTGACAATGATAAAGGTAATTTTATCTATTATGATTGTCTCAATCATGAGATGATGACACATACATTGTAGATGTCTAAATAATGATGTTACTCAATGACATAAGTCTTCAGGTTAAGGACTTGAACAATGAGATCATATGCATGACAACAACACATACATTCTTGTTTTGTCCCTAGTTGGATATTACTGTGGAAGTTATATAGACAACACTAATACATAAGATTAGAGTGTGTGTTGGTTGATGAAGGAATCCATCAGTCATGATATATGGTATCAAACCAAACCATATGTACATATTAGAGAATAGTATATCGAATAGACCCACCTTGAGAATGATACATGGAGACTGTGGAATGGTAGTCAGAATCAGCTCTCAAAGTGATAGTGGGTGATTTTGGTTCTTAGACCTAAAGTCACTACACTCATCACATGTCATTCAATGTATTTTGACACCATCCAATATGACCTTGAATAAGGTTTTCCATAAAGGTGATGCTCAAGTGCATTCTGACACATGGGGATTGAGTGTGAGTGATGTAGATGGGATTTTTCCCTCTTAAAGGATATTGATATACATGCCACTTGATAAGAACGAATGAGAAATGTATGGCGATACCGCTGTGACTGAATATGTGATATGTGAGCTCACATGCATCTCAGATAGTCTGCTCTGGTTCAAGGAACATGGATTGAATGTTGAGAGGATGTATATTCAATGCCTCAAGTTCAATCCGAATATTAGAGACAAAGAAACTATACGATCATAGTAATATTGAACACAGATTCAAGGTTGAAGTTTCTCTCTAGCTTTCCAATAGTAATGATGTGTTGCTAAATATCGCCTATTGCTTGTGATGTCATAAGTTGGTTATGGACATTCATTACCAATATAATTTGGGACCTATAGGGTCAGACACATAGTATGCACCTACAAAATGGTTTTACTCATGAATAAGGTTTAACTTGATTAGTAAAGTGTTTATATATTCAATTTGAACAACATTAGTTGTATATTGTCTGAGGTAGAAAATGCAATGACCATTTCACAAATGAAACAAGCATTTTACATGTGAATCAACCGTTTCATAAAATGAAATGACCGATTCACAAAATGAAATGAACTTTTTGGGAAATGAAATGACCATTTGAAAAGTGAAATGATTGATTCATCTTCTGGGTCGCCCGGTTCAATGATAAATATAATTGGAACAAGGATTGATGTTGACGTCATGTTTTTTTTAATTATATATTGAAAGACAATGTGGTTGAAAATAGAAAAGCAAGTAAATCGACTGGTTCAAGTGTTGGATCGATCATTTAATGTGTGAACAGATCAATTCATGTGTGAGCTGATTGTTTGATGGTTTGCAGCTTCCTAAAAAATCATGACAATCTGTCTCCTTGACTCCTAGTTGATCTAAAAACCTTAATGTTGGCCCTCTTGTAAATATAGGGGTAGTCAAGGCTTTCAGAGACCATCCCAAATGTTTTCCTCTCTGGTTGTGGTAACCAAACAAATCGAGGAAGTTGTACCCATAAAAGGGAGGGACTTCAAGGGAGGAAGAGCAAGGGAGAGAGAATCAACTCTAGCAGGCTGACGTTCAAAGGGACAATTGCTTCCCTGTGGCTCTAGTAGCACAACATGGAGTTCTAGTGGTATGTGGACTACTACAGAGGTGAGGAGGTTTTTACCACCTTCTAGGAAGACGTCATCAACTGCCATCTATGGTGTTTCACCAGGAGGCCATTGTTGACAACTACTCGAGTGCTGCTTGAAGAAGAAGCATCATGTTTCAAGGATAAGTTGTTGGACTTTCTCCAGGACTAAATATATCTCTTACTACCCTCTTTCATACATACATTGTTTTTATGTGATTTACTAGTTTAGGAATCACACAGTAAAAAAATTATTTCTCTGTCTGCCACCCCAATTTCCCAACATTGTGGTCCTCCAAGGATAAGGGGGGAGCAAAACCCTAATACCCCAAGGTCAAGGGGGAGAAAAACCTCAATATTAAATATATATAAAAACCATATGGTTGTACAAAAGTACCTCTACTCTAGATTACTATTCTAATAACAAGCATGAAAATAGTGTGGCAAAATGAAATGATTCTATTTTCAATAAATTCAACAATGTATATATGCATAAGAGGTAATAAACCCAAAAGTGAAGACACATATGGTGCTTATACCAAAAGTGAAGACGCCCCAGAACTGCGGTGACCTCCGTCCGATTTCCTTATAAAACAACTATCTCAAGTTTATTTCTAAGGTCTTAGTAGAACACATCAAGCCAATCCTCAATGAGTGGATATCCCCGACACAATCAAGCTTCATTTTGGGAAGGCAAATCTGTGATAACATCCTCTTAGTACAGGAAGTCATCCATTCCATGCACATGAAATCATCTAGAAAGCATTATTTCTGTATTAAATTGGATCTATCCAAAGTGTTCGACCGCATGAGTTGGAACTTCATCAGTGATACCCTCAGGCGAACTGTTATGCCGTCAAAGATTTGTAACATTATAATGCAGATCATCACACAAGGCTCTACTTCGATTCTCTGGGAAGGTTCTCCTCTTAAGCCGTTCAAAGCTACATAAGGGGTCAGATAAGGGGACCCCATTAGCCAGTATGTGTTTGTGCTTTGCATGGAACGTCTCAGTCAAGAAATCATTAAGGAGGTAAATAACGGTTCTTAGAAACCTATTACTCTTTCTAGAGGCAGGACTCCTCTCAGCCATGTCTTTTTCGCCGATGATATCCTACTTATGGGGGAAGCTACTCTCTCCCAGGCTAGTGTCATGAAGAAGGTGCTCAAAATATTCACCATCACATCAGGGCAAATCATCTCTATAGAAAAATCCAGATGCTACTTCAGCACCAATACTCAAAGACAGGTAATCTGGGCCATCAGTAGGCAGCTTGGAATCGCTTAGACCAATGATTTGGGAAAATATCTCAGAGTGCCGATCTTGCATCATCAAATTAATAAGGATACTCATGCCAGTATTGCGAATAACATTAAGGATCGTATGAATAGCTGGACTATGAGACACATGTCTCTCACTGGACGTATCACCCTTGCTCAATCAACTCTACAAGCCCTGTCTGCATATACAATGCAATCAGTTCGTCTCTCACCTTCCCTGTGTGATGATCTTAATAGACATATCCATCGCTTCATCTGGTCAGGGAATTGGTAACATAGGATGTTATCCCTTGTTTCTTGGAACAAAATTACTGCTAGCAAATCTTCAGGAGGCCTTGGCATAAAGGATGCCCGAGATCGGAATCATGCTCTTATGCTGAAGAATGTATGGAATTCATTAACAACCCCAACATCTTGTGGGTCAAGATCATGTCGGAGAAGTATGTTCGAGGGGATACCATCTCTAGGAAACCGTGCTCTTCGGCATGGAGTTTCATCAAAAAGCAAATCCCAGTTCTCAAACACATGGGTCATCGCGTAATCAACAATGGTGAATCGACCAACATATGGACCGACAAATGGATACTTGGAAGTTCTGTACAGGACCTTGTCCCGTCCTTCCAAATCCCCAAGGGCCTCCAAACCCTGAAGGTTAGCTCTATGCTCTCAGCCCCATTTACATGGGATTGGGACTTTATACATCACTTCCTCCCAGCCCAGACCTGGTCTGCTATCAAAGCATGTCTGCCCCCTAACAGTGACGTAGGTCCTGATCAATGGAGCTGGCCGCTAGAGGCATCTGGTGATTTTACATCGAAGTCTGCCTACAATTGGTTACATAATAGCAATGAGTACCATAATGATGGCACCTGGTCTCAGATCTGGAAATCATGTCTGCCAGCCCGCATCAAAACCTTTCTGTGGCTTCTCTTGCATCATGCCCTCCTCACAAATGTTGAGAAGCGTCGTCGTCATATCGATATTGAGGAGATCTAGTCCTTATGCCAAAATGATAGTGATACATTACTCCACACTCTCAGAGACTGTCCATCAAGCAGGAAAATCTGGGCAGCCCTCGACATGGCCTCTCACCACTTTCATATGTCAGAAGATACCTGGATCTCCTTTATCATCTCTGGGGCAACCAGAACCTCTGTTGATTCCTTAATCTGGCATGTAACATGCTGGCACATTTGGACATGTCGAAATGAAAGTATACATCAAGGCAATTCGAAAGACATTGGGGCCGTTATATCCTTTATCAGAGGACGAGCGTCCACCATTGCTAACCTTCCCAGGGAAAACGTTAATGGTAGGGTGACTCAAGCTGGCAGTCAG
Organism: Alisma plantago-aquatica; assembly: GCA_963693085.1. Classification (NCBI taxonomy): domain Eukaryota; kingdom Viridiplantae; phylum Streptophyta; class Magnoliopsida; order Alismatales; family Alismataceae; genus Alisma; species Alisma plantago-aquatica. The sequence goes on from OY856412.1 coordinate 691,656,771, forward strand.
ACCTCTGACTTGTATCACTGTGATCGTTTCATCTTTACTGATGCTTCTTATATCAACCCTACCACACCCTCTGGAGTTGGCATCCATGTAGTCGACCTCGGTGGGATATGTTGCAGCGGCTTAGGGGAGCAATCTGTAGCATCATGTGCGCTAGAAGCTGAGTTGTAGGCCATCTTCATCACAATGTCCTTAGCTAGAAGAGAGAACTGAAGCAGCTGTCATCTTCTCTCGGATTCACAACAAGCTGTACAGCTGCTGGAGTTATCAACAACTCCACCGATCAAAATGAGACCACACATTTCCAGGCTGCAAAGCCTCCTGAGCAATGGACCGAAGCTAAAAGTGAGCTTCATCCCTAGAAACCTTAATAATGTTGTAGATGTCTTGGCTAAGCATGCTGCACAATCTAATTCGCCTTTTCTCTTTTCTTGCAATAAGCCTGCTTGGCTCAATCTCGATATTGATGTACCCATGAACTCAATTTTAACCTACATCAGAGAGCATGATAAATAATAATTTCTCTATTTCCCCAAAAAAAAAACCAAAAAATTGAGGATAGTTACAATTTTCATGAGTGATAAAAGAAATATGCTTCCAAAGTTAAAGATGTTGTGCCAAGAAGGAGAAATGTTCAAAGATGACCTCATTATGGAAAATTGATTTATAGTCATGTAATGCTCAAATTAAAACAAGGATTGCACATACCTGATATTTGAAGTTAATGATAAACTTGATAAGTATACGCCATTCACAAGGTTATGTTTTCATCCTAGTAGAACATTAAGTGTGTTAATCAAATCAAATTGATCATGTGTAAACATTTGTATTATATATTTTCATATTGTTATTATCCTAGTCCCAACCTTTTAGTGACATATTAGCATTTCTACTCTTATTACGTAAACATATGATTTAATATGTATCTATAAATGTCTAGGTGATAGTTATTATATATATATATATATATATATAATAGGGTAGGCAAAATATTTATCATCCACTTTTACCCATATATATTTCCCCATTTAGTTGGTGGCCATAATATGCTTGGATAAGATATTGTATACACTTGTCATTCACATGTTATAAATATATATTAGTAACAATACATGTGCATGCAAGTTGTGTTTTTGTTTTGTGAGACATTCAATTTTCTTGTTTAACCACTGAAATTATTGGTTCACTACTTAACTACTTATGAACTTTGACACTTATACTTGTACTATAACTAGTGTGAAAATTTTGATATAATAGATCACTTAGGCTCTAAGTTGTCATCTAAGCATTACACATTATATTATTATTAACATATAATGATTAAAAATTCTATATATACTTAGTTAAGGTGTACTTGTTAGCATATACGCCTGGATATCCTTATATACCATTATATTATATGTAGGGATAGATGAGTCTATTGATCGATTGTTTAATTAAGTTTGATATAATATAGACTCTCATCAATTTGCATTACCTAGTCAAACAACATATAATAACTAATCTAAAATATATAATTTTTCGGCTTAGTATTCTCTGATCTAGATACATGTATACACCAATAATAAAAATAGTAGGATACAATGACTAACTAAATATAGTTAGAGATATGATTGGTTTTACTACTAGTATCCTTAATCTTTTTGCAAATCACTAAAAAAGAACTCTAGAATATGAGATGCAAACCTACATATTGTCAAGGTTGGAGGATCTTTGATGAATCAATATATGGATTGAGATCCATGGATGAGCTCATCTACTTTTATCTTCCTCACTCTCAATGGTTCACTGAAGACAACCCCTATAGTTTCAATGCTTGAGGAGGTCGTATAGGCTTTAGTAGGTCATTGTGTTATTGGTCAGGACTAAACCCGTAGCTTCTGGGCACACATTGATTTTTATTTAAATGATAACTTATTCATCCCATTGCTAGGGGGTTTTGAACTTGAGACCTCTCAATCATACAACATAAGCTTTACCACTCATGTGCCACTACATTGGCTCTAGGAACACATAGATGGTAATATACATTACTAAAGTCATTCTCAGTCTCTTATACAACTTTGAGTAGTAGGAAAGATCACAGAGAGCAAAAGTAGGTTCATTTGTCTTCTGCACACCATGTAATGGTATGAGAGAGCTGGTTTGTTTGAAGCCTGTGGTGATGGGACAAAGTCCGGTCAATGGCATAGTTGTCATGTGTTGCGAGTTAATGAGGGGCAAGTTTATAACTTTTATAGAAGTTAGTTATGACTCGATCTTGTGGGGAGGATGGGGTGATCTGAATGTGAGGAGATGAAAAAAGAATATGGTGCCATCGTGTAGGTGAGGGTGGTAGACCAAGTGAAGGTCCTCATTATTAATTCTATAGGTGAGGGCAGTTACAACATATATGATGGTTTCCTTCTCTCTCTGTTGGAAAGGATTGTAGGTGTTAGGAAGAGAGGTTATCTCCATGAGGGAGAAAGGAAACATAGAGGATAAGATTAGCATGGTGTGCAGAGTGACGAGTAAAGGAGGATATGAAGAAGGAGGAGGAACAATAGCGTCGACCAATGGAACTGGTGGTTGGAGCAAAATAGGAGAAGAAGGTTGGAAAGCCTAGAAAAGGATGAGTAGGGAAAATATAGGAAGGAATAGGAAGAGGATAAGAATAGTCATAGAAACTGTAGAGGAGTAGAAATGGATGGAGGAAGGGGAATATTGTTAACCTAAATGTTACACATTGTCCATATTTTGAGAATGACTTAACTATTCCATTCATATGTATCTAATATGTTTGTTTGACATTGATTCTAGGAATTAGGTACATGAAGAGGATAAAATATATCAAGCCCTAGCTTGTTCTAGCTCAAGTAAAAAGAAATGAAAATGCACTTTAATGGAAAACACTTCAAATCACCTTAGATGGTTTTTGTAATCATTTGTATTGATGATATGACTTGTAAAATAGATGAGAACAAACCAAGAACCCTTAATTTGAACGTCCTGATCACTTCAAAAGAATTTTCTAAAATTCATTGCGGACTACTTATCGATCAAGATACAAACTCGACTGATCCCAACACTCAGCAAAATTGATTTCAAGTGATAGATCAAGTTGCGCGTAGGGCAAACTCGACTGATGCTTCAAATTAGCTTTGGTGCATAGTGCGAAAGGTTGACTTACCTTTATGAAAACTCGACTGACTGCACTATATAAAAAATGCAAAAAAAGTGATTGTAACTATTCGAGTGTTGTAAAATTTGAAATTATATCTATTGCCACACTCCAAATGGATAGAAAACATTCTTAAGTGTTCCTACCTTCTAGTGGACACCCCCAACTATAAATAGGACATCTCAGAGTTCATTTCAAGGTTGATCCTTCATGCTATTCAAGTTCTTTTGTATAGTTGAGTGCATCCAGTCCACTTGAGCCCCTTTCCCTCTCTTGATTACACTTCAATTTATCCATATAAGTGAGATAGGATCTATGTGAGAGAGCTAATTCATTGTATACTTGTAAAGCTCTCAAAGCTTCTCCTTTCCCAACCCCTTTCTTCAAGATCAAGTTGGTGAAAGCTTCTCCAAGTGAATGAGAAGGTGCAAGCTTCTTCAAGCTGTAGAATAAGGAGCAAAAAGCTTCTCCAAGTGAAGGAGGAGGATACGGCTAAAGGTCCGGGAGTGGAGTGGGTAAATCCTTCAAGGTGGAAGACTCGTTGCAAAGAGGTGATCTCCTTAGCGAAGGTGTCCAACTGCTTACAAGAGTGGGTAAGACCTTGGTGAGGTAGAATATTCTAGCTTCAGATAGATAAGATCTTGGTTGTAAGGTGATTCATCCCTATTTTAGGGCTTTATCTTGTGTCATTTTGCATTTCATCCACATCTATACTTGTTAGATTACATGTTATTTCCCCCAATGTGCTTATTTCTATCAAATGCACTTTTGGAGGCTTTTTGCATGTTTTATAGGTACTTTTTCCACTACTTGATGGCATGTAAAGAGGATGGTCCAATCTAGGGTTTCCTCAGGCTTAGAGGAGCCCAAAATGAGGCCAAAACCACTCCCAACCTACCCCAAGTCGTCAAAGAATGTTTTGAAGCAATACCTTCCATGGATGATCAAGTTCAAAGCTCAAATGCATGTGAGAGACACCAAAACAACTGTGGTATCCTACCACGGTCGTGGTGGACATGCCATAAGCACAAAAAATCATTAAAACTCCCATAAATTGATGAAAATGGCCAAAACGGCCGTAGTGATCAACATGCCCGTGGCCATAGGTCCCCACCACGACCGTGGTGAGCCCCCACGGTCATGGCCATCCATGTACATATACCCATGATCTCCACATTTTAATTCCCATGACTGTGCCCATCCACCACGATCGTGGTCTACCCTACCCACCACGACCGTGGTAAACCACCACAGCCGTGCTACTCACAAAATCCACCCATTTCTCCACTGCTTTCCCCATTTTACCCCTAACTTAACCCTAGACCCCCTAGACACCTATATATACCTAGGTGGCAGATGGGGCACGAGGCTAGCTACCTTCCACCACCTCCTAGCTCCCCAAATCACCACCCACGCCATTTCCACCTCCATTCCACTCCATTTCACCATTTACACCACCAAAACACTACTTTATACTAGTTCCTACCCATAATCCCCTTCATTTCACACCCTTGCACCTTGGAGGTGGGAGGAGGACGTCATGCAGCTGTTGGAGACGAGTAATTCTTCATCTACACCGAGCTCCATGGCTTCTTCTACCTCTTTCTTCTCTCTTTTTGTATTTTTCCTTTCTATGAGTAGCTAGGCCCCTGTGGGTGGGCTGTTTGGGGGAAATTATGTTACTTTGATACCATGTTGGGGGAAAATGACATGTAAACATTGTAATTCCATTTTTTAATGATTATATTCTATTTGCATCTCATTGTCCATGGATTTCTTGATGGTTTGTGTGTGGAATCACCTACGAATTTAGGCAAATTGCTTATATGTGTGAATTTTGGGATTTGCCCCTAGGTCCAATTTTTGGATCCCTAGGTTGCCTCCCATATTCCTACATCTTAATCAATCTCCCTAAAACTAAGTGAGAGATCTAAGTAGCTATATTAGGTAGTTCTAGTGAAATTAGCATGGAGCCTTCTCAAGGCTAGAATGTGGGGGAATTGCGGTCCAAAACCCTAATTTCACCTCCCCATTACTACCCTCGGCCCCTAATTGCCCTAGGAATATCTAATCTAGAAACCTAGAATTGATTAGACTCTACTTGAATTGAACCTAATCCCTAACCCAATTGAGCCTCATAAGGGTAGTAGGAGGTGTTAGGGACTAGTTCCCCTATACACAACCTAGCATATCCATGGCCAGTTAGTAGCTTAGGTTAATTAATTAGACTCTAACTTGTTTTTTGGTTTGGATAATCTAAATGGAATAATAATGTTCATCTGTCACCCCCAACTTAAGTGATAAGTTCATACCCCTAAATAACCCACACTTCTCTTCATTGCTTAAAACCCTAGTTTTGTGCTTGCTTAGCTTAATTAGCTATTTCCTTACTTAGTTAGCTTCTTGCTTTGTTATTTCCCTGTTCATGTTATTTTAGTTCTTTAATTGCACTTTCGCTCCTCTCTTGCATGTTCTAGTGTAATTTTCCTTTTCATACCTAGCTTATCCTTTCCTTGCTTGTTTATCCCTGCTCTAGCTTAGGGATAACTTAGATTTCATTCTCGCCTTTAATTGCTTGCTTTTTCAACCTTAGTTAACAATCAAAATTATAACATCCATGACCTGGGTTATTCTTTAACCCTAGGTGTTTTAATAAAGAAATATGATTATATGCTTAATCTTATCTTGTGAAAAGTAATTAGGGATCATGAGGAACTTATGTTTCAATTTTGGTCCTGTTTGAACAATGTTGACGCAATGTTTGCTTATTTTGGGCTAAATTGCAAATTGCCCAAGTTAAGGGGATAACTTACAAATGTTACATAATAAAATGTTCCTCTGATGTTGAGACATCATAAGAATGGATATGATGTAGTGGTATGGTTTCCACAAGCCTGGACACTAAGATAGAGCTTGTTGGACAATGTTTGTGCATTAAAACCTAGTTTTGGTGTAAAGTGCAATTTACCCAAAAACCTAAGGTTCAATATACAAATTACCACTTCAATAAGGTCCATAATGTTTCTTTACATCATTTAGAGCAAAGAAAATGAGAGGGGCGCCTCATTTGAATTAAGTTGGAAGAGAAAGAATCTTGATATTAAAATAATCAAGATTTAAGCCTAATTGGAACCCTAATTCAATTTAATGCAAAAATAAATAAAATAATTGAAGGGGCTTTCAACCAAAATTAAAATGGTTGTATTCAGATGTGTTTGGATGAGATTAAGCCTTGAAAAGGCACGAGAATATCCTAAGGAGGTGAAATTCAACTCACCATTATTATAAGAAAAAGAAATCCCACTCAAAAATGAATATTGATATTATAAGGGTTAAGGTGCTTAATTTCTTTTCCCTTTATTCTTGGATAATGGAAGGGAGCTAGGTGGGGATAGAGATTAATTTGAATACAAGAAACCAAAGGGGAGATGGTGGCAATAATTATTGAATAAAAAGACTTTTATAAAAGTATTTTCTCTCTCATTGAATTTCTTATAAAAAGACCCTTTCCAAGCCAAATGAAAGGATTTTGCGTTTCCACACCTTATATTTTCTTGAAAACCGACCAAGCGAGATAGGGAGGACCAGGAGGACGACCCCCAACCTGTTGGTAAGGTTCTTGATACATTTCACCTTGATTCCATGGTGGAAATCGAAAACAAATTATGGATTTCTTCTTATTTCGATCTCTTCTTCAGCACTAGCTAAACTTTTCAACCAAAAGTTTGAGGACGAGCCTAGGGGGAGTTGCAAAAGCTTCATCCACCATTGTTTCTGTGAGCTTGGATCTTTGGAGCTCAATTGGAGGTGGGTTTTATAACTTGAAACCCTAACTTTGTTATTGTATTCAATTCCCCATCAAATAATGATCATTTCTCTATTTACAATTATTGATTTGATTGATTGATGCAATCTCCATGGAAATCACAGCAGGTTTCATGGGTCTAGAGCTAGTTGATGATGACATCATCATAATCACACACCTCCCCAAATATCTAGACCAAACAGTTTCAATCAAATGTCCAAACGGTTTCACAAACCGTTTGGGAGCAAACGGTTTCAAACTGTTTGGAATGAAACTGTTTCACTAAACCGCATAGAAGCAAACGGTTTAAGACCGTTTGGTGATGTTGACCAGGGTATAATGTTTGGGGATTTGTTCATAATGATCTAGGTTAATGACCCATCAATTATTATTGATTAACTCCAATTGATTCATGAGTTGAAGGTCCATCAATCACCTAAACCCTAATCGGGTTGAGTGCTGATTTCATAAGTGATTGAGTTCGAAACTTGGGTTGATTGACCCAAACGGTTTCAAAACCGATTCCCAATGATCTCAAGACCGTTTGGAGGTCAACCAAGATCGTTTGGAGGTCTAGGGTTGAGTATGGTTAGGTATTTGAATATTCAAACATATGGTATAAACCCTAATCGGCTAAGTGCTGATTTTGCAATTGAATGAGTTGATGCTTCGTGTTGATTGACCCAAACAGTTTCAAAATCGTTTGGGAATCACCCAAACGGCCTCAAGACAATTTGGGGGTCACCCAAGACCATTTGGAGGCCTAGGGTTAAGTTTGGTCAAGTGTTTGAAGGTCCAAAGATACCAAATTGAAATACAATTAAGTGCTGATTTAATGACCAATCCTAGGATCCAAACCCTAATTGAATGACATGGTTAATAATGACATGATGGGAAAACGGTCTCAAGACCATTTGGAGGTCATCCAAACGATCCCAAGACCATTTGGGGGTCACCCAAGACTGTTTGGAGGTCTAGGGTTGACTATGGTTAGGTGTTTGAAGATCTAAAGGTACTAAGTTGAAGTGCAATCAAATTCTGATTTGGTGATCAATCCAATGATCCAAACTTTGATTGATTGACTTGGACTTTGATGTTGACATGGGAAAACGGTATCAAGACCGTTTTCAGGTCATCCAAATGACCTCAAGACCGTTTGGGGTCAGGTCATGCCCAATTTGGATGAAGGCTCAATGGTTTCAAGGTAACCAATCTCACATTGATTAAAGTTGAAGGATCAACGATTCCAAACCCTAATCCAATTGATTCAAAACCTAATTGATGATCGATTGAGGGTCAAATCAGTTGAAGGTTGACCTATTTAACTTAATTGAAGTATGGTGATAGGTTCAATTGTTGATTGCTTACATGAATTCAATGGTTGAAGGATTCAACATTGGAAACCCTAATTTAATTGGAATGGTTGAGAACCTTTTTGGTCCTTGCGGTTTTGAGGGGGTTTGGACCAAATGGTCTCAAGACCGTTTGGGACCAAATGGTCTCAAGACCGTTTGGGACCAAATGGTCTCAAGACCTTTTGGAACCAAACGATCCCAAACCATTTAGGTGCATGCGGTTTCAAAAAGTCAACATTGGCAAACAGTCTTCACCACCTACTTCACTAAACGATTTTGAGTATTCAACCAAGACCGTTTGAGGAATGATTGGTCAAGACCATTTGAGGTCTAAGTGACCAAGATCATTTGGAAAGTAATTAATCAAATTGTATGAACACTTAAAGTGAATAAAGGTCAATGGTTTAAGTGGTGAATTACATGATGTAAATCAATGGTGTTTATAATAATGGTACCTTTAATGAGATAGGGTGATTTGTACCCTTCAAGTAGCTAAGCCCTAATGATCATGGTTATAATGACATAACCCATGATGTCAACTCTTCTTCATGATTGAGTTGACTTAGCTTAATCAAGGCTGAAGCAAACATCATCTTGTAGAAGATGAAAGAGAAGATTTCCTACATGATTGATAATCAAGTAATAGACTTCCTATATGAATGAATGTATAATTAGGGTATGATCCTTCATAGTGAGATCATGAAACCCTAGTTATGAGGGTTAATGAATCATAACCCTAACTAAGGATATTAATGGAAGTAATCTTACTACATGATGATGGTATGATCTTAATTCATAGTGATGGTATGATAAACCCTAATTCAAGGTACTTTGATGATCACTCCTACTTGGGGTGAATAGTAAACCCTAATTTAGGGTGATGTGATATGAATAGTAAATCCTAATCTAGGGTGATGTGATGTAAATAGTAAACCCTAATTGTGGGTTATGGAATAAGAAACCCTAATAGAGGGTGATGACATGAGAAACCCTAATTGGGGGTGATGTCATGAGAAACCCCAATTGGAATGAACAGTAAGTCTAATTATGGTTTATTGAAAATGAAACCCTAGTTTTAAGTGATGTTATGTGGAACCCTGATATTATGATATGGTGTAAGACTCAATTCAGGGTGATGTCATGTGATGATATATGAAACCCTAGAGATGGTTTAATAGCCAGTACACCAAAGATAGGTGTGGCTAAAATAATTAAATAAGATGAATATGTTATAGACATGAAGGATAGGGTTGATGAACCATGTGAATGATAATGTGGTGATTTTAATGAATAAGGATCTAAGAGACAAGATGATGCCTAGATCCTTGTACAACCATCTCTATACATGAGTAATAGCCTATACACCTTACAACGATGAATACATGAAACTTTTAGGAATGATGTATGCTATACTAATTAATGATGTGGAAAACATCCTAAGAGTTGAAATACCTAAAATAGTTGATAATGGTTTATCCTATATCAACAATGTCTATTAGTTGGATAAGCCCATGTCATTAAAGACAATTGGACAATTCTAATGTGTGACCCATGCACCATATGATGAAAGTAACAAGATAGTGGATAAAGTATTAAGAAGGAAATACCTTAATACAAAGTTAGTTGATTAACTTAAGAATATGGAAATGAAAAGAAAGTGATACATTCAGATATGATAGATATCACATTCTACATTTCATTGTAGACTTACCTTGATGAACCTCTAATTCAATACTCTTGGTTAAGAAACACATGAAATGTGTGTTATGCAATTGTTACAATAAATATGTAATGAATTCAATGTACTTTGATAAATGTTGACCAATATACCTTGAGAATGGGGTAATCTAATCAATGATTATGATGTAATCATACCATGACAAGGATAAGAAATGAACTCATGCCTTGAATTGATGATCATTAATGATATATGATGAGAATAGTGATCATAAGCAAATACTTATGATATCTTTAAATACTCCCAGAGGTGTGGAGCAATACATTAGTGTTGAACTAATAATGTGAGCATGAAACCCTAATTAAAGCATGTTGGGAAACCCTAACATTAATTTTGGGTAAAGGGAATGAAAAGCCCTAATTGATAGATAACCCTAATCCTGATAAAGGATGGTGGTGTTACTAATGTTTCATATGAAGTGAAAAATGACTTACATGACTGTTATCATGTCTATTAACCATGTAGACATCATGAGATGATGAACATAGCCAAATATGAGCTATGTCTTTCATATAATTAACTTGTTGTATGACCTTATGTGCCTAATGTTGTTGTAGCTTAGTAAAAGTAAAAAAATGTGCATGAACCTTATGAGTTCCATGAGTAAGTTGTTGCCTAGTGAAAGGCGGACAAACATTTGATAGGCTTTGAGAGCCATGTGAGATACTTGTGTAACAAGTATTATGCATACCTCAGTCTGAGGACCTAGAGGTAATAGTTACCTAATAAATGGTAACAGTGATAGTGATGAATTGAGGGTATGAATACCCAAAGTTGATAAGTATGATAATGATGCTGCTGAGGGAAGTGAACTTTCAAAGAAATGAAATGAGGGACTGAGATCCCAATGTCTTATAAAGACTGACAAGTGATTGATGAAAATAGTACTTGTTTCTTAATAGCATTTGTCTGAATAAGTTATGTTTGAGAACTTGATTGATGCTAAAAGAAAATGATAATGTACTTAATTAATCAAGTGAAATCATATCATGTAGAGCCCTGACCATAGATCCTTCATCGTCAATAGTAGGTGATGGTGAAACGGGTGCTCTGCGGCAAAACCCGAAATGCATATTTTGAATATGTGGGGGCAATGGGTGACTGTATCCTGATGTCCTTATGAGGTAATTGATGAAAGGTAAACAACAAACCTCTCAATCCTTCATTACTTGCACCGGGATGGATGTATCACGAATCCCCCAATGATTGGGACATATGCAGTACACATATCCCAATAATGTTAATGCCAGATCTATGGAGATAAACATGAGATCTCACGATTGCGAAGAGAGTACAACACGCCACTATAATTCTAATAGCGAAGTTTTCAATATACCCTGGAAAGCTATATATATAGCAGAGACACAAGATGTCCTCCATGTAATCTCACGCTGACCGAGATATGGGAGGTCTTAGTAGCCGGATCTACCTTTGACCTTGTATGGTACCGATTTCAACACCGGATAAAACTAAAGAAGAAGAAGGGAGAATTAATACGTTCAATATCTAGGGCACTAAGGTCTTAACACATATGATCTTTATTGGTGATATAGTGTTCTTCATCACAACACGTGCCAAATATCTTAGAGGAGTTGGAACTGTCCTTAAGGATTTCATGGATATGTCATGTCTGCATATCAATGACACGAAATCTCATAAGTCTTCCTTTCTAAGTCTGGTGATTATAGAACTGGGAGGTTAAAATCAGCTTTTCAGTTCGATGAAGGTAGGTTCCGACTAGGTACCTTAGAATCCCCATATCTGGTGTTGTGAGCAAGGGGGCCAACTTCCAGGAGTGTGTGGACAATCTCAAAACCACGGTGGAAGGAGGATTAAAGGTTGGAAAATCACAAGTTATACACTTTCCTATGCACTCCTTGAGAAAGGTAACGTACGGTTAGTGGAAAGGTAATCACAGAAGAAGAAGTAGGAACCCAATAGCAAGAGAAAAGCAGTAGAAATACCAGGGACAACAGTGATGACTCAGGTGGAGGCACTGGCTGCCAAGTTTTGTCTAGATAGCAGGCCTATGTGTCGTCTCTGTACTATCAAGTCCTCGGAATTTATAGTTAGTGTTATAATGAATCAATCTGAGATTTTAGCTTGATGCCTCAAAGATGTACTTTGAAACATATTGTAAATGTTACACTTTGGCTCTTGAAGAAAAATATTTCCTATGTGTGGATCTCTTTGCAAAAAGTTTTAATTTTTAGTAATTTTTAATAATCCACTGCAAATGATTCGCTTCCTCTTAGTTAATCTTGTTTTCGTGAGTCGGTCGCTACAAAAATCCCCTTTAAACCCTTAACCCTAGTCTCTGCAGTAGGAACCCAACGAAACTAACCTAGCTCTAACACCCCCTCTTTTCCCTGTGGATCGACCCTATACTTGCCACCTTCCTATTCTACGACACAACCCCGTGCTCTTGCAGGTGTAGTGTTTTAGTGTGAGTAGGTGTTAAGTTCAGTTTATAAATTTCGAAAGCAAATTCCCATCACGTGTGTTCTGACCTCATGGGGCGCATCTAGCCGAGTCAAATCGGCTAGTGTGTTGTACCTCTAGCGGAATCACACCAAGCTTTCTGGCACCGTTGCTGGAGATAGAGGCGCTCATCCTAACTAGTTAGTTTTTCTTTGACTTTTCCTACTGCCCTCATCATTGCTATTCTTTATTCATTACTCTTTACATTCTTTGTGTATATTGGTTTGCTAACTTGCTTTCTTTTGTTTGGTTGTGCCTTGTGCATGTGACAAGCCACTCGGAGAAGACAAGATGGAAGGCTAAAATGCACAAACCCATCCATTTCTTCAACCACCCTACCTCCAAGGCTATCCTAAGCCTTACACACCTCCATTGCCGCAACCTTCCCACTACTTCACTTTCCATACTCAATTCCCTTCTCCACTACCCTACCTCCAAGGTTATCCTAAGCCTTACACACTACTACCACCTCCATTGATACAACCCTCCTACCAGTTCAACTTCCAACCTCAATTCATTCTACCACCTCCATCACCACAACCCTCCCACCAATTCACCTTCCAACCAGCTCAATGCCCTCCTCCACCTAAAGTCCAACAACCATCAACACCGATGCCACCACCACAACTATCACATGCTCCCCCTACTTCCCATGAGCAAATGGATATGATTGAGACCCCTCTCTTTGGTCCCTATGAAGACCCATTCCTCAAGAGAGAGAAAACCTATGGCATGAGATTTCTGAGGGTCTTAAGGCTGATTAAGATCTATGATGATGATCCCCAAGGAGAGAGAATTGCTGAAAAGACTTACGAAGCTCGCATGACCCTTGGTAGGAAGATCAATCAAGGAAATCATTTGAGAGGATTGCTTATGATGGGTGTGAAAACAATTTGTTTTTGGACCATGGTTAATGGTGAAAGAACAACAAGCCCAGTAGAAGGCATGAAACTTAGCACTTATGGGAGGCAACCCACCTAGGTTTGGGATTTTTTTTCACCCAAACTTCAATTTTTGATACTTTTGCTTTGCTTTTACACTTTCCAAGAAAACACAAACACACACGCACACTTGTGCTTGATAGTTTTCTTTTTAGTTTTGATGATGAGGCATGTGCTAGAGAATAGAGTGAGAGAGGGTATAGAAGCAGGTCATGGTCTTTAAATCAAATTTGTGGCCAAATAACAAATAAAAGTGAAACTCAAGTTCTTGAAGTGAGAAAACTGAAGGAGCACTCTTACCATGGCCATGGAGTTCGACCACGATCGTGGAACATGTGGACAAGCATGACCGTGGCACCCAGCCATGACCGTGGGAATTATTGCATCAAGTTGGCTGAAGTTACAATGTTTTTAGAAGATTGGCCATGACCGTGGGCACCCGCCACGGCCGTGTTGAAGAGGAGTGGCCACGACCGTTGCGATCAACCACGACTGTGGTGAGGGTCGACCACCAGCCACAACAGGGTGACCTACATTCTGACACTCCGCACGAGTCATGATCTTGACCCTACTATCCCTAAGCTCTAGTTTCATGCTGACGACATCATGATTCAAAAGTTTGGGGTGGTAGGGCGGTATGCACCACCTATCTCATTCTCTCATTTTGATTACTTTTCTGACATGATCTTGGTTTGCTTTTGATCTATCTAGTGTGGATTTTCTTTACTGCTTTGCATCCTTGCATGCCATGTAGTTTACATTCCTGCCATTTTTGCGTAATTTTCAAATTTTTTGCTCTTTTTGTTGTGCATTGCATATCAGGTATATTTTTGGTAATTCTTGCATGTTATAGCTAGTATTTGCTTGTTTACTGCTTTAAGTTCAATAATATAGAGTTTAGATGTGATTGAAGGCAACTTGGCACTATTTTGGCCAATTTTTCCCAAATTTGAGATTTCTTGCCTAAAAGTATGTTTTGACCCAATCTCTACTATTTTGAGTAAAAATGATGACCTTTGACAAATGCAAGTGAGTTAACATTGTTTGTTTCTAAATGGTATCGATTCTTGACTTTTTACATGTGCATCACCTCTCTTGTGTTTGTGGATGATTTGGTTGAATTGTGAAGTTGAGCAAGCTTTGAACGCTTAGTGTTTGTGGAATAACTTGATTGATATACCAATTTCATCTTGTTCATTCATGTGGTGTGATATCTATGATGAAGTATTGGATTAATTTTCATGCAGGATGTCTTATGTGGAGAATCATACATGTGACCCCTCTTTGACCTGACTTTTCACTCACCATCTTCTTACCCCTATGCCTCATGAAAGGATGCCAAAGTGCACATATCAGCCTTGGCCACCTACAAAAGTTTGGGGTGGCCATATCTTTATCACCTCGCTTCACTCTATCCACCATATGACCTATCTACACCAAGGGCAAGAAAAAAAAAGCAAAAACAAAAAATAAAAGCATGCTCCTATTTAAGAGCATTCAAATAAAGAAAAGATGAGTGTGTAAAACACTCCAAAAATCTTACCGCAACCCTTTCTTCCACTTTCATACCTATTGAGCTAGGAAACATCAAACCTAGCTCATTTTTCCCTTTTCCACAACCACGTGGGTCATTTGGTGTGATTTGAAACATAAGATTGAATGCAAGAATGTGAAACAATACTCCTAGTTGTCCTTGATTAACACCATCATGAAACAATTTACCCGGTTCTTTATGGAAGAAATATGGATAACTTGTGTATTCTACGCACTATATTTGAAGTTCATATGCTTTGTGCTCTTTTCATGATGGGATTGTGAAAGTAGGGGAGGAGAGAGGTGAAATGCATGTACTTAGTCATCTTTGATACCATTCAGCAATAATCATCTTTTACATTGCATTCGTCATTTCTTGTTTGTGGAAGATTTGTAGAGAGATTGAGCTAGAGCATACTTGAGGACAAGTATGTTTCAAGTTTGGGGTGGTGATTTAGCCCTATTTTAGGGCTTTATCTTGTGTCATTTTGCATTTCAGCCACATCTATACTTGTTAGATTACATGTTATTTCCCCCAATATGCTTATTTCTATCAAATGTACTTATGGAGGCTTTTTGCAAGTTTTATAGGTACTTTGTCCACTACTTGATGGCATGGAAAGAGGATGGTCCAATCTAGGGTTTCCTCAGGCTTGGAGGAGCCCAAAATGAGGCCAAAACCACTCCCAACCTACCCCAAGTCATCAAAGAATGTTTTAAAGCAATACCTTCCATGGATGATCAAGTTCAAAGCTCAAATGCATGTGAGAGACACCAAAACGACCGTGGTATCCCACCACGGACGTGGTGGATATGCCCTAAGCACAAAAAATAATTAAAACTCCCAGAAATTGATGAAAATGGCTAAAACGACTGTAGTGATCAACATGCCCATGGCCATAGGTCCCCACCACGACCGTGGTGAGCCCCCACGGTGGTGTCCATCCATGTACATATCCCTGTGATCTCCACATTTTAATTCCCACGGCCGTGCCCATCCACCACGGTCGTGGTCTACCCTACCCACCACGACCGTGGTAAACCACCATGGCCGTGCTACTCACAAAATCCACCCATTTCTCTACTGCTTTTCCCATTTTACCCCTAACTTAATCCTAGACCCCCTAGACACCTATATATACCTAGGTGGCGGCTGGGGCACGAGGCTAGCTACCTTCCACCACCTCCTAGCTCCCCAAATTGCCACCCACTCCATTTCCACCTCCATTCCACTCCATTTCACCATTTCCACCACCAAACACTAGTTTATACTAGTTCCTACCCATAATCCCCTTCATTTCACACCCTTTCACCTTGGAGGAGGGAGGAGAACGTCCTACAGCTTCTGGAGAGGAGGACTTCTTCATCTACACCGAGCTCCATGGCTTCTTCTACCTATTTCTTCTCTCTTTTTGTATTTTCCATTTCTATGAGTATCTAGGCCCCTATGGGTGGGCTATTTGGGGGAAATTATGTTACTTTGATACCATGTTGGGGTAAAACGACATGTAAACATTGTAATTCCATTTGTTAATGAATATATTCTATTTGCATCTCATTCTCCATGGATTGCTTGTTGGTTTGTGTGTGGAATCACCTAGAAATTTAGGCAAATTGCTTATATGTGTGAATTTTGGGATTTGCCCCTAGGTCCAATTCTTGGATCCCTAGGTTGCCTCCCATGTTCCTACATCTTAATCAATCTCCCTAAACCTAAGTGAGGGATCGAAGTATCTAGATTAGGTAATTCTAGTGCAATTAGCATGGAGCCTTCTCAAGGCAAGAATGTGGGGGAATTGGGGTCCAAAACCCTAATTTCACCTCCCCATTACTACCCTCGGCCCCTAATTTCCCTAGGAATGTCTAATATATAAACCTAGACTTGATTAGACTCTACTTGAATTGAACCTAATCCCTAACCCAATTGAGCCTTGTAAGGGTAGTAGGGGGTGTTAGGGACTAGTTCCCCTATACACAACCTAGCATATCCATGGCCAGTTAGTAGCTTAGGTTAATTCATTAGACTCTAACTTGTTTTTTGGTTTGGATAATCTAAATGGAATAATAATTTTCATATGTCACCCCCCAACTTAAGTGATAAGTTCATACCCCTAAACAACCCACACTTCTCTTCATTGCTTAAAACCCTAGTTTGTGCTTGCTTAGCTTAATTAGCTATTTCCTTAGTTAACTTCTTGCTTTGTTATTTCCTTGTTCATGTTAGTTTAGTTCTTTAATTGCACTTTCACTCCTCTCTTGCATGTCCTAGTGTAATTTGCCTTTTCATACCTAGCTTAGCCTTTCCTTTCTTGTTTATCCCTGCTCTTGCTTAGGGATAACTTAGATTTCATTCTCGCCTTTAATTGCTTGCTTGTTCATCCTTAGTTAACAATCAAAATCACCTTTAAACCCTTAACTCTAGTCTCTGCAGTAGGAACCCACTAAAACTAACCTAGCTCTATCGCACCCTCTTTTCCCTGTGGATCGACCCTGTACTTGCCACCTTCCTATACTACGACACGATCCCGTGCGCTTGCAGGTGTAGTGATTTAGTGTGAGTAGGTGTTAAGTAAGGTTTATAAATTTCAAAAGCAAATTCCCATCACGTGTGTTCCGACCTCGTGGGGCGCATCTAGCCGGGTCAAATCGGCTAGTGTGTTGCACCTCTAGTGAAATCGCACCATAAGGGTATTGGATCCCTTGACCTTAAAGGAAAGTTTGGTATCCTTGTCCCCGAAAAGGAAGGTAAAATTGAAAGTATTATATTGGAGTATAAGTATACATAGGTTGAAAAATCATAGGGCTTGACCTCTCTAGGTAGTCGACTAACTCTCTCCTAGTTTCGAGAGCGCAACCACTATAAAAAGATTGTTTAAGTTCTTGTTTCAGTCTCTCTCATCCTTTCTATGCATGTTCAGATTGCCATGAAATTCATTATTTGCAATTGTGCCTAGTTTAAGTAACTTGAAGTTTTAATGAATTTTGTGCAAGTGTTTTTAGCTATATTCACCCCTCCTCTAGATACCTTTGATCCAATAAAGATAGTTGTGGTCCATTATAGATAGAGCATCATCAAACTTTGTCCAGCATAGGAAATAACTCCAAGGACCACTATAAGTGTATGATTTGACAAATCCTCACCCCAAGAAGTTCCACATGTATTCACCCAGATTTGGTGCACCTACACCTCAATCTTCCTAAAGGTCCAGTTCCTATTTAAATTTTTGCTACAACAACTGGTTTCAAACCTGCTCTTAGATTCCTTTAATCATACAACATTGTGTAAGTATCATTGTTTCCAAGAACACCTCAATGATATGTTTTAAGCCTTGATGTATGTTTTTCAAGACCTCTTTGATGATGTCATGCACGATATGACTCATGAACCCTATGCAATACACACTTTCAGAGTGATTCTAGATAAGCTCCCTAGAACCTCATCAACTACTCAATATCAAACTACCCTAACAAATTGAAGTATTCAAGTTACACATGACAAATGGGGAAACGAAGAGCATTCCTTCTCTTCTAAGATACATGGGATACTTAAAGTGGTTGTAATTGACCTATATCAACAAAGGAATCCCTCAAGGTCATGATTTGACTTCTCAAAGTCATGTATGAAAGTGCCTCACTCTACCTTGTAGTGTACATGTAACAAATGCAAAAATCAAAGTATGCAGAACAATATCAAGATTAGCCACATGTAGAATTTCTCCATTAATAACAACCTCCTCCAACTCAACAGTCTGCATCACAACTAAGGGTACCATATTCACTAATGTTTCCTTAGTAGCATGTTGTAACAAGACAAGCCAAGTTCTTTAAAGTATCCCAAACATATCTCCATGAATTGTGGAAACCTCTTATGTCCAAAACTAAAAGGTCCACCACATCATCCCATAAAGAACCAAAACTTGTTGGTATGTATGCCTAGAGACCCAATCATATGATGATTGTAATGGTATAACTTGTAAATGATTTGATTATTAATAAAAGGCAAGTTCCCAATTTATTTTGTATAATTCCGTTATGAGTTAATAGTGTAACATTATAAATGTATAGAATATTAATAATGATGTATGTCTTCAAGTATTAGCCTTGGGGAAATGAGATCATGCGGACGTCAAAAGTACATATACATATTCTCATTATGTCCATGATCGGTTGTTATTTTGCAAGGTTGATAGACAACAATAACACATAAAATCAGAGTTCAGGTTGGTTGATGATAGAATCTCATTAATCATGATATGACTATATCAAACCAAGAGAATAGATCCATGTTAGAGAATAGTGTATCGGACAGACCCACAATAAGAGTGACACATGGAAGCCATCATCATGGAAGCTATAGTCTGCTCTCATAGTGATGGTGGTGATTGTAGTTCTTAGACCTAAAATCACTGCACTAATCACATGTTTTTGGGTACACTTTGACATCATCAAACATTGTCCTGAAACAGGGCTTGTTATAACAGTGATGATTGGGTGAGTTTGACCCATGGGGATAGACTGTGAGTGATAGAAATGGGATCTGTCCCTCTTACTAGAGTATGATATCATAGGCCTCTTGATTAGCGAGACTAAATAATGCATGGCCATGAACATGTGAGTCAATATGTGATATTGAGCTTACGTATATCTCAGACAGCCTGTTCTGGTTCAAGAAACAAGATTGAATGATAAAGAGGGTGATCTCTCCATGCCTCGAGTTCAATCTGGACATTAGTGACAAAGGAACTATACAAACACTAGAACACCATATACAAATTGTAGGTTGAAGTTGTTCCCCAACTTTCAATTTACTTGGGTAGTGTTGATGTGTGACTAGGCACCACTCATTGCTTGTGATGTCATAAGTTTTTATGGACAATCATTTCCAATGTAATATGGGACCTATAGTGTTACACACATAGGTCTTGACCTAGAAGAGGAGTTTAATATTAATGACAATTGAATTAAGTACTAAACTGTCAAGGTATTTGATTCACACAACATATACGATGAGTGCACTACCAAACTCCCATCTCAAGTGTTGAGATAGTCGTATAGAGTGCCAAAACTGCCGTCTCAAGTGTTCAGACAGGCGTCTAGGGAGTCCGTTTGGATTCGAGTTGAAATTGGCTTTAGAGTGAACTGACCAAACCGACTGTCTTGACTTGGGTCACCAGAAGACTGTCGAGATGACCAAGACAACTATCTCGCATGGGTGAGATGGTCTAGTTCAGCTGAGGGAAGGTTCTGGATATTTCTAGGCTCATTTCAATTACTCATTAATATGTGATATTAAATGGATTTGAAATTCCCAATTTAATATGTGATTGGGAAAATGTGAAACGGTCTTCTCACAGTATGAGACGATCGTCTCGCATGCTATACGGCCATTTTGAGGTCACATATTGTGAAAATTCAAGATCTTCCTATCTCTTACACCCCCACATCTACTGGGAACCTAGACCCAAAACTCACCTATAAATACAGGGATAGTATTGCTTCCTAAAGTACAACATGGACAATTGAGAAGCAGTTGCCCTGATAAACATGGTCCTCTCTAGTTGTGATAACCATGAGAGCCTGATCAAGTTTTACTCGACTAGAGAGGAACAACAAGGGAGAGAAAATTGAGATCATTGTTATGGGAGAGCAAGTTGGTGACTAGTATACCAACGGGAGGGACAACTCCTACCTATCTATTCTAGTAGGACAAAATGAGTTCTAGGTGGTTTGTGTGGACTTAGAGGTAGGAGGCTATTGTCTGTCTCTAGGAGGACAATGTCAACTAGCAGTTTGTGATAAGAGGAGCTGCTGAAGAAGATGAGGTTCGTGGTGTAGATTAGGAGGCGTAGCAGTTTGACGAGTCACAGTGCAACCAGAATTTAGAGTTGCGCATCTACGATGACAAGGGTTGTTGCTGAACTTGCTCCAAGACTAGGAAAATCCTTGAACCATACTTTTCATATTATAGTTATTGATGTGATCCCCTAGTTATGGGGAATATGGTACATAAATTTTTTTTGTTTTTGCTTCCTGCTCTATGTCCATATTTCCCTACAGTGGTATCGTAGCCAACGTCAATTTAATATTTTATGGGATAATCTATATGATCAGAATTTGGTTTTGTAGTTTTGTTATTACATACGATGCAAATAATATCTTTTCAAATCCACTACCATGATATTCCCAAACTAATATATATATATATATATATATATATATATATATATATATATATATATATATATATATATATATATATATATATATATATATATATATATATATATATATATATGGGATTAAGAGAGAAAGAGAGAAAGATTTCTCTCCCCCTCTCCCATACATATATACATATATATATATATATATATATATACATATATATATATATATGTATGTATGTATGTATGTATGTATGTATGTATGTATATATGTATATATATATATGATATATATATGCAATTTACATGCTTCGCCCTAAAAGTAGTTTTGATGGTGGATGTGTAGCATTGTCATGGCCAATAACCCCTGAATTTTGGGCATGATTGTGTGGTAGGTTTATTCATGTATCTCAATCTGTGTATCGAACCTATATCTTATCTTCCCAGTTCAAAGTTAATTATTTCCTAACCTTTCTCCTCTTGAATGTTACTTGAAGTTTCTCAATAATTATGTAAAAGAAGGATAGTTTACTTTCCATTTGATGCAAGCCACCACAAACTTCCTAGATGTGGCCACTCTGTTAGACATTTGGTCACACAAGACAGATAGGTGAGACAAGGATCGAATGTCCAACAATATCAAATGGAACCAAATGAATCTTTCTCTAAATTTTGATCAGGTGACCACAAGAAACACAATTGAATTACAATCCCAGTTAGATATGATTCTGAGAAGAGAGGAAGCTAAGTGACGTCAAAAAGCACACTGTGAATGGATAAAGTTGGGAGATAACAAAAAACATTTTTCCATTCACTAGTCAAAGTAAGAAGATGGAGGAACAAAATCAATTGCTTAAAAAAATCAGAAGGAGTCTTCTTAGATGAGGACCATGCGATTAAGCATCTCATCCTAACATTCTTCTTTAATGTTTATCAGGAAGTGGACGCACCACTCAGGCAAGCTGAAAGAATGCAATTCATTGGTTTCTTCAAGCCCATGACCCATACAGGTGAGGAGCATGGTGAGCCCTCCTACAATGAATGAAATTTGGAAATCATTTAATGTAATGTCTCCAATCAAGGCCCCCAGAGCAGATGGTGTGGATGCTTCCTTTAACCAGTAGAATTGGGATTTTCTTAAAGATCACATCTATCAATTCATTCAAGCCCCTTTCAAAAACTCTCCACTTCCTCCACATGCAACATACTCTCTTCTCATTCTAATTCAAAATGTCAGCTTTCCAGAATCTTACTCACATTTCAGGCCCATCTCTCTCAACAACGTTTGCAAAAAGCTACTATCAAAGGTAATCACTTCACATTTGAAACCTTACCTAAATGATTGGGTCTCACCTTACCAGTAAAGTTTCATAGCAGGAAGAAGAATAGGAGATAACACTACTTTGGTACAAGAAATTATCCATTTGACGGAATCATGGACCTGTCAAAAGAATTTTCTAGCTCTAAAGCTTGATCTAGTTAAAGTGTTTGACCAAGCTAAGCTAGCACTTCATCAAAGACACCCTCACCAAAACCTAAATTCCTCGAGACATCATCAATGTCATCATGTGGGTCATCCAATGGGGAAAAACTTCTATTCTTTGGAATGGAGAACCTATTGTCTTGTTCAGGTCTTCATGTAGGGTCAAACAAGGCAACCCGCTACCGCCATATATCTTTGTCTTATGTGTGGATCGTCTCAGCCAGCTGAAAGCTTTAGAAATGGAATCCCATAATTGGTAACTGGTTGTCATATCCAAAGCAAAGGTTCCTTATACCCTTGCAAGCTTCACTGATAATGTTATATTATTTGGAGAATCCTCCATGCATCAAGCCAAAACGATCTGTCAATGTCTCTACTCATACAATAATTCCTCCGGCCTCTTCCTATCCCTTGAAAAATCATCAATGTTCTTCTCCATTAACATGCCACATGCAGTGCGCAACCAGGTTTGTATGAAACTAGACATCAAGGTAACCTTCAATCTAGGAAGGCACCTCGGAATCCCGATCGTCCATCGCAAAAAAGTAAAGAATTGTCCCAATCACTATTGGAGAAATTTCAACAACATATCAATTGATGGAAGAAAAACCTCCTTTCTCTAGATGGGAGGATCACCCTATCCAAAGCAGTGCTTCAATTAGAGACATGTTACATTATGCAATCCATCATATTGCCTACCTCAATTTGTAATAAAATCGACCAAATGATGCGGAATTTCATATGGAATGGAGGTTCTACAACTAAATGCATCAACTTGGTGGCATGGAAGAAGGTCAGTAAGGTGAAGCATCATAGAGGTTTGGGCATTAAAAAAGTAAGGGAATTCAATGTTTCACTGATTATGAAGCTTTCATGGACCTTTCTTACTAGACATCATTTACCTTGGGCCGATATCTTAGTGGGGAAGTACTTCCATAAGGGTCAACGAAAGATATTGGTTCACACCTATGGAGAAGCATAAAGAATGTCTTACTATTCTTACTAGCTAACTCAAGATGTATCACAATCTCTGAGAAGGATACAATGGTTTGGATAGATGAGTGGATGTGTGATGGAGCCGCCCCAACTCTAAAACCAAATCACGTTATACATGAAGAGCTTCTTCATCTCACAATTTCTTATCTAGTAATGGGCGATGGCAACTGGGACATAGATTTCCTCAGCTACTGGTTCGTCCTTGAAGATGTCATTTTAATATGTAACATGCCCACACCCTTCCTCCGTCATGGGGAGGATACTTATGTACGGAAACACAATGCCTATGGCATTTTTTCTATGAACTCAACATATAAACTTCAAACCCAGAAAAAGTTGGAGGGAAGTCAATACACCTTTGACTCAATATGGTCACTCACAGCTCCTCACCACATCAAGGTTCATCTCTAGATTCTCTAGCATAATCATCTCCTCACAAATGCCCTTCTTCTTCAGAAGTGAATGATTGATGATCCTCTCTGCCCGATATGTAAGTTACATGTAGAAGACAGTATCCACACAATAAGGGACTACAAGTCGATCACACCTACTTGGTTGAACCTCATTCCAACCGATGCTACTCAATTATTCATCCTACAAGATGTAAGTGATAGGCTAGCCCACAATCTAACAATCCTAAAACAAATTGATGGATGGTCAACCTATTTTTCGATTACATGTTGGTACTTATGGAAAAATAGGAACTCCCATATCTTTGAGCAAAAATCAATATCTCCGGGAGTACTAGCGGTCCTATAAAAAGCTAAAACTGTCTCCATTCTTTGAGATATGGCTAACCCAAGAAACATAGGCTTTGATGTAGAAGGAAGCAAGGTGCTGCCACTACTCATACCAGACCAAACAATGATCCTTCACAGTGATATCTCCAACACTAAGAACATAAAGAAAAAACAATTTGTGCTATTGCTAGGACAAAATCAGCTGATTGGAGTTTTGGATCATCTCAACTTGTTCCAAGCACTGACCCTTTGGAAGGCGAGCTGCAAGTAGTTCTCCATGGTATCAAGTTTTCACAAAAATAGACTCTACGCACAGTAATAGTCATCTCAAACTCTAGAAACATCGTCCATTGGATCCTTGATGCTGCTCAAGTACTAGGCAAGTACTCACTCTTAGTAAAGAAAATATGAGAAGCCATGCATGATTCCAGCATTGAAGAAGTGGTGCATCATAATAGGAACTAGAACAAGCTCAGATCTCCTTGCAAAGTCCTTCTTAAAGCAACCTGAAACCTACAAAGAGTTGACCTCGTGTCCTACTACTGCTTTATCTTGTTTTTTTATCAGATTTTTCTCTCTTTTCATCGTTATTTCCTAGACTTGATAGTTCTCTGATGTAAGCAGTCTTGGCCAACATTCTCTAAAAAAAGATGAAGATGTCCCAAACATGATCCGAAGGACCTAGGAGGACATGGTGGACAAGACAAATTGATCGGCTGTGGACCCGACCAATCTGTTGGAGGATCCAGTAGGTGCTGGAACAATGGAACTAGGCGGCTAGTGAAATGACCTAAAAACTGACCAGGAGGCAAGATGATTGGTCCAAGGATTGAACTGATCAAGCCATATTGGAAAGCATGGATCTTCATCAACAATAGGTTTCTACATGTGATGTAGACCCATATGACATAATTCATTTTGGCTCCAAGGGATTCCATTAGGCTGGACATTACCATCATTTTCGTTTATTGCATGTTTTTGTTGTGGTATATAACATGTATATGATATGTACTATATATGTGGTGATTCGATAAAGTATATGTACTTCTAAATACAAACTCCCTCAAATAAAATATCAAGTCTTATATGCTTTCCAAAAGTGACACACATGAAAATCTTGTTCGACCAAGCATAAGTTATGCCCAGGTAAGGTGCACTGTATATCTCATGGAAGTGTGCTGGTAATAATGTAGGTTCTGCCCAGGCGGAGTGCATTTTTACCATGTCGGCTTTTAGGTCAGTATTGACTACCGATTCTCAGAGCGTTTGGGCCAAGAGGCATGTAGATGATTATGGCAAGGGGTTGCGTATATTATTTATCTAGAATTGCTTCTGATGCAATTGGAAAAGTTTCCTACCTTGATGGTTGATTGTGTTTTGTGGTGTTGATCGGGCCATAGTCAAATTATCTTGAATATGGCCCACTAGAATTTTGTATGCTACAATATTCTAAATTGATATTGAGGGCTAACAATTTGAATAAAATAGTAGGAGTCCTAATAATTAAAGACCTAAATAATATCTTCAAAATTTTCAAATCAAATAAAATCAAAAGTTTTTTGACAAATGCAAATTTACTCTTATAGAATCAAATGATGAACAAATCCAAGTTGTGATTGGTCTTGAAGAAGGAAAAACTTTACAAGAGAAATTTTGATGATTGGTTTTGAACTTTGAGAAGGGTTCTCAAGTAAGAGTGCAATTTGTACGTCCTTGACAAACCAATGTCAAAAATACATGCTCCTGATGCACCTAGGGCACAAGTGGATGCTTACCAGAAGCATGCCAATGATGCCATAGAGATAAAGTACCTTATGCTTAGCTGCATGAACTACGTGTTGCATGAGGAATGTGAAGACATGGGTTATCTTAATATGGTAGAATAGTTTAAGAAAGTAACACTTGGTCTTACAGGGCAAGAAAGGGATGATATCATGAAGGTGTTGCTTGAGTCTAATCTGGCAGAGGGAACCTCAGTAGGAGAGTATGTACTCGATATGATTAGGCATGTGTATCATCTTAAAGAACTAAGATTCACCTTGAGTCAAGAATTAGCCACTAATATGATTCTAAAGACTATGCCAAAATTGTGTAGCTGCTTTATTGCATGTTATCGTGTGAATAATATAGATGGACAGATGTCAGACTTGCTTGCCATGTTGATTCATGCTAAAGAAAAATTGAAGAAGGACAAGCCCATCATGGTGACCAGTGGAGCTGCGTCCAAGGATCAAAGAAATACTAAGAAGAGTTTTGAGGTCGAGCCCAAATCCAAATCTTCAACACTCAAGATAAGGAGAAAGAAATATGCAAGAGGACCTCATTCTTTGTACTTCAAGGCATTCAGGAAGAAGAAGATGGGAATGGTGATCTCCATTTCAGGTATATATGGTATTGAGATAAATCTATCTACATCATCATCATGGGTACTAGATACCATATTTGGATCTCACATGTATTCTCATATGCAGGATCTGAAAGGAAGTAGGCCTTTGGTAAAAGATGAGGTGGAACTACAAGTTGCTAATGATTCTAGAGTTGTGGCCAACACATTTATAACCTATAGTATATCTCTACCCATAGGGCTTGTAATAGAGTTAAAGAACTGTAATTATGTACCTTCTATAAATAGAAAGATCATTTTTGTATCTTCTATGGATAAGCATGCATTGGAATTCCATATTAAAAATTGTCGATATTCTATTTCAAAAGATGGGATCTTTTATGGCAGTGCCCTAAGGTCTTATGGTCTTTACTTTTTAGATCTAAAGACAGATGTATATAAAATTAATACCAAAAAACTAAAACTCAACAAGTCAAACAAAACATACCTTTGACATTTTCATCTAGGGCACATAAATAAGAATCGCATATCTAGAGTCCATAAAGATGGTTACCTGGACTCACTTGATTTTGAGTCAATAGAGACATGTGAATGTTGTTTGTTGGGAAAGATGACTAAGACCCCTTTCATTGGTAACAATGTGAGGGCTAGTGATCTATTAGGACTCATATATACTGATGTGTGTGGAACTTTTAGAACAACCACTAGAGGTGGGTATCAGTACTTCATAACCTTCATTGATTACTTCAGTAGGTATGGGTATGTTTATTTAATGAAACATAAGTCAAAAACTCTTGAAAAGTTAAATGTGTTTATGAATGAAGTACAAAACCAACTTGGTAAAAGTATTAACACACTTCATTCTTATCGAGGTGGAGAATACTTATACCAAGAGTTTGAGAACCTTCTTAGAGCCCATGGGATTGTATCCCAGTGGACTCCACATGGAACACCACAACATAACAGTGTATTGGAAAGAAGTAATCACACATTACTGGACATGGTGTGATCGATGTTGAGTTTAGCCGAGCTTCTGACTACTTTCTGGAGGTATGCTCTACAAACCACTGAATTTACACTAAATCAAGTACCATCTCAATTGATTCAAAAGACACCATATGAGATATGGACTGGGAAGTGTCCAAAAATGTCTTATATGAGGATTTGGTATGTCAAGCTTATGTCAAGAAAATGTTTCCTAAAAAAGCTTGGCCCAAAATCTGAAATGTGTTATTTTATTGGATATCCTAGAGAAACAAGAGGATATTACTTTTATTCCCAATCTAACAACAAAGTGTTTGTTCACAGGGATGTTGTATTCATTGAGTTGGATTTCATTTCCAAAGGAATCAATGGGAGGAAAGTTGAACTTGAAGAGGTTCAAGACCAACAAGAAAACATTGAATTGATAGATGAACAAGAGGAACAAAGACAATCACAAAATGTTGTGGAATATCAAATTCCTCAAGTTACATAGGAACCTCATAGATCTAATAGGACATTCCTTGAGCCTAAAAGATTTGGATATCTTGTAACTCACGAAGGCAGTGAATTGGTCATAGATGATGAGCCAATGTCCTACAAAGATGTTATTGAGGGACCAGAGTATGAGAAATAGCTTAAGGCCATGAGATCAGAGATGGAATCCATGTATACTAACAATGTATGGACTTTGGTGGATCCACCTGATGGGGTAAAACCCATAGGGTGCAGGTGGTTCTGCAAGAAGAAGATCAAAATGGTTGGAAAAGTTCAAACCTATAAGTGCAGACTGGTAGAAAAGGGTTTCAGACAAGTTCAAGGTGTTGACTATGACAAAACCTCTTCTCCAATGGCCATGGTTATGTCCATTAGAATCATACTTGACATTGTAGCTTATCATGACTATGAGATTTGGCAGATGGATGTTAAAACCACATTCCATATTGGGAATCTTCTCCATGATGTGCACATGACACATCCTAAGGGTTTTATAAATTAAGAGGATGCAAACAAAGTCTATAAGCTATAAAGGTCAATATATGGATTGAAAAAATAATCTCAGAGTTGGAATCTTCATTTTGATGAGAAATTCACAGAGTTTAGCTTCATTCAAATTGAATATGAACCTTGTGTGTACAAGAAGATTAGTCGAAGAACAGTGACATTCCTCATATTGTATGTGGATGACATACTATTGATGGGGAATGACATCCCTTGTGACGACCCCAATTTCTATATACTTTCCATAGTGACATTCATAGATATGCGTGCACTCATATCTATAGATGTCACTATGGAAAGTATATAGAAATTGGGGTCGTCACAGTTGGTATCAGAGCCAATGTTCACACATCAAGTCACATGAACTTCATTCACCCTATTTTGAGTCTAGGATAGTCCTTGAGTTAGGGATGTGAAGGGTTGAGGTGACTAGGATATCATCTGCCTAAGGTCTAGATAAAGTCTCTAAGCCACATTGCTTGGCAATCACGAGGCTACCTATAAGGCAGTATAAGTCTACTTGGCCGATATCCTAAATGTCCCCTACATATTGGGCATACCTTAATTTAGGAACCTTCTCATCTATAGATTTTCCCTCTCATCCCTCCTATAGGAAAAATTTCCCTCTCATCTATGTTTTAAAATAAATTTTCCCTCTTACCTTGTTATAAGGTTAGGAAGGAGTCTCTCTATTTAGAAAGTCCTAAGGATCAACTGATTAGGATTTTAGGATATCCTCCATAAATCATAACATTAAGAACATTAATAATTGATAAAGGAGATTAATGAAATATCATGTGATAATAATAATGATAATGGCAAGAATAATTGTTGAAGTAATAAATCTAATATGTTCAAATTAATTTCAAGATGCCTCCAAAAACTCACAACTCAAAGGCCTCAGAGGAATCATCCTCTAAGAAGAGAAAAGAGCCTGAAACCTCCGAAGCACCTGATCCCGAAACTATGGCCAAAGAAAGGTGGGAGGAACAAAAGAAAATCCTAGTAGACTTCATGGAAACCCTCACCACAAAAGGAACCCCTGAACCTAGCTCCTCTAGGAAGAAGGAAGTGACGGTAATAGACTTCATTAAGCTCAACCCTAATTCCTTTTGGGGGGAAGATCAGCCTGAGGTCATGGACAAGGCTAAGGCTTGGGTCCTTTCCGTAGAGAATGCCTTCCGTACCCTAGAAGTACCTGAGGAAAAAAAGGTCAAATTCGCCACCCATTTGCTTAAGGGAGGGGCAAACATCTGGTGGGAGAACTATGGTGGGAACTGGGGAGTGGAAGTAGACAACTTGGGGTGGGAAGCCTTCAAGACCCTCTTCACTGACCGTTTCATGCCCATAACTAAGAGGAAGAGGAAAGAGAAGATGAACATGGAGCTTAGGCAAGACAATCTCTCAGTGGCCGATTATACCTGGAAGTTTAGGCTTTTGGAATGCTATGCCCCTATCCAGACTGAGGACCGCCTCACTAAGAATTATGTAGACTGTCTCTCCACACACCTGAAAACCCTAGTTATAGCCTCCCGTCCCCGAAACATTGATGAAGCCCTAGACATGGCCCTTAAGCAGGAAATGGAGCAGGTATTGCAGAAGCCTTCTAGCATGGGATATTTAGGGTTGACCACCACTGTGGAAGAGAAGTTCAAGAAGTTCCACCCTGGCCATAATAAAGGATAAGGAAAAGGAGGAGGTTCAGGGAAGAAAGGACAGAAGAATAGCAAGTTGATGGATTACCGCAATAAATGCAAGACTTGTGGATGAGGACATGATGGGCCTTGTCACTACACCAAGCCGGTCTGCTACAACTGCAAGAAGGAGGGACATTTCCTTGCCAAGTGCCCCAATGCGTCTATCCTTGGAAAACCTCCAATGGGTGCTCCACCCCCTCAGGAACACCGCAATGATAGAGTGTTCACAATAACTATAGAAGAGGCTAGGGAAAATCTGAACCAGCTTGTCAAAGGTAACCTTAAATCTTTTCATATATCCAATATCTTGTTCAATGCCTTCAAATATTTAATATATAATTATCCTGTGTAGGCATTGTTTTCTTGAATGGACATCTTGTTAAAGCATTGTTTGACTCGGGATCCACAAATACATTCATTTCTCGAAATCATGCCTCAATGTTGCACTTACATATAAGGGACTTGGGTTATATTCTGGATGTGTCAACTCCTGGTGGTAAAATATTTACTACATTGTAGAAAACTAATGTCCTCCCTCTAAAATTCGAAAATCATGACATGCCCTTTGAATTCATCCTCTTATCCATGGAAGACTTTGATATTATTCTTGGCATGGATTGTCTATACACATATAATGCTCACATTGACTGTAGAAACAAGATGGTAGTCCTCTCTCAGCCTCATTCCTCTCCTATGGTGATTCCTAGGGGAAGCGGATTTTGTAATAATGTAATAATTTCCTCTCTTAAAGCTAAAAAACTCATATCTAAAGGATGTAAAGTCTTTCTCGCATTCGTCTCAGAGACCAGTCCTGACAATGGGCTTGTAGAAAGACTGGAGGTGGTACATGATTTCCTTGACATATTCTCGGGGAAGCTTCCTGGTCTGCCTCCAAATAGAGACGTTGAGTTCTCCATAGACCTTCTTCCTGGAACCACTCCGATTTCTAGGGCACTGTATAGGATCGCACCTGCTGAGCTTATGGAGTTGAAGAAACAATTATAAGAACTTCTTGATAAGGATTTTATCCACCCTAGTATTTCCCCTTGGGGTGAACCTATCCTTTTTGTTAAAAACAAAGATGGTTCAATGTGAATGTGTATTGACTATCGCATATTGAACCAAGCTACCATTAAAAACCAGTATCCTCTCCCTCGTATTGATGACCTCTTTGATCAACTTTGTACTTCTAAAGTCTTCTCTAAAATTGATCTTCGTTCTGGCTACCATCAACTTAAGGTCAAGGATTCAGGTATATCTAAGACTGATTTTTGTACTCGTTACGGGCACTACGAATTTCTGGTTATGTCGTTTGGGTTGACCAACGCACCTGGCGTATTCATGAACTTGATGAACAAAGTCTTCCAACCTTATCTTGATGAGTTTGTGGTCGTCTTCATTGATGATATTCTGATCTATTCTGACTCTATGGAGAAACACCGAGAGCATTTGAAGTTTGTCCTTGAGATTCTTCGAACCCAAAAATTCTATGGAAAGCTTTCTAAATGTGAATTCTGGATTGATAAAGTCATGTTTCTTGGACATGTCATTTCTGGGGGTAACATATATGTTGATCCTGCTAAAGTATCTGTTGTACTTGATTGGTAACCTCCTCGCAATCCTTCTGAAATCTGGAGTTTCTTAGGTTTGTCTGGATATTATCGTCGTTTTATTCCGAATTTCTCCAAAGTGGAACTTCCTGTCACTAAGCTTACTCGGAAGGACGAGCATTTCATTTGGTCAGCTGCTTGTGAGTCTAGCTTCCAAGAGCTCAAGAAGAAGTTGACATCAGCACCTGTCCTTGTTCTACCATCTGACAATGAAGGATTTGTGATATTCACCGATGCTTCTCAACATGGACTAGGGTGTGTCCTACAGCAAAATGGGAAAGTAGTGGCCTTTTCTTCCAGACAGCTGAAACCTAACAAGACGAATTACCCTACACATGATTTGTAGTTAGCTGCTATCATCCATGCTCTCAAAATCTGGATGAACTACTTGTACGGGGCAACATTTGATATCTTCACCGACCACAAAAGCCTCAAGTACATTGTGACGCAAAAGGATTTGAATCTGCGACAAAGACGGTGGATCGAGAACCTAAAGGACTACGACTTCACCATTGGCTACCATCTAGGAAAGGCCAATGTGGTTGCAAATGCTCTTAGCAGGAAAAGAGACATTTGTGCATCCCTGTCCATACCGAATGGAGGAACATGGAGGACCTAGCAAGCTAGAGACTACAATTCTTGGCTGATCGGGTGCATGTCAATAACATCTCTATCACATCCAACCTGCATTCTGAACTTCTGGAGGCACATAAATCTAGTCCTGAGCTTGCAGAGCTCTCCTCTCTCCTGGCTAAGCCTCAATCACATTTGTCGGTGGGTCTTGATGGTGGTCTTCAATACAATAACCATATGTGGGTTCCAGAGCATTCAGGTGAAAAGACAAAGATTCTCAGTGAGGCACATGGGTCAAAGTACACAGTCCATCCTGGCATGATGAAGATGTACAAAGACCTGCAACATCAGTTTTGGTGGAGAGGCATGAAGTGTGATATTGCTGAATTCGTGCCCAGATGCCTGACATGCCAGATGATCAAGGTTGAGCACCAGAGACCAGGCGGTCTACTACAACCCCTTGAAATTCCAGAATGGAAATGGGAGCACATCACCATGTATTTCATGGTAGGGCTACCCAGAACCAGAAAGGGATATGATGCTGCATGGGTCGTCGTGGATCGTCTCACCAAGTCATCTCATTTCCTCCCTGTGAGGACCACTGCTAAAGTTTCTGAGTTGGTCGACCTTTATATATGGGAGATTGTACGTCTGCATGGAGTTCCAGCATCCATTGTCTTGGAACGGGACCCAAAGTTCACTTCAAAGCTATGGAAGCAGGTTCAAGAAGAATTGGGCACCAAGTTGAACTTCAGTACAGCTTATCATCCGCAGAAAGATGGACAGTCAGAACGAACAGTGCAAATTTTGGAGGATTTTCTACGAGGTTGTGTGCTTGACTGGGAATGCTCGTGAGACCATTACCTACCTCTAGCTGAGTTCACCTATAATAATAGCTATCAGGCGAGTTTTGGGATGCCACCATATGAAGCTCTCTATGGCTGACTGTGCAGATCTCCATTACATTGGGACGATGTAGGAGAACACACCTTGATGAAATATGAGGAGATGCAGTTGTATGCAGATAAAGTTGCACTGATCAGGAAGAGAATGAAGTGATCACAAGATAGGCAGAAATCATATGCAGATGCTCACCGGTAGGAACGTCAGTTTAAGGAAGGTCATCATGTCTTTCTGAAGATCCGACCTATTCGAGCTTTGGCCAAGAATAAGGGAAAGCTCAGTCCTCGTTATGTGGGACCCTTTGAGATCCTTGAAAGGGTTGAAGAATGTGCCTATCTTCTTGCTTTTCCACCTCAGTATAGTACTATGCATAATGTCTTTCATGTATCTAATCTGAAGCCTTATGTCAAGGACCCCAGTCACATTCTGAATCATGAGCCTCTCAAGCTGAAATATGATTTGTCGTATGCTGAGTCACCAGTCAAAATCTTCGATTTAAAGACAAAGGAGCTTCGCAATAATCGGCATATAGATATGGTGAAAGTTCTCTGGAGCCACCATGATCAAACTGATGCTACATGGGAGCTCAAGTCCGAAGTCGAGCGGAAATATCCACATCTCTTTCAGGCTGCTTGAATTTTGAGGGAAAAATTCTTAAAATGAGGGAGAATGTGACAAAGTGAGTTTTTATAATATTTTTATCTCTCTTAAAAATTTTATTATCAATTTTTTGACCAAAATACCCTCATATACTTTCCTCACTCAATTGAACAAAGATGAGTCACAAATTGCAAAGAAAATGAAAACCCTAACATGCTATGATGATAAAATACATGTGTTAGTGTATTTAGTAAATGAACATATCAAATATTGGAATTTGGATCTCAAACTTATACCAAAGCTTCATGAAGACCTTATAGAACTATCCCTAA
Source organism: Alisma plantago-aquatica (assembly GCA_963693085.1). Classification (NCBI taxonomy): domain Eukaryota; kingdom Viridiplantae; phylum Streptophyta; class Magnoliopsida; order Alismatales; family Alismataceae; genus Alisma; species Alisma plantago-aquatica. The sequence goes on from OY856412.1 coordinate 691,691,203, forward strand.
AATTTTGTTGCAATCAGATCAACCAATTGGGAGATATGACCAATTTAATTTGGTGCATATTCCATTTCATTTGAACCCTATGACCTATGTTCCGAATTTCCTTTTTATTTAAATGTGTCATGCAGCCCTGTAGAGCTTGGGCACAGACCTTGGTTTAGGCAGGGTTTTTTTAGCCGTTGGTTAGTGATCTATTGGGGGAGACTTTGTCTCCTACCTTCTGCAAAGGGTGGGGAGATAGAAAGCAACATGAGCCTCAGCCAGGCTCCATCTCATCCACCTTCTTGAATATCTATCCGTGTAGATATCTTCGTCTTGCAATTTCATGGCAGGCCATACCAGTCTTGACCAAGTTCCATGTGCCATTGCACCAAACCAACAACCTGGCCTTAGCTCACTCTCACTCCGGTGGCACCATTTAGGGCTTCACTTCCCTCGCCCTCAAAGACCTATTTAACCCCTCCACTAGCTTCACCTTTCCCCCTTTACTCATTTTCCTTCATCGATTGCGAGCACAACAACCCGAACACCACTCCCTCAGTCCACCTTCATCAACCTTCATACACCTTCTTCGCCTGATACCCTTAGTGCTTCTCGCACCAATCTGACCTCTCCATCATCCTTACCGAGCCTCCTTGGTGCTTCCCACCGGAGCTCTGAGGTCCTGAACTACTCCCTCCTCTCAAACCTCCCCCTCTCCGGCGACCTCCTCTAGGGACGTGGTGGTGTGGAGTTCTACAGGGAGCCACGACGCACCAGTAGCCTGTCCGGATTTGACACGAGTTCACGAACGCAACCGACATCACATCTGCTCTCCAACTCTACCAGGAAGCGAGAGGAATCTCGTCGGAGCTGCTCGGGCGGCCTGCTTGTGCGCAAGGAAAGAAGAGGAGGAGGAGGATGTGTCGCTGAGGAGGATGAATCCTCGCATGCCAATTAATCAGTCTGATCCATCCCACATAAATCCTGGGATCAACGAGAGTCGTCGATCCACACAGATCTGGCCGTTTATCAAGGTAAAACCCTACCTTTTTATTTTCTTTTATCTAAGAAATGATTAATCTTATAAAAATCCTAGAAAATGCTAGGATTATCCAAAAATGACGAACCTATATACCATTTTGATTAGAAAAATATTCTCTATCCAAATAAAATGATATCAGGACCTAGATCCGTCTCATATTTCAAAAATAGTTTCCTAAAGCCTTAATGACCTCCTTAATGACCTCAAGGAAAACTAGATGAAACCATGATTTCTAAATAAATTGAAATACTATTCTAAGTTGATAAATGATCAAAGGATTAGAAGAAACCCTAAATCTAATTTTCTCTTTCTACATGAAATTAAAGGTATATCTTTATAACAAAATCTGATATCACTAGATGATGATTAGTGATTATGATTGGTCCTGAACCCTTAAACGAACCCTGATGTTATGAATGATTAATATGTTTAGGGTTGATTTCCCCTTTTTATCCAACCATCTTAGAAACCCTAGTTTATGGAAATCTTCTAATTGATTAATTAAATATTATCTTTCAATCAAACTTTATATGATGGATCATATCTGATAATATCTCTAAAACCCAATTAAAAATATGGGAAATCAAACTTTCATGATATTAGTTAGATCTAGGTGATGCTCATTGGATAGTCATGAAGGACATCCTAAAGTACTTGAGAAGGACTAAGGAATAGTTATTGGTCGATGGCGGAGAGGAAGAGTTGGTGGTAAAGGGTTACACGAATCCAAGCTTCCAAACTAATCAATATGATTATAAGTCACAATCAAGATTCATGTTCTACCTCAAAAATAGAGATGTAAGATGGAAGAGTTCTAAGCAAGTGACAGTTGTTGATTCTACAATAGAGGTCGAGTATATTGTTGCATCAGATGCAGCAATGGAGGTTTTATGGATTAAGAAGTTCATCATAGAACTTGGGGTCGTTCCAACCATCAGTGAGGCAATCAAGCTATAGTTTTATGATAATGGATCTATTGTGCAAGCTAAAGAACCAAGATCGCATCAGCACTCAAAACATATACAAAGGTGGTTCCATCTTGTGTGAGAGATTGTGCAGCATGGAGATGTGAAGATTTGCAAAGTACCAACTAAAAATAATGGTGTTGATCCCTTGACAAAGGCACTTTTACATTATAAGCATGATGGACATGTAAGATCACTTCGAATACTATTCATAGGTGATTGGCCCTAAGTGCAAATGGGAACCTATTGGTTTATATGCCCGGAGAGCCAATCATGTGATGATTGTAAGGGCATAACTTGTAAATGATTTTACTATTAATAAAAAATAAGCTTATGATTTATACTATTTAATTCAGTCATGAGATAATGATGTAACATTATAAATATCTAGAGAATATTATTTACCCAATGACGTATGTCGTCAAGTATTAGCCTTGGGGGAATGAGATCATATGGATGTCGAGTGCATATATGTATTCTCATTATGTCCATGATCGATTGTTATTGAAGAAGGTTGATAGACACCAATAACATATAAGATCAACGTGTGGGTTGGTTGATGACAGAATCTCATTAGTCATTATAGGGATATATCAAACCAAGTGCATAGATAAATATTAGAGAATAGTGTATCAGACAAACCAACCATGAGAGTGACACATGGAAGCCAATATCATGAAAGTCATAGTCAACTCTCACAGTGATGGTGGTGGGTTGTGGTTCTTAGACCTGAAATCACTACACTCATCACATGTCATTGGAAACACTTTGAAAGCATAAAGTGTAGTCCTGAAACATGGGTTGTTATAATGGTGATGATTGGGTGACTTTGACACATGGGGATAGATTGTGAGTGATAGAAATGGAATTTGTCCCTCCTACTAAAGTGTGATGTCCTAGCCCTCTTGATTAGCAAGATTGAGAAATGCATGGCCATGAAAATGTGAGTGAATATGTGACATTGAGCTTACATATCTCTGAGATAGTCTGCTTTAGTTTGAGAAACAAGATTGGATGATAAAGAGGGTGACTATTCCATACTTCGAGTTCTATTTAGACATCAATGACAATGGAACTATACAAAGACTACAACACCATACACATATAGTAGGTTGAAGTTGTTCCCCAACTTTATAGTTACTTGGGTAGGATTGATGTGAGACTAGGCACCACTCATTTCTTGTGAATTCATAAGTTGTTATGGACATTCAATGCCAAAGTAATAGGGGGCCTATAGGGTCACACACATAGGTCTCAACCTAGAAGAGGAGTTTAATCTTGAATGACAATTGAATTAAGTACTAAAGTATTTGGGTATTTGATCCACATAAGATATAGGCTTACTGCACTGCCAAACACCCATCTGAAGTGTTGAGACAACCATCTGGAGTGCCAAACAGTCGTCTTTAGTGTTGATACGGGCATTTGGGGAGTCAGGTCTGATTCAAGTTGAAATTGGCTTTAGAGCAAACTGGCCAGCTTAGCTCGGATCACCAAACAACCATTTGGGTGACTGAGATGAATCTTTTGCATGGGTGAGATGGTTTGGTTCAGCTGAGGGAAGGTTTTGGATATTTACATGTTCATTTCGACTACTCATTACTTGTAGTACAAGGAATTATATGTGATAATAATTGAAATTGCCAATTTCATATGCAATTGGGAAACTATGAAACTACCATCTTGAAGTAGGATATGACCATCTCACATGCCATAAGATCATTTGGTATTCCAGATGGCCATTTCAATGGTTGCAGGTTGCGAAAATTCAAGATCTTGCGGTCCCTTCCACTCCTACATCAACTAGGAACCAAGATCCAAACCCCTCTTATAAATAGAGGGGTATTGGGGCCTCCCAGAGTGCAACACACACAATTGAGAATCAGTTGCTCTGACAAATGTTTTCCAATCTAGTTGTAGTACCAATAAGAGCCAGAGCAAGTTCTACCCAACTAGGGAGGAACATCAAGGGAGAGGAGCAATTGAGATCATTGTTGTGGGTGAGCAAGTTGGTGACTAGTACACCAACGGGAGGGACAACTCCTTCATATCCATTCTAGTAGGATGACGTGAGTTCTAGGTAGACTGTGTGAACTTCTCTGGAGGCGGGAGGCCGTTGTCTTCCGTTCGTAGGACAACGTCAACCAGCAGTGCATGACAAGAGGAGTTCTTGAAGAAGATGAGGTTTGTAGCTGCAGTATGTGGCACAGATCGGGAAGCATAGCAGTCCGATGAGTCCCACTGCAACTAGGATTCAAATTTTCTCATCTACAATGAAGAATATTGTTGCTAGTGTAACACCCAATTTTGGAATAAAATATGTTTAGGGTCTTAGTTGCAAATTTCTAGTTGTAAAATTTAAAACTTAGACTTTAAAGAAACTTACCCCAGATATTGGGTACATTATTTGAAATAGATAATAGAGAGAGATAATTAAAAATATGTTCCCTAATTTCATTATGATTAAATGAGTCCAATATACAGAAAAGAAAAATCTAGCATTTATCCTCTCACTTTTATCTCTCTTCCAAAGAAGTTACTCAAAAAGGGATAAAAGGTAGACATAACATTTGAGTGGGAAATAAATTATTATCTCGAATTATGTCTCAAGGTATCTCATAAGGGAAGTATATCTAATGAATTAATGCACTACTTTAAAAGTTAAATAACTAAATAAGGAATTTTGTGGAAATTTTTAGAAAAGATAAGATAAAGGCAGCTAATAAGATTTGTCTGGTCTTATACTGAACTCAATGAGAAAATAAACAAAAATTGGATTGGTTGCCAATTTTGGATGGGAAAAGAGTTATTATATTCCTTAAATGAATCAAATAAGTCAATTACTTAAGGGGCAAGAAAAGAATATCTAACTTTTGTATTTTGACACCAAATCTTGCCCATATATAGATTTAATCATTAAAAGCTTTCCTTTAAATTTTGGGACCAATCAAAATTAAGGAGAAAGAGTTATGGATGGATTAAGTTTTCCTAAAGTGAAAGGGTTAATTGGGTAATGTATTAACTGTTGAGATTTGATATCTGAATTGGAATCTAGGGTCTGACCCCTTTGTTGTCACACGCTACTGGTGGACGTTGGATTAAGATCCAACAAAGTCTGTATCGTCTCCCATCATGGGCTAGGAAAGGAAATAAGAGATGGAGTACCCATTTTATTTCTCAATTTCCTCTCACCATGATTCATGAGTGAGATTAGAAATTCTTCCAACAAATTTGGGAGGAAATTCCAAGCCCACCTACCCCTAGTTTCATAACCTTTGGAAGGTTATTAAAGTTTCTCCTAAATCTAAGACCCTTGTCGGCCAAATATTCATAGACCTGATCTGTTTAAAGGGGTTGATACCCCTGTGAGAGTGCACCTGGTTCTATGAGATTCAGTAAAGCTTGTATGTCACTCCCCTACCTCCAATTTCACTTCTATCCTCTTCCTTCCCTCCCTCCATCTTGTTGTACCTCACCAACAGACATGTTCTCTGTTCTCTCAGCCCCAGCCATCTTAGAACAATTGGAAACCAGAGATGTGTTTGACTGAATGAAGTGAAAGATCAGGCATGGTTGTGTGATGCTAAGGAACCCTGGATCTCAGAGTTAATGGAAGTGTTGACTCACTCAGGCCTGCTCATGAGAAGATAGAGGTTGAAGACAAGTGCGGTTTATTTTTACCTTTTTTGCCCTCATATTGATATTCAAAGGTTAGTGGGTAATTTAGTCTTTTCATCCCTTTGCTCACTTATCCACGCCAGTCTCGGCCACCAGCTTGGCATGAGCTGATTGGCTAGGCCATGATCCCACTACATGCCGAAAATACCTAGTTAGATGCCTATGTGGCAAAAGCTAATTGGCTAGCTAAGTTAAAACCTAAAATAATTATAATAATTAATTGGTATGTAATTCATCCCTATTTTAGGGCTTCATATTGTGTCTAATTGCACTTCAATCGCATCTATGCATGTTAGATTACATGTTATTCCCCTCAATATGCATATTTGTATAAAATGCACTTATGGAGATTATTTGCATGTTTTTTAGGCATTTGGACCACGCTTGATGGAAGAGGGAGAGAGGAGTGATCCTAGGGTTTATCTACCCTTAGAGAGGCTTAAAGTGAAGTATGATTCTCTCTCAACCTACCCCGAGTGGCCAAAGATCCATTGAAGAAAAGATGTCCAAGAAAATCCAAAGAAATAAGTCCAAGTGCTAATTTAGAGACCATCACGACCATGGTACCATTGAACGACCATGCTAGCATACTTAGAAATCAACATAGTCACCTTTGAGCAAAGCGAGAATCACCATGGTCCTGCCACTTAGAATGGTAGTGGTGAACTGACCCAGAACAACCATGCCACCTTGCACGATCGTGTGACAGTAGAGGTAGAACAGATGTGGATCCAAGAACGGGTTGTGTGATCCGAGCCACCATGGTTGTGGGGACCACCACAGTCGTGCTACCGTAGCTCCACCACAGTTGCGGTGACCACCATGGTCGTGCCACCTCTAGTACATAATCAACCAAGTTCCTATGATTTTTCCCCATTTCTCACTTCAGTCGTTCCCATCCACCACGATCGTCCTCACCCCTTCCCACCACAGTCATGGTGACCACCACGGTCGTGATACTCACAAAAACCTAGCTATTTTTACATTTCATTTCCCATACTAACCCTACTTGACCTATTGCTTTCCCCACACCTATATATACCTAGGTGGAAGATGGATCACAAGGTTGACCACCCCTAGCTCGCTTCTACCACTCCATTTTTCGCCCCTTAGACATTCCAATTCATTGTCACATCTATTCCACTCCATTTCACAATTTCCACCACCAAAACCCTAGTTTCTTCTTATTTCTACCCATTTCCAGCATCATCCCATGCCATTGCACCTTGGAGGAGAGAGGAGGGTGCCCTATAGTAGCTGAAGTGGAGAAATGCTTCATATACACCAAGCTCCATTGCTTCATCTACCTCTTTCTCCTTTCTTTTTGTATTTTGCATTGTTATGAGTAGCTAGGTGACATGAATTTACCCTACATATAATGCAAGTGCACGTGCCAAAGTAAAACTGGCCTTTGTGAGGCCCGAGTCCAACTCAGGGAACAAATTTTCTGTAGACTTCTACTAACTGTTCACGATCAGCTAGACCGATTAAAATGGTTTGACAGTTGATTGAAAAATAAAAGAAAAATAAAAGAAAGCAAAACAATCGATTAAATGGTTGGTTTAATCAATTAAAGATGGAATCTTTAGGATTGTGGTTTCACCACATGTTCTCATTGTACTAGTTCCTACACAATTATCCTAATTTGTCTCATATTGTGGGTAGTGGCCTGTAGTCAGAATTGTTCGTTGTCGCGATACAATTCACTACCTAAATCTAGGTTGGTTCCATAGTAGTAGTAACCTATTCCCTAAATTAGGTGCACGAAGATCACACTCTGGGTTTCCACCATTAACTGTACATTGCCTTGTTGAAAGGATTTATTAGTTAATGTGATATCCGCCTCTTTTTAATTGTTAATTCTTCTTTCAAAGGAATTAAAGGTATTAGATTATTATTAGGGTGATCAATCATAATGATATAATTGAGAAAAAGACATCATGCCACGGATTTAAGAGACAAATTATGATAAACTATGTAAAAAGTATCATACAACGATTACCCGGGCTACTCCCAGTCCTAAAGATAAAGGGGATTAGCCCCGCATGTTCATCTCAACGAAAAACATGATGAGAGAAAGGGAAAACATAGGGAAACGTCAATAGATTTGATGTAAACCCCTGAACGGAGGAGATCTGGGAGTTCCTTGGCATGGGGTGAACATTCTACATCCTTCTGGTGGTGGAAAACATCTTCTGCAGCTCTCAGAATGATCGGGGTGTCGCTCTCGGCTCCGTTCTTCTCTCCTCTCCTTCTTGAGACTTCTCTGGTGGCTAATGACGTGATAGATTGCTTAGGGCCGCCTTAATTAGGTATATGCACCACTTTAGGTCGCCCAAAAATCACCACCATACGATTAGACACGATCTTTAGCAGAACCTGATCTGACGGCTCGATACCATTAACGCGGGTCAATCATATCGACTTGCATGAGGCACCGATGCTTGCGTGATTCTTGGGGTCCTCTCTATTGTCTCCTCGATACCATCAATGGTGTGTCGATGGTATCGACACCTTAGGCATCACTTTTCTTTGGAATCTGACGCTGAAGGTAAGTTTGCTGAGGCAAGGTCGATGGTATCGAAACCTGGAAATCTAGCTCGCTGATGCTCTCTCGATACCATCGATAGTCCCATCGATGGTATCGACTTCTGGTTGCTCTTCTCCAACAATACACTGTGACCAGGTCGATGGTATCAACCATCCGTCGATGGTATCGACGGATGCAGATATCTGAATTGCCTGAAATGAAGAGAAGAACACGAATCAAATCCCACAAATATGATCTTTTATACAGACTAAAAGGAAACAAGGTAAATTTGATGCAAAATGCGATTATAGACTAAAGGTAGTGAATCATGTGATATTAATCACAAATACGATCAAAATACACATAAAACATATGCGAAAGCAGTCTATAAAAATGACTCAAAACCCCTGCATCAAACTCCCTTAAGCTTGAACATTGCTCATCCTCGAGCACAAAATTATAGAATAGAATTGCGAGAGTCAACTAAAGAACATATTAGCATAAAAGACTGCTCAATATGACTCCCACTTGTCATGTACATGTCGGCCCTCACTGGCCACAGAATGATAACTACCCTAAAGGTGACAATAATCATCCATAATAAATGTCCACCCCAAGATCATCAAACACTACCAAATAAAGCAATTGATATAATGAATTCCTCCGATTCAGACTTAGTGCATCTTGTGATCTCCTATCTACGGTGCTCAAGTCTTAACTACCATTTAAATGGAAGAAGATCTCTTAGTATACAAAAATGAGGAGATAATCATGGGTGGCCTACCATTTTAAGCAACGGGTGGATGAAATGGGCAGCTGTGGAAGAAAGAGAAGCACCAAATAGTTTTATCATGCAAAATCAACAAAATGGCCTAAATGATGCATATGAATGTGAAAATGACCTAATGCCTAAATTTTAGGTAGAATGATGCATGCACTATCATTCCATCTCAAGATAAGATGGAATGACTACTAAAACTACTTTATGTGCTTACTCCTCTTTTCTTTATATATACATGCAGGTGAAACAAGTTCCTTTCTCCCTCTCTCTTTTTTTTCTTGTTTTTTTACTTACATTTATTCCCTTTTTTTTCAAGCCCTCATTTATCAATTGACTAGAAGAACATTCACCATATTTTTTCAGGATTTTTTCCACTTAGCTAACATCATTGATGCCTTACAAATTACTTTTCAGTGGGTATAGAACAATTTTCCTATTTTTCTTATTTTCCAAAAGAAATAAGGCACAAAAAGTCCTATATGCTCTAGAGTATGCAAAATGCAACTATAATGACATGCACTTGAGAATGTGTGAATGCATAGATACAAAATCTAGCTACAATGAAATCCTATCTACATGTCATGCAATCAAGAGATGAAAAACTACAAGTGCTTCCAGTTCTTATGGTGGATATTGAATGAAATGAAATGGATAGATCACAAGACTAATGTACAAAACCATTGGAATAGATTATATTTCCCTCTTTACTGACCTGTGTAACAATAAATCAAAGGGTTTCTCTCTCTCACTTTCGATTAAAGTCCCATTACCGTTTGGTCAGTTTAGGCTCAACATCCATGTCCATCCACATTTCTTGAATCATAAGGATGTATGATTATGATCTTATGTTTTAAAGTTAACAAACTCAATTATTTTCATAGGTTAAGTGCTCAATTTCAAACAAATTCAACTTGCAACTTCTTTGAGAAATTTTCAATTATGCTGCGATTTCAGATAATGGCACCCATAACTCCCATGTGAAAAACATTGAGATGACACATTACATTAGACATCCACAGATACACTAGATAGAATGTGGATCCTAAAAACTAAGAAAATTGCTAAAATAAAAGAAAAGGAAATACAAGATAGAAAAGGAAAAAAAAAGATAGAAACTTTTCCATCTCCCCTCCTAAGCTTGAATTCGACTATGGCCTCATAGTCAAAAAGAATATCAGTAGGTGGAACAACGATACCATTTTACTTCTCAGGTGGTGGGTACTGTGGGCTGGTGGGATCCCAAGATGGATATTGCCCCTAAAGGTTTGGATCATATGGGGGCATCGGTGGTGGCTGTTGGTAGCCCCTGAAGTAACCTTGACTCCAGTAATGATCACAAAATGGCTGTTGCTAATGCTCGATCCTCCCCAACCGGTCATAGACCTTCTATTGATTTGTGAACAACTGACGTTCATTCTTGAAGATGGCTTGTTGATTCACATACAACCAATTTGTGGTCTCCAGGATATCAATGAAGGATGTGGTATGTCGTTGTTGCGTCTCATGAATGCCTTGCAGCATGGTATACATTCCTTGCATTGAAAAAACATTCTCTCCTTCTTGAGAGGGTTGTGGTGGCAGAGGTTGCAAGGATGATGATGCACCTGGGTAGAAGCGCGTCTGCTTCCTCGGTGCCACTTGTGCCCGAAGAGGAATGAGAGGCTCATCTTCCTCCTCGCCATCGCCTGCATCATCATCTTCATATGCAGCTTCAACCTTTTCCTCGGACTCGGCAATAGGAATGATGGGCCATTGAAAGTGTTGGCCTGCTTGAATGTTGAAGATGGGTTCTGGGAGTTATATTCGTAGATATTCCTTCCCGATGTGGCAATGAGCATATGTCACACCGCCATCGACGATAATAAGGCTGGAGCGGTGTAAGTGCTCCAGATCGACTTTATTTTTATTGACCAGTGGAGTGAGTTGTGACAGATCTAACCTGAGATAGAGAGCTAGCACTGTTATAAGCCCCCCAAAGTGGATACGGGCCCGTCTGGTACTCCTCTTCACATCCAACACACACGTTAAGAAAAACATGCCCCAGTTGAGTTCCTCTTTAGTCAGCAGTTTGTAGAGGAAAAATAGACCCGACTTTTGAAATTTACTCAATGTCAGATCGTTGCGAGTAAAGAAGGTGATGCATAACATGCGATGCAGAACCCGAACAAACGGGTGCTCGAAGTCGGCCACTGCCGCATTGTGATAGCTCGTCGCCTTTCCAGCTGGAGTGGTCACCAGATCAGCAAAAATAGCATCATAATCTTCCTGACTGTCTGGCCTCCTGTGCTAGTTAGGGGAATGATACCAGTTGTAGATAGAATTGAACTGGTCGAGGGTAATGGTGTAGTTGTTGTTGAAGAGTCGGAAAGACACTCACCCTTTGATCCACTCCCGATCGGTGGCGATAAGGTCGTTGGGCACGACGTAGATGTCAAGCATGAATTCCGCCACCAACTCCTTGTAAGTTGGCCATTCTCCAAAAAAGGGGTGGCCCTCAGTGTGGTACTGGACTTGGGAAGGAAACCTTTGGGTATGCCTAGCCTGACCCTGAAGGATATAAGCAAGTTTGGCCTCAAACCCGAGGTCACAGATCATATCCCAATTAACATATCGGGTAGGCTTGATTTTTTGCTTCAATAGCTTTTCATAAATCTTCCTCACTTCTGTCGAAGGGTGAACGATCTGCGAATGAGGAATAGAGCCTGGTGGGGGTGGAATGAATGTCTCAATCTCCATGGGGGCCTCCCACGAGGAAGAAGCTCATGTTGTCCTCACCATTGTAAACAGAAAAGGATAACAAAGAAGAACTCAGTGAAGGTCGGAGAAGAGGATCCCCACAGTCGATGAAGAGCTCGGTGAAGATTGTGTGATTGTTAGATGCTCGGTGAAGACCTCTGGTTGCTCACAAGTGCTCAAGCGCAAGTAGGAAAAGAGAAGGTCTGAAGGTGTGAAGAGAAAATGAATTCAACCCCTCCTTTTATAGCTGAGGTCGCCGCCACTGTTGACCTATCGATACCATCGACGAGGTGTCGATGGTATCGACACTTGTAGCACAATATGGGTATTTTCTTCTATCGACAGTCGTCGATGGCTGGATGTGGGGACCCAGATCGATGACGCGTCGATACCATCGACGTGGGTCGATTGTATCGAACCATCCCACAGATCGACTTCTGAATTTGGCAAGCATTGATGATATCTTCTCGTGGATTGGTGACGTGTCAAGTCAATACTATCGACAAGGTGTCTATGGCATCGACACTTTATGTGTCCTTTATCTTCATGAGGCCCCGAAGATGCTTCGTTGCTACTGCCGGGTCGATACCATCGACTGCCCCGTCGATGGTATCGATTTCACTGAGATGAATTTGTCTGAAAATCTTCAGGGATCTCGTGAGTATCGACTCGGGGGTCGATACTATTGACTTGGCACTTTCTTTTTTTCTGATGTCACTGATGGTAGGTTGATACCATCGATGAGGCCGTTGATGGTATCGACTCAAAAAATTTTATGTAGCCTCTTGCCTGTACACATGTCGCTACCATCGACACTGTGGTCGATGGTATCGACTTTCTATTAGTATTGCACACTGAGCAAACGCATTAGGGTATCATTTTTACACTAAAAATGAAATTAACCAAACTAACTTGAAAACACGACAGAAAATAAAATAACTAGAAAAATGTGAACTACTAATGGTTGGGTTGCCTCCAAACAAGCGCCCTACTTTAACGTCTTAGGCTAGATAAAATCAACCCTTTCATTCTTCCTTAGGCTCCATGAATTAAACTTATGCACCGTTTTTGTGAAATCTTCCCCATAGTAGAGTTTTAGTCATTGACCATTCACTAAGAATGTTAGCTCTCCATCTCTCAACATAATAGCACCATGTGGTCGGACATCTTCCACCACAAAAGGTCCACTCCACTGGGATTTCAGTTTCCCAGGATGCAACTTTAATCTCAAATTGAACAATAACACGCGATCACCCTTTTTAAATACACGCATTTGAACATGGCAGATGTGGAGTTGCTTTGTTCGTTCTTTATAGATCCTTTGGTTCTCATAAGCATTCATCCTAAGCTCATCTAACTCATTGAGCTCTAGGATTCTCTTCTTTCCTCCATCATCATAGCTCATATTAAGCTTTCGTAATGCCTAGTGCGCTTTGTGCTCTAACACAACCGGCAGATGACAAGACCGCCCGTAAACTAACCTAAAAGGTGTGGTGCCTATAGGTGTTTTAAAGGCAGTCCTATATTCCCATAAAGAATATGGTAGTAGTGCACTCCAATTCTTCCTAGAAGATGTGACTGTGCATTCCAATATCTTCTTAATCTCTCGATTGGAAACCTCAACTTGGTCTTACGTCTACGGGTGATACAGGGTACCAACGTTGTGTTTGACCCCATATTTACTCAATAAGGTAGAAAATTTCTTGTTCATGAAGTGGGTGCCTCCATCACTTATAATCATCTGTGGCACACCAAACATGTAAAAAATATTTTCTTCCACGAACCTACACACTACCACAACATCATTAGTCCTTGTGGGTATTGCCTCTACCCAATTTGACACATAATCAATGGTAAGCAAAATATATAAGTTGGAATTTGAGGACACAAATGGTCCCATGAAATTGATGTCCCATAAATCAAATACCTCAACCTCTTGAAGCATGTTGAGGGGCATCTCTTACCTCCTTGAGATGTTGCCTGCCCTTTGACACGAATCACATCTTCTCACATAGTCATAGGCATCCTGAAAGAGTGTAGGCCAATAAAAGCCACTCTCCAACACTTTGGCCACTGTCCTTGTGCTCGCATGATGACTGCCAGTAGGTAGTGTATGATAGTGATTGAGCACACTATCATATTCACCTTCTGGTACACACCTGTGTAAGATGCCATCCATGCACTGGTTCAACAAAATTGGGTCATCCCAAAAATAATATCTTAAAGAATGGAAAAAGCTCTTGTTTTCTTGATAAGTCCAATCATCTAGTATTTCCTTACATACAAGATAATTCACAATATTCGAAAACCACGGATCCTTAGATTTTATTGAAAGGATTTGCTCATCGGTAAATGTCTCGGTAATGGGTATATTGATATCTCTCTCATCAACCCGCTCTAACCTAGACAAGTGGTCAACAACCACATTTTCAATGCCCGCCTTATCTTTAATTTCGATGTCAAACTCTTGCAAGAGCAAGATCCATCTAATCAATCTAGGCTTGGCATCTTTCTTTTCCATTAAGTATTTGATGGAAGTGTGGTCCGTCCAAACCACAACTTTTAACCCCACTAAATACTGCCTAAATTTTTCAAATGCAAAAACCACAACAAGTAACTCTTTTTCAGTGGTGGTGTAATTAAGTTGTGCATCATTTAAAGTTTTAGATGCACAGAAAATCAATGCGGGCTTGTTCTCAAAACACTACCCAAGAACAACCCCTATAGAAAAATCTGACGCATCACACATAAGCTCAATGGGCTTAGTCCAATCCGGCGTTTGGACAACCGATGTAGAAATTAATTTTTCTTTAAGGACATTAAAGGCATGTATGAATTTCTCATTGAAATCAAATGCGGCATCCTTCTCAAGTAATTTTGATAACGGTTTAGCGATTTTAGAGAAATCCTTAAGGAAACGGCGATAAAACCATGCATGACTGAGAAAACTTTGCACCCCTTTCATTGAATTTGGTGGAGGTAGTTTGGAAATAACCTCAATCTTGATTGGATCCACCTCCAGTCCCTTGCTAGAAACCTTGTGTCCAAGCACAATTCCTTCGCTAATCATCATATGACACTTTTCCCAATTAAGGACTAGATGTGTGTCCTCACATCTTTGTAAAACTATATCGAAATGGTACAGACACTCCTCAAACGATGCACTGTAGATAGAAAAATCATCCATGAAAACCTCTAAACAACGCTCAACCATATTCGAGAAAATAGCAAGCATGCAGCGCTGAAAAGTGGTCGGTGTGTTGCACATCCCAAACGGCATGCAGTGATATGCAAAAGTCCAATAAGGACAAGTGAAGGTAGACTTCTCTTGATCCTTTGGGTCTATATAAATCTGATTATAGCTGGAATAACCGTCCAAAAAGCAAAAATGAAAGCGGCCAGCTAACCACTCTAAAATCTGATCAATAAATGGAAAATGAAAATGGTCTTTTAAAGTAGCAGAATTGAGGCGACGGTAATCAATACACACTCGCCACCCGATTACCAATCAGGTGGTGACATGTTCATTCATAAGATTCTGAGTTACAACGATTCCCCCTTCTTAGAGACTACCTGTATTGGACCTACCCACATCGAGTATGAAATGGCATAGATGATGCCCGCAAAAAGGAGCTTGATCACCTCCTTCTTAACGACCTCCATCATACTCGGGTTGAGTCGATGTTGTGGCTGAATCACAGGCTTGGCTCCTTCCTTGAGACAAATCTTGTGTTGGCAAAGAGTAGGGGAAATCCCGTTAATATCAGCAACTGACCACCCGAATGCACCGTGGTAGTTCTCCAGCATGATCATCAATTGCTTCTCTTCATCCGTACTTAGATATGCCAAGATAATTACCGGCAGCTTTTCACCATCAGCTAAGAAGACATACTTCAAGTGACGGGGTAGTGGCTTCAGCTCTAATTCTGGTGGACAGATCAATGATGATTGAAGCGGTGGTGGGAGCGGTCCAAGATCCTCATAATACTTGGCATAATAGCAAGGGAGCACTTGAAGCATCTTGACACATTCTTGTAACGACGTGCTTCTCATCCAATCATGCATGGTGTTGACCAGGCAAGCATCAAGGGGTAATTTCAGATATGAATCACACATAGAAACTGCTACTGCATCATCCTCCATTGATAGAGGAATTTGCTCTTCTTCATTATTTGGATAACCCATAGCTTTACAAAGAGACACAACTTTTGTTTGTTCCATGATATCCACGACTAGTGTCCCCTTGTCTACCTTAGTCATCACATGAGCCATATCCAAAAATGGCTTCCCTAAATAAAGAGAAATGTTCTGATCAAAGTGCTTCACCATACGACATTACTCCGTTGCCTGAGATTGTTTTGTACTTGGTGACATGACCATCTCAAATCTATCATCATCTATACCCAATATCAAACGGACTCTACCCATTTCTAGTATCATATCTATAGTAGCCTAGAAGGGTCTCCCTAGGAGTATCTCATTCCCTTGCTCATCTTGCATCTCCATTACTACAAAATCAGCTGGAAATACAAATCTGTCAACCTTTACCAAAACATCCTCACAAATACCATATGGTCGTACCACAGAATTATCCGCGAGTTGAATTGTCATGTTTCTCTATCTAGATTCCTTAAGACCTAGTTTCTTGAAAGTAGAAAGGGGAATCAAGTTTATACTTGCCCCAGAATCGCACAATGCTTTGCCGAATTTCACCTTACCAATGTAACATGAAATATTGAAGCAACCCGGATCTTGTCATTTTGGTGGCAAAGTGCCCAAAATAAAGGCGCTAACCTGCTCTTTAAGAACTACCACCATCATTATTTCTATACCCTTGTTGTTGACGCATGTATTTGTCCTGCGCTTCTTCATCCATTTCCTCCTCTTGTGAAAGTAGCCTTTTAGCAATTAGGTCCATCTTTTCATTGAGTTCTTTGATGGCGTTGGCATCTCCTGCAACCTTAACTTGTTCCGGAGCATCTCTATCACCCCATGACTGCTTTTTAGCCATGTTTTTCATAATTTCCCAACACCTTGTATCAGTGTTATTCAGGAAGAACCTTGATCCTGTTGAATCTAGATTGCTTCTATCATGCTCAGAAAGAGCAAAATAGAAAATCTTGACCTACTTTTCTTTGTCCATCCCATGATGTGGGCATCTCCTCAACATTATCTGGAATCTCTCCCAAGTCTCAGAATATGTTTCACCAGCTTTCTGACTGAAATTGTGGAATTTTCTTATGAGATCATTTGTTTTCTCAGGCGGGAAAAATCTATCAAAGAAAACTTCAACCATGTGGTCCCAAGATTCCACATACTCGTCGTCTAGATTATGTAGCCATTCTCGAGCATTTCCCGCTAGAGAACTGGGAAATAACTTCAAGTAGAGCATACCTTGTGGAAACCGATCTATCTTGACCATATCACATTTCTGCACGATATGGCTTATGTGGGTCACGGGATCTTCATTTTTGAGCCCGTGAAACACATTGGACTTGACCAAATTGATTACGCCTGGGTCAATTTTGTAATTAGGAATGTTGATGGCCTGCTTCTTAATTGGCCCCTTAGATGTAGAAGAGGACGACGCCTTGATTTTCTTACAGATTGTTTGTTCCTCAGCCATTTCTTCGGTGTCAGAATCTGAATTCTCATAGTCTGATCCCAAAAATGGGACCTCGGGTGATGACTGTGTGTAGTCTGTGCTACGCGTACTCACCATGCACTAGTACCTACATAGTAATAAATTTACTTAGGCACAGTGCTATATGATTACGGATTATGAAAGATAGATGATTAATTTCCAGAATTTAAATAAAAAAAATGTGTGGCCTAGAGTGGCTGCTTGCAGCCCTCGTAGTGCCGAAAATCAGCATTCCCCGACAACGGCGCCAAAAACTTGACAAGAATTTACCGTGCGTATAACCCAAGTGCACGCGCCAAAGTAAAATAGGCCTTTGTGAGGCCCGAGTCGAACTCAGGGAATGGATTTTCGGTAGACTGCTACTAACTGTTCCTGATCAGCTAGACCGATTAAAATGGTTTGAGAGTTGATTGAAAAATAAAAGAAAAATAAAAGAAAACAAAACAATCGATTAAATAGTTGGTTTAATCAATTAAAGATGGAATCTTTAGGATTGTGGTTTCACTGCAGGTTCTCGTTGTACTAGTTCCTACACAATTATCCTAATTTGTCTCCTATTCCGGGTAGTGGCCCATAGTCAGAATTGTTCGCTGTCGTGATACAATTCACTACCTAAATCTAGGTCGGTTCCATGGTAGTAGTAACCTATTCCCTAAATTAGGTGCATGAAGATCACACTCTGGGTTTCCACCATTAACTGTACATCACCTCATTCAAAGGATTTATTAGTTAATGTGATATTCGCCTCTTTTCAATCGTTAATTCTTCTTTCAAAGTAATTAAAGGTATTATATTATCATTAGGGTGATCAATCATAATGATATAATTGATAAAATGACATCATGCCACGGTGTTTAAGAGACAAATTTTCATAACATATGTAAAAATTATCATACAACGATTACCCGGGCTACTCCCGGTCCTAAAGATAAAGGGGATTAGCCCCGCATGTTCATCTCAATGAAAAACATGATGAGAGAAAGGGAAAACATAGGGAAATGTGAATAGATGTGATGTAAACCCCTGAACGGAGGAGATCCGGGCGTTCCTTGGCGCGGGGTGAACGTTCTACAGCCTTTCAGCGGTGGAAAACGTCTTCTACAACTCTCAGAATTATCGGAGCGTCGCTCTCAGCTCCATTCTTCTCTCCTCTCGTTCTTGAGACTTCTCTAGTGGCTAATGACATGATAGATTGTTGAGGGCCAACTTAATTAGGTATATGCACCACTTTAGGATTCCCAAAAATCACCACCGTACGATTAAACACGATCTTTAGCATAACCTAATCTGACGGTTTAGATACCATCGACGTGGGTCGATGGTATCGACCTGCATGAGGCATCGACGCTCGTGCGATTCTTGGGGTCCTCTCTGTTGTCGCCTCGATACCATTGATGGTGTTTCGATGGTATCGACACATTAGGCGTCACTTTTCTCTAGAATCTATTGCTAAAGCTAAGTTTGCTGAGGCGAGGTCGATGGTATCGACACCTGGAAATCTGGCTCGCTGATGCTCTCTTGATACCATCGACAGTCCCATCGATGGTATCGACTTCTGGTTACTCTTCTCTGACAATACACTATGACCATGTCGATGGTATCGACGGATGCAGATATCTGAATTTCCTGAAATGAAGAGAAGAACACGAATCAAATCCCACAAATATGATCTTTTATACAGACTAAAAGGAAACAGGGTAAATTTGATGCAAAATGAGATTATAGACTAAAATGACTCAAAACCCCTACATCACTAGGCCCCTTGAGTGGGTTGTTTGGAGTGAAATATGTTACTTTGATACCATATTGGGGGAAAATGATATGTAAACGTTGTAATTTTGTTTCCTAATGATTATGTTTTATTTATATCTCACTCTTCATGAATTTCTTGTTAGTTTGTGCTTCAACTCACATAGGAATTTAGGGAATTTGCTTATATGTTTGAATTTTGGGATTTTCTCCTAGGTCAAATTCTTGGATCTCTAGCTAGCTACCCATCCTCCTAAATTCTAATCAATTCTCCTAACCCTAGTTAAGATATCTAAGTAGATAGTTTAGATGAATTTGGTGTCCTTAGCATGGATCTTTCTCAAGGCTAGAATGTGGGTGATGGGAGGCCTAAAACCTCACTTCCACTCCCATTACTAACCTCAGCCCCTAATCATCCTAAAATCATATAACCTAGAAACCTAGGCTTGTTTAGACTCTAATTTAGTTACACCTAAACCCTAACCCAATTGAGCCTCACAAGGGTAGTAGGGAGTGTGAGGGACTAGTTCCCCTATACACAACCCAGCATATCCATGGCCAGTTAGTAGCTTAGACTAATTCATTAGACTCTAACTTGTTGTTTGGTTTTATAATCTAAACGAGATCATTATGTTCACATGTCACCCCCAACCTAATTGGTTAGTACATCCCCCAAATAGCCTATATCTACCTTAATTGTTTTAAAATCCTAATTTCCATCTTTCTTAGCTAGTGTTACTTAGTTAGTTCTTTTCTTTCTTAGATACCTTCTTTCTATGTTCTTGATTTGTTCTTGATAGCTTAGGTCTTTAATTTCTCTTTATCCCTATTTGCTAATTTAGTGCAGTGTAGACCTTTCTTTGCTTGCCTTAGTGCAGATTGTTCTTTTCTTGCCTTGCCCTATTTTTTCTTGCTCATTAGAATTAACTATCTAGGGTTAACTTAGGTTTTATTCTTGCTTTCTTTCCTTTACTTTCTTTCTTGTTAAACTTAGTGTAATCAATCAAAACATCACCTTCAAACCCTTCAACCCTAGACTCTGTAGAAGGAACCTAGCTTAAAAACTAACCTAGATTTAGTGCCCCCTTTTCTCCCTGTGGATCGACCATATACTTACCTCCCCTTCTATACTACGACATGACCTCGTGCACTAGAAGGTGTAGTGTTATAGTTTGTGCAAGTATGTTGAGTATATGTCCATTATAAATTTTGAAAGTATAATCCACCATGTGCTTCTGTTAGTGGGGTTGCATCTATTCAAACTCCAATTGAATAGTGTGTAAAACCATTGGTAGAAATGCACCAAGCTTTCTAGCATTATTGCCAGGGAGAAAGGCGCTCGGCCTAGCTAGTTAGTTTTGCTTTGACTTTTCCTATTTCCCTCATCATTGCTATTATTTATTCTTTATTCTTTTGCATTATTTGTGCATATTGGTTTGCTAACTTGTTCTCTTTTGTTTGGTTGTGCCTTGTGTGTGTGACAAGCCACTCTGGGGAAGGCAATATGTAAGGCCGAAATGCACCCCAAAAGCCACTTCAAGATTACTTCATGCGTAGCAACTACAAATTGCCAATTTCTAGTAGGGTTCATCAAATGAAAGGGAGAAATTATCCATCCCTCTAGGTCTTCTTGGGCTCCTACCCATCTTCTATGGCTTAGAAAGTGAGAACCCCTAGCATCTCTTGGACTCCTTTCTTGAAGTATGCTCCACCTTCAAGATGATGATGGTTAGTGATGACACAATCTGAATGACCTTGTTCTAATTTTCCCTCAAAGATAAAGCCAAAGATTTGTATGACTCAAGAAGGGAAATCATGAGTTGGGAAGTGATGAATAATGTACTCTTAAGAAAATTTTACTCTATAGCAAGTTGGCACAAATGCGGCGTTCCGTGACAAGTTTCAGTCAAATGAGCAATGAGTTGTTTCACAATGAATGGGAGAGGTTTAAGAAGATGTTGATAGAGTGCTCGCACCCTGAGATCCCTTTTTGGCAGCTAGTTCAGTCCTTTTACTCCATTCTATCGACAAAGAGCCAAACCTCAGTAGATTCCTCTTGTGGAGGAGTTTTAATGGCTAGGCCACCCGAGGAGATATGGCCCTTGTATGAGCAGTTGGCTGAAGGTTCAAGAATATGAGCTTCTAGCATGATGAATGATGGTGGCTATGCTTTTGATATGACATCTCTGACTCATAATGACTCCAGTCCACAAGTGATGAAGATTCTTGGTGACACGGTGAGTTTCATGAAGAACCAAGTGACAAATGTTCCTTGCCACCCGGTCAATTCTATTGAGTTCTATGGTAAATAAAAGAATACACCTCACTCCTATAGGTACCAAGTACCACAAAGTACAAGATATAGCTCAAGGTTTGAGGAATAGGTTCTCTCTAGGTTGAAAATATTTGATGACATACAAATGAATGTGACAAGGCTTGAGGAGAGGATAGAGAAGCTATCTTCCATAATTTCTCTCTAAGAATAAAAATTATCTTCAAAACCCATCTTGAGTTTCAATGAAGCAAGTGGACCAATGTCTTTTTCACAAGTTTTCTATGTCCACCTCCCATGCAGGTGCAGCCCATATACCACTTTCAAGGTGATCCCAAACCTTATATACCACCTCCCCCTCCACTACCACAAATTTCTCAACAATTCACCTTCCAACATCAATTCTCTCCTCCACCTAAATTTCAACACCAAGTGTCACCTCCACCTCCTCCACAGCCACAACTAGCTCCCCCTGTCCACCATGAGAAAGGAAGTGTTGTGACAGTTCTAAGGAGTGGAAAATCTCTTGAGCAGCCCACTACTTAAAGAAAGGTTGATAAAGCAAAGCAAAAGCAGTCAATTGGTGATACTGTGATTGAGTTTTCCGAAGATGATTCTGTGATACCAACTATTGATTTTGGGATACCATATGCTTCATCTCACACTCCATTTGCAAATCCCACCATCCCTAGTGTTCCACCTAAAGTTGATGCAATCAAGGCCAAATAAAGTGAGCCACCATTCATTGAAGCATTAGAGGAGACACCAAAAGTGGGGAGGAGTCAAAACCACAATGTTGACATATTTGAGGTGTTTCGCCAAGTGAAGGTCAATATTCCATTGTTAGAGGCTATTAAGAAAATCCCATCATATGCCAAGTATATTAAGAGCTTATGCACTGTGAAGAGAAGGTCAATGGGGAGGACACCAAAGAAAGTGAAGTTGACTGAACAAGTGAGCTCTATCCTCCATCACTCACTCCCCATTAAGAGGAAATCCCCATGATCCCCAATCATACCTAGCTACATTGGGGGATATAACATAGGAAAATACCTACTTGATTTGGGATCCAGTTTGAATTTGAAGCCATATAGTATCTATGTTGAGTTGGGTTTAGGCAAGTTGAAACAGGCACATTGCACTTTCCAATTGGCAGATCGCTCCATCAAGTGCCTATAGGATCAGTAGATAATGTCTTGGTGATGATTGACAAGGAAAGAGGAGCAATGTTCCTGGCTAATTTCATTGTTCTTGACATGGAGCCGGATGATAGGAAGATCCCCATCATCTTGGAGAGACCATTTTTATCTACAATTGATGTCAAGATACATGTTTGCAGCAGCATAATGATAGTGTCTTTCATGGACATGAAGGTAAAGACCAACATATAAAAGTCCTCAAATCAGCGAGTTCGAGATGAGGATATTGGATATGGTCACTTCAAGAATCTGATTGGACATTCAAGAGAAGGAGATCTACATCAAGGATTGGATGATAGCTTTTGTGATCAAAGGGATGAGGACCATAGGTTGAATGTAAATGAGAGATGTATCTATTGTAAAAATGGGCACATGAGGATGCCAAATGGATGAATGATTAAAGAATCTCCAAGAAGCCCAATAGAAGGCATGAAATTGAGCGCTTGTGGGAGGAAACTCACCTAGGTTTGGGAATTTTTCACCCAACCTTCCCTTTTTGATACTTTTTTTTTATTTCTACACTTTCCAAGAAACAACACAGACACTCTTGTTTTTTATATTTTTTATATTTTTAAGATATGCAGGTGAAAATACGGTGAAATGAGAAAAATTAGATGAAATTTTAATAAGTAATCCATGAAAAATCATTTAGAATCAAAGATTTGATGTTTTGATGAGATTCAAGTGTGGAAAAACTACCACAGTACTCACCACAGCCGTGATGACATGGAATGGATGTGGTGGTGCATTCACAACCAATAGGGGAATCGAGAAAAATCAAAGAAGTCGAGAACTGAAGAACAGACCTACCACGGCCATGCAAGGTAGCACAGTCGTGTAGCCACCAACTCAAAATGGTCGTGTGGGGTACCACAGCCATGCAGCAAGCAAGACACCATGGTCGTGTCACACAGCATGGCCGTACTGCAGCTCGACTCCAACACTTGAATCGACATTTTGCAAAAATCATAAATAAGTTCTATTCTCAACTCCACGAACACCACAACTGTTCTGGAAAAAGACAGCCTTGCAACACCTCCTAGCCACTCCAGCACCCTCGAATCACCACCAAATCACCCCCAATACATCTCCAATCAATCTCTCATCATTTTCACTACCTTAATCTCTAGATTCCACACATTTTCATCCACAAAACACCCCATTTCTCTCCAATCTGCCCCAACAGCCCTGTTCTTCAGAGAAAACCAAAAATCCCAATTTTCTACAAAAATTTTGATCCAAAATGAAGAAAATGGCTAAGAAGGTTGTAGCTAAGACCAAGGATGTGATATCCTACATATGCCAACCCAAGAACGCGTCTTCTTCGGATCTGTCAGCTCTCCTAGCACTTCCACCACCATCGGCAGCCACCGGTTCACACGGAGAATCACCCCATGCGGCTATGACAATGGATCCTATAATGGAGGAGTCCTCTAGGGTGCCTAGCGGTGGTAGGGAAGAGGCAAGGACATTAGTTTTAGAAGCTCGCCTATCAGTTTCAGCAGTCTAACCTTCAGTTTTGACAACTTGGGGTTGACGTCCACGGCACCGGAGCCATAGTTAAGAGAGCGACGGTGGTTACTGATAGATGATGAAGACAAGGTCATGTAGGATGCACCACACCCTGAAGCATCACACCCTAAAGCACCAAAATAGTAGCCAGATGCAAAACGTGAGACTTCTTGCAGGCAGGAAAAGAAGCTCAAGTAGAGTGCCTCACACGTAGGGTGATAGCCACCCGCTACGCATGTCGGGAAACAGTGAACGCCCTAGGGTTCCTTGAGTATTATGAGGGCATGATGAAGGAGGTTGGCTTGTATGACATTCTAACAACAGAGCAGGAAATCTACATCGAGCTCACATAGCAGTTCTTTGCCACATTGGAAAAGGTCTCCCACGATGGTGAGGTTTCCATTAAAATCAGACTTGGGGGACAACATCATGTCATCTCTTCAACCATGTTGAACAAATTCTTTGCTCCAAATGAATAGATGGTGGCTCACTTTGGGACTGGAAAGACAAACAAGAGCGCTGGTGCTAGTTTTACTGCCATGTGGAAGACATGTACCGCCCACAGTGACTTTATAGCGGGGAATTTGAAGACAAGTTTTCTCCATAATCGCTTCCTACACTATGTTTAGAAAGTCCTACAAAATACCATCTTTGTTAGATACAATAAACAAGGGAGCTGCACAAAGAAGGACTTGTGTGTTTTGGGCTGGTTGGTAAAGGGAAAGCATGTGAACTTAGGAGATTTGATGATTGACCATTCGAGGATAGTCCCATCCAAGAGCAAAAATCCATTCATTTTAGGAGGGATTGTGACATTTATAGTTGTTGCCCTTGGTCATAATGTTTCTGAATACACCAAGGCTGGGGAGGAAGTTGGGGGACCTGCACTATCTTATATGTTTTTTGATGATTTTAGTTGTTGATTAGAGAATCTAATACCTGGTCAACCCACCTTACCCAAGCGTATCATTAGAGATCACATACCATGTTGCACCACTATTTTTAGAGTGGGATCCTACTCCAAATTTCTTAGAAAAAGTGAGAAGATGGGAGGAGGAGAACCCTAGGGACACATTTGAGCAGCCACAGATCATCCTAGAGGGATTAGGTGAGTCACGAGAAGCTACTAAGAGGAGGAGGAATGTTGAGGAGTGAGAGAATCTTAGGGTCAGGTGACATGAGGCAGAGACATCACAGTAGCGGCAGCATCCCACAATGAATGCATATGACATGTCCACCATACATGCGCAGCTGGAGGGCATCCAGATCACTCAAGACTGCATACTGAGCACCCAGGAGGGTATTTTGAGGACACAGGAGGGTTTCTAGTTCATCCAGGATGCCATGTCCTAAATATGTTATCTATACTAGTGAATGTTACTAATCAACACTTTTATTCAAACCTTAACTCATGGCATCCCCATTGGATCATGGATGCATAAGGTGAAGCATCACCATCACATTCCATACCATTCTCAAGTATGAACCCACACATAAATCAAGGTGTAACCATCAGGTTATAATATACTAAGGTTTCAACAATATTAAGAGAGTATTCCGTGATTGTATTAGTCATTCAAGGACTATTCATACCCAATTACCATCATTTAGTTATACTAAAGCTAGGTATAACAAGATATACCTCATTAGGGTTATATATCAACACAATATGATTATCATCCATTCTATTAATATGAGTGAATAGGTAAGACTACATTATTAAGGGTAACCCTCCATTTGTTCCATCATCATTCAACTAATATCACCATACCACAATATCACCCAGAATCATTGGATGTTTAAAAGGTAAGACCATTGGTTGTTTACATAAGTAAACACCTTGGATAAACCACCTATTAAGTCCTTGATTTGTTCTCTAGAAAGAGTCACCATCTAACCATAGACATCCCTTGGTTAACAACACACAAAGTTCCATTGAGAGTAGGGTAAAACCCACAATCGTTTGTTTAGTTAAAACAAGCCATCCATTGTCAACAAGTAAGCTCCTTAAGTTGATCATATAAAGGAAACCATCTAAATCATATTATTAGGACCAAAATATTACATTATCCATCATTCCACTTTATTGGAGGAATAAACATTATATCTTGACCATTGGGTCAAGTTCATATATTAAAACCATCAATTACAGTATAGGTTCGACCATTGCATCAAGTGACCCAAGAAACCATTGGTCTAAGGATTAATTGATTCTACAACTACAATGCTTAACTCACCATAGGTTGTATAGACCTGATACACCATCATTAGTTATCATTAAATCACCATAGGTTGTTAGATCAACACTATATTCATTAATCATCATCAAATATTAAGTTGATGTCATCATTGATTGATAACATCAGTAGGGTACTTAATTAATCATTATACTTTTAATTGATCCAAAACCTGACCTAAGGGGGTGACCCTAGGTTGTCACAATCATATGACACCTTTGATCATGACCATCAGTTGTCATGAAGACAACGCCATCGGGTTGTTGCAATGGTACCATCATCGGGTCATGGGTTTATAGAAGAAATCAACTTAAAACCCTAAAATTGACCATTGGTTGATAGGTGCTTAACACCATAGGTTGTCAAACCAACCTGATCCAAGTCATATTATACCTTAGGAATAATGTAAAAATGATCACAGATTCATATAAAACTGAAATCAGAACAAGGAACACTATAAAAATCGAAATCCAAGTCAAGCATAGCTCTTTAGTGCATGGATCATCATTTTCAAGCAAGAACATGATCTAGAAAGCTTATGGTAAGAAATAAACGTGGAGCAAGTTATAAAACTTGACTCTAAGGAGAATATGAAACCCCACACAGAAGAAAACTCGAGTAGGTAGGGTAGAAAATCCAAGAATAAACTATAAATTCATCCATCTAGCACCTTTCTTCATCAAATGAGCAAACCCTAAGCATAAGGAGCAAGAAAGGTAGGGTTTTAGAGCTTTAGAGCAACTTCTACCAAGGAACAGAAAGGTTCCGACCTGGAGAAAGATAGGAGGAAGGATACAAAAGAAATAAATGGAGGAAATAAGGGAATTCTTACTCTTTTAGGTCAAGATCACTAGAAGGAAGCTTTTTCAACCCTAAAATGAAGTCAATTGCAACCCTAGATCCTTTTTCCAAGAAGATCCCCACTTTCATCTTCCTTGGACAGAAAAATTCACAGTATCATAGAGGGAGAACAAGGTTGGTAGAAGGAGGGAAGTGGTAGAGAGAAAATGTCTCGTTTTGGTGCTTGGGGATAAGTATATGAAACTTTAAGATAAAGAAAAAGAAAAAGTTGAAGTTCTAGTATCTTTCTAAGTGTCCATGGCCTTAAACCATTAAGAATATACAAGAACACACACAATAAGATCCCCCACCATACATAGAAACATGATTATACCTCATTTCTTGAATTTCCAAGCAAAAAAAATAACTCATTGGTTGATAGCTACTAAAGGTAGCTCATCCATGAAGGGGTAAACCCTAAAATACCCTTGGAGAAAACACCTTCAAACCAAGGTTTAAATAGGTGAAACATGTCTAAAAAACTCAAGCATGATGATTTAATATCCAAGTAACATAATGAAAGTGATAAATTGCAAAGAAAACCTCTCAATTGGGTAAATTGCAGAAAAGTCCAAAATGTCCATAAAATGGCGTAACTTGCTCAAACAGTGTCCAAATTGGACCAAATTTGAAACTTAAGCTTGTATTATGATTTAAAATCATATAAGAAGGTTATATTAGGGTTATAATAATTAAATTATGATAATTAAGCTCATTCAACTCATTAAGAAAGTTTAGGGGCCTTACACTTTCCCTCTTTCTTGCCACATTGTGGGATCCTGATTTGCACTTATGTTTGATATTTTTGGATAGTAGGGGTGCTCCTAGCCTTGACAAATATTCACTAGAATAATCATATAGGCAAACACATGTGTATGATTCTTGAATATTTGGCTTTTGGATCACGATTGGGACTGTACTACTCTTTCTACTCCTAATCCTAGATGGATGCAAGGATATCAGACTATCTCTCTACTACTCCTAATCCTGGATGGATGCAAGGATATCAGACTATCTCTCTAGGTTGTCTCACTAAAAAAGATTGACCAAAGTGGATGTTGATCGATGTGTCTTGTTTTCACTAAGTATGTGAATATATGGATGAGCCACCACATCGACGAAAACCCTTCATGTGATTAATGGCTTTTTTATAAGGAGGGCATCCCATGAGCAACCACCACCCTCTAGAAGGCTCTTCACAAACATATACCCACAGATGACAAAAAATAAGATGCATCATTTGGATATATCCTACTACTCCTGCCATTTCACCCTTTAGGTGGAAATTCTCATACATATATTTCTAGAAAAGAAATTTCCATTTTCTTATGAGGGGAATGATGTTGAGAAATTTAGGCAACAACTGAGGCAATGGAAATAGACATTTTAATGCTCAATTCCCTAACTAGCATATTGTGTCAACAATAATTTATCTAGGAAAGAATGTAATAAGAGTTATACCTACTCCTGAAACAAATCCAATGACAACTCTTTTTGTAGTGTGCTTCTTCTTCAAGAAGCACTCGAGCAATCATCAACAATGACCTCCTGGTTGATTACCACAGATGGAGGTTGACAACGTCCTCCTCATGGAAGACAATAGCCTCCTCGCCTCTAGAGTAGTCAATCAAGACCACCAAGAACTTCATGTTGTGCTACCAGAGCTAATGGGAATGAGTTATTTCTTCAAATGTCAATGTGCTAGCTCTGGCTTACTCTCCTAATTGTCTCTCCCTTGTTATTTCTTTATTTTATAGGTAGGATTTTCTCAGTCTCTCTTGGATACTACAACCATAGAGGACAATAATTGTCAGAGCTTATTGTTATGTCTGGGAAGTCCCCAATACCCCGCCATTTATAGGAGGGTCAGGGTCTGGGTTTCCAGTCCATCTTGGAGTCAAAGAGACAAAATTCACAAATTTTCTGGAAGCTACAAGTGGTGAACCGATCAGTTCACTATTCAAGTAGTCATCTTAGAGGTGAATCAGTCAGTTCATTTCTTGAATCATATGGTTCATGTACTTTGCTGTTCTAAATCAGATTTAATATTAGATTAATGCAAAATATGATGTTAGCATCAATCATTGTTCCAATCAAATTGATCATTGAATTGGGTGGTTTAACATATCAATTGATCATCTCAGCCCAAGAACCAGTTGGTTCACTTAGTGAATTGATTGGTTCAACACATCAATTGATCATCTCAGCCCATGAACCGGTCAGTTCATGCCCTAGTTCAATTATTTTTTAGCCAATGTCGTTTCCAATTGACATGACACTCCAACTGATCAGTTTAACACTTGAACAAGTCAATTCAGAGTCTAGTTAGTCAGTTCTAAACCTATGTTGTTAAAATTTAATGCCTAAACACTTTCGTAATCAAGTTAAACATCATTCATGAATAAATTGCTACTCCATGTGCATCCTGTGCATGTGACCCCATAGGCCCCTAGTTACTTTGGCAGTGAATGTCAATAACTAATTTATGACATCACACGCAATGAGCGGTATCTAGCAACACATCATTTCTAGCAAGTATTTCAGAAAGTTGGAGAAGAACTTCAACCTATAATATGTGATCAATGTTATCATGATCATATAGTTCCTTTGTCTCTGATATCCAGATTGAACTAGAAGCATGGAATCATCATCCTATCAACGTTCAATCCATGTTCCTTGAACTAGCTAGACTATCTGAGATGCATGTTAGTTCACATATCACATATTGAATCACATGAGTATGGCAATACATTTCTCAGTCTCTCTTATCAAGTGGCATGGATATCAATCTCCTGTAGGAGGGACAATTCACATGTACATCCGTCACGCTCAATCCTTATGTGTAACATTGCACCTCAGTATTACCTTTATGGCAACCCTTATTCAAGGTCACAATGGATGATGTCAAAGTACATTGAACAATGTGTGATGAGTACAATGACCAATATTTTAAAAAAAAAGTACAATGACTTCAATTCTAAGTACCACAATCACCAGTATCATTATGAGAGTTGATTCTTACTACTATTCCATGGTCTTCATGTATCACTCTCATGGTGGCCTGTTTGATACACTATTCTCGAACATGTTTCTAAGTGCTTGACTTGATATCACATACCATGACTAATGAGACTCTGTCATCTATTAACACACACTCTAGTCTAATGTATTATTATTGTCTATTTGGCTTCCATAGTAATATCCAAATAGGTACATACCAAGAACGCATGTACTCTTTTCATACATATGATCTCATTGTCCATGTCATCAACCTAAAGACATATGTCATTGAGTAACATCATTCTTTAGACATCTATTATATTTTTGTTATGATCTCATGATTGAGACAAACATAATAGACAAAATTACCTTTATCATTATCAAATCAGTTATCTAATGCCACATTCCAATCATTGTATGATTGGCTCTCTGGGTACACATACCAACAAACTTCCACTTGAACTTAGAGCTAATCACCCATTAATCTTATTCCAAGTGATCTAAACATGTACATCATGTTTCTATTGTGTTGGTGCTTTATAGAGGGTTAGCAACATTTGCTTCTAGATGGTACATTACAAGTTTCACATCTCATCGATGTACAACTTTTCATATGATATGGAAGTATTGTAGTATTCAATATGAGATTCCTTGCCTATCCAGTAGCTCTGTTGTTGTCACAATATCTATACTATGCCATTAATGGTTGGAAACTCCAACAAGTTCATCTATATGAACTTTTAGATCCATACAATATCCTCTGTTGTGTTCATAACACAAGGATACTCAACTTCTATTGTAGAATTAAATAAATGTCTATTTCTTGGAACTCTTCCACCTTACAGTTATATTTTAAGGTGAAACTCAAATTTAGATTGTGATTGTTAATTTTCTTGGCAATTTTGGAAGCTTGCATTACTGTAACCCTTTACACCAAACTCTTCCTCATTACCATATCTAATGGATTGATCCTTTTCATGCTTCTCAAGTACATAAGAATTTTGTTTATGGTAATCCAATGACTTTCACTGGGATCTAATTGATATCCACTCATCATGTCCAATACATACAAGATAATTAGCTAAGTACATATCCTCTCGTCATGTCCAATGCATACAACATAACAGGATGAGTACATAACATTGCATACATGATAGGTCCAATTATGAATACATATGGTATCTTACTCATGTTCTTCCCATTCTTCACGAGAACTAGGACATTGGATTCTAGAAAGACTAATTTCACAGATTTTCTCTCATCGAGTCTTGCATTCTGAACACTTTCAACATCTTGCCAATGTATGTTCTCTTTCTTGGGTCATGAAGTTTTATAGATGTATATCTATAGATCTCAATTCCTATCTCATAGGACGCTTCACCTAAACCCTACATAGAGAAGGTACTTTCCAACCAGTGATTGCAGTATGAGGATGTTATTCCCTATCATCATGTGGAATATTAATGTGCTCCCACTAAATTCTTATAATCACAGATTTCATCTTCATCTTGACTCAAGTCAAACTTTTTGAATGTCTTGTAAAATAGAAGATTCCAACTCTAAGATACTTTCTTTGATCCAAAAATTGATCTTTGTAGCTTATAGACTTTATTTGCAATAATTGGATTTATAAAACCTTCTAGGTTGTGTCATGTACACATCATCTGCATTATTCTTATTAAGAATGTGGTTTTAACATCCATATACCAAATCTCATAGTCATGATAAGATAAAATAGCAAGCATGATCCTGATAGATTGACTTTGGCAACTAGTGAAGATTTTGTTATGCTCAACATCTTGAGCGTGCTTGAAATATTTACAACCAATATGCTCTTATAGGTTTGTGTACTACCATCCATTTTAGTCCTTTCTCAAAGACCCTAAATACACACTATGGGATTTACCTCTTCAGGTGGATACACTAAGGCCATAGCTTGTTGGTTTACATGAATTTTGTCTTTGATCCCATGGTCTCAAGCCATTTCTCATACTTTGGTACCTCAATAACTTCTAGGTAGGTTGTTGGATCATCACCTTATGACCAACTAATTTCCATTCTGAGTTATAAGATATCATAATCTATCAAACTCACGGCATGTTCTATTAGATCTATGAGGTTTTGTGTGTTACACAAGGAACTAGAGATTCTACACAAATTTGTGATTCTTGTAGTTACTATTGTACCTCTTTAGGTGCAATGTTTTCTTGTTGGTATCAAACTTTTTGAGTTCTACCTTTTCACCCACTGAGTCCTTTGGAACTAAGTTTCCCTTCAGGAATACAACCATCCTATTCAATAAACAACTTTGTTGTTGGATTGGAATATAAAAGTAGTATACAACAAAATAACATTTGTGTGATTTATGGACAAAGATATTGAAGAAACTATTTTCTTGTGTAATCTTTCAATCCTAATATTTATAAAAGACATATCAGAACACCTTCCATGCCATATCTCATATAGTGTCTTTTAAACCATTTTAGAGGGTACATTGTTTTAGTGTAAAGCATGTCCCCAAAAGGAAATTGGAAGGTCAGTTAGATTTTATTGATAATCACACCATGACTAATGGGGTGTGATTCATTCTTTTTATACATCATCTTGATACACTATCATTATGTTTCAGGTGGAATTCATCATGATACACTATCATGATATCCCTAAAGGTCCTGAAACACTTGGTTCAAAGTATTTCAACATTGATCATATTGAAGTGTTTTAATACTTATACCAAGTGGATAATGTACTACATTCATAGTCTTCTTGAACAATTTAAGAGATTTAGATTTGTATTTCATTAAATATAATATACATGTTTATTAAGAACATCATCCAATATAATAAGGTATGAATAACCACCTTTTAGCATTTATTCTTAATGGTCTATATACATCAGAATGTATGAGCCCTAATAGAGTACTCGCTCTCCCACTATATCTAGTGAAAGGTGTTTTTTCATATTGCACACCAAATAAGATTTGCATGTCTCTATTGGTTCAATAACCAAAAGAGTCTAGATAACCATCATATGGATTTTAGAAATGCATTTCTCATTTATAAGCTTTAGATGATAATGCCATAGGTATTCATTGTTTGAGTCATCGAATCATTCAATATATATAATTATATCTAGTACTATCAAATATAAACTATCAAATTATTCAATATATATAAACTTACATAGAAGATCATATTTGTGAAAGAAAAACATAAAATACTCATAATGTTCTTTTGCGTACAAGATACATGATGTTTTAATTTCATTGATGGAAGGTACATAATAAAAATTCACTAACTCTGTTACATGCTCATTACATGAATGACAAATTCCAACTATAGTGGTAGAAACTCTCTCTGCAAAGTTCTAATTTACTTCTTCTTGGGTCCTAAAGTGAAAATGTTTATCTCCTTCTTATTCCTGAGATCCTCTATATAAAGAGGATAGTTCCTTTTCTAGTGTCCAAACTAGTGATAGTGGTGGCACTTTCCTTCCTTATTCACTCCTCCTTTAGCATTTACTATAGAAGACTTGGGTTTTTGGCTTGCTTTAGAACACTTCTTAGCTTTGCCTTTGCCCTTGGATTTCCCTTTCATGATCATCATCACAGATTTGGGTTTGTTCTTCTTCTATTGCACTTTAGTTTTCCTCAACATGCCAAGCAATTCTAACAACCACTTGTCAAAATTATTCATGTTGTAGTTCATGACAAACTGTAACACCCCAATCTTACTATGCAAATTTTCCAAAATATTTTATTCTCTGCATGCACTTTTTCTAATAAGATAATTGTTTAGGACCTAAATGTAAATTCCCCATGTTAGTTTTGTAAATTCATTTTATTATGTTCAATTGCTCTCTTATCCATGATTTATTTAAAGAAAATGTTTTCATGTAAATATATGCTCTTTTGTTTAGAAAATGGAAATAAATGCTCTTATTTTCTCTCTTTTATAGTGATTAGTGGTTTACATGTAAAATTGATTGCTTTATGACCTCCATCACATTAATTGAGGAGAAACAATATTTAGTGCACGTTTTCATACCTTGTAATTTTTATTTGATAAATTAATAGCTTTATATACACTAATCATAGCCATTTAAATGTACATGATGATTTTTTCTATATTATGCCTAAAACATGTACAAGCATCAAATATAATTAAATGGGAATAATCTAGACCCTCTTTTTTTCCTATGGTTCAAATTTGAACTCATTTGGCCCATGTTTGATCCTCCAATTAATTTGAAAGAGGTTTAAATATAGTTTGACCTAGGTTTGAATCCAATTTCATTAATTTCATTGATTTTCCCTATAGTTCCGATTTTATTTATTGTCACACGTTACACTTATTGTGTGTGCTACCCACACCGTCCAATCAAGGATCAATGACCATCCTATCGTCATCTACCTCTGCATAGCCCGCAGTCAGAGCCATTTCACAGGTTGTTATTTCCCTGACTCCGTTCTCACTCCACAATGCACTTTTTCTCTTGATTCTTTCACCAACGAGACCGTGAAGTCAAGACAAACCCAGTGAGCCTTTACTCACCTCCTATCTTCATTGGAAGAGAAAACACCCATGTTGGTTTCAAAACCCTCTCTGCCATGATTTGGGCAGGAGCTAGCCATGTACCCTCCGCCTCTAGTTGAGAGACCCAAAAGGTCCTCAGACCCTCAAAGCCTTCTCCACCTCCTTCAATTTCACCATTAGTACCCTCAGGACCCAGACCTACCCTTCCTCCCTCACCGGTGACATCAGCCTGGACCTCACAGCACCCGTTACCCCAACTCAATTACCACCACAGTAAGCATATGTGAACTCTCCTCTCTCATTTTACTTCGATGGTATTTCCTACCTTTGCCCGAAACTCGGTGTCCTATAGGGCCGCCATCAGACCTTGCTGGCACTGACTGCCACGGCACATCAGTGGCCCTCCACCTACGAAAATGTGTGATTTGACCTCGTCTAGCCCGTACATTGGTTTTGCGAGCCTTACTTGATGAGTTCTCAATGGATTTGGTAGATTCCGAGTTGAGTCATTTTCTTTCCTAATTTACTGCTTCTTTGATGAGCCTCATGGCCACAGATGTTCTCGTCTCTCTAGGCTTTCTTTTTCGACTTTGAATTACCAAAAGGAACTTTTCTTGCCCATCCTTCCTTCTTCGTCTAGCCTCAACAGCACATCTCCCATCCCCAGCAGTAGCCATCCATCACCATGGCATGGTCTTGGTGATCCATTGCCTCTGGGAGCCTCTCCTTGAGCTCATTGAGCTTTCCAGGAAACTGTGAAGGAAAAATACCTCTAGCTGGTCTTCAAAGGACCACAGGGTTCCATTGCGGTGAAAGTCATGGATCTCCAGGTAGGTGCTCGACCTTTCTCTGTGCCATGGATCCAGGGGGAGCAATCTAGGTCCTGAAATGACCAAGGAACCCCCTCACAATTCCAGTCGCTTGATTAGTGTTCAAGGACAATGATGGTATTTCAGTTCCTATTTCATTTTTCACGAGTTTGATAATTGAGTTGGAAAGAACAACTCACCCCCACATATTTAATCGATTAATGTATTGCACGAGGATATTTAAGTAATTTTGTCTCCCTCTCTTCTATTTGGCTGACCCCTATTGGTCCAACTCAAACCCGGCCCACTGAATTTGGATAAATATATATATGTGGCTTTTTCTTGTTTTGTCATTGGTCTATACTTTGTAAATTGATAGTAAATCGCTCGATGCTCAGAAAAATGAGAAAAAATATGTTTTGGAAATGGTTTTTAATGAGGAATCCGATTTTATGTTTTTAACAATAGATTTTTCTATTTTCAAATCTCAATAATTATATGACACAAATTAGGGTTTAATTTGTATGATGGAAGGATAATTATGTTAATTTCAGGGGTTTAAGGGAATCCAATCTGTCAAACGAGGTTTGACTTAGGTTCTTTAGCTCAAGGTAAGCAGGCCATGCCCATGGCATAGATACTATTGATTTACTGAATGTTTATAATTTATGTTAAGAACTTTATGTTAAAGTCATGATTAATGTATGTCTTCTTTTCAAGTATATGACTATTGGATGTTTGGTTGCTATACTCTAAGTCTAAGCATAGAAACCACAATAATGTTATGAATTATGATTAAGGTACATGAAACCAAGGTTAAGAGGGATGAAATTCCCATTCATGCTTAAGAGGGAAGAAATTCCCATTATGGTTCATGGGGAGAAATCCCAACTATGTTCAAGAGGGACAAATCCCATTAAGATTAAGTCTAAGTTATTAAGAAGACACTAAAGTCTAAGGAAGATCATGGTTAAGGGAATTTGATTTAGATTTATATGCACCTTGTTATGGGCTTTCTGAGCAATTATGGGCTTTCTGAGCATTATGGGCTCCTTATGGGGCATTACGAGAGGAGCATATACTTCTTTTCAAATTTCTTCATGTAAAAGATGCCAAGAATTGATTAATGTTAATGCATGTTCATGTTTATGTCAAATCATATTTATATGTTATTTTCATGTCTTATAATATGCCGATGTCGCTTACTTACCATGAATGTTTTTCTTTTGCATAGCTGGGGACAAGATGTCTGTAGAAGTTGGAGCTAAAGGGAAGGAATCAGCTTAAGGAGTTCTAAGAATCCAAGGATCTAAGAAGTTGTTTCCTGGTGGGACATCCATCTATAGAGATCCTATCTTTTACATGTTATCTAGTTTATTTTTAACATACCTTTAGAATCATGATGTAGTTTTCTTTCCAAGAAGAACTTATGTTTGAATCTATGTTTCGATAATTCCAAGTGTTATTTATTTCTTGATATGAGATCATGTAAGTGAAAACCCTCCCTAAAATGCCAAGTACCCCACACTATGGATAATGTTGGGGATTAGGCTATGCTTCCACTGGTTACGTATGAAACCCTAGGGAGGGGTGTTACATTAATGGTATCAGAGCAAGAAATAGATGGCCACTAAGGCAACAATAGAGATTCATATTATGTTCTAATATCATGTTATGTTTACCCTTTCAGATGGCCCCTATGAAGAAGGAGAAGGTTGGCGAGTCAAGGCCCTCACAAGGATCTTCTAGTAGAGATATGACTCAAGACATGAATCAATTTCCCCCACAGATCACCATAGAAGCCCTAGTTGCAGCAATGACCAATGCCTTCCAACCTAGAGCTCTACCTAGAGTACATGATATCTCCCTCATAGATTTCTTGAAGATTATACCTGATGCTTTCCATGGTGAAGATGAGGTTGATGTGGTAACTAAGGTTGAGGAGTGGCTTAGCAACATGGAACATTGCTTTAGAGACTTGGAGTGTCCCCTATGTAGTAGGGTTAGATTTTCCACCCATATGCTCAAGGGTGCAACCCGTACTTGGTGGGAAAACCTCTTATGCTCTAGGGAATAAGATGACCCTCCTTTCACTTGGGGTGAGTTTGTAGAAGTCTTTAACGACCATTATGTATCTGAAGCCATGTTAGAAAGGAAGGAGGATGAGTTTGTTAACCTTAAGAAAGTGGGTGGCATGAGTGTCACTGAGTATGCCAAGAAGTTTCGTAAGCTCCAAAAGTATGGTCTTGAGTACATTGAGCAAAAGAGAGCTAAGAAGTTTATTAGTGGGCTTAAACCCGACCTAAGTTATGCCTTGTCTGGTAGAGGTCATAGGACCATGTAATCATCCCTAGATGCAGCCTTAGAATTGGAGGATCACCCTGGGAGGAATTCTAAGAAGGAGGTACCCCAAAACAATTGTCACTATCAACCCCCTCCATCCTCCAACCATAATATAAAAGCCCTTGAGCCTTCTTCTGAGAATGGGAGAACCCCATGCCCTACATGTAAGAGAAATCATGGTGGTCCTTGTAGGTTTGGAACTTCTATTTGCTACTATTGTGGTGAGGAAGGGCATATCAAGCCTAATTTCCCCAAGCTTGCAAAGAAGGATCCAAACCATAACCAAGCTAAGAACCCTAATCCTCCACCCAAGGATAAACCAAGGCTCTTCACCATGCAAATGTCGGATGGAGAAGAGGAAAATGATCAAGGTGAGGGTATCTAAGTAATTTATTTTGAATCATAGTAAGATTGGTGAGGGTATCAAGGCGGGTCCTCAGTGGCGAGCCTTCTCACTATTTGGCTGACCCCTATTGGTCCAACTCAGACCCAGCCCACTAGATTTGGATATATATATGTGGCTTTTTCCTGTTTTGTCATTGGTCTGTTGTTTGTAAATTCATAGTAAATCACTTGATGCTCAAAAAAATGAGCAAAAATATGTTTTGGAAAGGGTTTTCAATAAGGAATCTGATTGTATGGTTTTTATCGAAAGATTTTTCTACTTTTATGTCTCAATAAGTATATGACACAAATTAGGGTTTAATTTGTATGATGGAAGGATAATTATGTTAATTTTAGGTGTTTGAGGGAATCCAATCTGTCAAACGAGGTTTGACTTAGGTGCTTTAGCTTAAGGTAAGTGGGCCATAACCTTGGCATAGATACTATTGATTTACTGAATGTTTATAATTTATGTTAAGCACTTTATGTTAAAGTCATGATTAATGTATGTCTTCCTTTCAAGTATATGACTATTGGATGTTTTGTTGCTATAATCTAAGTCTAAGCATAGAAACCACATTAATGTTATGAATTATGATTGAGGTACATGAAACCAAGGTTAAGAGGGAAGAAATTTTTGGGTTTTACGGGAGGCAGAGAAGGCAGTGGAAACAAAAATTTTCTCCTCCCCAAACCCAGAACAAGGAAATGCGTCAACGTCTATACATTAGGAAAGGGATGGTTTGTGGAATCATACCTTATTTCGAGGCTTGATCAGTGACAATACCTCACGGCTTGCATGGTCTTCACCTCCAGTCTTGGACGGTGTCTGTGCAGCTCCTGGTCGCACCGGGACTGATGACTCCTGGTCTCATCAGGACTGTCGGGATTGATAGTTGTCCTCCGAGTGGAAGAAATCTCCCGCCTCTGAAGTAGTCCACACAAACCACCTGGAACTCCAATCTCCTTGTCCCACAAGGAATTGGAAGGAGTCGCACCCTCCTGTCAGCGTACTAGTCACTGACACACTATCCTACCACCAGTCGCTTTCTACAGTTGTTTTTCCCTTACTGTGCCTCCCTTATCGGGTAGCACTTGCTCGGGCTCTCTCGGTTACCAAAACCAGAGAGAATGACAACTTTACAGAGCAAATGGTTCTACTGTGTTGTACTTTGAGAAGCCCCCAATACCCCTATATATAGGAGGGTCATGGGACTGAGTTCTCTATCCCGAGCAATGTGGGACTAAAGCAGGAGTAGAAGGGTTCGAGATTTTCCACAAAAACAACCAACTACGTAACCTGAACCGATCATTTCATTACTGAAATGGTCCGTTGGGGACCTGAGCCAGTCGGTTGACACCTCAACCGATCAGTTGGGACCCATGAAACGGTCGGTTCACTTCTAAACCTGTCAGTTCATGGTCCTGGTCAGTTCCCGGTTGACTTTTCTTCTTTTGTTTCTAATTGGTACCTAATACCAATCCTTGTTCCAATCATATTGGGCAAGTGAAATGAAAAGAAATTTCTCACGAACCTGACTTTCCCAACTTGCTCGGTTGGACCAGTTGAACCGATCATTTCAACACTTGAAGCAATCATTTCACCCTGTCCATGAGTCGATCGACTTACCACTTGAGCCGATCGGTTCACCAAGCTGAGCCGATCGGTTCATCACATGAGTCGATCGGTTGGTAGTGCATATTGTGTAGAATCAATCAATTGCAGTTTCTATCAATCCGATACTCCAATCAATGTGTCCAACACCTTGAACATTATGACATTTTGCTATCAATTAATTGAGTGTTTAATTGAACTACTAAACTCCTTTAGTAATCAATCTAAACATTGATTGTGGACAAAATACTTTTCCAGGTTAAATCCTATGTGTGTGACCCTACAGGTCCATTTCACGTTGGCAGTGAAAGTCCATAACACTTATGACTTCACAAGCAAAGAGTGGTGCCTAGTCACACATCAGTGCTACCCAAGTGAAATAGAAAGTTGGAGAACAACTTTCAATCCTACAATCCGTGAATGGTGTTAGAATGAATGTATAATTCCGTTGTCACTGATATCCCGAATGAACTTGAGGCATGGAACAGTCATCATGTCAACGTTCACTCACTTTCTTGATCTCAGAGTAGATTGGAAGAGATATGTATGACATCAATATCACATACTAATCCACACATGCATGCACGCCTTTCTCAATGCTACTCATCAAGTGGCCATGGATATCAGACTCCCTTAGGAGGGAAAAATCCCATATCTATCACTCACCCCTCAAAATCCCCATGTGTCAAAGCCACCCAATCATCACCTTTATAACAACCCATGTTTCAAGACTGCGTTTGATGATGTCAAAGTATGCCCGACGACATGTGTTGAGTGTAGTGATTTCAAGTCAAAGAATCACACTCACCACCATCACTGTGAGTACTGACTGTGACTACCATGTCATGGTTCCATGTGTCAAACTCACAGTGGGTCAGTCTGGTACACTTTTTCTCTAACAAGTACCTATGTGTTTGGTTTGATATCTCTATATCATGACTAATGAGATTTTGTCATCAACCAACACCACAATCTAGTCTTGTGTGTCATTGCTATCTATCTACCTTCCACAATGACATCTGACTAGGGACATAACAAGAATGTACAAACTCTTAGCATCTGTATGATCTCATCGTTCAGGTCTTGAACCTGAAAGCATACGTCATTGAGTATTGTCATTCTCTAGACATTCAATTTGTTCTATCACTATCTCATATGACTGAACTAGAAAGAATTGGAAGCTTGCCTTTGATGTTTATCAAATGAATCTTAATGTATCCCACCAATCATCCCATGATTGCCTCTCAGGGCATACATACCAACAGACTCCCACTTGAACTATGAGCCAATCACCCTTGATCCATATTCATAGTGATCTTCAAACATGTCCCACATGTTACTGTGCTCTAGTGCGAACATAGTGAGTAATGGCAACACCTTGCCAAAGTCAGTTTTAAATGCATGTCTCTCATCTCTTCGTTGTACGTCACACGTATGAGATGGAGTTGTCGTTATATGCGATCTAGTATTCCTTTGCTAACCTTTAGCCACATTGCATGATCAAGGATTCCATACTTTTCATCAATGAGTGGAATATCTATAAGTTCATCTCATGAACTTCCAGATCCATATAGTATCCAGTGTTGTTCTCCAACACATAGATACTCAGCATTTCCTTTTAAATGGTTTTATTGGAACACTTCCAATTATCAACAAACTTTCATTTTTATATATCCTATATATATTTTGCGATTAATTTTCTATCCTTTCCAAAGTTTGCATCAATGTAACTCTTTACATTGAACTCTTCCTTATCTCCATTGAACTTGTACTTCTCAAGTACTTATCAAGTTCTCATGGTATTCCAGTAACACTTACTGGAAGTAGACAGACATCCACTCGTCATGTCTCACATACGAGTTATCAAGATGAGCACATCACATTGCCATGGCCTACATACAAGATGATTAATGCATTTTGTTCTTGCCATGTCGATACATGCAAGATAATGGGATGATTACATACATGATAGATCCATATCTATTCTTAGTGTTCCCATTCTTCATAAGAATTGGACACTTGGCCTTGGGATACTAACTCCATGTAACATGGACAGATTTTCTCCCACTGAATCTATGCACACTGAACCCTTCAGTACAGATTGCCAATGTATGTTTTGTCTTCTTTTTTTTAGGTCAAGAGGTTTTCGAGAACTATCTCTATGGATCTCTATTCCTATCACATAGGAAACATCTCTATCTTCCTTAAAGATAATTTCCACATTAGGATTTCCATTCTATAACATTTCCATTTCACATCAACATGTGGAATGTGAACACACTCCCACTAAATCACAAATCCCTTCTTTATCTTTGACATATCAGTCAAACCCTTTGACTATATCATCAAAGTAAAGATCCAATTCTGAGTTGCTTGTACTCAATCAATCACATTGATTAGTCCAGTATAACTTATAGACTTCATTTGCATTAGTGGATTCATAAACCTTGTAGGTTGTGTCACGTACACATCCTTGTTTTATTCCTTATAGTAATGTGGTTTTAGTATCCATATGACAAATATCTTAGTCATTAAGTTGCAATCAACAAGCATCATCCTTCTCAAAATGTTATCCATGTGTCTTAACACTTAAGATTCATTTGCACTTATGGATTTCATCCAATGGGTGCTACCACCAAGGTCATACCTTATGGTTCACATGAATGTCATTTAGGATGTAATGGTCAAAAACCATAACTCAAAATTTGTTTCCTCATATTCATCTAGATAGTTGACTCATCACATGAACAACTCATCACATAGATAAATGAGGTGTATCTTTCAAGGATATAAGAACTTACAAATCCTTGTGATTCTTAATGTCCTTTATTAGTGTGGGGTATTCTTTTATTAAGAATAATTTAGTTATTTGATAATCATTCTCTAACTCCTTAGAGTATGATTACTTCTTGATTTAGACATCACCATGCCTTAATCATGAGTTCACTATGATACACTATCATAATCACGCATAAGGATCTCAAACATTTGGTCCAATTATTTCATTCATTGATCTCATCAAGAATTAACACTTTACCAAATTTGCACTTTATCTATGATAATCTTGAACACTTCAAAATATTCATATTGGTATTTCTCTAAACACCATTTGAAGTATTAGCATTTGCTCCAATAGGTATGTAAATACATCACATGTATTATATCTAATAGGATAATCATTCTCCCACTACCATTAGTGAAGATTGATTAATCATGTTCAAGATATTCATGTCTCTTACTGGTTCTCTAACCAAAAAAGTCTAGATTTATCCATCACATGGAAACTAGAAATGAATTTCTCATGATTGATGCTAATTTAATTGTTTGAGTTATCTATAACTTTTAGGTATCATTTTATCTAATGCTTTTCAAGTACCACAAGATAAATAAGGCATTGCCACAAAGATCATATTGAAACATCTCTTTATTGATTGTCATCATTGTCATACAATATGCAAAAATAAAGTGTTTCTATCTATTGGCAAATATGAAATAGCAGTTTATAACTGTATTACATGCCTTTTAGGCTAAAAATAAACTAAAGTACTCCTATCTATAGCGGCAACACTTGCTCTATTTATTGAGTGCTTTACACTTTACATCTTGGTATCCTATACCTCAAAAGTGTTACAAGTTTACTTTCATGACACCTTTAAGTAGAGACGTTTGTCGCCTCCTTCTTTTGTTCTTCCAGATAGAGAGGACAATTCATTTTCCAATGTCCTGGCTTTTGACAATGGTGGCAATTGCCTTTCTTGGTCACGCCTCCCTTGGCCTTGAGAGTTGAAGATGACTTGGGCTCCTAGCTAGCATCAGAACCTTTCTTAGTTTTGCCCTTGCCTTGCGCTTGGACTTGCCTTTGTTTCTCATGATCACCATCACATACTTAGGCTTGTCCTTCTTCATCTGTGTCTCGGCTGTCCTCAACATGCCCAACAACTCTGATAGTGGCCTATCAAAGTTGTTCATGTTGTAGTTCATCACAAACTCACTATAGGATTCTGGCAATGATTGCAGTATCATGTCAGTAGCCAACTCTTAGCTCAGTGGAAATCCTAATCTTGTCAGGTTCTCCACATACCCAATCATCTTGAGTGTGTGAGGGCCAACTGGATCTCCTTCTATCATGACACAGTTGAACAGTGCCCTTGAGACATCATATCTCTCCTGCCGTGCTTGATCTTCATACATGTTCCTGAGATGCTGAATCATCTCAATGACACCCATGTTCTCATGTTGTCTCTGCAACTCGTGGTTCATAGAGCACAACATCAAGCACTTTGCATCAATGGCATCATCAGAATGCTTCTTGTAAGCATCCCTTTCAGTCTTTGGTGCATTAGGAGCAGGTTCCTCTGGAATTGGAATATCCAGGACATAGAGCTTTCCCTCTTGAGTGAGAACAATTCTCAATGTCCTATACGAGTCGTGGAAGTTTGTCCCATTCAGCTTGTCCATTTCAAGGACGGATCGTAGAGAAAAGTGATTGTTGTTTGTTGCCATTTGTACTACAAAAATAAATATGCAATTTTAGTCCAAAAACTTATTTGATTGATTTGAAAAGCTGACGATATAATTAGGCCTTTAATTAATTATCGCTCCCACTATTTTACTTAAAATTGATAGCCCTCACCATCAATTTGGAAGATTGCAGCGTACAACCTTCTAGTGGGCAAGATCTTGAAATCCTCTTAAGTCATGGACCAGCTAGGGCTGTCACCCACAACTTAGATCTCTCAGGTAGGAAACTCTTGCCAATTGCATCATATGCAACTCCTAATAAGATGTCATATGCAACTCCTTGCCATGATAACCTCCATGCCTCAAGGTACTAGATCCCATCTAGATCACCTTGTTAAGTCCGACCCAAAGCAAACACGATGAATATGCACCCTGCTAGGGCAGACCCACATATCCATCCTTCACGC
This sequence comes from Alisma plantago-aquatica, assembly GCA_963693085.1. Taxonomy (NCBI): domain Eukaryota; kingdom Viridiplantae; phylum Streptophyta; class Magnoliopsida; order Alismatales; family Alismataceae; genus Alisma; species Alisma plantago-aquatica. The sequence goes on from OY856412.1 coordinate 691,735,982, forward strand.
TTCCACGAGATAGACGGTGCACCACGCTAGGGCGTGCCCACACTTAGTTGATCAAGCTTTTCACATGTGTCGCATTTGGAAGGCATCTAAAACTTAATATTTAATGAGGGATTTGGTTTTATATATATACATATCCAATCGCCACAATACATAGTACATATCATATACATGCTATATCCGACATAAAACATGTGAAACGATAAAAACAATGATTATGGCCATCCTAATGTGATTCCTCGAGCCAAGAGGAATCACGGTCATCTAGGCTTACATCACATGCAACCTGTACAATATGAACTATGTGCTTTGCCTTTCTAGGTTTGATCAACTCATCACATGACTGATCGGCTACCATCAGGTCAGTCGGCTGGGTGCCACCAGCCGATCAGTTGGCTCCTCCAACTAATCGGTTCGCCTAGTCGTCGTGAATCTCATCATGGCTACCACCCGCTCATCTCTCTCCTTGAACCGGTCATCAACCGATCGGCTCACTCCTTGAACCGATCATCTCGAATGTCAACTGATCGGTTCACGCCTTGAACCAATCGTCTCAGCTGTCGTCAGGATGTCCTCCATTCTTTGACATAACAGGAAATAAAATTCTATCCTATTTTACAATGTTAAAAGAGAAACCTCTAGTTACATTCGAGGGGAGCAAAGGTAGGAAAGAAATCTCAAATTATTTCGAGTTACATCAGGAATAGGAGAAGGAAGATCGGTGCGCAGACCGAGATGCAAGCAACCACATACAACCATACATAGATAGGGTATATTGGCCATAACCACACTATACATCCACCAAAAAACTCGTTTAAGGGCGACGTGTATTGGGTGCATTCATAATACATATCATATATGTAAATTGGGATTTGTGGATTTAGGATTGGACATGCATAAAGCCAATTTTATTCGCATCATATGCAATAAATAAAGGCGACAAACCAAAATCGATCATATCGATAATACTAAAGTATAAAGCAGTTGATGTGGCTCTAATACCACTGTTGGGTTTTACGAGAGGCAGAGAAGGCAGCGGAAACAAAACTTTTCTCCTCCCCAAACCCAGAACAAAGAAACGCGTCAATGTCTATACATTAGGAAAGGGATGGTTTGTGGAATCATACCTTGTCCTGAGGCTATCTCGGTGACAATACCTCGTGGCTTGCATGGTCTTCACCTACGGTCTTGGACGGTGTTTGTGCATCTCCTGGTCGCACCGGGACTGACGAATCTTGGTCTCACTGGGACTGTCGGGATTGACAGCTATCCTCCGAGCGGAAGAAATCTCCTGCCTATGAAGTAGTCCACACGGACCACCTGGAACTCCAATCTCCTTGTCCCACAAGGAATTGAAAGGAGTCACATCCTCCTATTAGCGTACTAGTCACTGACACACTCTCCTGCCACCAGTCGCTTTCTGCATTTGTCTTTCCCTTGTCGTGCCTCCCTTATCGGGTAACACTTGCTCAGGCTCTCTCGGTTCCCAAAACCAAAGAGAATGACAACTTTACATAGCAACAGGTTGCACTGTGTTGTACTTTGAGAAGCCCCCAATACCCCTATATATATAGGAGGGTCATGGGACAGGGTTCTCTATCCCGGGCAATGTGGGACTAAAGCAGGAATGGAAGGGTTCGAGATTTTCCACAAAAACAACCAACTGTGTAACCTGAACCGATCGTTTCATTACTGATACGGTCGGTTGGGGACCTGAGCCGGTCAGTTGACACCTCAGCTGATCGGTTGGGACCCATGAAATGGTCGGTTCACTTCTAAACTGGTCAGTTTGTGGTCCTGGTCAGTTCTCGATTGACTTTTCTTCTTTTGTTTCTAATTGGTACCTAATACCAATCCTTGTTCCAATCATATTGGGCATGTGAAATGAAAAGAAATTTCTCACCAACCTGACTTTCCCAACTTGCTCGGTTGGACCATTTGAACCGATCATTTCAACACTTGAAGCAATCGTTTCACCCTGTCCATGAGCCGATCGACTGACCACCTGCGTCGATCGGTTCACCAAGTTGAGCCCCGATCGGTTCATCACATGAGCCGATCAGTTGGGAATGCAGATTGTGCATAATCAGTCAATTGCAGTTTCAATCAATCCGATACTCCAATCAATGTGTCTAACACCTTGAAAATTATGACATTGAGCTATCAATTAATTGAGTGTTTAATTGAACTACTAAACTCCTTTAGTAATCAATCTAAACATTGTTTGTGGACAAAATCCTTTTCCAGGTTAAATTCTATGTGTGTGACCCTGCAGGTCCATTTCACATTGGCAGTCAAAGTCCATAACACTTATGACTTCACAAGCAAAGAGCGGTGCCTAGTCACACATCAGTTCTACCCAAGTGAAATAGAAAGTTGGAGAACAACTTTCAATCCTACAATCTGTGAATGGTGTTATAGTGAATGTATAATTCCTTTGTCACTGATATCTCGAATGAACTTGAGGCATGGAGCATTCATCCTGTCAACGTTCATTCACTTTCTTGATCTCAGAGTAGATTGGAAGAGATATGTATGACATCAATATCACATACTGATTCACACATGCGTGCATGCCTTTCTCAATCCTACTCATCAAGTGGCCATGGATATCAAACTCCATCAGGAGCGACAAATCCCATATCTATCAATCACCCCTCAAAAGCCCCATGTGTCAAATCCACCCAATCATTACCTTTATAACAACCCAAGTTTCAGGACTGTCTTTGATGATGTCAAAGTATGCCCAACGACATGTGTTGAGTGTAGTGATTTCAGGTCAAAGAATCACACTCACCACCATCACTGTGAGTACTGACTGTGACTACCATGCCATGGTTCCATGTGTCAAACACACGGTGGGTCTGTCTGGTACACTTGTTCTCTAACAAGTACCTATGTGTTTGGTTTCATATCTATATATCATGACTAATGAGATTTTATCATCAACTAACACCACAATCTAGTCTTGTGTGTCATTGCTATCTATCTACCTTCCACAATGACATCCGACTAGGGACATAACAAGAATGTACAAACTCTTAGCATCCCTATGATCTCATCGTTCAGGTCCTAAACCTGAAAGCATACGTCATTGAGTACTGTCATTCTCTAGACATTCAATCTGTTCTATCACTATCTCATATGACTGAACCAGAAAGAATTGAAAGCTTGCCTTTGATGTTTATCAAATGAATCTTAATGTATCCCACCAATCATCCCATGATTGGCTCTCACGGCATACATACCAATAGAAATTCCCATTCATGCTTAAGAGGGAAGAAATTCCCATTATGGTTCATGGGGAGAAATCCCAACTATGTTTAAGAGAGAGAAATCACATTAATATTAAGTCTAATTTATTAAGAAGATAATTAATTCTAAGAAATATCATGGTTGAGGGAATTTGATTTAGATTTATATGCACCTTGTTATGGGGTTTCCAAGCATTATGGGCTTTCCGAGCAATTATGGGATGCTTATGGGGCATTAAGAGAGGAGCATATACTTCTTGTCAAATTTCTTCATGTAAAAGAAGCCAGGAATTTATTGATGTTAATTCATTTTCATGTTTATGTCAAATCATCTTTATATGTTATTTTTATGTCTTATAATATGCCAATGCCACTCACTTTCCATGAATGTTTTTCCTTTGCGTGGTTGGGGATGAGATGTCCACAGAAGTTGGAGCTAAAGGGAAGGAATTATCTTAAGGAGTTCTAAGAATCCAAGGATCTAAGAAGTTGTTGCCTAGTGGGACGTCCATCTATAGAGATCCTATCTTTTACATGTTAGATAGTTTATGTTTAGCATACCTTTAGAATCATGATGTAGTTTTCTTTCAAAGCAGAACTTATGTATGAATCTATGTTTCGATAATGCTAAGTGTTATTTATTTCTTGATATGAGATCATGTATGTGACAACCCTCCCTGAAATATCAAGTACCCCACACTATGGATAATGTTGGGGATTAGGTTGTGCTTCTGGTGGTTACGTATGAAACCCTAGAGAGGGGTGTTACACAAATTAAATGTATGATTCCACTAGTGACTGTAAAATCAGATATGTCACTAACTCTTGACTCAAGGGGAATCCTGGTCTAGCAAGGTTCTCCACATATGCAATCAACTTGAGTGTGTGGGGACATATTGGATCTCCTTATGCTATTTTGCACTTGAACAACACCTTTGAGACATCATATCTCTCATCTCTTGCCCGATCTTGTTTCATGTTCTAAATATGTGTAACCATCTCAATAACATCTATGTTCTCATGTCAACTCATAGTTCATTTAGCACAACATCAAGCACTTGAAATTCACAACATCTTCAAAGTGCTTCCAGTAAGCATCTCTGTCAACCTTAGGTGCATTGGGAGGAGGTTCATCTGGCTCTGGTGTCTCCAGGACATAGAGCTTGCTCTCCTGAGTGAAAACAATTCTCAATGTATGGAACCAGTCATGGAAGTTGTTCCCATTCAACTTGTCCTTATCAAGGACCAATTGCCAAGAAAACATGTTTGTCTTTGCCATTAAATTCTACAAAGGAAATATTGCAACTTTTATCGAAAACATTTTGATTTGATTTGATAAGTTTGAATCTATTAATAAGGATTTTAATTAGTTATCTCTCCTACTATTTTCTTCAAATTGACAACCCTCACTACCAATTTTGAATATTTTAGCATATAACCTTCTAGTGATGCAAGACCCAAAACAATCGGATTATTACCCGGACAATGCCAATGTCCATAACCAATTATTAAGGTAGGCAACTCTTGCCCAATTAATCTTATACAATTTTTAGATAGGTGATATGGGCAACCCTTTGTCATTGTCATATGCATGCTTCTAGGTGCTTAATATCATTAAGATCACCTAGTTAAGTCTGACCCAAAAGTCAACATGATGGCAATGCACCCTACTTGGGACACTAACATAACTACCATCACACTTCCACGAGATGGACAACACACCACGCTTGGCGTTCTCACACTTAGTCGGTCAAGCTTTTCATGTGTGTTGCTAAAGGAAACCATCGTAAGATTAATATGTTATCGAGGGATTTGTATTTATAAATACATATACATATCCAATTACCACATACTTATAGTATGTATCATATACATGCTATATCCCACAAACCAAAACATGTAACTAATAACACAAGTAATCATTATGGTTGTATATATTGTAACTCCTTGGAGCCACAAGAAACTACTACCACCTAAGGTCTACATCATATGTAGAAACCTTTTTTTGGTGAGGATATATGCTTTAATTAATTCAGGTTGATCGGTTCAACTCTTTAACTGAATCGATTGCCTCATGGCAGCTTAGTTGGGCTTTTAAAATAGTCTTCTGGTCTTAGGTTCAAGTGATGTCTAGACTCCTTCAGCAGATCAGTTGGGCCACCAGTCGATTAGTTCATCCTCCTATCATTTTTCCTCCTCATCCCTCCATCTAATCGGTTCATCTACTGAATCATTCAGTTAATCTAGAGCAAAGCATCATTTTTGCCAAAACAAGAATTAAACTTTACTAATCCTATCTACATACTACATTATAATAGACAAACCTCGAGTTAAATTTGACGGGTGAAAAGGAAGGAGAGAATTAATAATTTTATATATGGAAAGAAGAGAGAGGCTCAATATGCCAACTGAGATATAAATAGGAATAAAACACAACCATGCACAAAGATCTAGCGTTACTGGCTATAACCAAGTTAGCACCCACCATCAAAACCAATTTTAGAGTGACACATATAAATTGGACATATATATTAGTTGGAATCGTATGCGGTATTTAATCTAATATACACATTAATCATTTTAATATTTACATCATATGTAATAAAAATTAAGTCCAGTCATATAGATTTAATTCCAAATACACTGTAAATTTATGTGGCTCTGATACCACTATTAGCAAATCTGGATAATAGATAAGGCATCATAAAATAAAATTAATGCTGGATTCCTTAACCAGCAGACCATGTCAACAACTATGTATCTAAGAAGGAAGGTTATAAGAGTAATACATTGTCCATGTAGCAAGTCCAATGACAACTCTTGTTGCAACATGCTTCTTCTTCAAGAAGCACCTGAACAGTCGTCAACAACAGCCTTTTGGTTGATCATCATGGATGGCGGTTGACAACATCCTCCTTGGGGCAGGCCAAAACCTCCTTGCTTCTATTGTAGTCCATGTGAACCACCAGGAACACTATGTTGTGTTACCAAAGCCAATAGGAAGGAGTTGTCCCTTTGAACGTCAAGGTGCTAGCACTGACTTGCTCTCCCAACTGTCTCTCCCTTGCTATCCCTCCTTTTTATGGGTAAGACTTTCTCGGGCTCTCTTGGTTACCACAAACATATAGGACAACAATTGTCAGACTTATTGTTGTTTCTGGGAAGCCACTAGTACCCCTCTATTTATAGGAGGGTCAGGGTCAGGGTTTCCCATTGATCTAAGAGTCAAAGAGACAAAATTCATGAATTTTCTAAAATCTACAAGTGGTGAATGAGTCAGTTCACCGTTCAACAAGTCGGCTCAGAGGTGAAATGGTTAGTTCATCTCTTAAACTAGTCAGTTCTTGTACGTTTCTATTCTGAATCAAATTGGAATTCAATATTAGATTAATGCAAAACCTAATGTCTTCATCAATTCTTGAGCCAATCGAATTGATCATTGAATTGGGCAGTTCATCACATGAATCGATCATCTCAGACCATGAACCAGTTGGTTCACTTAGTGAACCGGTCGATTCATGCTCAAGTTCAATCATTTTTCATCTAATGTTGTTTCTAATTGACCTAACACTCCAAGCAATATGTTCAACCATTGAACTAGTTGGTTCAATGTCCAGCTAGTCAATTTTGAACCAATGTTGTATAAATTGAATACGTAAACACTTTCATAATCAAGTTAAACATCATTCATGAATAAACTCCTATTCCAAGTGCATCCTATGTATGTGACCCTATAGATCCTAAGTTACATTGGTAGTAAATTTCCATGACCAATTTATGACATCACAAGTAATGAGAGGTATCTAGGAACACGTAACTGCTACCCAAGTAATTTGGAAAGTTAGAGAACAACTTCAACCTACAATCCCTAATTAGTCTTAGTTTGATTGTATATTTCCTTTGTATCTGATATCCAAATTGAACTTGAGGAATGGAATTATCATCCTCTCAACATTCAATCCATGTTACTTGAGCTAGAGCAGACTGTTTGAGATGCATGTGAGTACACACATCACATATTGAATCCCATGAGTATGGCCATACACTTCTCAGTCTCGCTTATCAAGTGTCCTAGATATCAATCTCCCATAGGAGGGATAGTCCCATATACATCACTCACACTCAGTCTCCATGTGTCATAATGCACCCGAGCTTCACCTTTATGGAAACCCTTATTTAAGGTCATGGTGGATGATGTCAAAGTGCATTGAACGACATGTGATGAGTATAGTGACTTCATGTCTAAGAACCACAATCACCACTATCACTATGAGGGTTGATTTTGACTACCATTCCATGGTCTCTGTATCAGTCTCATGGTGGGCCTGTCTGATACACTATTCTCTAACATGTATATGTGTGCTTGACTTGATATCACATATCATGACTAATGAGACTTTGTCACCAGACAACACATGCTCTAGTCTATGTATTATTGTTCTCTTTTTTTCTTCCATAGTAATATCCGACTAGGGACATAACAAGAATGTTTGTACTCTTATCATACGTATGATCTCATTGTTCAAGTCCTCAACCTAAAGTCATATGTCATCAAGAAACATCATTCTTTAGACATCTATTATATTTGTGTCATCATCTCCTGATTGAGATAAACATAATAGATAGAATTACCTTTATCATTATCAAACCAAGTATCTAATGACACATTCCAATCATTGTATGAATGGATCTCTAGGAATACATACTAACAAATGATTCTCTCCCCTTTACTTGGATCTCATATCTTATTCTTCCTTTGTGAGAGTGGTCAAACCTTCTGTGATGTTGCTACTAACTCTCAGATATACTCTTCTTCTTATTGTGCTAGAAAGTGGGGTTGATGATAGACTGGTGGATAGAAACTATCTCAAAGGGGACATCATGTAGTTCTTGAATGTAAATATTTTGAACATATCCTTTGATTACCTCATGATATCTCATTGTTTGTTCAATATAAACATGTGTCCTTGGTGAACAAAAACTTATAATGAGGTACCTAGAGTTAGTTAAATGGTACCCTCTAGACTACTTCAACCTAAATCTTAACATTGATATTATAAATGTGTTACCTAAACTAGTGCTACCATGTATTGGATTGTTGGCATTGTTAGGGTCAGTGATGGTTGCATGTGGGTATCCTACAAGAGTTGTCTTAATGTAATGGATCATGTCATTTACAATGCAAAAGTGAAGAATATTTTTCTGATAACTTTTGAATAATAGAGATGCCTATATATCCATCATTGATATTTATAAGGCTTATATTATCAACTTGATTTGAGGTCCTACTCTCTGTTTATTAAGGATCACTCACTAATTGATTGAGATAAAGGATCACATGCATGACTATTGGTTTATATGCACTTTATTTTGGTGGAAGAACAAAATGGCTAAAGGGTTTGATTTAATTTGCATGTAGTAGGTAGGTTGAGGTAGCATTTGGAATTAGATTTTGAAGTTGTCTATATCTTCAATATTGAACCAAGAGGTTAGGTTTGCTAGTGCATCAGTGTAAACTTTCTTGTCTCTCTTGTAATTAGTGAAGGTGATCTCATCAAACTCTTCTTCTATTTATGAGAGGACTCCTAGTATGGAATAATGTGTTCCTACTTTGTCTTAGACTCGTGTTGACTTATGATTTGATGAGTAGAGGTCAATGGCATCAACATTTTGAATGAACATCATCTTTCCCATTTATGAGCCTAAAATTCAAGCTTCATGCTCAATGATATTATTGATGGTTTCAAACTATAGTCAATGAGCAAATGGGATGTATTCTTTTGCAAGATTGATGAGTGTTACTCCTTTTTTGTTGCCATGTTAGTTTGAGTCAGTGATAAAGAACATGATCCACGTGTCTTAAGGACTAAGAATAGTATTCAAGGAGTTCTTGATCATGTTGATGTTCCATTTGGGGAAATCAAATACTTTTTTGCTAGAAAAGACATGAGATTTCTACCAATTGATCTGGTAATTATTTCTCTTTGACCACCGTCAAGGGGGCATATGTGATTTCAAATTCAGAGAGAAGAACCTTCCATTCGAGGATCGTTCAATCTGGATGCATAGATAGAACTATGGATCATGATATTCTATTAAAAGCACCAGATATAATCTTAGGTAAGGTCAAAATTTCTTTGTATAATAAACCAAGGCAAGGTAGTGTTTCTCAACATGGTATATTTTCATTATGCTTTTGTGAACTTCTTTGACATGTAGTAGATGATTTCTTCATCATAATTTACTTTCTATGTCAGGAATCCTCCTATTTATTATTTTTTGACTAAGAGTATCAAGATATGTGGACCTTGAATCATTGGCCTGAGCACATCTGGGTTGGATATGTATTTCTTAAACTTGTTGGATGTAGTTTGAAATCGATCATTCCAACTAACTTTATAATACTTGCACAACCACTTGAAGATAAGTCCACAAATCAGTCTCAACTTTAACGTGACTCAGTTGATTTATTGAGTTTTTTTAGCATTTCTTTAATATCTTTCTCTAATGAGGATCAAGTAACTCAACCATCAATTGCGCTTTCCATGGATCAACATCTTTACCTTGTTTGTAAACTATATAAACCAACAAGTTTTCATATGTGATATTGAAGGTACACTTTTTTGGATTCCATCAAAGATAAACACATTGTAGTATTTGGAATATATTTTCCTAACATGCCACATGGTCTATTGCTTGATTTTATTTGATGATTATGTCTTCTTCATATACTTTAATCTCATTGTGTAAAAGGTTGGTGGAATACGTCTACTGCGGCTCACTCATGGGTTGCATCTACATTGTTGAACATAAAATTGAATCACCTTACACTTAACTTTGTATTAAAGGTAGTTTTCTCAATGTATAATGATGCCATCTAAAAATTATTGTACTTTGAGAATCCACCCATGAAGATGAGGACTTCATGTAAGTATGTATTTTCTATCAAAATGTCAATGTGTTTTAGTGGAAAGTCATCTTTGGTGATGGACTTAATGAGGTCCTATAGTCAATGCAAATGTAGAAAAGTTTGAATTTCTTTGGGACCCTAATGATGTTGGATATCCATGTAGGATAGGACATAGGTGTATGAAGCATGTATCTTACTCTTTCTAAATTTCTTCATGAGTTTACTATCCCCATTTTGGTCTGACACATCAGTCCTTCTATTTGATGGGAAACATTCCTAGTGTGGTTGCGAGTCAACGTATGACTATCAAATAATTGATCCTTAGCATGTTATCAACTCTAGTAGAAGATGCTGGTGTATTGATTGAGCTAGATCAAACTTGATTTCACTAATATTTGTAACGTGGTGCCTATTTTCACATTATGATGGAATGAGCTTCATTTGTGTCAATGGTTTCTATCACATCTATGATATGGAATGACTAACATTTGATAGTAATGCAACTAAGAATGATAACATCTTTAGGAGGTTCATCGAGGAGGATGAACAAAATATCTTTGAACATCTCTTGTTGGACTAGGTGTATGTGATGGAAGATTATTGTAAGACCCCTGACCTAGCTTAGTGTTTGATGTTGCTTTTTTTTTAATAAGATTATTAGACCTTAATCTAATCATGTTATGAGCTTTTATAACATGTGATGTGCTTTTGTTTTTGGTTTGGTCCAGCCTGCATGATGCTTGAGCTAGTTATGCTATATGTGTGCTTGTTTTGGACCCAATTGAAATTTATTCATGTTGAGGGTTTATCGTGCAGTTTGTCACATGTTGTATGTTCCTCATATGTTTTGGCAACATGAAATAGATAAAGATTCTTAGGGGTGCCTTGTTACACCTTGGTTCATGAGGAGAGAAGTGGTGTCATCTTGTTTGTTGATGTTTATAGGGTTTGCTTGGTTACCCTAGTTTGGTGTTGACCAAGTGTTGCCTGTTCGAGTTCTTGTTTTTTCAGTGACCACCCTTGTGTTTTCTTGGCTCTAATATCTATGGTCGATGATGTTTTGGCGTGCCTTGAGCCCCCTTCAACTGAAGACGCTTGGATCTCTCTCTTGGGTTGATGAGAGATCTAGGGTGTAGATGTGTTTTTGTCTTTGATCAGTGAGCCTTATAGGACATGATTCCCTTTGATCGATGGTCCTCTAGGACCAAGTGAGGTCGTTGAACCACCTTGGTTTTCACAACCCTTCTTGCATGCATGCTTTTAGTGGTTGCATGGTTGTTCTTTGATGCACAAGTGGCATGTTTAGTTGGATACCTGACCTCTTTCATCTCTCTCCAACCCTTGAGTATATATATCTCCATATTTGCATGCATATGAACCTTTTACATCCTTCCTTCCTCTCTTCTTTCTTGGAGTTTGGTCCTTGTATTCTTGGTGTTTAAGAGGAGCTTGACCTTTGAGCTTTGGTGGATGATCATCTTAGTTGTTGAGTTAGGGTTTGGTGCAACCCTCCCCCTTGGTGATCTTTGACCTTAGTGAGTAATCTACCTTCTTGATATCATTTCTTGAACCTTTATCTCTCTTCTCCTCTTGGCCGATCCCATAGTTCTCCATGGTGTTCTTCTTGAGGAACTTCTCTCCTATAGAGGTCAATTCTATGCTTTTCCATAGTAGTACCTATGAGAGATGGAGATCCCCTCTTTCTTTCTTTCTTTTTCAACCTAGGGTTTTAACCCTCTTTTCTTGAGCTTTCCTATGACCTTGGTTTGCTCTTCTTCTATTGAGGTGATCTTGCTTGGAGTTGGAGCTGATTCAAGTTGTGGTTTTCATCTCTCTCTTGGAGCTTGTGGCTTGAGAGTTGATCTTTATCTCAAGGTGGGATATATAACTCACTCCTCGATTATTGTTACACCTTTATCTTTCTTGCATGTTACTGACTAATCCCTAATATATGATCAAAAGTGTCTAGATAATGCAATCTTGTTTTAGGGTTTAAGATTATGAAGTATTCTTATATAGAGTGCTCTTTCTCCGCACCCCCAATTCTTGTACCCAAAAGCTAAGTGATGGTGGAGTTTTTGTTTCTTAGATGCATCTTGATTGATTGATTTTGCTACCACATTTTGGTTCGAACTTTACATGAAGATGGATATTTTGGTTCTTCATTACATGTTTTTGACTTATATTTTTCTCTCTCTTATCATGGTTTGGTTTTCCTATGCTTTGTGATCAAATTTCTAACATTTTAAATGATTCTTTGAATAATGAACCTATCTTCATGCTTGAGTATGGTTCATGGTGACCTTGTTGGTCTTAGTTTTGAGATGTTTCCTCTCTCTTGATGGTTCTAAGTAGCATCTCCTTTAGTCAATGAAGGCTAAATGTACTTGGGTCGTTGTATGGTTTCCTTTGAGTGGTCGAAGGCTTGGTGGTGGTTCTTGGGAAATAAGAATGATTTTTGTCAATGGCATTGTTGCTATTTTGGTGGCATAGATGCGATTTTTGGTTTCGATCAATGACCATTAGCCATATTGGTTGGTCTTTGATCTCCCCTGATGGATGATCTCTAAGATGACCATCTTTAGCAATAAGTTGGGTGCATGATCATCAATGACCGATGATCATATGATAGTATAGTTTTTAGTGACCATGTACTTCAATTTTCAGCAGTCAACCCTAATGTTCAACGATCAACTATGTGCATGACCTTCAATGACCAGCTACCTATGTTTTCAGCATTCAATATGGAGCTTACTATGACGATAATAATGTTAACCCCAGATGTTCCAATAATGTGGGACGTAATAATAGTTACGGTCAATGCTATATACAGTTTGGAAACCCTAATAGTCTAGCTATGAGAAACCCTAACCCTAATCTTGAACACATGGTGATAATGTTTTCTTGCTTGAATGATTAGCATGTAATGACGTATTTTCTCTCCTACTTGTGTAACCCTAATGTTGCACGTTAAATGAACATCATATTTTTTGGTTATTATGGTATCTCTAATATGACACAGGGTGATGATTATGAGCATTTATGAGGCAAGTTGAGATAATGAAAATATGCAGGAACTATATGATTGGAACTTATCACCTGGCAGAGGCTTTGTGCCTAGTTTGAGGTGATATCCTCTAGTGATGAGATGAGGGATTGTTTTCCCTAGGGATGTGATACTGTTGATTGCCTTGTATGACAGTGATATCATATGATGATGTGACAGGTTTATACATCATACATTTTATATCTTCAGGAGTTGTAATCTACCCCTATCTTTGTAGAATTGGTTTACATTTTATATATTGTAACTTGATTGATGCTTAAAAGATACCCAATTGGCAATAACTAATCAAGTGGAACCCTAATCATGTAGTTTCCTTGTGCCATAGATCCATTCTAGTGTCAGTACTTGTTGGATGGTGACACAAGTAATTCCTAAGCCAGGCTCAGAGCACATATTTTTTAATATACATGGGCACAAGTTGAGGATATATCCTTGCATCAACAATTACAAGTTGTGGAGGATGACTAAGGCCATGCCTCGATTATTGTGATGTGTGTAAGGCAGAAGTGGGTACAACCACAGGATGCCTCAGATAGAACTAGCATGTGTGACCTATTATCGAGCGTCCTGACCTATACCACATCGGGCTAGTTGTTTTTAGCTTGACTATATGTCATTGTTTCCAATAGATTGTTATTTCTCTACATTGTCTCTCATACTGACTGGGAGTTGTGGGTGAGATCATAGAGTTTGAGTCTTCCATAGGTCTTGTATGTCATTGATTTTGAATTAGTAGTGGTCAGTTGGATTTGGGTGATATGACTCAAATCCTTGGGGCATAATAAAAGATGTAACACATCTGTGTAGTATATTTTCTTAGGGTCAAGCACGATTCACATTGGATGACCCTATGTCTTGTTTCTTATATTGCTTAGTTGTTATCTTTTATACATGTTATTCATATTACTTCTAAAGGTATAAGATGTTCTACTGATCAGTTGTAGTTGCTTAAACTACATAATCTGTGTTATCAGTTTCACTTATATCATGTAGCTGAATCTGCTCATCCTTTTAATAGCATTACTTTCCTAGTATATAATGTATCTGTGTTAATATTAGTTATTGGCAGAGAGTTATATCTCTTGCTAGGACGCTAGTCTCACCCCATGTGTTTCCTCATCTTTTTGTGGCCGTGCACAATGTGGTAGAGATCGTGAAGTTGAGGAAGAGTAGCAAGGAGAGTAGTAGTTGTTGAATGTTGGATATGATGCTCGTGTTTTGTAGTAGAGTCCTATGTGTCATCCCTATTCTCTCAGGTCCTTAGAGGTGTTTTATAGAGGTTGTACATCAAAATGTGGTCTAGACAGTATGTCATGATTGTACATGTATGGCATGTAAATATAAATAGGTTACTTTTGTGAAAATTTTTGGCAAGATGGCTAGTGACAGTGACGTTTACACCTTTGCGGTATGATGTGTAATACATGTGGCACAATTTGTGGACTTGGATGTAATATGTTTCCTCTTATGAATGTATAAGTAATCGATTTTAATTTACCATGTTTTATCATTATCTGAATGTTTACTATTAATTTCACACTTTGTTTTCAGTAATCTCATTTTGGTGTGACCAGTGTGCCATAATTACCATAATTGTCTTACTCGGATTTGGATGGAATTGCATGCAACAAGTGTGGTGGGCCTATATTGGGATTTGAGGAGAGTTTGACCAAGGAACTATGATGGGACCTCATCTTCATTTGTTGCTTGTATTTTGATAGTTGAGTTGTTAGAGAGAAGATAATATCTTGCACCATTTAACGTTAGTTGTTGAGGATTTTTCCATCTTACATCTCTGTGATGGTTGTTGTATTAGCTTGATGTTCTTATGAATTCTTCTTGATGATTTTATAAGGTTGACCCAGATGATATCCCTTGTGGACTTCATGTTGGAAATGGTCATGATCTCATCTGCTATTCCACTTAAGTGACATCCTAAAAAAACTCATTCATCTTATTAGAACGGTCCAAGTACTATTGAGTTAGCCATATTGTGGCTCAATGTCAATATGGAGACCAATAATTAATGTGGTTTCCCTTCCAACCTGGTTCTCCCTTGTATTTGAGTGTCATTGTATCATCCTTCTATGGGATGGATATGAATTCCAAAATGTATTGGAATATCTTTCCTAGATGTTGGCCCAGGTCTAGGCCCATGCGTTTCATTGTTTTGAGATAACGATCATGGTCGTGCTATATTAAAGCAACTGACCAAAATTTTCATAATCTTCACAAATTGGAGTACATATATGGGTCAATTAACTTAGTGGGTGTCGATGTTAGAAGTAGAATATCTCTGGTGATAGTGATGATTATGTGGTTGTTCTGGAATTTGAGGTGTTGATGCAAAGTTGAAGGTATGACCTTGTTCTTGTGTATTTATAGGCGTCCCAATAATAGATTCAAGGAGGCATTCACTTCCATGATGATGAGCATATCCATGCATAAATTCATGCTGATTTTTATCTACAAATGGACCTCACATATGACCTCATCATGGGACCAAACAAAGCTGTCTTCAGGATGCCACTATCATGGATTTCACTTGATTTGATGCCTAGTGTGAACAATGTTTTCAAAAGGTGGACTTTCAGGACAACACCATTATTAAAAAATTATCATAGACATCTTCATACTTCCATGTTTGATCATTGTTTATAGACTTGGATTAGAATAAAGACATATCTCATCTTTATAGAAAGTGATTATCTTTGACTGGACAATAAAGGTATAGTTTTGACCTACTTCTCCAACTAGATATCATTCGACATAAAAACACCCTCTATGACCTTCAAGATAGACATTCAGTGTGTCGATGGATGAAGTCCTACATTGATATGTTTGTGTGGGTCTTCTTCATGTGTCCTACTATGTCATAGGATGGATTGGAAGTGAAAGGTTTAGATGTAAAAGTAGCTAGTATGATGATGCACCCTTGATTATTGATGTGGCAGCATAAATTTAGGAGGTATCGACACTTCATCGATTTATATAGCCCTAATATCTTGATAGGGCATTAGGAACTACAAGATGGTTTCTAGTCATATAAGTAGAACATTGAAGTCAAGATTGTTACCACATACATGGGGACATTTGTATTTCCATGGTTATTAGTTCATTTGACAAGTAGCAAACCACTACATAGTGGGATTGCCAATGTAGGAAATTCTAGGAGAACCTTGACAATGTCAAATATCCTGGATGTTGGGAGGGATTTGTGGCCTCCTTATGAGTGGCATACATTGAATGATAATTCTCTATGCAGTATGCGTCTAGGATAAAGTTTCACATATAAGATTTGGATGTGAATTTTGGTGGCATCCTTCATTGGATTAGTCAGGGATGCCACTATACTCTTGTTACATATTAAATGCATCACACACACCAAAGGGTTTTTGATAATCTTTATGTCATGTATTTTTTTTGGCATCCTCCATTGATTGGGTACTTTGGTGGCCCCAATAAATGTAGAGGGCTAAAATATGATGAATTTCTTTAACTAGTTGAAGGACCATGGATTCTCTTCCCTATATCAAAACACCCTCCATAAGGTCTTACATTTATTCATGTTGTGACCTTAGAGTTGGTGGATGCTAAAAAACTGTGAAGGTTTTGTTGGGAAATATGGCTACAGGGCAGGCGGCGTAAATACATTTTTTTATCTACCATATTCCCCCTATCCAACGGACCGCGTCAATAACTATAATATGGAAAGGATGGTTTAGAGGACATACCTGGTTCTGGAGTAAGTCCAGATTTAACACCCCTCCATGCTCATACATGACATCAAAAGTGTGATAACCCAGGTTTTAGGGTTTTGATAACTAATATAGCATTTTAAGACCATGTGTATCATTTGGAGGATTGATACCAAATTGAGTAATTGATTTTCAATTATTGCTTCTTTTCACTGAATAAGTAACCAGATATAGAATTGATGATCAGAACATTAATTGTGTTCAAATATGATGAATGGGTTTGGTTAAATGATTCGTGTACTTATGAGATCAAGAGCTCCATTGAGTATTTTCAATGAGCTTGAGGGGTCAACCGATGAACCCTGGGGTTATCCATACAAAGTCTTTAGAGATTTATTTGATCAAGATTTGAGAATTAATTGAATTTTATTTAAGGTTATTTGAGGAATTTAGTTAGGTGATCAAATATTGGAATTTTTAGTTCAAACTTGGTTATACGGGGTTTTGTGTGATGAGTAACCCATGGTTCAAATTTTATATGAATTTGGATGGTTGACTTATGATATTGTGATGCATAACGATCTATATAATGGGAGAGAAAATGTTTCATTAAGGTTTGAGTTGATTTTTGACCTAGGTTGGTTGGTGTATTAATGTCACCTATTCGTGGTTATAAGTGATGGCCGCATGGGACTTAGCTTTATAGTCATGTGGTGATTACCTCTCATGGGTTAAAGCAATGAAATAGAGATATTTGGTCTTCCACTTCCGATTAAGTTGGAACTGACTACAGTTCCAGTTGCGAGATTCTCGTCCCAATTAACTATCATCTCATGAATAGGTCAGTATCCAGACTCGTTAGTGAGGTGTACACAGTGAACCCTACCATCAAACCTTTGGCGAGATAGGAGGATGGTCGATGGACTTCCCCTCCTTTCTGCCCTCGTCCCATCAAACCATCACCCTTCTTCGCTGTTTACAATAGCCGATTAGGTTTTGTAGATCCGAAGGCTGGTGAACCTCATGGTGTCTGTGTGCCCTCGAGTCCTAGTTCATCAAGTCTGGGAGTGCAAGCCCAATGGGGATCTATTCCCAGTTCATGTGGGATGATGTCCTTGATCGCTGGAACCAGCAGTGGTGCTGAAACCAGAGGATGGAGGTGTGATGATGGATGAAGAAGACATGAGTTCATGACTTGGTGCATAGTGAAATCCTCTTATTTCCCTCTCCCACCGTAGGTGCAGATGCGACAGGGCCACCTGGATCTCAAGCTACAAAGCATGTCATGGTGCAACTAGGGTTGGGGATACACAGAGAAGATGGATCCGTCGTCACCACTTTCCATTCCCACGGTGGCGCCTTCCCGGTGAGAGCACAACTTCACTACTGCTCACCTCCTTGACTTAGACAAGAGAGCTCCCCTTTTCTGCGTCTATGCTAGATCAAAAGAGGACATAATCCTCATGTTGTAGACCAGAGGCAGATCGCATAGGAGGATCCATGTGCCAGTGGCTTTTTGTTGTGCCGGTGGTGATGCCGCTACCAGCTCACCAGATTTCACTCCCTAATCTGGGCCACGACAGTGCTGGAAGCAAGGGAGAGAAGAATTCGAGATCATGGCAGGAGTCAATCTTTGCCTCGAGTGATCCAGTCTTGCGATAGTGACTTCACGCCCAAGAACAGAGTCCCACATCAGGTTCCATGGCGTGAGTAAGTAAGACGGACGTAGAGAGAGAGAGGGTTGCGGGAGATGAGATTTGAGAAGGGCTGAGGGACCAGGCCCAAATTGCCCAATTGACTCCTGAAGCACGTAATTCGGATCCAATAATCAACTAAACCGGGTTCAGCCTGCATAAGTGCCATGTGGTAGTGCCTGATTCGCCTGAAGGTAATAATCCACTCGAAAATCCAGTAAATGTATAAATCTTAAAAAATACATAGTAATTAGCATGGTTGTAATAAAAATACGAATAAGATATCAAAATTCTCAAAAAAAATCCCTCTTTATTATGAAATACTTAGATCAGACATTTGAAGTAGTGTTATTATTGGTTTATAAATTGCAAGATGATGCTTCTTTTATGGTTCATATAATTTGAATAATTAGAAAATGATCGATATTAAATATGATAAAATTATGTTGAACCCTAATATTATTTAGAGACAATAAGTTGATCATGATTTGAAAAATAGTGCTCAATATTAGGTCCTTTAGTATTGAAGTATAATTAAGCGCTTTTAGCCTCACTTTAATTCTAGAAAATAGACCAGTCATCATAAAAATACAAAAATTGGACCAGACCCTTTTTATGACCTCTTGATTATTAGAAAAATATCAGATACCATCCTAAGATCAGATGGAACCTAGGTTTGGCTAAACCCTAATCTGACCTAAATACCATTAATAATGGTGAACCTTGTATTAATGATGGATATTTGTTATTAATCAGGTAATGACCAGATTTTCTAGATCATCAAGGATAGCTATGACTCTCTAAAATTAGGTAGATGGATATAAGTATAAGACTAGTTTTCACTGGATGATAATTATGAGTAATTGCTTGCATGTATTTGAATATCTTATTGGATGTACATTTATATGTATTGTTATTTCCTCCTTGAACAATAATAACACTAAGGAAATAAAATGAAATGTAGTTACTGATGGTTCATTAATCTCCGTATTAGAGAGGAAAATTATTAATGTTGACTAGCACCTCCCTAATGGTACAAGGTGCGTGGGGAGATCCCTAATGGTACAAGGTACGCGGGGATATGGCCCAATAATATATGTTTGTGCTAAGTCCACCATAGTAATACATGTACATTGAAATATGGTTAATAACTTGGGTTTGCCAAATTTTCCGCCTTAAATAATACTTTCATTTTCAATCTTCCTTTTCAAGTATTTTAAATATGCCAGCATAGTATATTATCTTTCAACCACGTACCAACTTTATGTTGATTCATTGTTTCACGTATGTTTTAGGTTCAGAGCTAGCATGGGATAAAAGAACAGGATGTGAGCAGTTGTATAGGTTTACCTATTGTGTGTAGATCCTAGTTAGCATATATGTTCATAGACTATAAAATTTTTCATTCAATATGTAATTGTAAATCGTTTTGTAACAATTCATTTGTAATAAATTACAAGTTGAATGTTGAGAAATGTTATGGTCTTTGCCTATGGTTGTATGTTCATGTATGCATATGTCGCTTTAGCATCGCTCTCTAAAATGATTGCCTAACATTTTCAGATTTTGTCTTCTCATCTCCATGGGGTTTCGAGAAGGTGAAAATCTGGGGACGTTACAGAAAGAAAACCCTATGTTGTCGACAACATGGGTCACTTGTGTCCGATGAACATCACAAAACATCATATAAAATAGAAATAAAATAAATGAAACACCATGAATTTATTGAAATATTCATGTATACATTGTTCTGTGAAAGTCATAACTTATAACATAAACTATTTCATCCTTGAACTAAAATCTAATACATGAAAGGTAGAACCAATATATGGCATAAATCTTCTTTGTAAACTTGATACTAAATCTTCTAAGGTGTAGATGGAACCCCACCAAGATAATTCTTGGGATCTTATACTTTGAAGCACTTACTTCAAATACCTTTTCTCCTTGATCTTGGGACATCTTGTCCCATAGCCATGCGAAAACAAAGACACACATCAGTAAGTGACACTATACATTTTATAAGAACTGAAAAAGAAGCATATATACTTGACTTGAGAGAAAATCTTGACATGTATTTAATTTAAGAATTCTTGATTACATGATTGTTATAACATGAAGAATTGAGTAGTTAATATATGCATCTCTGGTGATGCCCACTTAAGAGCACATGATTGCTAGGAAATCCCATTATGGGCATGAATGCCCATGATTTGGCTAAAAAGCCCATAATTGGCACGCATGCCCATAACAATCTCTGGAGGTCCATGATTCAAGAATCATATAAAAACTATTTCAATTGCAATTATCTTGACATTAACATTTCCATAAACATAAGTTATATCTTGAACTTGAATCTTAACATGATGGTATTTATTGCACTTGAAACTTGATCTTTAAATCCATTAAACATTGATCATTAATCATAATCTCTAATCTTAATGAACATGAAAACCATATGACATGAGATATAGCAAACATCAAGCAATTTATATGATGAATATGATTTTAGCATTGAACTTGAAATTTGAAAGCATAATTCATGAATCATACATATCACACAATTCAACCAATGTGAATATGTATAGTGGCATGATCCGATTAGCTAGAGAAAATAAAAACCTAACTTGGTTTCTCTAATCTTTGAGTCAAATCCTAATCTCCTAAGATTTACAGAAACCCCAATGTCTTGTTATCAATATACTTTATATCAATTACCATCTTAAATACTATCTAAACCCTAATTTTAGTAACATATGAATTCTTAATCTTGAATTAGATCCAAAATGATCTTTTTATCCAAATAGGTTATACTTTACATATAGATTTAAATTAAACAAGTTCGGGTCATCAATTCCATTAATCTTATGAAATTAGGGTTTTTCACAAGTACAAATTAAAGATAGCATCTTCACATACTTTTGGGGTTAGGATGGAAATCAAGCTATGAAACTAATTTTATTGAACTCCTCATAATTTTCTATGTAATTTTCATATATGACTTGTCTCCATCTGACATACAAATTATTTATTATAATTACTCTAGGTTTTAACTTAACTGACCAATCTACTTTTTCCATATACGCAACTGACTAGGTATTGCCAACGCATAGTGGGGCCATAGCTGAGCCAATTAGCCCAAGCCAAGCTGGCATCCCATACTGGCATGGATAAATGAGTAAAGGGCTGAAAGGACTGAATTTCCCACTAACCTTTGAATAGAAACATGAGGGCAAAAAGGTAACAATAAACAACATTTGTCTTTGACCTCTGCCCACTTGTGAGTAGGCCTGAGAGAGTCAAAATCACCTTTGACTCTGAGATCCAAGGTTCCTGAGCATCGGCAGTCTCCAATTTCTCTGAGATGGTCGAGACTAAGAGAATGACAAATAGGTCTGTCGGTGGGGTACATTGAGATGGAGGGAGGGAAGGAAGAGGCTAGAAGTGAAGTTGGAGGTAGGGGAGTGATGTATAAGATTCACCAGATCTCACAGAACCAGGTTCACTCTCACAGGGGTATCTACCCCTTTCAACAGATCGGGGCTATGAAGACTTGGCCGACGAGGGTTTTTGATTTAGGAGAAACTTTAATAGCCTTTTAAAGGTTATAAAACTAGGGGTAAGTGGGCTCAGAAATTCCTTTCAAATTTGTTGGAAGAATTTCTAAGCTCGCTCATGAATCATGGTGAGAGGAAAAAGAGAAATAAAATGGGGACTCCAACTCTTGCTTCCTTTCCTGTCCAAAGGTGTGAGATGATACATGCTCCATTGGATCTTAATCCACAATCCACCAGTAGCGTGTGACAACAAAGGGGGTCGGACCCTAGATTCCTTTTCAAATATCAAATTGCGACATTTAATACATTACCCAATTAACCCTTTCACTTTAGGAAAATTTAATTAATCCAAAACTCTTTCTCCTTAATTCTGATCGGTCCCAAATTTTAAAGGAAAGCTTTTAATGATTAAATCTATGCATGGCAAGATTTGGGGTCTAAACACAAAAGTTAGATATCCTTTTCTTGGCCCTTAAGTAATTGACTTATTTAATTCATTTAAGGCATATAATAACTCTTTTCCCATCAAAACTTGGCAACCAATCCTATTTTCATATATTTTCTCTTTGAGTTTAGTATAAGACTAGGAAAATCTTATTAGTTGCATTTATCTTATCTTTTCTAGAAATTTCCACACAGTTCCTTATTTAATTATTTAACTTTAAATGTATTGCATCAATTCATTAGATAATTGGGGAAATACTTCCCTTGTGAGATCCCCTGAGACATAATTCGAGATAATGGTTTCTTTCCCATTCAAATATTGTTATGTCTACCATTTATGTCTTTTTTGAGTAACTTCTTTGGAGGAGAGAGAAAAGTGAGAGGATAAAAGCTAGTTTTTCCTTTTATCTATATTCACTACTACAGAAACGGCCTTTGGCATCGGTCGTTTAACCCCATTTGGCTTCGGTTTCCGACCGACGCCTATGTGGGCGCCGCTAAAGGTCGAACACTTCGGCGTCGGTTTTTTAACCGACGCCTATTTAATCTATAGGTGTCGGTCGTTTAGTCGATAACCGACGCCAAAAGGGTTCGCGCCACAAAATACGGCGTCATCTAGGGCACTTTCTGTGTCAGTTATTTACTAAACAACCGACGCCTATATGGAATATAGCGTCGGTCTTTTAGTAGATAACTGACGCATAAAGTGCCCTAGATGACGCCATTTTCTGTGGCGTGAACACTTTTGGCATCGGTTATATAACAAAAGACCGACGCCTATAGATTAAATAGGCGTCAGTTTGATACGAATATCCGACGCCATTTCCAGGACTGCTTTGGCCACATCAGGCGTCGGTTTTTTGAAAAACACCGACGATGTAGGTCTTTGTTGATGGTTTTCTATAAATAACCGACGCCTATTTCTATTTTTTTTTTCATATCAGTTTGTAGGACTGCTGTGGCTGGTCAGCAGGATGAGAACCTGCAGTTCAGTTTTCTGAACTGCAGGTTTACGACATCAATTGATATCAGCCTACAAACAGGCCGCAAACCTGCAAAAGTCACAAGGAAAATTTCACACAAGTACATACATTCAGACATCAATTCAATTCTCACATTCACACATATAGAAACATTCAAATACATGTATTAACATTCAGAAATATTCATTTACAAAGTATCATTCATTATCGCTATCAACATCCCAATTATATCTTACAGTTGCCACTGCTTGTATGGCTTTTGCCCATTCTTCTCTTACTTCATTTAATGCTTCCATCGTATATGGAGCATGTATATTTTTTAAGCGTTTACCTATAGTGTGGTTAGTTTTAAACACCTGCAAACAGAATGATGTATATATATAAGTAATAATATAAAAATAAGATTGATATATTTCATACTAACTAATGAGACTATATATAATACGTCATGTATGCTATCGATGTCCAATGCGGCATGTTTGATAATCATCTGCATAAATCACATCACATAGTATGCGCATGCCCAGCCATTGTCTTGTGTAGAACACTATAAATTGAAACATACAAAATAATACAACTAAGCACAATTCACATCAATTATATATATATTCGAGTCGGGAACTTACTTGTACGTTCTGCCAATTTATTGGCTGGTTATTTTTCCTTGGGACCGTTCCTCCAGCCTTTTTGAATGCATCTAAACCCCTACATGTTAATATAACACAATAAATTGCATAAGTAAATAGTAATGTAATAAAAGATGTTAACGGATATAAAAATGAAATATTTCTCACCAGAATAATGGCATTCTCATTACGTGTCCAATTTTAGTGTTCAATGTACTCCCCGCAGGATCTAGATAATAAACAGTGAATGTCCTGGGGACAATAACTAGTAACTCCCAATGTCTACCGCTAGAGGTAAGAAGTTAACAATTAATAACTCAAAATGCAAAATAAAAATGGAATTTTCTTAAGTCCAAATTATAAATAAAGTAAACTTACTTGACATTGAATGGAGCTATTATTATCGTCTTTTTTTCTGACCAAAAATTGTAAAAGCATCTATACAGTATTGTTGAACATTATCAGGGTCTTTAGCTACCAAACTAATCAATGATGGAATCAAAAATCCCACATGATCAAATGCAAATTGTTTGCAATGATCTTCGACTAAGTAGCTGCAAAACATATAGGCGTATGCATTAATATATAAGAAACCAGATCACCGGATCTTACACAAGGTATATGGATGTATAAACAAGATCTCACCTTATCCATGTCTCTATCATTGATGTATTCAGCCAATCATACATAAATAGCTCAATAATATCTTGTATAAATAAAGATCTATCGTATGATTGACCTGCATAATCTGCATCTAAAGAAACTATTATAGGGCAATGTATATTATGTGCCCGTAGCCAACATGCCATTCCCCTACAAGCAGGACCTAACGGGTATGTTAGGTCAGTTGGAACCCAAGTTGGTAATGCGGGAAGTGGAGGTGGAGGCCTAGGTGCTCCTGGTGTCTTCTTTTTAACCTGTATATATAATTTCAGATCAGTTGACATCATATATACACATTAACAGTCTAAATCAATGTAAATTTATCTTACAATTTCAGTCGTGTACACGACATCTGCTTTGGGCCACAATATGACCCCGCCTTCTGCCTCACCAAGTGTATCAATATCTGGGTGGGCATATGGCAATGCAACTTCCCTCCAATCGGGTAATACATGTATCGAGCTCACACGAATGTAGCCCTGCGGCATTGGAGTCCCATGAAATGTTGCCCCAGGAAGGGACTGGTAAGCCTGCGCCTCTGCAACAACATAGTCTTGCATTCTTAAGCGGCATGGCTTCAATGCCTACAAATTTACGTAAAGAATGTTATACATATATACATATAATCTTGAAAACATATCATCTTGAAAAGACTAGCTACAATGTCATAAACAATACTTACAGCAGACGTGCTAGGCGATGGGTCTCCAGGATTACTCGCAGTATGTGCATCAGGAGAAGAGTGGGTCGCCATAGGCTGATTGGAAGCCTGAGATGCCTGCCACCGCAGCAATTCTTCCTTGACCTTCTCAGCAACTACATCGTTGACCTTCTTAGCAACTAAATCCTCAACTCTCTTATTCTCCTATACATGGATAAAAGAAACATTAGCTTCTTATTAATGAATTTCCTTTTGCAGTAACATTCTAAAAAAAGAATAGGTTACCTCTTCTTGAGAAAGTCCCGCTCTGGGTTTGCGCTGGGATGGCCCA
This sequence comes from Alisma plantago-aquatica, assembly GCA_963693085.1. Classification (NCBI taxonomy): domain Eukaryota; kingdom Viridiplantae; phylum Streptophyta; class Magnoliopsida; order Alismatales; family Alismataceae; genus Alisma; species Alisma plantago-aquatica. The sequence goes on from OY856412.1 coordinate 691,761,867, forward strand.
AAGAATGCTTTGATGCCAACACCAGCGTCGGCACCTCTAACACGTCCAGGATGCTCTGGGTTACCCAGAGCAACTGTCAATTCATCCCTTGTGCCCTGAGGGATGAACGTGCCTTGGTTCCTCTGCTCGTGCAGCTCCCGCTAATCACCATAAACAGAAATTGGTAAGTTAACACCACAAATAATCAATATTCAAACGATTTCTCTAAGAGTTGTATTTTACCATTTTTGCAGCCGCCTCAGCAGTTACAGGCTTCTTTATTTCACCCTTCTTATTTTGCCTACCAGCTATCCAGATATCATGGCGAGGAATGGGTGTGGCAGACTCCTGAGTAGGAGCAGACTCCTGAGTAGCAGCAGACTGCTGAGTAGCCGCAGACTCCGCCTGTAGTCTTTGGCGAACGCTTGCATAGCCTTTTGGACCCATAGTGTGGTCATGCACATTCAGTGCACGCCTTGCTTTTTGTGCGTCACTGAGGGCCTAGTTAGTATGCACATTAATGATTTGGTTAGTAGCACTAAATGTTAATCTTGAATAGGTGAATACAATGTATATTAATTAAATTGGGAGTGACACCTAATACCTTGAATTCTTCAGATTTTCTTGAAGCAACAAAATTGTCCCAATCTTCTTTGTCCAAGAAGTTCCATTGTTCAAGGGCTGACTTCTTCTTCTTATCACCCTCTTTTATGTATTCTCTGTTCAGATTTGTCCTATAATTCCTAAGCATCTTTCCAGTGCGTTGCATCACACTTTTACGATGCAACTTCTCATCCAATGCAAACAGATTCTGTAAAATAGAAATGTTATTAACTAGTATCCAAAATAGAATTGCAAATAATAGAATTTGTAATCTACAAAATAGAATTGCAAATAATAATAACTCATGCATAAATCCTTCCATATCAAGTCTTTTTTCCCTTGAGGAACTTTATGCCAATTATCATACTTAACACCACAATGGCTCCGAGTGGTACACCCAAGATAGTTTACAAAATTATTGCGGTTCACTCCAATTGCATTTCCTCCATTATCAAACTCCACCACCAATTTGGATCCACTACCACTTAGCGCTAATAACTTCTTCAACAGAGTGATGCCCCTTTTCTTGTTAAGTGTTTGGTGCTGCGCATCAAGTTGCTCCAGTGCTTCAGTGGGTACAGGTACATCATCAACCTAAAATTTGACAAAAATAAACACACTAAATTAGCCCAATATAGAAATATAGGATATATGACATAACTAGAAGATAATGAATTTTATAGAAATACAGGATATGTTTTTAGAACTTACATTGGTATCCTCACCATGCTCGTCATGGACAGCATGCTCATCATGGACTTCATGCTCATCATGGACATCATGCTCATCATGGTCAGCCATCTGAAAATGTCATTAAAAAGGCAAACATTTAGCATTTGTATTAACTATAAAAAGGCAAACATTTAGCATTTGTATTAACTAGAAAAAGGCAAACATTTAGCATTTGTATAAACATACATGTCTCTAAAATTGTGATCTTTTATCAATTAACAATCCTTCATTGTGATCTCCGCGCACATATAAGTCATCATTAGCTTCAATATTTTGTGGAGTTGGCAACCCAACTGAGAATGGACTGGAGTCATCATACTTATCATAGTACTCTTCTTCATCTATAGGATCTTCAATGAATTGTCTTTTACCATGAAGAACAACCGACCATTTATCATTCGCAGGATCATCGATATAGAATATTTGTTTCGCCTGTGATGCCAATATGAATGGTTCACCCTTCTCGCCAATCTTTTCAAAGTTCACCAAAGTGAAACCCAATTCATCCACTATACCTCCTTTGGTGTTATCAACCCAATTACATTTAAAGAGCGGAATTTTGAAATCTATGTAGTCAAACTCCCAAATGTCCTCAATGACACCGTAATATGACATTTTAGCTTCACGTGGACTCTTATCCTTTGCACTTGCAAAGTACATAGTCGACGCTTGAAGAGTGACCCCACTATTTTGGACGACACTCTTATCATCTTGGCGCTTTGTGTAATATGTGAATCCATTAATGTCAAACCCTTCATAAGACATAACATTCGGTTTTGGTTTAAAGGCGAGGCATTTGATAGTTTCTGTAATATCATTTGGTGTTTGAGATAGTTGATGTAAGACTTTATCTTCAAACCACTTAGTAAAAGTCTTATTATGCTCTCTAGAAAGCCACATTGAACTTGCTCGAGGATGTTGTCTCTTTATGAAATTGGTATGTTCCTCGATATAAACACTCACTTCATCCATATTGTGTAAAATATACAAGTGAGCTTGTTCCAACTGCTCACGGCTGATTACTTTCATCCGTGATCCCAAAATTCCTTTGCCCTCCTCAATATTCTTGTCATTATCAGGAGTGTCATTACCACTGAGAAAGTCATTGCAAAAATCCATAACCTCTCTCGCCACATAACGTTCAATAATACTCCCTTCAGGCCGATAACGGTTTCGAACATCACCTTTAAAAACGCTCATGTATCGTTCAAAGGGATACATCCAATGCAACAAAACTGGTCCCAACATTTTCACTTCCCTAGTCAAGTGGACAACAAGATGTACCATGATATCAAAGAATGAAGGAGGGAAATACATTTCAAGATGACATAGGGTAACAACCACTTCTCTTTGCAAATTATCGAGAGTATCAGGGTCAATAACTTTACTGCATAGATTGTTGAAAAAGAAACAAAGTCTGGTAATTGCAAACCTTACATGCTTCGGCAATATAGATCGAATTGCCACGGGTAATATTTGTTGCATTAGAGTGTGACAATCATGAGATTTAAGACATATCAACTTCAGATCTTTCATTGATACCAATCTACGGATGTTGGATGAGTAACCATGTGGCACCTTAACATTTACCAAGCATTCACAAAAAGTTTTCTTCTCCTTTCTAGACAACGTGTAACAAGCGGGAGGTAAGTATGTTCTTTTACTACCCATTTCACGTAATTATGTTAATTCTGACCTTATTCCCATTTCACGTAGGTCCAGTCTGGATTTTATCCCATCTTTAGTCTTACCTGGTATATTTAACAAAGTACCAATGATGCTATCACAGACATTTTTCTCAACGTGCATTACATCGATACAATGCCTGACTGTCAAAGAACTCCAATAAGGAAGATCCCAAAATATTGACTTCTTCTTGAATGAAGAATTGTCACTCCGTGTGGCCATACTACATTGTGATTTCTTACCAAATTCATTGACAATGTCTTTTACTCTTTCATAAACAACATCCCCTGGTATAGGTTTAGGTGCACTCCGTTCATCATTCCATCAATTGAATGCTTTGCGCTTCCTACGATACGGATGGAATTTTGAAAGAAACCTTCGATGACCAAGATATACAGTCTTTCCGCCATGTTTTAGTCTTATTGAATCAGTGTTTTCTTCACATATAGGACACGCTTTAGCTCCTTTGACACTATATCCAGACAAATTCCCATATGCTGGAAAGTCATTAATAGTGCAAAACAACATAGCGTGCAAACGAAATGTCTCTCTTGCTGAAGCATCATAGGTCATCACACCTTCAGCCCAAAGTTTCTTTAAGTCATCAATCAAAGGTTCAAGATAAACATCGATATCATTTCCGGGTTGTTTAGGGCCCGATATCAACAATGACAACATAACGTACTTATTTTTCATACACATCCAGGGAGGAAGATTGTATATAACAAGCATGACTGGCCAAGTGCTATGTTGGCTGCTCAATGTCCCATACAGATTCATCCCATCTGTACAAAGCCCAAGTCTTAGATTCCTATCTTCTTCACCAAATTTGGGGTACAATAGATCAATCTTTTTCCACTGTGGGGAATCAGACGCATGTCGCAGGATCCCATCATTATTTTTCTTAACATCTGCATGCCACCTCAAATTCTTCGCATCTTTCGGATTTGCAAACAAGCATTGAAACTGTGATATTATAGGTAGATACCACAACACCTTGGCAGAAGAACCAGTTTTGGACTCCCCCAAAGTCGTCAATTTATACCGTGACGCACCACATTTTGGACAATCTTTCAAATCTACATAGTCCTTTTGAAATAATACACAATCATTCGGGCATGCGTGTATCTTCTTGGCCTCCATTCCCATTGGGCACAACATTTTCTTTACCTGGTATGTTGAGATTGGCAGCTCGTTTCCTTCAGGAAGCATTTCTTTCAACAAAATCAACAATGAAGTGAAGCTTTTGTCGCTCCATCTATTGTTAGCTTTCAACTTATACAATCTCAACACAGCGCTAAGCTTCGTAAACTTAGCACAGCCTGTGTATAACGGTATCTCAGCATCATGCACAATGTTTCTAAAGATAGGAGGTGGATCGGTGTTCTCTACCCTACAACTATCCAGCATCACATCAACGATGTCTGCTGGAACTGGTTCGTTCACATTTACATCATCGGAGGCAATTTCTTCTTCCACCCAAGCACTGCTATCGACATCTACTGGTTTCGATTTTGAAATCTCTCCATGCCAGTGCCATTCTGTATAGCCTTGTACAATCCCGTTGCACATGACATGACTTTTGATTTCCTCACCAGTGTTGACTTTCAAGTTGTTACCGCAATGCCTACATGGACAGTAGAACCTATCTGTAGGTTTTTTCCTATGTTCCTCGGCAAATCTAATAAACTGATCAAGACCAGATATAAACTCTGGGGTGCAACGATTACGAATGGACATCCATGATCTATCCATTCTATGATCAGAGAAAACAAGTATATATTAGGAAACAAGTATATATTAGGAAAAGATTAGGCAACATTTCCCCGCTGTTCTCTAAGTACATATGTACATAGAGAACAAACGGGGAAATGCTACCAATATTTTCTCAAAAACCCAATACACATTATACACTTACATCCTAAGTGAGATTAGGTGTTCAAGAACAGTCCCAAACCGGGGACTATCCAAGATTTACTCCTAATGAGTCAATCTTGGACGAGTTTCTAGGCCAACAAACACATTTGATGTCATTCATATATATAATAAATGTGTACCACCTATCCCATCCTTGAACACCTAATCTCACTAGTAAGTGTATAATGTGTATTTGGTTTTCAAGAAAATTTCGGCAGCATTTCCCCGATGTTCTCTAAGTACATATGTACTTAGAGAACAAACGGGGAAATGCTACCAAAATTTTCTCGAAAACCCAATACACATTATACACTTACATCCTAAGTGAGATTAGGTGTTCAAGAACAGTCCCAAACCGGGGACTATCCAAGATTTACTCCTAATGAGTCAATCTTGGATGGGTTTCTAGGCCAACAAACACATTTGATGTCATTCTTATATATAATAAATGTGTACCACCTATCCCATCCTTGAACACCGAATCTCACTAGTAAGTGTATAATGTGTATTTGGTTTTCAAGAAAATTTTGGCAGCATTTCCCCATTGTTCTCTAAGTACATATGTACTTAGAGAACAAACGGGGAAATGCTACCAAAATTTTCTCGAAAACCCAATACACATTATACACTTACATCCTAAGTGAGATTAGGTGTTCAAGAACAGTCCCAAACGGGGGACTATCCAAGATTTACTCCTAATGAGTAAATCTTGGACGGGTTTCTAGGCCAACAAATACATGTGTTGTCATTCTTATATATAATAATTGTCTATAAACTACAGGCAACATGGTTAATCCTAATCAACAGAGCATTATTAAATAATAAATCAAGAAATCAATAGTTTCAAACAAAAGGTCTAGGAATCTTTACTAGACATTATATGTATCCCTAATCATCATATTTAACATACTACATTATTATGAACATCCAGATCAGATTAAGATCATACTATGTTATAACCATTGGTTTAATAACCCTATTTCCGCATGTACATGTTTATCAACTTTAAAACCCTATAATTCATGAAATCATTCTAATTCAATTTAATATGTTGGGATCACATAATTATACTGGTAGGATTTTAATAGACATGATAAGTACCTAATCTATAGAGCATTATTAAATAATAAATCAAGAATTTAATAGTTTCAAACATGCAATAATTCACAATGCAATGTTATAAACTATAGGCAACATGGATAGATGAGACTAGAGTTCATATTAGAATAAAAATTAGCAACTTAGGACAAAGTCCATCACTAAAGTCCCAAACTCAACATATATGCACAATCAGCATCAAATATAGGACAAAAGGGTAGATTAGAACCCTAATGTATTGCTGTTTGCTTCCTCCATTTTCCCCTCTTGCCCGACAACTGGGTTTAATGAAAGAAACACATCCATATTCATTCTACTCTCTCATAGGTGGAAGAAGAGGAGGAAGAGGGTACCTGTGACGAGCGGCAGCGGCGGCGGCGAGAAGCGATCAGGTGTCAATCGGCGGCTGCGAGCAGCAGGTGTCCAACGGCGGCAGGAGCGGCGGCGAGCAGCAGAAGGTGTCCAGCGGTGGCGAGCAGCAGGTGTCCAGTGGTTGCGGCGGCGCGACGGCATGGCGGCGCCGGTTCTCAGGCGCTGGAGCAGTAGGGCGGCGGAGAAGGGGCGCGGAGAAGAGAAGAAGGTAGCAGGAGTGGTGGCGGAGAAGGGGGCGTCGGAGAAGGGGGTGCCGGAGAAGAAATAGCCGGAGAAGGGGGCGCTGGAGAAGAAATTGCCGGAGAAGAAATCGGCGGCAGAGAGAAATAGGGAAATCGGCTCGCAATGGAACAGAAGAAAGGGGAAGAGTCGGGCGATCGCGGGATATAAAGTTCCCAAATAGCGTCGGTTGTTTGCAACAACTGACGCCTAAAAATCTGTAGTGTCGGTTGTTTGCAACAACCGACGTCCAATTGGACAATATTTTCATGAAATTGTTTGGCGGGAACCACCTTCAGCGTCGGTTATACAAGGATAATCGATGCTGAAAGTGACACTTTTCGCGCAAATTTTCATCGCACATAGGCGTCGGTTTATACCTACATAACCGACGCTGAAAATGACACTATTTTTTTTGATCAAAAATTGGATTTCACGGGCAACTTTAAGCGTCGATTTGTTATAAACAAACGACGCTGAATACAAAGCGGTACCCGTGTCTGGCTGGTCTTCGAATATAGACGTCGGTTTGCTTAAACAACCGACGCCTTATATGTTAGGCATCGGTTTTCTTTAATAACGGACGCCCAGAAAAGTGACACTGAATGCTATTTCTGTAGTAGTGATTGGACTCATTTAATCATACAGAAATTAGGGAACATATTTTGAATTCTCTCTCTTTGTTTCCTATTCCAAATAATGTATACAATATTTGGGGTAAGTTTCTTTAAAGGCCATGTTTTATTTTACAACTAGAAATTTGCAATTAAGACCTAAAACATATTTTATTTAAAATTGGGATGTTACAATTCTACGCACCTTAAATAAATTACATCCTCAGATTTTTTTTCTCATACTTCCCATCTTAGGGTTTTTCATATTCTATGTGCACTAATTTCTAATATTATCTTAATGGCTCACCCTCATGGTAAAACACTATCAACATGTGGGTATACTAGTAGTGAACCAATTTCACATCATCATTGACATGACAAAGGACCTCTCTTACTTCTTTCTATGGGTTCTGATTGTGTCATGGATCTTACTTTCTTATCAAATATCTACTCTTTGTATTCATGCTTGGTCTTACTATATATTTTATTAGGCTTAGGTGACTATATGTCTCAAACTTTTAATGCAATTCTTGTTTATTTTGTCGCCTTTGCATACATGCCGACCGACCATATCTTCAGAGGTGACTTATCTTATCATGCTTATCTTAGTACCTCCCTTATACACATGTCCCATACCACATGCACTTGAAAGGACAAGACAAGTATGATTACCCATATAACATTCTCTCTATAAAAACCCCATGAGCATGTATCCCATACAACAAACACGTGAGGATAAGAGAGAACATGCTATATACCATTCTAGAGTTAATCATAAAATTTCAAAACTTCTTGGCACATAACCCTAATTCTCATCTGAACTTATGTCTCTTATCTATAAATACACTTTGGTTTCTAACATCTTTCACCTACTTCTTCTGTACCTATGGTTAGAACACAAGAATCTTTATCTTAGTGGTCATCTACTCATTGCTTTGATATCGTATTGTAACGCCCCTCCTATTGACTCAAGGTCAATTAGGTCAATGTTGACTCACATCTAAATTGACTAAACCCATGTTTTGATGATGACTAACTAATCCACATATTTGTGTCTAATGTCTCTACTTGAGTGATTTCAGATTAGGTATAGACACACTCCAAATGCCCTAACTTGTGCATCTCAAATTGGAGAAAAGACAAGTCAAAAGTCATACAAGTGCACGTTTTTGTAATATGATGTATATCCATTAGAATCATGTTGTAAATCACTTGTAATGATTGTATGACTTGTAATTAAGCATAGAAAAATATCAGGAACACTTAGATCGAATATTAGAGCACTTTAGATGCAACTTTGAAAATTGATTACAGGCACTTTTTAGGTTGAGTTTCCCAGCCTGAAAACTCAACCGATCATCCTTGATCAATTTTCTAGAGATTGCATCGGTCGAGTTATGTTTACACAGAACTCGATCGATGGAGTAACTGACCAAACCGATTGTCATTGGTCGGTCGAGTTTCCTCAGGATAAACTTGACCGATGGTCTAAATATCAGCTTTGTCCTTTACTCTATCGGTCGAGTTACCCTTATAGAAACTCGACTGATTGCACTGTACGGAAAAGTGTAGAAAAGTGCTTCTAGCCGTTGTGGAGTTGCAACAAGTGAAAATACATCCGTTGAAAGCCACAAAACGGCTAGTTTTTGTTCACAAGTGTTCCCAAAGGCTAAGAGGCATCCCCAGCTATAAATAGGACCCCTTGGGCTTCATTCCAAGGTTGAGCATTCATTGCAAACTCTATGTGAGGTTCCTATTCTATAGCTGAGTGTTTCCTACATCCTCCTCTCTCTCTATAAGCTTAATCACTTGCTACATCCATTAGAGTGAGTAGGAAATTTGTAAGAGAGCTAGTCCTACATGTATATCTTGTGAGGCTCTCACTTCCACCACCTCCATATCTCTCATTTCAATCATGAAGATGAAGGTTCTCTCTCTTGTCCAAGAGAGGTGAAGAAGAACAAGGGAAGGAGTCCCTTGGTGAAGATCAAGGCTGAAGACTTGGAGCAAGAGTGGGTAAGCCCTTGGTGAAGGCAGAAGACTCCTTGCTCAAGTGGGTAAGACCTTGGTGGAAGCTTCTCCAAGTGAAGGTGAAGTCAAAAGCTGAAGATCCCAAAAGAGTGGGTGATCCCTGCAAGGATGAAGACTTGTGCAAGAGTAGGTAAGTCCTTGGAGAAGGCCGAAGACTCTTGCAAAGTGGGTAAGTCCTTGGTAAGGTTGAAGACTCTTTCTATTGGATAGGTAAGTCTTTTGTTTGGTCATGCATTGTATGTCTTATGAATGAATATAAGAGTGCAATAGTTTGGAAGTCCTAGAGGTTGACCTCTCTAGGCAATTGGACTGACACACTTCTAGTTTGAAGTGTGGAACTACTCTAAATAGCTTGTCTAATTGGTGCATGTTCAATCTCTCTCTCCCTTTCTATTTATGTTTTAGTTGCACTCAAATTACCTATTTAGCAACCTTATCTTGTCATATATCTTGAAGGTTTAATGAGTTTTGTTTAAGTGCTTTCAGCTCTATTCACACCCCCTCTAGAGCATCTAATCACCCATCTAGGATCCAACAATTGGTATCAGAGCGGGTCTTCTCCAACCATACTTCAACAAGTAGGAGAAGATGGGTGACTACCTAGGAGGGAGATTCTCGACCAGCCTTCCAATCTTTGATGGGAGCAATTTCCTCTATTGGAGAAGAAGGCTTCAATTCTACATCCAAGGATCAAGTATTGAGATGTGGCAAATGGTGAACAACCCATACATGCTACCAAAGACAAGGATTGAAGAATGGGATGAATCTACCTTGAAGAAAGCAACCTTGAATGCTAGAGCCATGCACATCCTCTATGCCTCCATGACCCCCACCGAGTTCAACCGGATTTCTTCATGTGAAACAGCCTGTGAGGTATGGAGAAAGCTTTGCATCACTTATGAAGGGACAGATCAAGTGAAGGAAAGCAAAGTCTACATGCTCAAAGGGTTGCTTGAGAACTTTAAGATGGGAAAGAAGGAGAGCATAGCCAACATGTACTCAAGGCTCAACACCATCTTGAATGGTCTTGCTGTTCTAGGACATCCTATGTCTAGTGGAGAGATCAACTCAAAGATCCTTAGAACTCTCCCCAAGAGGTGGAAACCCAAGGTGACTTCTATTGAATAAGCAAGGTCTCTTAGGGATATTCCTATTGAAGAGCTCATTGGAAATATACAAGCACATGGACCTACACTTGATAAGAGGGAGGAAGTAGAAATATAAGAGAAGAAAGATCTAAAGAGAATGAAGAAGGCTGAAATGAAGGCTCAAATTGAAGCTATCATGGAACAAGTCTCTCCATTCTCTCAAGCTAAAGAAGATGCCATGTACTCCAAGGGTAAACTCTACAAAGGCAAGTCCTCCTCCATCTGGTGCTTCACATGTGGAAAGAAGGGTCACTACAAGGAAGATTGCCCACAAGGCAAAAAGACCCATCTTCACAAGAAGAAATGGAAATCAAGATCAAGTGGCTCCTCCAACTCAAGCTCAAGTGAAGATTCAAGTGAAGGATCAAGATCAAGCTCTAGTGATGAAGGAGAATGCCATTTTGCTCTTATAGCATCAACAGTGAAGACTCAAGTGAGGTAAATCTAAACTCTTTAGATAAAGAATCTTTGATTGCTATTATTCATGATATTTGTGCCTCTCTTAAGTCTTCTAAAAAGAAAAAGAAAAAGCTTGCTAGAATTGTTGATAATTTGCATATAGAACTAGATGATCTTGAATATGCTAATTCTTGCTTGCTTGATGATAAAAATGATTGTCTTAGTCAAGTAGACTCTCTTAAACTTGAAAATGCTAGTTTGCTTGATAAGATTAGATTTCTAGAAGCTCAACCTCTTATGACTAGTTCCAATGAAGAGCATACCTTAATTGTTGATTCTCTCATGCATGATATTGATGTTCTTAAATCTAAAAACAAGGACAAAGATTTTGTTTGGCAAGAATTAGAAACAGAAAATGCCTCCTTGCTTGCTAAAATCAATGTGCATGAATCTTGCTCTAGTTCTACTAGTAGAGAGAATGATGTCGCTGCTCTTCATATTGATAGAGATTCTTATTTAACTAAAACTCTTTGCTTAGAAAATGATCTTTTGCATGATAGTGATAATATTAATCATTTGTCTTCTACTATTGCTTCTCTTAAGCATGATAATGATAGTTTGAGATCCTCTTTGCAAACATTCTTAGTTGGCAAAAAGAGTCTTAATTACATCCTACACCATACTACTAAACAAATTGGTAGACATGGTTCAGGGTATGATAGTAGTCAAGGGAACAACAAAGATAAAGGACCTCCAATATTCCATGGAGAATCCTCTAGTTCCAAGACTATGGGAACATGCAACTATTGCAATGAAATTGGTCATTATTCTACTTGTTGTCTTTTTAGGAAAGCACCCAAGAGCAATAGGACTTGGGTTGCTAAACTAACCCCTCCGGACCCAAAAACATGATTGGGGACCATTCCATCTTTCTTCTTGTAGGTACTTGCAAATGGATTGAGTTGAGCTATTGAGTTGCAAATTGACTTGTCAAGCCACATAAAAGAAGAAAGGTGAGATGTGTAGAGGGTGACAACAAGTGGAAAAATCAATGGTAAGCACAAAGGTAAAAGTTTTATTGTTTATAACCATTTCTAACTTGTTTTTGTCAAGTTAGTGTGCACTATACATATGGTTTTTGAGTCAAAAGTGGGATTTTGTGTTTCTCTTCACACTCTTGCTCAAAAACTATTTCTAATGCTTCTATAGTGCATTACTAACTTGCTTAGACATGTTTGGATATGGTTTGTATATTTCACATGCCTTTAAATATGTTTTCATGAAATATATGTGCTTTTTGACAGCTACTCTGTCGGTCGAGTTTGCCCTGTTTGAAACTTGATCGATAGGCACCAACGGGTGTTGCCAGCAGTTGTCATCGGTCGAGTTGTCAATGCATAGAACTCGATCGATAACATTGTGCACAAAATATACATTTGGCTTATTGAGTGAGAATTTCCCTCTCAACTAGATTTTCTCAACCAATAGCCTTATTCTTTTGCACTCCTTTGGTAACTTTATATATGCATATTGCCATGTTCCAAATTGCCTCTCTTGCTTACAACTCTATCTCTCTAATTGCTCTAAATTGGTATATCTATATCTTGCAATTACTTTCTTTGAGTTGATTTACAGGTTTTGATGATGATCTCTTTGGATCTCTTAGTTGTGTCTAAAAATTGCTTCCGTTGTACTCTAACTTGCTACATCTATCTAGGTGTATATCTTGTTTTGATACAACCTTGAGGTTCTTAGTGGTAATCATCTTATGGTAAGGATGAATATCTAGTGAGTTATATCCTCTCATGCTTCTAAAATTGCATATCTCTTTGTTTGGATATATCTCTACATATTCTCATAGCTTGCTTTATCTTGTGTATCCTTTTGGTATCTCTTGCTATGATCTAGATCCTACTAGTAGTCCTAACTTGTGATATCATCTACTAGTAGTTCATATACATGTAGTTCTAACCTTGTTTATAATTGACATCTTTGCTCATCTATATGCTATGCTTGTATCTTGTCTCATACATGCTCAAGATTGTTCCTTGAATTGCATATCTACTATCTTGAGTTTCTTGCATAACATTGTGATGCAGGGTACATAGATCTACATTATATGTAGAAATTGGAGTATTTTTGGATTTTATGCAGATTTTGCTCCAGTTTCAGCTTTTGGTGCAAGGCTAGTGTTTTTCATGCATAAACAACCTTCTAAGCAAGACTCATCGCTTTGTGATGAGCTCTAATGGTTTTTGGTCAAATTCCGTCATCTTGAGGGTCAAAATTGTGATTTATTATTTTTTTCTGCAACACTTTATCTTGTTTGTAGGGTTGTTGAAGTATATGCTTTAACTTGTTTTTCTTTCTATGCTTGGACAAGCCCCTATCTATGCTCTTCTACTCTCCTTATATATGTGTGTTATCTCTTTTCTCTTTAACAAGTGATGTTTCTTATTTCTTCATAACCCCACTTTTTGAAATGACAAAGGGGGAGAAAGGTATGTCTTCTTTTAAAAAAAGGAAGAAGGCATGTCTTACATGAAGAAGAGAAGTATGTTCATGTAAAGGGGGAAGGTAAAGGGGAGAAGACATATATGTGTAGAACATATATGAGTAGAAGACATAGTATTCTATAAATGTTATGAAAGCTAACCATGCAGGAGAAATAGCATCAATTGAGGGGGAGTATGAGAACTCCATGCGCATCAATTGAGGGGGAGCATATGAGCTCAATTCTATTAAAACACCTAGGTTTCTCCAAATGTATGACTTTACTTAAAAGCTTTCAATACATTTATGGAATGGTTTGTCATCTTCAAAAAGGGGGAGATTGTTGACTCAAGGTCAATTAGGTCAATGTTGACTCATGTCTAAATTGACTAAACCCATGTTTTGATGATGACTAACCATTCCAAATACTGGTGTCTAATGTCTCTACTTGAGTGATTTCATATTAGGTATAGACACACTCCAAATGCCCTAACATGCGCATCTCAAATTGGAGAAAAGACAAGTCAAAAGTCATACAAGTGCACGTTTATGTAATATGATGTATATCCATTAGAATCATGTTGTAAATCACTTGTAATGATTGTATGACTTGTAATCAAGCTTAGAAAAATATCAGGAACACTTATGTCAAATATTAGAGCACTTTAGATGCAACTTTGAAAATTGATTACAGGCACTTTGTCGGTCGAGTTTCCCAGCCTCAAAACTCGACCGATCATCCTTGATCAATTTTCTAGAGATTGCATCGGTCGAGTTGTGTTTACACAGAACTCGACCGATGGAGTAACTGACCAAATCAATTTTCATTGGTCGGTCGAGTTTCCCCAGGACAAACTCGACCAATGGTCTGAATATGGGCTTTGTCTTTTACTCTATCGGTCGAGTTACCCTTATAGAAACTCGACCGATTGCACTGTATGGAAAAGTGCAGAAAAGTGCTTCTAGCCGTTGTGGAGTTGCAACAAGTGAAAATAGATCTGTTGCAAGCCACAAAATGGCTAGTTTTTGTTCACAAGTGTTCCCAAAGGCTAAGAGGCATCCCCAGCTATAAATAGGACCCCTTGGGCTTCATTCCAAGGTTGAGCATTCATTGCAAACTCTATGTGAGGTTCCTATTCTATAGCTGAGTGTTTTCTACAGCCTCCTCTCTCTCTCTAAGCTTAATCACTTACTACATCCATTAGAGTGAGTGGGAAATCTGTAAGAGAGCTAGTCCTACATGTATATCTTGTGAGGCTCTCACTTCCACCACCTCCATATCTCTCATTTCAATCATGAAGATGAAGGTTCTCTCTCTTGTCCAAGAGAGGTGAAGAAGAATAAGGGAAGGAGTCCCTTGGTGAAGATCAAGGCTGAACACTTGGAGAAAGAGTGGGTAAGCCCTTGGTGAAGGCAGAAGACTCCTTTCTCAAGTGGGTAATACCTTGGTGGAAGCTTCTCCGAGTGAAGGTGAAGTCAAAAGCTGAAGATCCAAGAAGAGTGGGTGATCCGTGCAAGACTAAATACTTGTGCAAGAGTAGGTAAGTCCTTGGAGAAGGCCGAAGACTCTTGCAAAGTGGGTAAGTCCTTGGCAAGGTTGAAGACTCTTTGTATTGGATAGGTAAGTCTTTTGTTTGGTCATGCATTGTATGTCTTATGAATGAATATAAGAGTGCTATAGTTTGGAAGTCCTAGAGGTTGACCTCTCTAGGTAAGTGGACTGACACACTTCTAGTTTGAAGTGTGGAACCACTCTAAATAGCTTGTCTAATTGGTGCATGTTCAATCTCTCTCTCCCTTGCTATGTATGTTTTAGTTGCACTCAAATTACCTATTTAGAAACCTTATCTTGTCATATATCTTGAAGGTTTAATGAGTTTTGTTTTAGTGCTTTCAGCTATATTCACCCCCCCTCTAGAGCATCTAATCACCCATCTAGGATCCAACACCTCCAAGATCATACATGACAGTGGAAGAAAACTCTATGTTGTCCATAACATGGGTCACTTGGCTAGTAGGAACATTACAAAACATGATATGCAATAGCAACAAGATAAATGAAACACCGTGCATTTATTAGAATTTTTTTATTCATACATCATTCTTTGAAAGACATAACTTATAATATAAACTATTTCATCCTTGAACTAAAATCTTATACATGAAAGGTAGAACCAATATATGGCATAAATCTTATTTTGAAACTTGATATTGGATCTTCTAAAGTGTAGATGGCACCCTACCAAGCTAAGTTCTGAGATCTTCTATGTTGAAGCACTCATTTCAAATACCTTTGCTCCTTGATATGGGGACATCTCATTCCACGACCATGCGAAAACAAAGACACACATCAGTAAGAGGCACTATACATTTTATAAGAACTAAAAAAAGCCTATATACTTGACTTAAGAGAAAATCTTGACATGTATGTAATTTAAGCATTCCTGGTTACATTAATCTTAAAACATAAAAAATTGAGCAGTAGATATATACATATCTCTATGACGCCCACTTCAGAGCACATGATTGCTAGGAAAGCCCATAATTGGAACGACTGCCCATGATTTGGCTAAAAATCCCATAATTGGCATAAATTCCCAAGGTCCATGATTTGAGAAGTATATAAAAGTTGTTTCAATTCCAATTATCTTGACATTAACATTACCATAAACATAAATTAAATCTTGAACTTGAATCTTAACATGATGGGATTTCTCTCTCTAGAAACTTGATCTTTAAATCCATTAAACATTGATTACTAATCATAATCTCTTATCTTAATGAACACGAGATATAGAAAATATCAAGAAATATATATGATGAACATGATTTGAGCATTGAACTTGAAATTTGAAAGCATAACTCATAAATCATACATATCGTACAAATCAACAAATGTAAATATGTATAGTGGCATGATCTTCTTACCAGGAGAAAAGAAAAACCTAAGTCAAATCCTAATCTCTTGAGATTTGTAGAAACCCTAATGTCCTATAATCAATATACTTTATATCAATAGCCATCTTAAATACTATCTAAACACTAATTTTGGTAATATATGAATTCTTAATCTTGAATTAGTTCCAAAATGATCTTTTTATTCAAACAGGATAGACTTTACATATATATTCCAATTAAACAAGTTAGAGTCATCAATTCCATTATTATTATGAAGTTAGGGTTTTTCACATTTGAAATCATAGTAAAGATAACATCTTTATATACTTTCAGAGTTAGGATGGAAATCAGGCTATGAAACTAATTTTATTTAACTTGTATTTTTCTGAGTAATTTTCATATATTACTTGTTTCGATCTGACATACTGGTGTGTTTCTTCGAATGGGGTTACACACTATTCCATTGGAGTTTGAATAGATGCAACCCCGTGAATACAAGCACACAGTGGATTAGACTTTAAAAATTTATAATGGACCTAAACTCAACACACTCGCATAAACTAAAACACTACACTAGAAAACGCATGGGGTTGTGTCGTAGTATAGGTGAGGGGTAAGTATAGGGTCGATCCACAGGGAGAAAAAGGGGTACTAGAGCTAGGTTAGTTTTTAGGCTCGGTTCCTACTGTAGAGTCCAGGGTTGAAGGGTTTGAAGGTGATGTTTGGATTGATATCACTAAGTTGGGGAAAAAAGCAAGTAAAGGAAAGCAAGCATGAACAAAACCTAAGTTAACCCTAGATAGTTAATTCTTATGAGCAAGAAAAAATAGGGCAAGGCATGAAAAGAACATTCTACACTAAGGCAAGCAAGGAAAGGTCTACACTGCACTAAACTAGCAAACATGGCTAATTAAAGATCAATTAAAGACCTAAACTAGAAAGAACAAAGCAAGAACAAAGCTAGATGTTATATAAGTAAGAAAAGAGCTAACTCAGCTAACACTAGCTAAGAAAGATGGAAATTAGGGTTTTAAAGTAATTAAGGTAGATGTGGGGAGTTTGGGGATGTACTTATCAATTAGGTTGGGGTGACATGTGAACATAATGATCTCTTTTAGATTATCAAA
Organism: Alisma plantago-aquatica; assembly: GCA_963693085.1. Taxonomy (NCBI): domain Eukaryota; kingdom Viridiplantae; phylum Streptophyta; class Magnoliopsida; order Alismatales; family Alismataceae; genus Alisma; species Alisma plantago-aquatica. The sequence continues at coordinate 691,779,183 of OY856412.1, forward strand.
CAAAACAACAAGTTAGAGTCTAATGAATTAACCTAAGCTACTAACTGGTCATGAATATGCTAGGTTGTGTATAGGGGAACTATTCCCTAACACTCCCGACTACCCTTGCAAGACTAAATTGGGTTAGGGTTTAGGTAATTGAATTAGAGTCTAAACGAGACTAGGTTTCTAGGTTATATGATATTAGGTTGATTAGTGGATGAGGTTAGTAATGGGAGTGGAAGTGAGGTTTTAGGCCGCCCATCACCCACATTCTAGCCTGGAGAAAGATACATGCTAAGCACACCAATTTAATCTAAAATAGCTACTTAGATCTCTTAATTAGGTTTAGGAGACTTAATTATAATGTAGGATTATGGGTAGCTAGCTAGGGATCTAAGAATTAGACCTAGGAGCAAATCCCAAAATTCACACATATAAGCAAATTCCCTAAATTCCTAGGTAATTTCAAGCACAAACCAACAAGAAATTCATGAAGAGTGAGATTGAAATAGAACATAATCATTAGCAAACGAAATTACAATGTTTACATGTCATTTTCCCCCAACATGGTATCAAAGTAACATATTTCACCTCAAACAACCCACTCAAGGGGCCTAGCTACTCATAGCAATACAAAATACAAAAAGAAAGGAGAAAGAAGTAGAAGAAGCCATGGATCTCGGAGTAGATGAAGAATTCATCCACTTTAGTTGATGTAGGGCGTCCTCCTCTCTCCTCTAAGGTGCAATGGCATGGGATGATGGAGGAAATGGGGAAACAAGAAGAAACTAGGGTTTTGGTGGTGGAAATGGTGAAATGGAGTGGCAATGGATTGTAATGGATAACGGGGAAACATGGAGTGGTAGGAGTGAGCTAGGGGTGGCCAACCTTGTGATCCATCTGCCACCTAGGTATATATAGGTGTAGGGGAAGAAATAGGTCAATTAGGGGTAGTATGGGAAATGTAGTGTAAAAAAACTAGGTTTTTGTGAGTATCATGACCGTGGTGGGGAGGTGTGAGAACGATCGTAGTGGATGGGAATGAGTGGGGTGAGAAATGGGGAAAATCACAAGGACTTGGTTGATTTCATACGAGAGGTGGCACGGTCGTGGTGGAGCTAGGGTAGTACGGCCGTGGTGGTCACTATGGCCATGGTGGCTCAGATTGCACAAGTGCTAATGAACGATCGTCTAGAATGATGTTCAATTGTTCTTCAATAGGGAATAGTAATATTGGGGTAGAGGCCCAAGCCATTATTCCTACAATAATGTAAAATGTTGAGAAAAAGTAATATAAATGTAAGTACTAACAACACACAACAACATGGGTTATTTCATATTCATGTCAGAGAAATAATTGATGATGATGATGATGATGATGATGATGATGATGATGATGATGATGATGATGATGATGATGATGATGATGATGATGATGATGATGATGATGATGATGATGATGATGATGATGATGATGATGATGATGATGATGATGATGATGATGATGATGATGATGATGATGATGATGATGATGATGATGATGATGATGATGATGATGATGATGATGATGATGATGATGATGACGATTATGATGATGATCATGATGATGTTGAGGATGATGATTATGAGGATGATGATGATAATGATGATCATCATTGTCATCATCAATCATTATCATCATCATCCTCATCATTATCGTCATCGTCATCATCATCATCGTCGTCATCATCATCATCATCATCATCATCATCATCATCATCATCATCTTCGTCATCGTCATCCCACATCATCATCATCACATGATGATGATGATGATGATGATGATGATGATGATGACGACGACGACGACGATGATGATGACGATAATGATGAGGATGATGATGATAATGATTGATGATGACAATGATGATCATCATTATCATCATCATCCTCATCATCATCATCCTCAACATCATCGTGATCATCATCATCATCATCGTCATCATCACCATCCCACATCATCATCATGATAATAACAATGATTGATGATGATGACGATGATTGATGACAATGATGATGAGGATGAGGATGATGATGATGATGATGATGATGATGATGATGATGATGATGATGATGATGATGATGATGATGATGATGATGATGATGATGATGATGATGATGATGATGATGATGATGATGATGATGATGATGATGATGATGATGATGATGATGATGATGATGATGATGATGATGATGATGATGATGATGATGATGATGATGATGATGATGATGATGATGATGATGATGATGATGATGATGATGATGATGATGATGATGATGATGATGATGATGATGATGATGATGATGATGATGATGATGATGATGATGATGATTATGATGATGATGATGATGATGATGATGAGGATCATCATCAATCATCATCATCATCATCAAAATCATCCTCATCACCGTCGTGATCAATCATCCTCATCGTCACCATCCCACATCATCATCATGATAATGATGATGATGATGATGATGATGATGATGACGATGATGATGATGACAATGATGATGAGGATCATTATGATAATGATGATGATGATGTGATGATTATGGATCATCATCATTGTCATCATCATCATCATAATCCTCAACATCATTGTCATCATCATCGTCGTTGCCGTCGTCATCATCCTCATCATCATCATCATCATCATCATCATCATCATTATCATGATGATGATTTGGGATGTTGACAATGAGGATGATGATGATGATGATGACGATGATGATGAGGATGATGATGATAATGATGATTGATGATGATGATGATGATGATGATCATGATCCTCATCATCATCATCATCATCATCATCATCATCATCATTATCATCATCATCCTCATCATCATCATCTTCTTCTTCCTCATCATCCTTGTCGCATGCCATTCAAACAAAACGTTATTAACTAAGCGGAAGCGATCATTAGTAGTGGATTACTGAATATCACTAAAAATTAAAATCATTTACAAAGAGATCCATACATTGGAAAACTCTTTCAAAAATAACCAAAGTAATTCAATTACATTCTGGTTCACAAGTACATATCTTGTACCATTCCCTCTCGAGGATTACATACATCAACTGCCATGTTAAAACTATACATAAGCAGCATAAGAACCTCGAGGCATCAAGCCAAAATCTCAGATCGACTTATTAAACTAACTAATGACTCTGAGGATCTGAGAGTGCAGAGACGACACATAGGACTCTATATATAAGACCTGACAGCCAGTGTCTCCACCTGAGAATTCACTGCAGTCCTTGTTGTTGTTGCTTCTGCTCTTCTCCTGCTATAGGGTTCCTACCTCTTCCTCCGCGTCTACCTAAAAAGTGTTGGTGACCAACGGAGTGAGACCAGTCCCAGTGAGAGATATAACTCTCTTCCAAAAACATTATTATTGTAGTTTATTAGAATAAAACTGAGCAGAGGAATTATACATATATTCAATAGCAGTTCAATCAATGTCTAAATAGATTTGAGCAATATTGTTATTCAAAGAATTTCAGCTATAACTTGATAAAGCAGCATGTCACTTATCCAATAGAATATGAAGAACATGTATAACTTTTATCCACTAGGATATGCTAAGCAAGATAACATCAACCAGTGATTCTCATATTTCAACCTTAAGCAAATACGCTACATGGTTGATTACATTTTATAATCATACTTAATGCCCTGAAGAGATGAAGTATACCGTTCATGGTCCAACCGACCATGATTACATAAAGCATCGGTACCACACAAGGTCAATGGAAGAGTCAGACTCCAAGACCTCAACCTTCTCGGTCAGTACGAAATTACATGGCAGAGACATCATGTGTCAAACTGCAATTAGCTTTCTAGGGTATAGTGGCATCTTCGCTATAGAGTTATAGCCCGCAACATATACTCTCTTTAGGGTTATGGCCCATAGCCAATGCCTAGTATCATATCATGGAGTCATGGCCCGTAGCCATACTCACACTGGGGTATGGTCCATAACCAATCCCGTGCATAGGATATAGCCCGCAACCATTCCTATGTGGAATAAGGATATAATTGCCCAATTATCCCCCACATATTCAACAATATGTGCTCCGAGTTAAACTCGTTTCACCATTCAGAAAATTCTGATGTTGATGGCTCTGTGGTCAGGGCAAATACATTATATATCACTTGATTAATTAAGTGCATTACCATATTAGTTTTAGCATCAAACAAGTTCTCAAACATCAATTATTTAAACAGTTGCTACAAAGAATGTGTAATACTTTCATCAGGTATTGTTCTATTCTTTAATAAAGCATTGGGACCTCAAGCCCTCATCTCATCAGGAGCATTCTCATCTTTTCACAAACTCATCATCATGATTATAGAATATGGGTATTCAAACCCTCAGTTCATCAAAGAACATTTGTTACCACTTATCAGGTAACAAGAACACATTCAGGTCATCAGACCAAGGTAACATGATACTTTCTACACAAGCATCTCATAGGGCTCACAAAGCCCATTTCATCTCTTCTTACCTCTCACTAGGCAACAAAGCATATTATGACTCCGAAGACCCATTAAAAATAGCAAATGAAACACCATAGCTCATACTTGGCTATGGTCATCATCTCATGATACCTGCATGGTTAGTAATCATGATAGCAGCTATATCAATTACATATCAGCATCATGCTATACAAGGGTAACACCACTAATCCTTTATTAGGGTTAGGGTTTCCCAATTCATGTCAATTAGAGATACTCATCCCATTATCCATCATTAGGGCTATGGTTAATCATCTCATTGCCCAAAATTAGGGTTTCATGTACTATAACCCAAAATTAGGGTTTTATATCACATTACATCACCATATATTAGGGTTTTACACATCATTAACCTGAATTAGGGTTTCACCATCACCATAGATTAGGGTTTTACACATCATTACCCTGAATTAGGGTTTCACCATCACCCTAGATTAGGGTTTTACACATCATTACCCTAAATTAGGGATTCTGATCACATCCTTACCTTGAATTACAGTTTCATATAACATTTCCCCTAAAATTAGGGTTTCATGTAGCTTTGCCCAACATTAGGGTTTTCATGAAGCATTCCCTTAAATTAGGGTTTACCAATAGAATACCCTGAATTAGGGTTACACCATCACCCTAGATTAGGGTTTCACTTAGTATTTCCCTAAATTAGGGTTAGGGTTCATTAACCTTCTCGATTAGGGTTTTATGATCTCATCAACCTGGATCATGCCTTAATTACATTTTGTATTTATGTTGAGAGTTTTGAGGTTAAATCACTACATGATTATCATTCATTAATAAATTCCTCTCTCTCATCCTCTCTAGGAGGTTAATTACTTTAATATCAATTAGATTTGTATCAACTTCAATGAAGAGTTGACATAGTGTATTAGGTCATTGCTTCCATAAGCATAAAATGTCAATTATTCTAAGCATACTTACTCACTAAGTACCTTAGTGATACTTATATTGTAATCAACCTTGAGATACTTTATGATCACTCATTTAAGTTTGAGATTAATTGATCCTTCAAATGGTCTTGGGGTACTTGACCTCCATTCAGTCTTGAGGTGCTTGACCTCCATTCGATCTTGAGGTGCTTGACCTACATTTGATCTTCAGGTGCTTGGCCTCCATTTGGTATTGAGGTGCTTGACCTCCGTTAGGTCTTGAGGTGCTTGACCTCCATTCGCTCAACTCTCCCAAACGGTCAACGTGACCAAACAGTTTTGAAAATCAATTAACCATTCGATCTTGATCAACTTTACCCATTCGATCTTGATTGATTTTACTCATTTGGTCTTGATCACTTTTACCCATTTGGTCTTAATCAAGTTTACCCATTTGGTCTTGATCACGTTTACCCATTCGGTCTTGATCAAGTTTACCCATTCGGTCTAGATCAATTCCATCAATTAAAACTTCAATCAATTCAATCGATTGGAGTTTGTAATTAGTGGATTATCCATCATTGAACCTATTACGAGTCAATCAATTAGAACCATTAGATCATCATCCAATCATGACACCTCCTGACCTCAAATGGTCTTGAGGTCGTTTGACCACAAACGGTCTTGAGACTGTTTGGTGTCAAACGGTCTTGAGACCATTTTTTCACCAAACGATCTTGAGACCGTTTAGTCTCAAGAGTGAAACTATTTTCCCAAGATATTCATTGAGGTGTGTGCTTATGATGATGTCATCATCATCAAGCTTCGATCCTTCAAAATATACTTCCATTCTTATGGAAATTTCATCAATGATTCACAGGAATTTTAAGAAGAACAAAATGATCAACAAGTGATGAAGAATTGAATGTAATAATAACATTTAAGGGTTCAAGTTATATAACCCTCCTTCAAAGTTGAAACCAAGCTTCAAGATCCACGTATCTAATGGTGAATGAATCTTTCTAAACCTTCCAAGGTCCGTCCTCAAGCCTTTGAGTGAAAAGAATTGGCTAGGATTGAAGATTGAATGGAGAAAAGAAGAAATCAAGCATTGATTTTTTATTTCCACCATGAAATCAAGGTTGAAAATAATTAAGGAGCTTACCTACAGGTTGGGGCACGTCCTCATGTTTCTCCTAAGCTTCCTTGTGTTCAAACAAAGCAAGGAGAGAAATAAAATCTGAAAAAGTATCTTCAAGTTGTTGGAAAATGAAGTGTTTATAAGGGAATTTCAATGAGAGAGAAAGTGATATAAAAATCCTTTAACTCCCAAAATTGGTGCCAAATATCCCCCTCAAATCCTTGCATGCAAAGCCATCTTCCCCACCTTATAATTCCTCTTCATTATCCATGAATTAAAGGAAAAGCAATTAAGCACCTTAATTCATATAATACTAATATCCCATTTTTAGTGGATATTACTTTTTAGTTAACTAATGCGAGTGGGATCTCCACTCACTTAGGATATTTTTGTGGCCTTTGCAAGGCACAAGGACGTTTAAACTTATGCAAATTCAACCATCTCATATTTGGTTGAAGGGAACTTCAATTAATATACTTATTTTTGCATTAAATTGAATTATGTTTCCAATTATGCTTAAATCTTGATTATTTTAATATCAAGATTCTCTCTCCTCCAAAAAGATTCAAATGAGATGCCCCTCTCATTTTATTTTCTCTACATGATGCCAAGAAACATGAGGGACTCTCTACAAGTGGTATTTTGCATGTTTAACCCAAGGTTTTGGGTAAATTGCACATTACACCAAAACTAGGTTTTAATGCACAAACATTGCTCAATAGGCTATTTCTTGGTACTCAGGCTTCTATAAGCCACACCTCTGCATCATTCTCATTCTTATGAGGCTTCAACATCTGAGGAACATTTTACCATGTAATATTTGCAGGTTCACCCCTCAACTTGGGTAATTTGCACATTAGTCCAAAACAAGCAAAATAGTATTTCAACATTATTCAAAAAGGACTAAAATCGAAGCATAAGTTCCTCTTGAGCCTTAATTACTTTTCAAGAGATAAGAGCAAGCATATAATTTAACTTTATTAACAAAACATCTAGGGTTAAGGCATAACCCATGTCAGGGATGTTACAAATTATCCACCCCTAACAGGGATTTCATCCCTGAAATCATCAAGAGAAAAGAGAAGGGTAATTCCTCCTCATCTCTTCCTATAGTTCCCACGTAGCTTCTTCAATTCCATGATGTTTCCAGAGAACTTTCACTAGACATATGTCTTTCTTTTTCAGCTTTTTAATTCTTTTATCAAGGATCATCATAGGTCCTTCAACATATGATACATCATCATTTAATTCTACCTCCACAGGTTGCAAAACTAACTCCTGACACCTCCTCAGCATGGAGATATGGAACACTAGATGCAACTTACGCAGCTCAGGTGGAAATTCTAGCTTATAGGCTACCTTTCCAATCCTTTTAATGATTGGATAAGGCCCCATAAATCTAGGAGCTAACTTTCCCTTTTTTCCAAATCTAAGGACACCTTTCCAAGGTGAGACCTTGAGATATACTCTGTCTCCAACTTGGAATTCTAAGGGTCTTCATCATTTGTCGGCGTATGAAAGTTGATATTCTCCTATTTCATACCAACATAAAGGAGATCTACAACGTCTACCATATAATGCTTCATATGGTGCCATATCAATACTGTGTTGACAGCTATTATTGTAAGCAAATTCTATCAAGCTCAGGTGTAGATCCCAACTTCCTACAAACTGAAGGACACATGTTGTAACGACCGGGCGCACTGCCCAAGGCTCTAGTAAAGTTTCAGGAATGTCGACTGGCCCCACAGACCACCACTAGCCTTAACTGCGCACTTTTTCCACACTGACGTGCAAGCCAGGATCAACTTCCCGACTGGTCACCCATCCTAGTACTACTCCAATTTGAGCACGCTTAACTATGGAGTTCTTTAGAGATGGGCTCCCAGAAAAGGAGGTGCACCTTGGTGATATGGGTAGTCTAATCATTTCTTTTAAGATCATGTTATCCGAGGCCTCAAATCCTGAGATGTTACAATCTCCCCCACTTAGACTCTTGACGTCCTCGTCAAGGCTCAACTATATGGCCTCATAATCTGACCCCATTTCAGTGCAGACCCACAATGGCCCATGGACACCCAGCTCCTGTCCACGGCTACCAGCGCAAGGGCGGCTCCATCTCGTCTCTACGGATAGCCCTTTCCAACTTGCCTGGACCGCACGGCTCAAGACTGGCATGCCACATGCCCATGTGGGCCCCACCTACTGGAGGGGTTATGGCTCTGATACCATTTGTAACGACCGGGCGCACTGCCCAAGGCTCTAGTAGAGTTTCAGGAATGTCGACTGGCCCCACAGACCACCACTAGCCTTAACTGCGCACTTTTTCCACACTGACGCGCAAGCCAGGATCAACTTCCCGACTGGTCACCCATCCTAGTACTAATCCAATTTAAGCACGCTTAACTATGGAGTTCTTTAGAGATGGGCTCCCGGAAAAGGAGGTGCACCTTGGTGATATGGGTAGTCTAATCATTCCTTTTAAGATCATGTTATCTGAGGCCTCAAATCCTGGGATGTTACAATCTCCCCCACTTAGACTCTTGATGTCCTCGTCAAGGCTCAACTATATGGCCTCATAATCTGACCCCATTTCAGTGCAGACCCACAATGGCCCATGGACACCCAGCTCCCGTCCATGGCTACCAGCGCAAGGGCGGCTCCATCTCATCTCTACGGATAGCCCTTTCCAACTTGCCTGGACCGCACGGCTCAAGACTGGCATGCCACATGCCCATGTGGGCCCCACCTACTGGAGGGGTTATGGCTCTGATACCATTTGTAACGACCGGGCGCACTGCCCAAGGCTCTAGTAGAGTTTCAGGAATGTCGACTGGCCCCACAGACCACCACTAGCCTTAACTGCGCACTTTTTCCACACTGACGCGCAAGCCAGGATCAACTTCCCGACTGGTCACCCATCCTAGTACTACTCCAATTTGAGCATGCTTAACTATGGAGTTCTTTAGAGATGGGCTCCCGGAAAAGGAGGTGCACCTTTGTGATATGGGTAGTCTAATCATTCCTTTTAAGATCATGTTATCCGAGGCCTCAAATCCTGGGATGTTACACATGCCCTAAGAAAATCCTCCAAGGTTTGTATGGTCCTCTTAGATTGTCCATCTGTTTGTGGGTGAAAGGTTGTACTAAACCTTAACTGCGTACCCAAAGCTTTATGTAGTCATTCCCAAAAATAACTTGTGAACTGGGGACCTCTATTAGAAACAACAATAACTGGAACCCCGTGCAATCGCACTATCTCATCTATATATATCTGTGCAAGCTTCTCAGTAGTGTAGGTTGTTTTTACAGGAAGGAAATGTGATGTCTTAGTCAACCTATCAACTATCACCCATATGGAATCATGACCTTTGGTTGTTCTAGGCAAACCAACCACAAAGTCCATGGTCACATGATCCCATTTCCACTGCGGTATATGTAAAGGCTGCATTGTTCCTACGGGCTTTTGATGTTCATCTTTAACCTGTTGACACACCGGACACCACATAACAAACTCAGCAACATCTTTCTTCAATCCTGGCCACCAATACATATCCTTCAGGTTATCATACATTTTGGTGCTTCCTGGATGCATTGCATACATTGAAGAATGAGCTTCCTCCAAGACTAACTTCCTTAAGTCATTGGCATCAGGTACTACCATCCTACCATGGTAGCAGACTACCTAATCCTCTGACTCATGAAAGCCATCTCGTTTCTCACTACCATACTCTAACCTGATCTACTAAACCACAGTATCCACTTGTTGTGCTTCTTTAATCTACTGTCTCAGAGTAGGTTTTATGTGCATCTCAGCTAACATCCTGGCTAACAACGATACCTTAAGTTGTATATTGTTTTTCCTCAAGGAGATAAACATATCTCTCTTCGAGAACACTAAGGAGTTTAATTGTGCTTCATCTATGACTGGTGATGATGATTTTCTACTCAATGCATCAGCCACTACATTAGCCTTTCCTGGATGATAATCAATTGTACAATCGTAGTCCTTGATTAACTCCATCCAGTGGCATTGTCTCATGTTCAACTCATGTTGTGAGAAGATATATTTTAGATTCTTATGGTATGCGAAAATCTAAAATGTTTCTCCATAGAGATAATGTCTCCATATCTTCAAAGCATGGACCACAGAAGCTAGTTCTAGATCATGTGTCGGATAATTCTCTTCATGTTTCTTAAGCTATCGAGAAGCAAAAGAAATCACTTGATTATCTTGCATCAACACACATCCTAGACCATTCTTAGATGCATCACAGAAAACTATGTACCCCTTCCCTTGCTCAGGTAACACCAGCATAGGTGCACTTGTTAACCTTTCTTTCAACAGCTAGAAAGAATGTTGACACTTGTCATTCCAGACAAAAGGAACCTCCTTCCTGGTCAACTTGGTTAGGGGTAAAGCTATAGAACTGAAGTTCTTAATGAACCTCCTGTAATAGCCTGCCAGTCCTAGAAAACTAAGTATCTCCGTCGGTGTTTTTTGTTGTTCCCATTGTAGGATAGATTCTACCTTCTTAGGATCAACACGGATACCTGAGCCAGATATTACATGTCCTAGAAAAGAAAATTCTGGTAACCAAAACTCACATTTTCTAAACTTAGCATACAACTTATGCTCTCTTAGCAAAGTTAAAGCCTGACAGAGGTGTTGCTCATGTTGTTGAGCATCTCTACTATAGATCAAGATGTCATCTATGAAGACTACTATGAACTTATCAAGAAAAGGTCGAAAGATTCTATTCATGAGTTCCATAAATGCATTTGGTGCATTAGTTAGTCCAAACGACATAACTATGAACTCATAGTGACCATACCTTGTCCTAAAGGCAGACTTAGGTATGTCACTCTCCTTAATATGCAACTGATGGTATCCTGACCTCAGATCTATCTTAGAAAAGATAGTTGCACCACGCAACTGATCAAACAAGTAATCAATCCTTGGCAGAGGATACTTGTTCTTTATGGTTACTTTATTCAACTGTCTGTAATCAATGCATAATCGCATTGATCTGTCCTTCTTCTTAACAAAGAGAATCGGAGCACCCCATGGTGAAGTACTTGGTCGGATAAAGCCTTTCTCAAGCAACTCTTGTAGTTGTTTCTTGAGCTCTGCCATCTCAGTAGGTGCCATTCTATATGGTGTTTGTGCTATAGGTTGCATGCCCGGGATTAGATTAATCTCAAAATCAATCTCTCGGGGCAGAGGTACACCTGGAAGTTCCTCAGGAAACACATCTTCAAACTCCCTAACTATTGAAACTTTAGAAAGATTAGAGCTCTCTATTGTGGTGTCTACCACATGTGCCAAGAATGCAAAGCATCCTTGTCTCATCAGCTTCTCAACTACCATAGCTGACACAAGATAGGTTGGAAGAATCTTTCTATCTCCCTAAAAGATCCATGTGTCACCATCATCTGTGAACACAGCTTGCTTGGAATCACAATCCAAGACAACCTTATACTTTTCTAGGGTGTCCATCCCAAGAATTATATCAAACCCATGCATTTCAAGTGGTATAAGATCCACCTGAATGTGATGTTCAGAAAAGGAAAGAGTGCAGGAAGAACACACCTCCCGCAGCACTACAGATCCCGACAAAGGGGTTTCTAATAACAGACTATCTGCTCTATGACTGATAGTCATGTTGCAGTCATGGATCACTCTTCGAGTGATAAAGGAATGCATAGCACCCGAATCAATTAAAATAGATACAAAGTAGGATGAAGACATATCAGAATGAAATAGTTCCATCTAACATGTCATAACTTGAGGGTTGAATACTGCTTCGGGTTGATTCATTGCATAGAATCTCATCGTTGCTTTCTATTGACCCTGTGCTCTGTTATTAGGTGTCGACGATCCAACTTGGGATGCTTGTCCACATCCTCTAGTTCCACTTGAAAACTGCCTCCTCTGATAGCCTTGTTGACTCTGCCTCTGGGGTTGAGTCACACTTGCTTCTCTAACTCGACATTCTTTCATCAAATACCCTATCTTTCCACATATAAAACAACCTTTGTTCCCCGGTTGTGGCCTGGGTGGTCCTGTTACTGACACTAATGTTGAGATGTGGGCTCCTTCTGGTGGTAAACTGTGGCCTCTACCCCTACTCGACATCCATTGTGTCTGGGTATTGAACCTTGGTGGTGCTATTGGTGTAGAAAATCTTAGTTTCTTGAAACTTTTGGACCCTTGTCCTTGAAACTGAGTATACACCTTCTTACTCTTAGTCTGACGCTTCTCATTCATCGACCTTTCTATCCATCTCACAGACTCCACAAAGGTGGCAAACCTCTCCCTGTTCTCTAAAGAAGACAAAGGAGTGGTCAATTCAGCGTTCGACCCCTTCTCGAAACGTCAAATCCTCTCTTCATCAGTAGCTACCATATGCGGACAAAACTACAAAATCTCCATGAACTTAGCCTCATACTCGCTAATGTTCATTGGTCCTTGCCTTAACCTCTCAAACTGAGAGATCTTCTCATCTAAAAATGTCTTAGGGAAGTATCTATTGATGAATTCTTGTCGGAATTCTTCCCATCCGATCTCAACACCTGGCATCTTGCCCTCTTCTATTGTCACCAGTAGCCAGCACTCCCCTTAAGAAGGTACACTACATGTCTAACCTTCTCAGCTTCTGGGATATTAAGGATTCTGAAGGCCTTCTCCAGCTCAGTCAGCCACATGTCTGCATCTGTTGGGTCAGCTATACCAGCATATTCTGTGGCTCCAACCCGGTGAAGTCATTCAAAAGTCTTGTCGCCTCCTTGTCCTTCATGGTGAGCTGGTGCCCTAGGTGCATGTGGTGGCATCCTATCCACCATATGCTTCATGGTTGCCATGAACTACCCAAACAGATCATGAAAGGTTGGGTTCTCCAGTGCAGCTTGGTTAAGCTGGGGATGTTCAGGTTCTGGTTCTTCCCTATTTTAGTCCCTTGCACCTCTTCCCAGTGCAGCAACGCTGCTCTCCACAACATGTTCTTCGTGTGATCCATATATATTTAAGTTCTTCTTCTCCTCCTATACGAGAAGAAGACACTATCAGATTACTGAGTGATACTAGAATAGACTCAACAACCTTAATCCTATGTCTCTGTAGACTCAGCGAACCTAGAGCTCTGATACCAACTTTACTTGTCGCATGTCGTTCGAACAAAATGTTATTAACTAAACGGAAGTGATCATTAGCAGCGGATTACTAAAAATCACTAAAATTTAAAACCATTTACAAAGAGATCCATACATTGGAAAACTCTTTCAAAAAGAACCAAAGTAATTCAATTACATTTTGGTTCACAAGTAGGTATCTTGTACCATTCCCTCTCTAGAATTACATACATCAACTGCCCAGTTAAAACTTACATAAGCAGCATAAGAACCTCGAGGCATCAAGCCAAAATATCAGATCGACTTATTAAACTAACTACTGACTCCAAGGACCTGAGAGTACATAGATGACACATAGGACTCTATATATAAGACATGACAGCCAGTGTCTCCACCTGAGAATTCACTGTTGTCCTTGTTGCTGCTACTTCTACTGCTCTTCCCCTACTATAGGGTTCCTGCCTCTTCCTCCGCGTCTACCTAAAAAGTGTTGGTGACCAACGGAGTGAGACCCAGTCCCAGTGAGAGATATAACTCTTTGCCAAAAACATTATTATTGCAGTTTATTAGAATAAAACTGAGAAGAGGAATTATATATATATTCAAAAGCAGTTCAATCAATGTCTAAACAGATTTGAGCAATATTCTTATTCAAACCATTTCAGTTGTAACTTGATAAAGCAGCATGTCACTTATCCAATAAGAAATATGAAGAACATGTATAACTTTTATCCATCTAGGATATGCTAAGCAAGATAACATCAACCAGTGATTCTCGTATTTCAACCTTAAGAAAATATGTTACATGGTTGATTACATTTTACAATCATATTTAATGCCCTAAAGAGATGAAGTATACCGTTTATGCACCAACCGACCATGATTACATAAAGCATCAGTACCACACAAGGTCAATGGAAGAGTCGGACTCCAAGACCTCAACCTTCTCGGTCAGTATGAGATTACATGGCAGAGACGTCATGTGTCAAACTACAATTAGCTTGCCAGGGTATAGTGGCATCTTCGCTATAGAGTTATAGCCCGCATCATATACTCTCTTCAGGGTTATGGCCCATAGCCAATGCCTGGTATCATATCACGAAGTCATGGCCCGTAGCTACACTCACACTGGGGTATGGTCCGTAACCAATCTCATGCATAGGATATAGCCCGCAGCTATTCCTATGGGTCATAAGAATATAATTGCCCAATTACCCCCACATATTAAAAAATATGTGCTCTGAGTTAAACTCATTTCACCATTCAGCAAATTCTGACGTTGATGGCTCTGTGGTCATCGAAACTACATTATATGATATCACTTGATTAATTAAGTGTATTACCATATTCTTATTAGCATCAAACAAGTTCTCAAACATCAATTATTTTAAAATTTGCTACAAAGAATTTGTAATACTTTCATCAGGTATTGTTCAATTCTTTAATAAAGCATTGGGATCCCAATCCCTCATCTCATCAGGAGCATTCTCATCTATTCACAAACTCATCATCATGATTATAGAATATGGGTATTCAAACCCTCAGTTCATCAAAGAACATTTGTTACCACTTATCAGGTAACTAGAACACCTTCAGGTCATCAGACCAAGGTAACATGATACTTGCTACACAAGCATCTCATATGGCTCACAAATCCCATTTCATCTCTTGTT
Source organism: Alisma plantago-aquatica (assembly GCA_963693085.1). Classification (NCBI taxonomy): domain Eukaryota; kingdom Viridiplantae; phylum Streptophyta; class Magnoliopsida; order Alismatales; family Alismataceae; genus Alisma; species Alisma plantago-aquatica. The sequence continues at coordinate 691,794,560 of OY856412.1, forward strand.
ACCTCTCATTAGGCAACAAAGCATATTATGACTCCCAAGACCCATTAACAATAGTAAATGAAACATCATAGCTCATACTTGGCTATGCTCATCATCTCATGATACCTGCATGGTTAGTAATCATGACAGCAGCTATATCAATTACATATCAGCATCATGCTATACAAGGGTAACACCACTAATCCTTTATTAGGGTTAGGGTTTCCCAATTCATGTCAATTAGATATACTCAACCCATTATCCATCATTAGGGCTATGGTTAATCATCTCATTGCCCAAAATTAGGGTTTCATGTACTATAACCCAAAATTAGGGTTTCATACCACATTACATCACCTTGTATTAGGGTTTTACACATCATTACCCTAAATTAGGGTTTCACCATCACCCTAGATTACGCTTTAACACATCATTACCCTGAATTAGGGTTTCACCATCACCCTAGATTAGGGTTTTACACATCATTACCCTAAATTAGGGATTATGATCACATCCTTACCTTGAATTAAGGTTTCATATAACATTTCCCCTAAAATTAGGGTTTCATGTAGCTTTTCCCAACATTAGGGTTTTCATGAAGCATTCCCTTAAATTAGGGTTTACCAATAGAATACCCTGAATTAGGGTTAGACCATCACCCTAGATTAGGGTTTCACTTAGTATTGCCCTAAATTAGGGTTAGGGTTCATTAACCTTCTCGATTAGGGTTTATGATCTCATCAACCTGGATCATGCCCTAATTACATATTGTATTTATGTTGAGAGTGTCGAGGTTAAATCACTACATGATTATCATTCATTAATAAATTCCTCTCTCTCATCCTCTCTAGGAGTTTAATTACTTTAATATCAATTAGATTTGAATCAACTTGAATGAAGAGTGGACATAGTGTATTAGGTCATTGCTTCCATAAGCATCAAATGTCAATTATTCTAAGCATACTTACTCACTAAGTATCTTAGTGATACTTTTATTGTAATCAACCTTGAGATACTTTATGATCACTCATTTAAGTTTGATATTAATTGATCCTTCAAACGTTCTTCGGGTACTTGACCTGCATTCGGTCTTGAGGTGCTTGACCTCCATTCGATCTTGAGGTGCTTGACCTCCATTCGATCTTGAGGTACTTGGCCTCCATTCAGTCTTGAGGTGCTTGACCTCCATTCAGTCTTGAGATTCTTAACCTCCATTCGATCAACTCTCCCAAACAGTCAACATGGCCAAACGGTTTTGAAGATCAATTACCCATTCAATCTTGATCAACTTTACCCATTCGATCTTGATTGATTTTACTCATTTGGTCTTGATCACTTTTACCCATTCGGTCTTAATCAAGTTTACCCATTCGGTCTTGATCAAGTTGACCCATTCAGTCTTGATCAAGTTTACCCATTCGGTCTTGATCAAATCCATCAATTAAAACTTCAATCAATTCAATCGATTGGAGTTTGTAATTAGTGGATTATCCATCATTGAACCTATTACGAGTCAATCAATTATAACCATTAGATCATCATCCAATCATGACACCTCCTGACCTCAAATGGTCTTGAGACCGTTTGGATTCAATTCTTCATCACTTGTTGATCATTTTGTTCTTCTTAAAATTCCTTTGAATAATTGATGAAATTTCCATAAGAATGGCAGTAGATTTAGAAGGATTGAAGCTTGATGATGATGACATCATCATAAACACACACCTCAATGAATATCTTGGGCAAACAGTTTCACTCTTGAGACTAAATGATCTCAAGATCGTTTGGTGAACAAATGGTCTCAAGACTGTTTGGTGTCAAACGGTCTTGAGACTGTTTGTTCACCAAACGATCTTGAGATCGTTTAGTCTCAAGATTGAAACTGTTTGCCCAAGATATTCATTGAGGTGTGTGCTTATGATGATTTCATGATCATCAAGCTTCGATCCTTCAAAATCTACTGCCATTCTTATGGAAATTTCATCAATTATTCAAAGGAATTTTAAGAACAAAATGATCAACAAGTGATGAAGAATTGAATGTAATAATAACATTTATAATGGCGAATGAATCTTTCTCAACCTTCCAAGGTCCGTCCTCAAGATTTTGAGTGAAAAGAATTGGCTAGGATTGAAGATTGAATGGAGAAAAGAAGAAATCAAGCATTGATTTTTGATTTCCACCATGAAATCAAGGTTGAAAACGATTAAGGAGCTTACCTACAGGTTGTGGCACGTCCTCCTGTTGCTCCTAAGCTCCCTTATGTTCAACCAAAGCAAGGAGAGAAAGAAAATCCAAAAAAGAGTCTTCAAGTGTGGTTGGAAAATGAAGTGTTTATAAGGGAATTTCAATGAGAGAGAAAGTGATATAAAAATTCTTTAACTCCCAAAATTGGTGCCACATCTCCCACTCAAATACTTTCATGAAAAGACATATTCCCCACATTTGAATTACTCTTCATTATCCATGAATTAAAGGAAAAGAAATTAAGCACCTTAATTCATATAATACTAATATCCCATTTTTAGTGGATATTACTTTTTAGTTAACTAATGTTAGTGGGCTCTCCACTCACTTAGGATATTTTCGTGGCCTTTGCAAGGAACAAGGACGTTTACACTTATTCTAATTCAACCATCTCATATTTTGTTGAAGGTCACTTTAATTAATATATATTTTTGTATTAAATTGAATTATGTTTCCAATTATGCTGAAATCTTGATTATTTTAATATCAAGATTCTCTCTCCTCCAAAAAGATTCAAATGAGACGCCCCTCTCATTTTATTTTCTCTACATGATGCCAAAAAACATTAGGGACTCTCTAGAAGTGGTATTTTGCATATTGAACCCTAGGTTTTGGGTAAATTGCACATTACACCAAAACTAGGTTTTAACACACAAACATTGCTCAATAGGCTCTTTCTTGGTACTTAGGCTTCTACAAGCCACACCTATACATCATTCTCATTCTTATGAGGCTTCAACATCTGAGTAACATTTTACCATGTAACATTTGCAAGTTAACCCCTCAACTTGGGTAATTTGCACATTAGTCTAAAATAAGCAAAACAATATTTCAACATTATTCAAAAAGGACTAAATTTGAAACATAAGTTCCTCTTGAAACTTAATTATTTTTCAAGAGATAAGAGAAAGCATATAATTTAACTTTATTAACACAACATCTAGGTTTAAGGCATAACCCAGGTCAGGGATGTTACAATCCTCATCATCATCATCATCATGTGATTGATGATGATGATGATGATGATGATGACGACGACGATGATGATGACGATGATGATGATCATGATGATGATGTGATGATGATGATGAAGATGATCATCATCATCATCATCATCATCCTCAACATCCTCGTGATCATCATCATTGTCATCAGCATCCTCATCCATCATCCCACATCATCATCATCACATGGTGATGATGATGATGATGATGATGATGATGATGATGAAGACGACGATGATGATGATGACGAAGATGATGATCATCATCATCATCGTCGTCATCATCATAATCATCGTCGTCGTCATCATCATCATCATCATCATCATCATTATCTTCAATCATCATCATCGGCATCCTCATCATCATCATCATCATCATCATCATCTTCAATCATCCTCATCATCATCATCTGACATCATCATCATCATCATCACATGATGATGATGACGATGATGATGATGATGATGATTATGATGATGATGATGATGAGGATGATGATGACCATGATGATGATGATTATCCTCCTCCTCATCATCATCATCATCATCTTCAACATCATCGTCATCATCATCATCATTAGCAGCAACAGCATTGCCATCATCCCTCATCATCCTCGTCATCATCATTCCTCATCATCAGCCTCGTCCTCATCATCATCCTAATCAATTAATTCAATTCATTCTTCCATTTTGTGTTTATTCATTCATTATTAAACCCTAATTCAATATTAATCAACTACAAAATGGTGGCATTATTAACCCTAAGTTCAAATCAAGTACTAATTAAACCACTCGCCACACTAGTGGATCGAACTGCAGGCTGTAGTGGCGGCACTCGGAGGTGGAGGTGGCCGGCCGGGCTAGAGGTGAAGGTGGCCAGTGCAAGCAGTGGTCGGTGGCGGTGACTGGATCAAATGAAGGCGGATAGAAGAAGGCTCCTCACTTCTCCTGGAGCAAGTGGTGGCGGCGACTGGAGCAGGTGGTAGTGGCGGCTGATGACTAGACAGCAGTAGTAGCTTCGGTGTGAGCAACTTCAAGCTTATCAGGGCAGCGTGCGGAGGCGGAGAGTAGCTTCAAGCTCGTTATGGTGGTGGGAGGAGGCGGTGAGCAGAGAAGGGAGGCAGTAGAAAAATCGCCAGACCTAGCTATGGGGGGAGAAGATCGGGAACTAAATAGTGAAGGGGAAGAGTCTGGCTCGCGCGGTGCTCATAAGTTAACTATCAGCGTTAGTTATTCCACTAAAACTTAAGATAAATAAGGGAATGAATTTTTGCCTCATGAAGTATATTTATTCGTCAGTTCTTTAACAAAAACCGATGACATATGAGGGGATAAAAACTTTCGCGGTGCTTGGCACTGAACATGTGTCGTCACATTTTGCACAACCGATGCCGAATTTAAAATTTTTTTAGGCAAATTTTTTTCGCTGAAAATTTGTATTTCTCAAGTGATTTCGGACGTCAGTTTGGTTTATTAACAACAAACGTTAAAGAAAAGTGATACACGTGTCTTTTGTAAATCAGTCAGTCTTCACATATAGGTGTTACTTGAGTTTATACGCCGACATCATAGACTATTGGCGTCAGTTTCGTCTGCAACAACTGACGACATCAAATGTGATGTTATACGTCATTTTTGTACTAGTGATTGATATAATTTATCATGTCGAACCTAACTCTAATGCAAATAGATAAAGACGAGTATTCATGTTTAACATTCTTATATGATGGAATGATGGTAGAATAACCTGCTTAACATGATCATAACCTTAATATGTTAATTGGTGGTTATCATAGCCACATGGTTGATACTTTCTTATGCTAAACATGTGAATTATGAATATTATGAGTGTTAATCATATCTAGATTCCTTGCATGTTGATGTAATAAAGGAATGTTCTTAATGTTAATATAACCCTGCTATGATTGTTTATGAATATCTCCTATCTCATTAATGCTATATTGTGTTGATCTGGTGTATTATATGTAAGAGATGTTGTTGAGCCTTGTTATAAGGCATGCAAAGATAATGATGATCTTGCAGGGAATAGTATGATGGTCTTAATGACCTTTGGGCGTGGTTGAGCCCTGAATGAGGTGTAATCTTTTTGTGTTGATAAGGGTTAATACCCTATGATATTGTGAAAATGATTTATATCCAGTGATAGTATGATGGTCTTAATGACCTTTGGGCATGGTTGAGCCCTGAATGAGGTGTAATCATCTTATCTTGATAAGGGTTGATACCCTGTGATATTGTGAAAAATATTATTATCTTGTGATAGTATGATGACTAGTGTGGTCTCATGAATGGCAACTGAATAGTACAATGTGATGATGAGATGAGAAATTATGTTTCACATGTTTTATATCTTTTAAAAGTTGTGATATTTATATGCTTTCTAGAAGTGAATTAGGGTTTGTATGTCCACTTGTTTGATGTAACCTTAATTCACCCAATTGGCATAACTAATCAAGTGTAACTCTAATCATGTAGTGCCATGTGCCATAGATCAATCTGAGTGTTAGAATTTTCCAGATGGTGAAACGAGTATTCCTAAGGGAAACTCGAAGCGCATACTATTGAGTATGTGGGGGTGGCAAGTTGAGGATATATCCTTGTCATCCACAATGCAGATTGTGGTGGATGGCTATGGTCATGCTTCATACATCTGATGTGATTGAGAATGGATGCGGTCGTGTCTCAGTGATTATATATGTGACAAGATTGGAGGACAACTGAGATTGTACCTCGGATGGTAGGGTATGCGTACCCACCTCCTTTCACTAGTGTCATGACTTGTACCAAAGATGGACTAGGTTGTTAGCAGCTTGACCTTATGTGTCACTGTGGCAGACCTGTACTGACCAGGGGCAGAGAAGATCTCAGGAGTTCGGCTCTTCGTAGATCTTGTATGGCACTAATTTTGACTTAGTAGTGGTCGGTTGGATTTTGAGTAGTATCCGCAAATTCCTCAGGGCATAATAAAAGATGTAAGACAGCTGTGTAGCATATTTGTTTAGGGTTATACACAATGCTTCATATTGGATGTATCCCTTGTTTGCTTTCTTTTCAATAAGATCATGTATAGTACAATAAGAGATAATGGATATGCTTATGTTGTAGTTATACTCATGTTGTAAACATGCTTATGTTGTCACATATACTGACATTGATGGTTAAGATGTTGTTGCTAGCTATGTTTAATATCGATGGCCATTCTTTGTAACTAGAGATGCATATACTACTAATCATGCTTATCCAAATAGTTGTTCTTATGTTGTTAGCTCTTTTTTATGATGTGATATGTTCAACCTATTAGACATGCTAATGTTGTTAGCTATGCTTATGTGTCTAGACTTATTCATAATGATTGAGATTCTATGTTATTAGACTTGTTCATGATGCTAGATATGCATATGCTACCGAATTGCTTATATTGTCAACAAGATAAAGGATGATAGTCTGACTAATGATGATAGTTATTATCTGCACCTTTATGTATTTTGTTAATCATTAGTGATGTTGAGCTTATGTGTTATATCTGATTAAACTGCTTAACTGTTTAATTAATTAAAAATGTTGTAATCAATAAACGTTGTTGAAGGTTATATCTCTTGCTGGGACATGGGTCTCACCCTTGTGGTTCACCACATTTTTTTAGGTAATCAGAAGTGACAAAAACAATCATGTGGTAGCAAGAAGAGGAGCTACAATAATGAATCTTTGAGAAAGTTGATTAGATGTCTAGTGTGTCCTAAATTCGTCCATGTACTCTTAGTTCCGGGTGAGAAAAAGTTTGTATATGGTGTTTCAAACGAATCAGACTTTTGTTAGCATATTAATGCTTATTTGTGTGGCATATATGAATATTGTTCTCCTGTGTATATATGTGGTGGCTAAGACGGTAGAATAATTTGTATCAAATTCTTGGCATAGTATGGATATAAGAAAGATTTTGGGCTCTTATGTACATGTTTATGAGTGGGTGCTGACGTTGAAATCAGTTTTAATTTACCCATATATTTGGGTATGTGATTAATTAGTGATTGATTGTGTTTTATGTTTTGAGTAATCTCATTTAGTGTAACAGGTTCTCACAGAAAGAGCCTCCTCATATTTCAACAATAAGGGGAGATGAAGAAATTTGTTGAAGGAATGGAGTGTAGTCATAATAAACTAGATTTATGGCATTTTTGTATTTGTCCCAACAATATACCACTGAGCATGACTCACTCAAAGAACCTCCCAGTTGTAGTAGTATGAATTCATCAAGTCTGAAACCTATGGGATCCCATGTCCACGACCATCCTTTCTCTACATTACATTACACCAAGCCACACTAGAACACCTCTTGGATCCATCCATAACCTTGCCTTGAAAATATGCAAGGATCCTATCAAGGCTTTTGAAGGGTTTTTTTTGGTATGTTTGTGGCTAGCACAATGTAAATAAACATGGTAGACAGAGTGTGTAATCATGAAATCCTCCATGTAAAAGACAATATCATCTTTTTGAAGAAGCTACTTGTCTTTGAGTGGATTCTAGGAATGCTTTAAATAGATCTTTGTTCACTCTCTCTTTAGTAATCAGCACACCCATGTAGGAAATGGAGTCACTAAGGTTCTGGTATTCAGTAACATGATTAATCTATCCGGCCAACTATGTGTTGTTTCCATGAATTAGAAAGTCTGATTTTTGTGTCTTAATCTTACATCATATAAATATCGTATATATCTCAAGCAACTCATACAAGTAGAGGACAGAGAGGACAGAAATACTAATAGATATAACTACATCATCAACTTAAAATATGACCAATGAAGGGACCTCTTGACCTCAATGAGGAACTTATCAACATGGCCTTTAATAGATATGCACAAAGCCTCTTTGAAGAGGATGAACATGATAAACAAGAGTGTGTTTTCCTACTTCAATCCCCGCTTCAATCCCTTCTTCATAAGAAAAAAATACAAAATATTTCCCATTTATCGACAAAGATAGCCATTCATTTAATAAAAAGGAGAGACAGAGGTCTGCAATATCCTGGAGGGATATTGAACCTCGTCGGGACTACCCTCGGATACCCTGGTACACCAAATCATAGGCTTTCTTTATTTCTAGCTTGAAAGCAACATTAGCATGTGATTTGATGCAATCAAGGTCATCCAGAATGTACTTTGCAAGCCCTAATTATCATTAACAATATATCTTCCTCTCATAAAGGCTCCTTGTACCATGGACACAAGTCTAAGAAACATCGAGGACAAGCACTTGTTGATGATTATTGCGAGAATAAGCAACGACTGATCTCAACAAACATCGGTCTACAATCACTAGATAAGTTTGAAGCGGCATGAGTTTATGGAGTAGGCATAATTTATCTCTAGGACTCTTACAGTAGCACCCAGCGTTGAAGATAAACTACACTAACTCCACGAAGTATTCTTTGGTAATGTGCCATGCAACCAAAAAGAACTTCAAGGAGAAGCTATCCACTCAAGGCAGTACCGGTCCATTTGGATGGTGAGAAATATCTCCCCCTTATAGAGAGGATCCGTGCGGAGAAGGTCAAGGAAAGGGTTGCTTGTCAAGTTGATAGTGGGAGCAGCAACCTTGTAGAAATCCTCAAAGAAGGATGCAACCTCTTTACAGTGGTGTCAGAATCATCATAGTGGGGCAGCAACCTTGTACCATCATCGGAAGTAATAAACGTGATTGAGCGTATGGAAACAAATGTTATAGGTTTGCCCTTTGTAGTGTGCTTAATATAAACGAAACGGCCTTTTGCGGAAGAAACAAGATCGCCTGGGTATATGGGCCTGCTTACCTTTACGGCTATTAAGTTTTGTTTGCCTAATGCTACAGTTGTATAAATACATGGACATTTTGTGATTATTGGAAAGCCGGAATAACTCAGTTGGTTAGAGCGTGTGGCTGTTAATCACAAGGTCAGAGGTTCAAGCCCTCTTTCTAAAGAAATATTTTATTAACACTGTTTTTCTAAAGTTCCAGTCCTATATTCACATGTTTGCAGTGTTGCGTTGTTCGGGATTATGTCAACAAATGCAGGCCGGATCAAGATGTTGCCGGTGTTTTCTTTTGTGCATCCTTACACATTTTCTGAAAGTATAAGGGCACTAAACTTGCTATTCACATCCTTACACATTTTCTAAAGTTCCAGTCCTATATTCACATGTTTGCAGTGTTGGGTTGTTCGCAGATTATGTCAACAAATGCAGGCCGGATCAAGATGTTGCCGGTGTTTTCTTTTGTGCATCCTTACACATTTTCTGAAAGTATACGGGCACTAAACTTGCTATTCACATAATCACATCCAACATGATAGGTAGTTGCCAGTTGATCGGGATGTACTTATAATTCAGCAGTCAACAGCGTCTAATTACATATGATGCAATGCCTTGGTATACATCAAACGAACAATAATATATAACCGTGATGTAAAATTATCAGACGAATGGTAATAAATTGTAACCGTGATATAACAGTGGAAGCTTAAACACCTTCTCAACCGTGATTTAGAAAGTTGAAGGGCCGTTGTTTTTAAAAAGCTGGACTATCCACCTTCTCAACATTCGAGTCAAAGTATCTGTGGTATTACTGATACCGCACTCGGGGAGAAACGTGTCAATTCTAGGCACTAAAAAAACTCATCACATCTCAATCTGTTTTCTTTTACCTAACTACCTATACAAGGACGAGGCGTCCTCCGGTCCATCCTTGCCTCTCATTGTGTGCTCTACGAAGCATCTAGTGACTGCAATCCCACCTCTATTATCAATGGCAGCATACCATGGATATTTGAATCTAGCTTACATATTGCAATGCCAATCCTAGCATGCCATGAGCATGCGAGAATCTCAACCCCCTTCCCGCAGCCAACTTCTCACTCTAGTGATTTCCCAGGTCTACAACACTAAAATTAGATATATCCTCGACAATGCCTCTGCCGAATGCATGTCATAGAATAGTCCAAATTTGTTGTTGCAAAATCTTTTTGCGGACGTGTTGCAATCAATCCGGACCATTAACACACCCTATTAATTTTTTTAGGGGTGGGTTTTGGGTTAAATGTGCAGTTAGGATGATCTGGAACAGCATATGGAATAGCAACTCGCCACGACAGATTTGGGGGCGTCATAGAATACGTTTGAAAAACAGTAGCCATAAAGAGGATAAGGCATAGTGTCGTAGTTTTATGTGGACAGACAAATCATCGTCCCAAGATTGTCAACTTATAAGGTGTTATCCATTCTTTTATAGAGGATAATTACTCAAGAGGAGGGTATGAGGACCACACATGTACGCATGCACTTTTGATCCATAGAAGAGCACACCTCTAGAGTACAACACTAATGTTAATCTTACAACAAAAGAGAAAGTAAGGCATCGTTCGGCAACGCGTTCGGGCAGCGATGGCTTAAGGCAGGGCAGGTATCAAACGCTATTGCTAAAACAGTGGTGGGTTGTCACTCCGATTTTCTATTGAAATAAGCGATCCGAAGCGGTTGTTTCTGTAGAATTTTCATCGGGCCAAATTGGCGTGGTGATTCACCAGCGGCAAACCAGCTGGCGTTGGACAATAAGGCTTTACCGAACACTGCATAAGTCATTATGATAAGATCCATCATTTATCTATTTTCAACAAGTACATGATTTATCCTACACATATTTTATCTTATTAGCCCTAGGAAGTTTCGGAAGATCCAACCTATAAAGAATTCCATGTGAATATTTTTGGATGCCAAAGTCAAGCAATTGAAGAGTAAGGAAATTAAGTTAGTTAATGTTCTTCAGACTGAACTAGAAGAAATAACTTGGGAGCACAAGGTCGAGATGCTACATACCTAATGTAAGATCCCAAATCCTGATTAACCTATAAACATAATTTTCTTGACATAATTGGATTAATATGATGATTAGTCTTGAAAGTTAACTCTAAATTATCATGTTACTTTGGATGATGAAATTATGTTTATAATTGAATCAAAACAGAACACCTATATTGATCATGACATAAACCATGCCTAGATACCCGAAGACCGGTTTTCCTGAAAAGGTCGACCTTGTTTGCTAAAGATATACAAATTTATGTAACTTGTAGACCTTTATGTAAAATGACTCTTTTCTAGTGGTTTGAGCACAATTGAGACACTTACTTGAGTTGCTTCATGATGTACATAAGAATTTTATTATTTTACTTCTCCTTTATATGGTTTTGAACCTTGCTTTTATACACTCTATGTATGCTAAGTGAGAAGGTAGTACAGTGTTATATCCACTGATGGTTTTCCAATGACCTCCTGTTTCTCAGTGCTCCACGAATTTTTGATGACCAACGATTCTTCAGTGACCGATGAATTCCCGTTGACCAAAGGATACCCTGGTGCCCAATGGAGTTTCTGAACCGTCGGACCTTTGTGTGTTGATCAATTGATTCATCAACTAACGAAGTTGACGTGTGTGTATGTACATGTGAGGATGATCGACAAAATCTCAATGATCAATGAGGTTTGATGATCATCAGACACCTTGGGTGTTTGACCGAGGAGATTTATGCAAGTTGGCTGATAGATTTTTTGACTGACACATTCTTGATGCCCGACAAACTCGTTGAATGACTACCCGACAGGTCTTCAGACTGATGGGGAGTTTGCCCTTTTCAGTCACCCACCTATAAATACCCCTTCTCTCTCTCCTTTCATTTCATGTGGCAGAGCTCCAGTTACAACCAGAGAAGCTCAATGAGATTTCCTAGAGAATAGAGGTTGCAGGAGCCCATCATTGTCGGTGATCACAAGCTTTTGTAGATGCATGTGCTAGAATCAAAGTGTCTTAGATTAATCTAGGGTTGTTGATCATTTTCCTTGCTTCTTTTGTATAAAATTCTTGCTCTTCTACTCATTTTTCTTTCCATTCTTCACCCTCCTTCCTCTTGTGCTAAGTTTTATGGTTTTCTTGGTGTCTTCTTGCTAGACCCTACACATGTGGGTTAAGAACTCTTTTTCTTTCTCTTCTTTCTCTAGTTCCACCCTGTTTGTGGAAAGAGGAGATATCCTTGGAGCTTCAGTGGACCAAGCTTGATGCTTTGCTATTGATTATGCAAGTTTCCACCTTGGATTTCAGTTTTCTCTCTCTATTAGGCGAGGTATATAACCCTAAATGCATTTCTTAATTACCTTCTACATGCATGTTGTTAATATTACTTTAGAACTCTTAAAATGCTAAAAAGGTGGTATTTTTAATACTATTTTATGTCATACATGATGATGATATGAATCTATAAGCCTTACTTAATCTTCATGAACATTTCTTGTTCTATCATGAACCTTCCTTGAATATGAAATGTCTGAAATCTTGGAATATAAGTGTTAGGACTCCAAGAATGCCATATATGTGATGTTTTGGTACGTAAGAAATATAGCAATTTACCTACATACTATGCCTTGCAGTTTGTAGAACATATTATGCAATAATGGTTGGATGAAACCCTAGTACTAAAAGCATGGACACTTATGTCTAGAGTGACTTGAAACTATTTAATACATTTTATATCTTCTGAGATTAAAAACCCCAATGATCATTGTAAGAACCCTTTTGGTGTTCATACGTAACTTGATGGATGTAGTAAAAATATAATTAATTGACTAAATTAATTAAGTGTAACCCTAACCAAGTAGTACCCTGATACCATAGAACTATTCTAGTGTCAGAACTTGCTAGATTGTGAAGTGAGTAAACCGAAAGGAGCTTGGATTCATATAATGTTTAGTATATGTGTGTGCAGGAAGGGTATCTCCCTATCATCTTAATCCCAAGGTTTTAGAGAGTGGTTGAGGCCATTTCTCAGATGCAAAAGTAACTGAGAGAAACTACAGTCCTAACTTATATTTGAGGGTTTGTACCCTAGTTTCTAGTGTTCTGGCTTGTGTACCCATGGCAGATTAGGTGTTTAGTAGTTTGGTTGATGTGACACTATGGTTGTTACTTGTCCTGACAAAGGGGATTTGATCTTAGGATTTTAGTCATCCTAAATCTCATACGAGGCTGATTTTGACTTTGAAGTGGTCAACTAGTAGTTTTGAGTGGTATGCCTCAAACTAACCATGTATTTATAAAATATGTAACTTAGCTGTGTAGCATAACTATTAGGGTTACTTTTCGTATCAAATTGGAAGACGGTCCTTACTTTTTTTTCTTTTGAGTTATATATAACTTACATGTAGTAAGAGAAATCAACTATACTTATGATTCTAGCAATGCTTATTTTTCTGTGTAAGTTATATAATATATCAACTCTATAATTACTATCTGCATAAATTTCTTAAAATACCTAACCTAGTAAGAAATAGATGTTTTTGGAGTTATATCTCTCACTACTACATGTTTCTCACCTCTTGAGTCACCACATCTTTTTAGGTGATCGACATTGCCTCCAGATGCATAGTGACAAGGAGTTATATTTTGAAAACTTGTAGAGGTAGAAGGTCGGTTGCTAGTATAGAGTTCTAGAGTCATCCTTGTACTCTCATGTATAAGCAGGGAGTTTTGTATATCATGTATATCAACTCAATATTTTTCTTATATGCTTTGAGGAATGTAAATGTTGTAATCATGTAGACAACATCTTTTTATACAGGTTATGGCTGAGGCCACAAAACTAATGTAAAGGTACATGCTATGTATATATGTGTTGTTGTACCTCTGGGTATATATTATGCATGGATTGTGGAAATTGTATTCCATTTTAATTATGTACACTTTTTGGTTATGTGTCTATTTAGTGTTTAATCAATGTTTTTTGTAAATAATCTCATTTAGCATATTGGGTTGCCACATTTGATGGTATTAGAGCATTATGTTCGTGGGGTGGACAGGGACATAGGACTTTGGTCATTGTGTCTGTTCTTACAAATTCAACACATCTGACCATGGTTTATGACTATTCATATATGTCTAGAGAACATGAATAGCATGCATAGAGTAGTTACTTGGCATTGAACGTGGTGGTAGGAAGTGGGTACCAGATGGAAGGGTACCTGAGATAGGGCCAGAAAAACCTATCCCGCCTCCGTTTGACCCTTCACTAATAGCTAAGCCAACATTTCTGTCTATGTTTCAACAACTAATGGTGACGATTATGCATTTGGTCGATAGTGTGCATGCACCTCAACCAAAGGTACATGTTCCCAATGCATAATCTTCAAGAATAGGGAAAACCTTTGAGAGGTTGAAGTGAGTGGGATCCACCGAGTACGAGGGAACAACAAACCCAACCAATGCATATATGCAGTTGAAAGAGAGGGAGAAGGTGTTTAGGATTCTGAACATCTCCAAGGAGGACAAGGTGAAGCATGCAATCTACCTTATGAAGGGAAGAGTTGGTAATTGGTGAGCCATTAAGGAGGAGGAGAGACTAGGTGAGGCAGTCAGTTGGGAGGACTTCTGACATGATTTTGTTAGTTGTTACTTCCCAGGGACATATCTAGAGGATAAGATGGCTAAATTTGAGTGGTTATGCCAAGTATTGTGGTCTATCAATGACTATGAGGTGAATTTCATGGAGTTGTTGAGGTTATGTCCTCACATGGAAACCCACTAAGAAGGAGAGGATCAAAACATTTGAGAAAAGCATCGGGTTGGAAAGGACAAAATTTTCTTTGAAGATTTGAGATATGTTTTCCATCTTTGTGGAGTATGTGAGGAGGATAGAGAGGACAACTACGGAGCAGTGAGAAGCCAATGCTAGAAAGAGGTCTACTTAGTTCTAAGGACCACCATCTGATAGTTTCAAGAAGCCAAGGTTTTTTTAGCCGCAGTACCAACGGTCCAATACAGATCGACATATTCTAATCCAAGAACACTAGTACAGCCATAGAGGTCTCCTAGCAAAGGAAGAGGTCGTAGTTTTCCACCAGTCGGGGCATATAGTTTTGAGTCTTTGAGAGACCCCTGACCTTACTAAAAGTGTTGAACATACTTAATTATCATAATTGAATTCATAGAATCATGATCAAACCTTTTGAGATGATTTGGAATCATAAGAGAAGCTCAAGTTTCAAGTTTGGTCCAATTTGAACAATGTTTGTGCAAGTAATGCAATTTTATGTACATTTTTTACTTTTCTACAATTTACTGAATTGGGAGGTTTTTCTTGCAATTTATGTTCTTTGGATGTTCTTTCATCATTCTTGAGCTATTTGAGCCATGGGGATCCTACTTTAACCTTGGTTTGGAGGTGTTTTCCTCAAGGGTATTTTAGGGTTTACCCCTTTATGGATGAGCTACCTTTAGGAGCTATCAAGCAAATGGTTTATTTGCTTTTCTTGCAAAATCAAGAAATGAGGGCTAAGCATGTCTCCATGTATAGTGGTTCAGTTGCTTGCGTGTCTTCTTGTATATCCTTAATAGTTTAAGGCCATGGATCATGGAGAGCTTTTAGACACATCATGCTTCTCCTCTTTCCTTATCCTTCAAGTTTTACATATCTACTTTTAAGATCCCAAGTGAAAGTTTTTCTCTCTACCACTTGCCTCCTTCTAAGAACCTTGTTCCCTCTCTATTTATCTATGGAGTACTTGTCCAAGGTAGAAGGAGAAGGCAAATTTCTTGGTGGACGAATGTAGGGTTTTGTTTTGCTTCCTTTAGGATTTCTAAAGTTCCTTCTTGGGGATCTTGACCTAACATAGTAAGTTTCACCTTCTCTTTCCCATTTCTTTTGCTCTTCTTCTTTCCCCTACCTTTCTCCAGGTTGAAACCTTGTTGTTCCATGGTAGAAGTTGCTCTAAATCTCTAAAACCCTACCTTTCTTGCTCCTTATGCTTAGGGTTTGCTTCTTTGATGGAGAAAGGTGTTAGATGGACAAGTTCAGAGCTTATTCTTGGATTTTCTACCCTACCTTCTCAAGTTTTATTCTATTTGGGATTTTATCTTCTCATTAGAGGCAAGTTTTATAACTTGCTCCATGTTTATTGCTTACCATAAACTTTTTAGCTCATTCTCTTGCTTTAAAATGATGATCCATGCATTAAAAAGCTATGCTTGACTTGGATTTTGATTTTTATGATGTTCCGTATTCTGATTTTAGTTCTAGATGAACTTGTAATCATGTGTACGTTCCTCCTAAGATATAAGATGACTTGGATCAGGTTGGTTTGACAACCGGTGGAGCTAAGCATCCATCAACCAATGGTCAATTTTAGGGTTCAAAGATGATTTCTTCTATAAACACATGACCCAATGGTGGTACCATTGCAACAACTGATGGTGTTATCTTCATGAAAACGGATGGTGGTGACCAAGGGTGTCAACTGACTTTCACCCCTTAGGTCAGGTTTTGGCCTAATTAGAATCTTAATGATCAACAACTAAGTACCCTAATGATGCTATCAATCAATGGTGACATTAGCTTGATATTCGATGATGATTAATAAATATAGTGCTGATATAACAACCTATGGTGACATAATGGTCACTAGTGATGGTGGATCAGGTCTCCACAAACCATGGTGAGTTAAGCATGTAGTTATAGCCTCAATTAAACCTTAAACCAATGGTTTCTTGGGTCATTTGATGCAATGGTTGGACCTATACTCCAATTGATGGTTTTAATATATTAACTTGACCCAATGGTTAATATCTAATGATTCTTCATCCAATAAATTGAAATGAAACCTAATGAAATATTTTGGTCCTAATAAAGTGATTTATATGGCTTTCCTTATGAGATCAACTTAAGAAACTCATTTATTGATGACTTGTTTTAAATAAACAATCGCTTGTGGGTTTTATCCTACTCTCAATGGAACTTTTTATATTGTTAATCAAGGGATGTCTAGGGTTAAATGGTGACTCTTTCTAGAGAACAATTCAATGACTTCATAGGTGGTTTATCCAATGTGTTTGCTTATGTAAACAACTAATAGTCTTACCTTCTCAACAATCCAATGTTTTGGGATGATGCTTATGGTAAGTTTGTACGGTTTGAGTAATGTTGAAAGCTAATGGAGGTTTACCTTAATAATATAGTCTTACATTTTCCCTCATATGATTAGATTGATAATAAATATAATAAGTTAATGGGAAACCCAGATGAAGTATATTTTTTTATACTTAGCCCAATTATAACCAAGTGGTAATAATTGATTATGAACAACCCCTTCAATGATGAATAAAATCATGGAGTGCTCTCTTTTGTAGTTGAACCCTAGTATTCTATGACATGATGGTTACACCTTGAGTTATGTGTGGATCCATACGTGATAATGGTATGGAATGTGATGGTGATGCTACACCTCATGCATCCATGATCTAATGGGGATTCCATGAGTTAGGGTTTGGGTATGAGTGCTGATTAGTAATATTAATATAATTTATCTTGTTGAACCTAAATCTAATGCAAATAGATAAATATGAGTATTCATGTTTAACCTTCTTATATGATGGCATGATGGTGGAATAATCTCCTTAATATGATCATAACATTAATGTGTTAATTGATGGTTATCATACCCACATGCATGATACTTTCTTATGCTAAACACATGTGCATTATGAATATGATGAGGGTTAATCATATCTAGATTCCTTGCATGTTGATGTAATAAACGAATGTTCTTAATGTTAATATAACCCTACTATGATTGTTTATGAATATCTCTTGGCACAGTAATGCAATATTGTGGTTTCTAGAGTATTATTTGTAAGTGATGTTGTTGAGCCTTGTTATAAGACATGGAAAGATAATGATGATCTTATAGGGAATAGTATAATGGTCTTAATGACCTTCAGCCATGGTTGAGCCCTGATGAGGTGTAATCCTTTTGTGTTGATAAGGGTTGATACGCTGTGATATTGTGAAAAGGATTTATATCCTGTGATAGCATGATGAAAAGTGTAGTCTCATGAATGGCAAGACAATAGTATGATGTGACGATGATTTGATGATAAGTATAATCTCTTGATTGGTAGGTGAATACTTCCATGCGATGTTGAGATGAGAAATTATGTCTCGTGTATTTTATATCTTCTGAAGTTGTTATATAGCAATGTTTTCTAGATTTAAATTAGGGTTTGCATGTCCACTTGTTTGATGTAGCCTTAATTCACCCAATTGGAGATAACTAATCAAGTGAAAATCTAATCATGTAGTGCCCTTTGTCATATAGCCATCTTCAGTGTCATCACTTGCTGGATGGTGAAACAAGTATTTCTAAGGGAAACTCAGAGTGCATATTGTTGAGTATGTGGGGGTGGCAAGTTGAGGATATATCCTTGTCATCCACAATTGTAGGTTATGGATATTGTGAAATGTGAAAGGTAGTAGTATAATTGTATGTGCCTCTTATAGAACGGCCATGCTTGAGCCTGATCTCTAGTTTCATAACTTGTACCAAGGGTGGACTAGTTGTTAGTAGCTTGACTATATGTCAATGTAGTGGTAGCATTGACTGATATGTCACTACCTTTTTACTCGTACAGACCGAGCGGGGTGAGATCGTAGGATACTAGAACTCTTAGATCTTGTACAGAATCAAATAACCCTTTGCAGGGGTTGGTTGGACTTTGGATGGTACGATTCAAATTCCCCAAGTCATAGTAAAAGATGTAAGATAGCCATGTAACATATTTGTTTAGGTTTATACACAATGCTTCATATTGGATGATAACCCTTGTTTGGTTTCTTTTCACTGAGATCATGTATAGTACAATAAGAGATAATAGATATCCTTATGTTGTAGTTATGCTCATGTTGTAAACATGCTTATGTTGTTAAATATACTGACATCGATGGTTAAGATGATGTGGATAGATATGTTTAATATTGGTAGCCATGCCAATGCAATTAAAAATTCTTAAACTGCTAATCATGCCTATGCAGTTAATTGTGCTATGATGTTAGTTCTACTTATGATATAGATCTGTTCTCTTTATTTGATATGCCAATATTGATAGCCATGTTATGTTACTAGAAATATTCATGATGTCAGGGATGCTTATGCTACTAGATTTCTTATGTTGTTAGTAAGGAATATGATGATAGTCATATTAAAGATGATGAATTAGATGAAATGTGATGAAATTTGAGTAGATATCTATCTAGATAAATGGATTTATTTGTTACCTATATATACATTGATAATCATGCTTGTTGCTAAGATTATTTGCTTAACCTATTTAGCATACTTGAACTATTCAAACTATTCAATTGATTATTAAATACTCCAACTGCTCTGTTGTCTACTATTTAAAATGTTGTAATCAATAAGCATTGTTGGAGGTTATATCTCTTGTTGGGACATATGTCTCGCCCTTGTGGTTCGCCACATCTTTTTAGGTAATTTGCAGTGATGAAAATAGAACTGTGGAAGTAAAGAGGAACTACAGTAATGAATCTTTGAGAAAGTTGATTAGATGTCTAGTGTGTCCTAGAGTCATCTATGTACTCTCATGTCCGGGAAGGAAAAGTTTGTATATGGTGTTTCAAACAAATCAGACTTTTATTAGCATGTTAATGCTTGTTTGTGTGGCATATACAAATATTATTCTCCTATGTATATATGTTGTGGCTAAGGTGATAGAACAATTTGTATCAGATTTTTGGCATAGCATGGATACAAGAAAGATGTTGGGCTCTTATGCAAATGTTTCTGAGTAGGTGTTGATGTTGAAATCCATTTTAATTTACCCATTTTTTTGGGGTATGTGATTAATTAGTGATCAATTGTGTTTTATGTTTTGAGTAATCTCATTTAGTATAACAAGTTCTCACAGTTGGTGTTTGTTACATGGCCTTCTAGGCTCTAATATGATACTCGGACTTGTTTCAAGTGTGGTTAGGTAGGGCGAGTAAGATGGTTTCTCTCAATGAAGAATTAGGAGGTTATGCAATAGTCGAGGTAGAACCAGGAGGTCTCACAACAACAATAAAAATACAATGGTGGTGGTAGTAGAGGTTGTGGATATACATTGTAGGCTAGGTCTTCAGGACCATCTGGTAGAGGTTGAGGATGACAATAGGAAAAGACTAGATTCTATGCTATGAGTTAGCTGGAATGAGTAGTCAATCCATAGGTCATGACAAGTTAGATTGAACCTTTTCATTCAAACTTTTCTTCTTCTTATTTTATCTCTGTTCACGTTGACCAGTTGCAACACACTCATTTATCACTAAAGAGGTGATATATAGTTGTAACTTGTTTGTATCTAGTAGAGATTATAGCCTCTTTTTAGAAACCTCTTTGGTTGGTTCTGTGGTTTTGTGGGAAGTGTGTCCATCTTGTGTTCTTTCTTTCTTGGGATGCAACTTTCATGTAGATCTTATGCCACTTGATATGAACGAGTTCAATGTAATCCTAGGGATGGATACCTTGGAGAAGTATAGGGTTGTTTTGGATTGTGGTTCCAAAGTTGTGAACTTTTGTAATGGTGATGTCTCCTCGACTTTTCAAGGAGATGGGAAGATTCTTCCTACCTATCCAGTGTGGACTGTGATAGTAGAAAAGTTAAAGGTGTTCCACCTCTAGGGTAGATTGATTTTGAAATCAATCTAGTCCATGGTACACAACCCATTGTACAAACACTTTATAGGATGAGTCCAACTGAGATAAATTAGTTGCCGAAAAAATTGTAAGAGTTGTTAGAGAAGGGTTTCAGACAAATGAGCACTTCACCTTCGGGTGCTCTAATGTTGTTTGTGAAGAGTAAGGATTGTTCTATGCGGATTTGCATAGACTACTGACAGTCAGATAAGGTCATAGTGAAGAACAAGTACCCATTACAGAGGATCGATAATGAGTTTGACCAGTTGAGGAGTGATTTAGTGTTTTGCAAGATAGATATGAGGTCACAATATCTCCAATTGAGGATCAAAGTGGATGACATACCTAAGACTACCTTTAGGACTAGGTATGATCATTATGAGCTTGTGGTTATGCTATTTGGGCTAACCAATGTACCGAAAACATCCATAGATTTGATAAATAGAGTGTTCAAACGATATCTTGATCAGTTTTTAGTAGTGTTTATAGATGATATTGTGATATACTCTAGGGACAGTCAACTACATGGGAACATCTTTATAAAATTTGGAGTTGTTGAGACATCATATGCTTTATGCCACGTTCAGTAACTGTGAGTTTTGGCTAACCTATGTGTCTTTTCTGGGTCATGTCATCTCCACAAAGGGTGTTCATATGGATTCTAAGAAGGTGGAATTTGTTTTAGAGTGGGAGAATCCCAAGACACCAACAAAAGTTTTGAAGTTTCCTAGGATTCTTTAGGTAATATAGGAGGTTCATTAAGAACTTTAGTACAATAGCTCTACCTCTAACCAAGCTAACTAGAAAAGATGTTCCTTTTGTTTGGGATGACCAGTGCCAATGTTCTTTCCAGCTGTTGATGGAGAAGTTGATGAGTGCTCCAATGTTTGTGTTTCTAGAGCCTGGGAAAGCTACATCATTTATGTGATGCTTTGAAGAATGGGTTGGGATTTGATTCGATGAAGGATAAGAACATGATTTCTTTAGCTTGTTGATAGCTTAAGAAACATGAGGAGAACTACCCAACTCATGACCTAGAGTTGGCATCCATGGTTCTTGCCGTGATGATTTAGAGACACTATCTATATGATGAGAAGTGTCAAATTCTTGCAAAATCACAAGAATCTTCAGTACATCTTCTCTAAATAGGAGCTAAACATGAGGTATAAGAGATGGATGGAGTTGATCAAGGACTATGACTGTATGATAGACTATCATCCAAGTAAGGAAAATGTAGTGGTTGATGCATTGAGTAGAAAGTCATCCTCATCTTATTCCATTGGAAAAGTGTAGTTGCACTCCAAGGCATGTCACAAGCAGGACATGCTAGTGTTGCCTTGGAAGATTAATGTATAGTTGGAAGAAGCTCTGTTGGAAGGTTTTTTGGCACAGTTACAAGTGAATATGATGTTGATACATCAGATCAAAGATGGGTAGAAAGATGATACCATGATATAAAACATTAGATTAGAGTTTGGAAGCATAAACATGATGGCTTCAATGAAATAGATGATGTTACAATGTGTTTTCACAATAGAATAGTGGTTCCTAATGTTGGCAATCTAAGGGAGATAGGACTAGAGGAATCTCATTCCTCAATGTATGTGATGCATCCTGGCAGTACAAAGATGTATCATAATCTCAAGGTCTGAAGTGTGTTGTGGCATAGTTTGTTTCCAAGTTCCACTTTGTCTAAAGTAGAGCATCAAAATCTTACAGGGATATTACAACCTTTCCCAGTTCAATAGTGAAAATGGGATCACATAACTATGGAATTTGTTGTTGGTCTTCCTAGTACAGCCAAGGGTCATGATTCCATCTGGGTAATCATTGATCAGTTTATGAGGTCAGCTCACTTTTTTCAGTCAAGACCACCTACATAACAGAGAAATTGGCACATATCTACATTTATGAGATAGTTCATCTACATGGAATACCCATAACTATAGTATCAAACCAAGGCACCCAGTATACAAGTAGATTTTGGGAGCATCTACATACATCATTTCTGACATAATACTTATTTTCACCCACCAAAAGAATGTAAGACAAAGAGGACCATACAAACGTTAGAGGATCTATTTAGAGCATGTGTACTTCAGTTTCTTAGATGTTGGGATATTCACCTGAGTTTTATTGAGTTTTCCTACAACAAAAATTATCAAAGGAGCATAGACATGGCACCATATGAGGCTTTGTATGGTAGGCGATGTAGGTCACCTCTTTGTTGGTAGAAAGCATGTGAGTACCATTTGTTGGGTCCTAAACTGGTACAATAGACTACAAAAAAAATCAAGGTGATCCATCAATAGTTGAGAGTAGCACAAGATAGATAGAAGTCTGATGGTGACAAGCATCATAGACCATTAGAGTTCCAAGTTGGAGACCGTGTGTATGTCAAGGTTTTCCCTTGGAAGGGTGTGTTGAGGCTTAGTAAGAAGGGTCAGTTGGATCCAAGGTTTATGAGATGATACTCTATCACAACATGAGTTAGGGAGGTGACATATGGGTTGGAGTTTCTGCCATAGTTGTACAAGTTGCATGATACTTTCCTTGTTTTAATGTTGAGGAACTGCCATTCGGATACCGAGCAGATGATACAAATAGTAGAGATGGAGTTGAAGTAGGATGTTACCTATGTTGAGGGTCCATTGTTTCTCTTAGATAGGCATGTGCAAAAGCTTAGGAAGAAGGACAAATTTATTGAAGGTGTCGTGGCATCACCTCGGTGTAGAGGAAGCCATGTGGAAGTTGGAAGATGAGATGTGTAGGAAGTATCCATTCTTGTTTTCTTCAGATTTTGGGGGTGAATTCCTTGTTAGGGGTTTATGGTTGTAAGACCCTAAAACTTGCTTAACCTATAAACATAATTTGCTTGGCATAATTGGATTATTTTGATGCTTAGTCTTAAAAGTTAACTCTGAATTATGATCTTACTTTGGATGATGAAACTATGTTTATAATTTGAATCAAAATAGATCTTGTTTGTTCAAGATATTCAAATTTATGTAACTTATAGACCTTTATTTAAATTAACCTTATTTGGCAGTGTGAACATACTTGAGACACTTGCTTGAGTTGCTTCATGATATACATAAGAATTTTATAATTTTACTTCTCCTTTGGATGGTTTTGAACCTTGTTTTTATGTAGTTTACATAATGTAAGTGAGAAGGTAGTGGATTGTTTTCCTTATGATTTTCCGGTGACCTCCTATTTCTTGATGGTCAATGAATTTCCAGTGACCAACAATTTTGCAGTGACTAGTGAATTACTGATGACTAACGTATTCCTGGTTCCTGATGGGGTTTCTAAACCATTGTACCTTTTTTTGGTATGTATTCCCAGAGCCAGTCATATGATGATTATAATGGGGAATCATATACTTGATTTAATAATCATAACCGTAATTATGTTTATTATGTTTCTCTCAATCATGAGATGATGAAACAAATGTAGTAGATGTATAAAGAACAGTTTTACTTGATTACATGTGTCTTCAGGTTTATAACCTGGACAATGAGATCATATGTATGATAAGAGTAATGCATTCTTGTTATGTCCCTAGTCGGATATTACTATGGAAGAAAAATAGATGACAATAATACATAAGACTATAGTGTGTGATGACTAATAATAGAGTTTCATTAGTCATGATATGAGATATCAAGTCAAACACATAGGTACATCTTAGAGAATAGGATACCAGATAGACCCACATTGAGAGTGATACATGGAGACCATGGAATGGTAGTCATAATCATCTCTCATAGTGATAATGGTGATTTTGGTTCTTAGACCTGAAGTCACTATACTCGTCACATGTTGTTCAATCCATGTTGACATCATCCAACATGACCTTGAATAAGGGTTGCCATAAAGGCAATGTGCGTGTATGTTGTGACACATTGGAATTGAATGTGAGTGATGTAAGATGGGATTTATCCCTCCTATATGAGATTGATATCCTAGCCACTTGATAAGAGAGAATAAGAAATGTATGGTCATACTCGTGTGACTCAACATATAATATGTGATCTCACATGCATACAATCTGCTCTAGTTCAAGGAACATGGATTGAACATTGAGAGCATGATGATTCCATGCCACCAGTTCAATCTAGATATTAGACACAAAGTAACTATATGATCACAATAACACTCATCATAGATTGTAGGTTGAAGTTGGTCTCCAACTTTCCAATTACTTGTGTGGCAATGATGTATTGTTAGATATTATTCATTGCTTGTCGTGTCATAAATTAGTTATGGACATTCACTAACAGTGTAATTTGGTACATATAGGGTCACACAGATAGGATGCACATAGAATAGAAGTTTACTCATGAATAAGGCTTAAATTTATTATTAAAGTGTTTAGGTATTCAATTTTAAAAAAACATTGGCTGATGGGGAATATGAGTAAACCAAATCAAGTGTTGAGTCAATTTAAACAACACTGGATGAAAATTGTCTGACAAGGACTGTGAGTCGACCGACTCAAGTGTTGAGTCAACCGAATCAAGTTTCAAGTCGACCGATTCAAGAGTCCAATCAACCAACTGGATGACCAGTAAGACTAAATCAAGGACTGATGCTAACATCCTATTGTGAGTTGATGTTGCACTGAAAGCCAATATGTTTGCTCATTGAAAAGCATTCCAATCAACCAATTCAAGTGTTGAGTCGGCCGACTGGGTGCAAGTTGACTGGCTCAAGTGTTGAGTCGACCGACTCATTATCTAAAACAGCCATAAATTCATGAAATTATGTCTCTTCGACTAACAGTTGATCTGGAAACCCTAACCCTCCTATAAATAGAGGGGTAGTCAAGGCTTTTAGAAGACACAACTAATGCTGAAAAATGTTATCCTGTCATGGTTGTGGTAATATGAGAGCCCAAGAAAGTCTTACCCATAAAATGGAGAGACAAAAAGGGAGAACAAGTGAGGACTAACATGTTGACATCAAAGGTACAACTCCTTCGCGCTGGCTCTAGAAAGTGCGACGAGGAGTTCTGGTGGTCCATGTGGATGGCCTTGATGATGTGGAGGTCGTCGCCATCATACTAGGATAATTTCATCAAGTGATGTCCCTGGTGTTGCACTAGGAGGTCGTTGTTGATGATTGTTCATGTGCCACTTGAAGAAGAAGTATGAGATGTTGTGAGGATTGTTGATGGACTTACTCTAGGACTAGGTATATACCTTGCAAACCCATTTCCTAGATACAGTGTTGTTGACACAATCTACTAGTTTGGGATTCATGCATAATTTTATTTTCCCTTCCTTATCTTCTACCTGATTTCCCAATAGTGGCATTAGAGCCACGTCAATCTAAGTTGTATCGGGATTTAAATCAATATGTTCATATTTACTTTATTACATGTGATGCAAACATTTTAAATTATTATTGTGCATATATGATTAAATATCACATACAATCCCAATATATATACATACATATATATGTGCAATCTATACTTGTCACACTAAAATCATTATGATAGTGGATGAATGTGTGATTATGGCCAAAACCCCCTATGTATGTGTGTGCTTAGTTGTTTGGTTTCTTTCCTATAGTTACTCAATTTACATACCGAGCCTCTCTCCTTCTTTCCAAATATAAATTAATGCTCTCCTTCCCATACTCCCCTTGAATGCAGCTCACGTTTTCCCTTTTACAATGTAATAAGTTAATATGAATATGATAATTTTAATTTCTATTTCTTGAAATAGAAGATGTTTCACATTAGGCCAGTCGAACAACTGGGAAGTTGAGTCGATAGACCATAGGATCAAGGAGGGTAGCCTATAGGTGGAGTGAATCGATCGAGTGGAGGCCTAACCTATCAAATGGAGGAGTTCAGTCAACCACATGAGCCAGATCCACTCGACCGATCGATGGAAGCCAATTGACTTACCGTGAGTTCAACCGATTGATTGGAGGGTCTAGCCGATCACCAACATGTGCTGGCAGCATATTTTCAATACAGGTTGCTACATGAGAAGTATGATCTTAGGTGGTAGTGTAAGGACCCTGACCTTCATTTTGGGCTTACCCTGTTTGCTTTGCCTAAACCTTGTGTTTGGATGTTTTCTAATCACCTGAGTTGTGGTTAGGGCTAGTTTGTGCTTTGTTGAGAGGTTGAGGTACAACTTGCAAATTACCCAAGTTTTAGGGTTGGTGTGCAAGTTTGTCACCTTGAGAGATGTCTTTCTCTCTCCTTGCATCCTCTAGAGTTGAGAGGATGGGTTGGGTGCCTTGCTTGAGTTGCTTTGGGCCTCGTT
The DNA here is from genome assembly GCA_963693085.1 of Alisma plantago-aquatica. NCBI lineage: Eukaryota > Viridiplantae > Streptophyta > Magnoliopsida > Alismatales > Alismataceae > Alisma > Alisma plantago-aquatica. The sequence continues at coordinate 691,821,640 of OY856412.1, forward strand.
TGAGCTTGTTGAAGATTAGGCTTGTTGTTGGGCTTTCTTGGGCCTTGTTTGAGCTTGGTGCCGCCTCCTTGCTTGGTGTATCAGGCAAGGGTGTATTGGGCAAGGGTGTATCGGGCAAGGGGTGATATCGGCCTAGGTGGTCCTTGTGACCTAGCTTCATTTGTGTCACCCTTGTTGACACTTGTTGCTCTTTTCTAACAAGGTGGCATAGCTTGGACAAGTGGTGGTTTGGGCAAGCACATGTGGAGCAGCCCTCTAGTGGATGCCCACTTGACCCCCTTGTATATATACCCCCTCCTTTGCTAGCTTGTAACTCCTTTAGCACCCTTAGTTGCTCTCTTTCCTTAGGTGGCAGAGCTAGGAGTGGAGAAGAGGAAGTGGTGGCCGATACAGCTGGTGTCTTGGCCGATACTGTTGGGTTTTGTGGAGAAAACATGTGCGGAGGAAGCAATAAAATCCATGCAACCCGAAACAGGATCTCGTCAACAACAACGTATTTGGAAAGAGTGTTGTGGGATATACCTTATCGCGGAGCAAGTCCGGCGATGTCCCGCTGCACGACGGTGCAACGCTGTTGGCCTACACAGACGGAACTTCTGTCCCATTTGTCAGGCGCGTCGCAGGAAGATCCGGCAGCGTTTCTTTGTGGCGGTGACGTACACTGCTCGCAACACGTACAGGTGTTCGTTGACGTCCTCCGAACACAGGCGTCAAGGCGTCCGCGTCTCTACTTCGTCAACACGGATGGACGGAACTCCACGTCACGCTTCCCAAGACGGTGGGAAGGAGTATGTATCTGCGGCGGCGTGCTAGTGGCGCGTTTCTCTCCTTTCTCTCCTAAGGACGATGACGGCTAGGGTTTACGTGTGTGAGTGTAAATGGAAAAGCCTCTCTCTATTATATAGATATCGGCCGTCAATCCTCCTTTAAACAGGATACAAAGGGAAATAGGGTTTCCTAAACCCATCGGTAAACAGAAACGTTGCGTTAATTAAAATGCTCGTGGATTAATTAGAATATTCCAGAATTCATTAATTAACTAAATAATCACATTAATTGATTAATTAATATCCAACTCCATGCAATCGCTTGGGATGGCTCTACGGGCATACATATACCAATAGACTCCCACTTGCACTTAGAGCCAGTCACTCCAATATTATTCTAATCCATTACATAAACATTTTAGTAATCAATGTGATTCAGAGAAATTCCAATCAAATCCACAATTATACTCCTATTCCAATACATCCTATGCGTGTGACCCGGTAGGCTCCAAATTACGTTGGCAGTGATATCCATAATCATATTATGATTTCACAAGCAATGATTGGTATCTAGCAAGACTTCATTGCTACCCAAGTAATTGGAGAAGTTGGAGAACAACTTAACCTATCATTCATGACTGGTGTTACAGTGATTGTACAGTTCCTTTGTCGCTGATATCCGAATTCAACTTGAGTCATGGAATTGTTATCCTTTTCAATGTTCAATCCATGTTCCTTGAACTAGAGCAGACTGTCTGAGATATATGTAAGCTCAATATCACATATTGACTCACATCAGCATGGCCATGCATTTCTCAGTCTCGCTTATCAAGTGGCCAGAATATCAAACTCCCGTAGGAAGGACAAATTCCATCTACATCACTCACAGTCATCCCCATGTGTCACAGTGCACCCAAGCACCATCTTTATGGCAATCCTTATTCAGGACCACGGTGGATGATGTCAAAGTACACTGAACGACACGTGATAAGTGTAGTGACTTCAGGTCTAAGAACCACAATCACCACCATCACTATGAGATGTGACTCTAACTACCATTCATGGTATCCATGTTTCACTCTCAAGGTGGGTCTATTCGATACACTGTTCTCTAACAAGTATCTATGTATTTGGTTTGATATCTCCATATCATGGATAATGAGATTCTTCCATCAACCAACATACATTCTAATCTTATGTGTTATTGATGTCTATGGATATTTCCACAATAACAACCGATTAGGGACAAAACAAGAATACATACTCTTAGCATACATATGATCTCACTGTTCAGGTCATCAACCCGAAGACGTATGTCATTGAGTATATCATTCTATAGACATCTATAAGTTTTATGGTCATCTCACAATATAAAACACAAACATATAGATTGGAAACTTGCCTTTATTTATATGATCAATGTAGTATTACAAATTGTTTACATAGTATCCCATTACAATCATCGAATGATAGTCTCTATGGGCATACATACCAACAGATTCCCACTTACACTTATACCCAATCACTCATGGCTCTCAATCCAAGTGATCGAACATGTCTGTCATGTTTCTGCAGTGAAAGTGCTTTTGTGAGTGGGTCAGCTACATTGCTTTCTGTAGGTACTCTGCAAATCTTCACATCTCCTCGTTGTACAATCTCTCGTATGAGATGGAACCGCCGTATAATATGTTTGGAACGTTGGTGCGATCTTGGTTCTTTAGCCTGTGCAATTGCTCCATTGTTGTCACAAAACAACTCAATTGCATCACCAACGCTTGGAACCACTCCAAGTTTAGAAATGAACTTCTTGATCCACACAGCTTCCTTCGCAGCATTAGATGCGGCAATATATTCAGCCTCTGTTGTAGAATCCGCAACCGTCTCTTGCTTGGAACTCTTCCAGCTCAAAGCTCCGTTGTTCAGGAAAAACACAAATCCAGATTGCAATATGTAGTCATCTTTGTCAGTTTGGAAGCTAGCATCGATGTAACCCTTTACCACGAGCTCTTCCTCACCACTGTATCCCAAAAATTGATCCTTAGTCCTTCTCAAGTACTTTAGGATGTTCTTTATGGCTGTCTAGTGACATTCACCTGGATCTGACTGATACCGACTCGTCATGCTCAAAGCATACGACACATCAGGATGAGTACATAACATCGTGTACATGATAGATCCAATTACTGATGCATATGGAATCTTACTCATGTGTGCCCGTTCATCACTTGAACTAGGACATTGGGATTTAGAGATCGTAACCCTAGGGAACATGGGCAAGTTACCTCTCTTAGAATCCTCCATGCTAAACCTCTTTAGCACCTTGTCAACATTTGTGCTCTGGCTTAGGCCTAGAAGCCTTCTAAATCTATCTCTATAGATCTTGATCCCAAGTATATAGGATGCTTCGCCTAAATCCTTCATAGAGAAAGTCTTCCCTAGCCAACCTTTTACTGTATGAAGAGTAGGGATGTCATTTCCCATCAATAGTATGTCATCCACATACAATATGAGAAATACGATTGTGCTCCCACTAACCCTTTTGTAAACACAAGGTTCATCTTCATTTTGACTAAAGACAAACTTTTTGACTACTTCATCAAAACGTAGATTCCAGCTCCGAGATGCTTGCTTCAATCCATATATTGACCTTTGTAGCTTATAGACTTTATTGGCTTCCTTTGGATCAATAAAACCTCAGGTTGTGTCATGTACACATCCTCGAGTAAATTCCCATTAAGGAATGCTATTTTAACATCCATCTGCCAAACCTCATAGTCATGATAAGCTGCAATGGCAAGCATGATCCTAATGGATTTAACCATGGCAACTGGTGAGAAGGTCTCGTCATAATCAACACCTTGAATTTGACGGAATCCTTTCGCAACCAATCTACCTTTATAGGTTTGAACATTTCCATCCATGTCAGTCTTCTTCTTAAAGACCCACTTGCACCCTATGGGTCTTACCCCTTCGGGTGGATCCACCAAGGTCCATACCTTGTTGGTGTACATGGATTCCATCTCAGATCTCATAGCTTCGAGCCATTTCTCAGATTCTGGTCCCTTAGTAGCTTCTAGATAGGAAGTTGGCACATCTTCTATGCCCACTTCGTCACTGTCTTGAGTCACGAGAAATCCAAATCTCTCAGGCTCAAGTCATGTCCTATTAGACCTACGAGGTTCCTGTGTTACATTTGGAACTTGAAATTCCACAACAACTTGTAAGTCTTCATGTTCCTTATGTACCTCCTCAGGTTCTCTACTTTCTTGTTGGTCTCGAACTTCTTTGAGCTCTACATTCCTCCCACTAATTCCTTTGGAAATAAATTCCTTTTCAAGAAATATAGCAGTCCTAGCAACAAACACTTTGTTGTCAGTTGGTGTGTAGAAGTAGTATCCTCGAGTTTCCTTGGGGTATCCAACAAAATAGCATTTTTCCGATTTGGGTCCAAGCTTTTCAGGAAATTGTTTCCTAACATAAGCTTCACATCTCCAAATCTTTAACATAGATAAATTGGGACGATTCCCATTCCATATCTCAGATGGTGTCTTTTGAACTGATTTGGAAGGTACACGGTTAAGTGTAAACGCTGCAGTTTCAAGAGCATATCCCCAGAACGATATAGGAAGTTCGTCTGAACTCATCATTGATTGTACCATGTCTAATAATGTACGATTCCTTCTTTCTGACACACCATTATGTTGTGGTGTACCAGGTGGAGTCCATTGTGATACAATACCACGATCTCTCAGAAGGTCCTCAAACTCTTGGCTTAAGTATTCGCCACCTTGATCTGAATGGAGTGCTTTAATACTCTTACCAAGTTGCTTCTCTACTTCATTCATGAAAGTCTTGAACATTTCAAGAGTTTCTGACTTTTGTTACATAAGATATACATAGCCATACCTATTGAAATCATCAGTGAAGGTAATGAAGTATTGATAGCCTCCTCTAGCATTTGATCTAAAAGGTCCACATGCATCAGTATGTATGAGCCCTAGTAGATCATTGGCTCTCTCACTATGTCCAGTGAAGGGAGTCTTGGTCATCTTCCCTAATAAACATGCCTCACATGTCTCTAATGATTCAAAATCAAAAGAGTCTAGATAACCATCCTTATGGAGTCTAGATATGCGCTTCTCGTTTATGTGCCCAAGACGACAATGCCATAAGAATGTTTTGTTTGAGTTGTCAAGTTTTAACCTTTTAGTATTTACATTATATATGATAGTCTCAAGTTCTAACAAGTAGATACCATAAGACATAGGGGCATTGCCATAAAAGATCTCATCTTTAGATATAGAAATAATTCCATTCTTAATGTGAAATTCAAATCCACTCTTGTCCATACAGGATACAGAAATAATATTTCTATTAATGGCAGGTACATAATAGCAATTCTCTAATTCTATTACAAGGCTTGTAGGCAAAGATAAACTAATAACTCCAACTGCGGTGGCAGCAACTCTTGCTCCATTAGCAACCCGCAGCTCGACTTGGCCCTTTCGTAAAGGCTTACTTCTTATCAGATATTGCATATTAGAACATATGTGAGATCCACATCCGGTATCCAGTATCCATGATGAAGAAGTATTTAAGTTTATCTCAATAACGTATATACCTGAAGTGGAGATCTCTATCCCCTGCTTCTTCTTCCTTAGTTCCTCTAGGTAGATAGGACAGTTTCTTTTCCAATGTCCAGGCTGGTGACAATGGTGATAACTGCCTTCTTTGGAGATCCCACCTTTAGCTTTGAGCGCGGATGACTTTGTCTTCTTCCCGGCTTTAGAACCTTTCTTAGCCTTGATTTTGCCTTTTGACTTTCCCTTTGCCTTGCTGATCACCATCACAAACTTGGGCTTGTCTTTCTTCATATGTGCTTCAGCTGTCCTCAACATGCCTAACAATTCTGACAATGGCTTGTCAAAATTGTTCATGTTGTAGTTCATGACAAAATGATTATATGATTCAGGAAACGATTGTAGAATCACATCAGTGGCCAACTCTTGACCTAGGGGAAATCCTAGCTTGGATAGGCTTTCCACGTACCCAATCAAGATGAGTATATGGGTGCCAACTGAGTCTCCCTCTTTCATCTTACTTTGGAACAAAGCCTTTGAGACATCATATCTCTCCTGTCTTGCTTGATGTTGTTACATGTTCTTGAGATGTGTTACCATCTCCATGACACTCATGTTCTCATGTTGCTCTTGCAACTCATAGTTCATTGAGCACAACATCATGCACTTGACATCCACGACATCATCAAGGTGCTTCTCGTAAGCATCCTTTTCAGCCTTGGGCGCATTTACGGCGGGCTCCTCTAGCTCTGGTGTTTCAAGGACATAGAGCTTACGCTCATGTGTGAGAACAATTCTCAGCGTCCTAAACCAGTTTTGAAAGTTGGTTCTGGTAAGTTTGTCCTTCTCAAGGACCGATCGCAACGAGAAAGTGTGAGTGTTGGTTGCCATTTGATTGCTACAAAAGAAAATTTTGCATTTAGTCCAAAACATTTTGACTTGTAAAGATTTGATAAACGAGATTAATTAGGCCTTTAATTAATTACGCTCCCACTATTTTATTCAAATTGATAGCCCTCACTATCAACTCGGAAGATTGCAACGCACAACCTTCTAGTGAGGCAAGACCCAAAATAATTGGATCAATGCCCAGCCAACGCCGGCGTCAAAGACCAAATACTAAGGTAGGCAACTTTTGCCAATTGCATCATATGCAACTCTTAGATAGATGATCATGCACAACTCCTTTCCATGATTCATTTGTGTGCCTCTAGGTACTTGATCCTATCAAGGTTCCCTAGTTAAGTCCAACCCATAAGCCAACACGATGAGTGTGCACCCTGCGGAGGCAGACCCACACACCCACCATCACACTTCCACGAGATAGACAGTGTACCACGCCGAGGCATGCCCACACATTGTCGATCAAGCTTTTCATGTGTGTTGCTTTATGGAAGGCAACTAAAACTTAATATTATTAATTGAGGGGTTTTATTAATACATATACATATCCAAATACCACATACTTATAGTACGTATCATATACTACTATATCCACAACCACAAACGATAGACATGCAATCACAAACACAAATACATCGGTTATGGCCATACTATTGTAATCCTTTGGAGCAACAAAGGATTACGGTCCACCTATGGTCTTATGCATCTCATGCAACACCTGTGAATCAACCTATAAGCCTGTAATGATCAACATTACAATGAACAACTTCATGGATGCTTCGTGAGGTTGGAACTTCAAGTTGCTTCTTGGAATTGGATCTTCTTGTTACTTCTCCATGGACGCTCCTTGGAGTTGGATCTTCAGGTTGCTCCTTGGAATTAGATCTTCATGGTTCTTCTCCATGGACACTCCTTGGAGTTGGATCTTCAAGTGGCCTCCTTACATCAAGTTTACAAAAACTAAAACTAATCCTATCTCTATTACATCATATGAGTGCAAATATAAAAGGAAAGAATTAATTACACTTTGAAATAAGAGATGAGACTCGACATGCAAGATGAATACTTTATACAAAGGATCCATATGTAACCATTATACATCCATAGAATTCACAAGATTGACATCCACATTCATTCACAACATTCACAAAAGGGGATACTAGGCCATAACCGTGCATGCACTCACCACATAAAACAGATTTTAAAGGCAAAGTATATGGTATCATAGGTATATCTACATATACGTATATACATATTAAAATTGCAGTACTTGTAATGCGGGACATTCCCCATTAAAAAAAAAATTGAATCCCACGCAGACAATGCGGGGTACACAGGAGCAGCACCCCTGTGCGGGGAGGCCGCCCCTCGCGGGGCCTCAGGGGCAGAGCCCCTAAAAGGTCTACGGAATTTCACTTTTGTGCACTTAGGAAAATCAATATTTTTCATAGTCGACCCCGTCCAAAACGTCAAAAACAGAAGCATGCGGCATATGTGGAATTAGGTTTAGATTTGCACATTAGCAGGTTTAATTCACATCGTATGCAACATAAAAATAGTATACAGTGATTCGATCATATCGAAACTAATCCAAATACGCCGTAGATCGACGCTGCTCTGATACCACTATTGGGTTTTGTGGAGAAAACATGCGTGGCAGAAGCAATAAAATCCACGCAACCCGAAACAGGATCTCGTCAACAACAGCATATTTGGAAACAGTGTGGCGGGATATACCTTATCGCGGAGCAAGTCTGGCGATGTCCCACTGCACGACGGTGCAACGCTGCTGGCCTACACGGACGGAACTTCTCTCCCATTCGTCAGGCGCGTCGCCGAATGATTCGGCGGCGTTTCTTTGCGGCGGTGACGTACGCTGCTCGCAGCACGTATAGGTGGTCGTTGACGTCCTCTGAACGCAGGCGTCAAGGCGTCTGCATCTCTACTTCATCCACACGGATGGACGGAACTCCACGTCGCGCTTCCCAAGCCGGCGGGAAGGAGTATGTCTCTACGGCGGCGTGCTAGCGGCACGTTTCTCTCCTTTCTCTCCTAAGGACGATGACAGCTAGGGTTTATGTGCGTGAGCGTAAACGGAAAAGCCTCTCTCTATTATATAGATATCGGCCGTCAATCCTCCTTTAAACAGGATACGAAGGGAAATAGGGTTTCCTAAACCCATCGGTAAACAAAAATGTTGCGTTAATTAAAACGCTCGTGGATTAATTAGAATATTCCGAAATTCATTAATTAACCAAATAATCACATTAATTGATTAATTAATATTCGACTCCATGCAATCGCTTGGAATGGCTCTACGGACATACATATACCAACAGATACATCTTTCTCCCTTGCTCCTTTCCTTCTCTCATGGTAAGTATCCTTCTCTCTGTCCTTGGCACCTTCCTTTTCTTACTTTTTTTTTGGCCATGGTGGTTATGTGTTGTTCTTCTCTTCTTGAGGTGCCTGAAGGTGGTTCCTTGGAGCTTGGAGCTTGGTGCTTGGAGCTTTAAAGCTTGAGGAGCATGCTTGAAGCGGATTACATAACTCCTAACCCTAACTATACTACTTCCTTACCATGTTGCTTTGTTATATGCTATCTTGATCGGCCATGTTATCTTCCTAGGTATGTTTCTTGCTTTAATGGTCATATTGTTGTCCTAGGTGAACCATGGATCTTTTTGGCCGAACCTTGGATGTGGGTTCCTTGGGCAAAACCCCTCTCTCTTAGTTATTGAGAGGTGAGCGTAGGGTCTCCTAATTCAATGGTGTGTTGTGGCATGTTCTTGGGGAAAAACCCCTTTCTCCCTTTGGTCTTGAGAGGGGAGCTTAAGCTCTAGTTGTGTGGGCAAAACCCCTCTCTCACTTAGTTGTTGAGAGGTGAGTCTACACTTTAGTTGCTTGAGCAACACCCCTCTCTCTTACCATGGATTTGAAAGAGTGAGCCTTTGGTTGGGTGTTGACCTAGTTGTTGGTTGGTTGGTCGATATTGTGATGATCTACCTTGCTTCCCAATATGTGATCGAGGTTGTGCAAGACCCCTCTCACTTAGTTGTTGAGAGGTGAACCAACACTCTTGATCTTTTAGGGTTGGGTGGTTGTCTTTAGGTTGAAGATGAATAACCCAATAGATGGTGTAATCTAATATCCCTTGATGCCTGATATCATTTTGTGGAGAGGTGAGACCGGATATCTTTGACAACCCAAGATGTCTTGCTGCCCGATATCATTTTGTGTAAGGTGGTGCCCAATATCCCTCTCCTAAGGTTAATCTTGGACGATATGCTAGGTGGTTGTCTGTTGACCCCTTGACCGTTATGAGTTCTGGGAGAGTTGACCCTTGGGCGATATGTAGTGCTGACCGATACACTACTGAGGTCATTATCAGCTATGACCCTTATTACCATTGTGTTGTGCACGTTATCAGTCTGATTAAAGTTCTTAGCCCATTATGCTGGTCTTTGAGGTGTTTCCCGATAACATGATCAGTGGGTGCATCGGACGATATCAGTTTAATCCATAATAGTTGGATGTTAACCCACTATGGTGTTGTGCTACCCAATATTGGCTTGATAGGGTGACGATGTGTTAGTCTGTTGTGCTTAGGGCATTATCGGGATGTGTTGGTTGGATGTTGCCCGATAGGGTGTTAGCCCGTTATGAGTGATAACCCGGGAAGGGTGTTAGATGTTAACTATTATGTTGTTCTTGGGCGTTGCCTGTTTTTGATGTTATAAGAGTGTTGGGTGTTATCGGCCTGACCTTGAGTGTTAACCCGATATGGGTGTCAACCCGAGATACATGTTCACTGATATCCATGTCAGCCCCTTTATGTAGTGTTAACCAAGATAGTGATGGACGTTACACCTTTGGTGAGGGTTGATACATCTATAGTGAGGAACGTTATGGGCTGTGATACCTTTGGTGAGGGTTGTCCCTTACCCAATATAGCTATAGTGAGGGTTGTACTTTGTGTTCGGTTGGTAACCCTAATGCTTGATTGAAAAGTTATATATGATAATGTCATGCATAGATATGCTCATCCAATAGCATAATTATACCTCTCTTAATATATGCAATAAGTTTAAGATGTTCCTTGTATGAGTACAGTTGTACCTCTATGCTTATGCTAACCATGCAAGTACCATTTGTATGATGAGGCCATGGTGATGGCATGACAATGATATGATGTGGAACATCAAGAGTTACGATGAACCCAGTGACATATTATGGGTGTGATGTACCCTGATGGTGGGATTGAATCCCTGAGATGTTGATCCTTGAGATGGATCCTAATGATTGGCAAGAGGTCGAGTGGTAACATGTAATGTTGGATCCTTGTGATGGATCAGGATGATGTTGATGGCCTTGAGAATAAGAATGACAATGTAACACATGATAATGAGATCTATGTCATTTACTTTTGTTATAATTTACATGTTACATAACTTGGTTGAATCTTGCAATCCACTGAAAATATGTTAATTAATTACAGATGAATCTTTCATGTAGTTTGCCCTGGCCATAGATCCATCATCATCAGGAGTTTGGTGATTGTGAAATAGGTTCTCCTAAGGGATAACCTAGAACACATATTATTGAATATGCGGGGTGCGCCTACACCCTAAATAGTAGTGCATGTAGAGCATGGTGAATAGGCCCATGGCTCAGGATTAGAGCACAGTTTTAGGCCCATGGCTCAGTGTGGTCAGAGCATGGTGAACAACCCATGGCTCAGGATATGTGATAAAGCATGGTGAACAGGCCCATCGCTCAGTGATGATGGAGCATGGTGAATAGGCATGTGGCTCGATTTTCTAGCACTGATACCTGTACCAAGGTGGGCTAGGCAGAGGGTAGCCTAACGCTATGTGGTTGAGGCCACTCAAGCATGAGATTGTGGTCCTGGTTGTTGGTTCTTATGCACTGACCACGAGGGAAAAGGTCATGGAATCTGGCTCTCCCATTGACCTTGTATGGCAATCGATTGTGACCAAGTGGTGGTCAATTTGGATCTAAGTGGTATGACTCACTTCCTCAGGGAATAATAAATTGTAATCAATCTGTATAGTATATTTGCTTAGGACAAACACAGAACATTGGTTGAGGCCTTGTTTGTATAGTTGTCCTAGTTATATCTTGCAGCTAATTACATGTTCCTCATATGTTATGATAAGATCCTATAAGACTTGTCTTGTCAATCATGTTCCATGTATTATCTGTTTATATGCCTCTTAGATATCCTGGTAAGATGTTATAGAGATAGTTCTACTCAATATGTTGCATATATGATCTGCTTATATCAGTTACCATCTTTATCTGTTCTAGCTCTCCCAAGGTTTTATAGTTTGGTGGGGAGTTATGTTTCTCACTGGGACTGTGTGTCTCACCCTGTTGGTTTAAAACCTTTTTAGGTGGACGTGCTAGACGTGGTGGTGATCATGGTGTTGCAACTGAGCAGTAAGGAGAATAGTAGAAGGCAACAGATGGATATGCTGCTTTTGTGGTTGTTTTGTAGTAGAGTCCTAGAAACATCATCCCTGTACTATCAGGTCCTTGGAGGTGTTTTGACGAGGTTTCACGATGTATAGTTGATATGGCTTTCTTATCCTATTGATGACCTGGCTAGGTCTGTTATATACATAAATAGGTGGTGAACTCTTGTGCTTATGGGACAACTAGATCCTATGAGTTGTGGACATGTATCAAGTTTATGTATATTTATATAACATATTTATTTGCAGGATGTGGATCGGGTTGTAATAGTTCCTTCCTTATCTGCTTTCCGCAATCGGTTTCAATTAACCTGTGTTTTTGGTAATATGATGTTTATGACGGTCCCACACATTTTCACGTGGTGTTTCACTATCTTTGTGATGGTGGGATGTCACAAGAAGGTTGGTATCAGAGCTCTAGGTTCATTGAGTATACATGGATCTAGGACTAGGCTTTGTGTCTATTCTTGTGATTTCTCTAGATTTTCTCATAATGACCTTCTGCCCCCAGTAGAAGATAAAGCTAAAAGATGTCTAGAAATCACAAAGAGCTAGCATGCTGCCGAGAGCAGTGTCGCTGCATTAGTTGATGGAGCGAGTGTGCAACCACATGAAGATCATGTGCCTGAGGTCCCCCAAATCAACTCAGCCATTCTTGAGAATCCTGCCTACCATCACCTCATGGGACAGGTAATGGCAATGATGAATCTCATGGTGGAGAGATTACCTATACCACCGCAAAGAGCACCAGTTCCCCGTGAAGAATCATCAGGTATTGGGAAGACCTTTGAGCGGCTTCACCGAGTCAAAGCTTTGGATTATGCTGGGACGGCTGATCCAGTGGATGCAGATCTATGGCTGATAGGTCTTGAGAAGGCCTTCTGGATCCTTGACATCCCTGAAGTAGACAAAGTTAAGCACACTGTGTACCTTCTAAAGGGTAGTGCTGGCCACTAGTGGGCCATCGAGGAAGAGAAGTGACCCGAGGTGGTAATCTATTGGGACATCTTACGACGGGAGTTTGTGATTCAATACTTCCCGAAGACGTATCTAGACAAGAAGATCAGTCAGTTTCAACATCTACGCCAAGGATCTATGAACATCACTGAGTACGAGGCTAAGTTTATGGAGCTATTGAGGTTTTGTCCTCACATGATGACGACGGATGATGAGAGGATCAGATGTTTCGACAAGGGTTTGAGTGATGAGATATCGACGAAATGTGTTGCGTTAGAGAACAGAGAGCACTTTGCTATGTTTGTTGCGTTTGTTCGGAGGATTGAGCGATTGTCTTGGGAGAAGAAAGAGGCAATGTCCAAGAGAAAGCCTGGTTAGTTTCAGAGGCAAAGGTATGATGGATCCAAGAAACTGAGGTTTTCTGCACCGTCTATTGTGCAAGGTTCTAGTGCACCGTCACAGTGGTCCCCGAGTAAAGGAAAAGGGCATGGTTTTTCACAATCAAAGGCATACAACACAGCTTCAGTGGCAGTGACAGGGTTGTCTAAGCCGCAGTAGAGAGACCCGTCATGCTTTCTCTTTGGATAGGTCAGGCATATCAAGTGGAATTGCCCGAGGAGAGAGGTTGAAGTATCACAACTGCCGAGGCAGAGTCAGTAGGTTAGTGGCGCCAGAGGGCGAGGATGCGGTCAAGCATCACAAGCCGGATCGTCTGCTCAAGGAAGCAGAGGGCGTGGACGACATCAGGCAATGACTCAATTCTATGCTATGATTCAGGCGGAGGCGATAGTCAACCCACAAGTGGTGACAGTTCAGATGGAGTTATTTCATTTTGATTTGTCTTCTTCTTGCTTTGTATCTGTTTTGGTTGACCCGGGTGCTATGCACTCTTTTATCACTCATATTATGCTTGATAGCTGTCTTATACCAATTAGTTGTAAGAAAGATATCTTGTTGTTAGAAACCCCTCTTTATGGTTCCTCGATGCTTCGAGAGGTGTGTCCATCTTGTGTTCTATCCTTTTCGGGACGCAACGTACAAATGGATCTCATACCACTTGATATGCATGGATTCGATGTAATCCTTGGGATGGATACCTTATACAGGTATAAGGTTGTGTTGGACTGTGGTTCCAAACTAGTGGTGTTTTCTAATGATGGTGAGAAGTGGATCTTCCAGAGAGATAGGAAGATTCTTCCAACGTGTTTGGTGTCAGCAATGGTGGCGGAGAAGTTGTTGCGACAAGGTTGTAGAGCGTTCTTGGTTCATGTTTTGGATACTGAGGCAAAAGGTCCGAGTCTTCAGGATGTGATAGTTATCAGAGAGTTTGAGGATGTGTTTCCCGATGACTTTCCCAGTGTTCCCCCACCTCAAGAGATTGACTTTGAGATCAATCTAGTGCCAGGGACACAACCAGTTTCTTAGACACCGTACATGATGGCTCCAGCTAAGATGGAAGAGCTGAAGAAGCAGTTACAGGAGTTGATGTATAAAGATTTCATCAGACCAAGCACATCATTGTGGGGTGCTCTAGTTCTATTCATGGAGAATAAGGATGGATCAATGTGTATGTGCATAGATTACTGGAAGTTGAACAAAGTTACAATTAAGAACAAGTACCCTTTACCGAGGATAGACGATCTGTTTGATCAGTTGCATGGTGCTATAGTGTTCTTAAAGATTGATCTATAGTCTGGATATCATCAGTTGAGGATCAAGGATGAGGACATACCAAAGTCAGCTTTCAGGATGAGGTATGGTCACTTTGAGTTTGTGTTTATGTCGTTTGGGCTAACCAATGCACCTATTGCTTTCATGGATCTGATGAACAGGGTGTTCCATCCTTTTCTAGATCAATTTGTTGTGGTCTTCATAGATGACATCTTGATTTATAGTCAGGACCGTCAACAGCATGAACAGCATATTCGACAAGCATTGACTCTCCTTCACCAACACCAGTGGTATGCCAAGTTTAGTAAGTGTGAGTTTGGATGAAGGAAGTGACTTTCTTGGGACATGTGATATCAGTGGAAGGAGTCAGGGTGGATCCCAACAAGGTGGAGTCAGTAACAGAGTGGGAGCAACCAAAGACGTCGACTGAAGTTCGTAGTTTTCTGGGTTTAGCAGGATACTACCGAAGGTTTATAAAGAACTTCAATGTGATCGCATTATCATTGACGAAGTTGACCAGGAAAGATGTACCTTTTGTTTGGGATGATCATTTTCGACGAGCTTTTTAGAGCTTGAAGTAGAAGCTGACTAGTGCTCCAGTGTTGGTGCTGCCACAGCCTGGGAAAGGCTTAGGACGTGTGTTGATGCAGGAAAATCATGTGGTTTTTTTACTTCGAGACAACTTAAGAAACATGAGGAGAGTTATCTGACACATGATTTGGAATTGGCAGCAGTGGTCCATGCATTAAAGATTTGGAGACACTATCATTATGGGGAGGTGTGTCAGATCTTTACAGATCATAAGAACCTAAAGTATATCTTCTCGTAGAGTGAGCTGAACATGCGACAACGTTGCTAGATGGAGCTGATCAATGATTATGATTGCACCATTGAGTATCATCCAAGTAAGGCAAACGTAGTAGTGGATGCGCTTAGCAGGATGTCTTCTTCTCTTCCTACAAAGAAGGCACAGTTGAGTTCTTTGATATGCCATAGGAGCGATATGTTCTTCTCTTTGTGGCAGATGAATGTGTAGTTGGAAGTCTCCTTGTTGGCAAGACTGTTGGCACAGATGCAAGTGAAACCTACATTGAGGCAGCAGATCAAAGAAGCACAATAGGCAGATGTTACAATTCAGTTGATCAGGATAGAGTTTGGCAGTGAGAAGCGTGATGGCTTCCATGAGTCTAATAATGGACTAGTTTTTTATCATAACAGGATGATGATCCCCGATGTTGATGATCTGAGGAAGTTAGTACTCGAGGAAGCACACACATCGATGTATGCTATGCATCCAGTTGTCACCAAGATGTATCATAATTTGAAGTACATGTATTGGTGGCTTGGCTTGAAGAGAGATGTGGCCAAGTTTGTGGCTAGGTGTGTGATATGCCAGCAGGTTAAGGATGAGCATCAGAAGCCGGTAGGTACGTTGCAACCCATGCCGATACCGCAGTGGAAATGGGATCATGTAACCATGGATTTTATAGTTGGTCTTCCGAGGACAGCTAGAAATCATGATTCCATTTGGGTGATAGTGGATAGATTGATGAAGTCTGTCCATTTCATACATGTGAAAATGACATATACAGAAGAGAAGCTTGCTCAGGTGTATGTGGATGAGATAGTGTGTTTGCATGGTGTGCCCACAACAATAGTCTTTGACCGAGGTCCTCAGTTCATGAGTCATTTTTGGGAACAGTTGCACAGAGCATTGGGAATGCATTTAAGGTTCAGTACCGCTTTCCACCCGCAGACCGATGGACAGTTTGAAAGGACTATTTAGACGTTGGAGGATCTTCTCAGAGCTTGTGTTTTACAGTTCCTAGGTAGTTGGGACATAATTTTCAATTTGATAGAGTTTGCCTACAACATCAGTTACCAAAAGAGTATCGACATGTCACTTTATGAGGCTTTATATGGCAGGAAGTGCAGATCTTTTTTTTGTTGGTATGAGTCCAGCGAGTATCAGCTTTTGGGTCCTGAGTTAGTACATTAGACGACAGAGAAGATCAAGGTGATATAGCAATAGTTGAAAGTGGTACAGGATAGATAGAAGTTGTATGTAGATAATCGTCGACGACCTCTAGAGTTCTTGGTGGGAGATAAGGTGTATCTCAAGGTCTCTCCATGGAACGACGTGCTGAGGTTTGGCCGAAAAGGCAAGTTGGCTCCCAAGTATATGGGGCCATATTCGGTGATAGCACGTGTTGGCAAAGTGGCTTACAAGTTAGAGCTACCGCCAGAGTTGCACAGGTTGCATCCAGTATTCCATGTCAGTATGCTAAAGAAAAGTCATCCATACATAGAGATAGTGATATAGTCGATTAAGGTTGAGCTTGATGAAGATGTGATCTATGAGAAAGGTCTAATGTTGATACTTGACAAAAGAGTGAAGAAGCTAAAGAGGAAGGACCTGGTTCTTGTGAAGGTTCTTTGGCATCATCGTAGCATTAAGGAAGCCACGTGGGAACTTGAGGAAGAGATGAGGAAGTATCCCTTGCTTTTCTCTTTGGACTTCGGGGGTGAAATCCTTTTGTAGGGGTTTATGGCTTGTAAGGACCCTGACATTCGTTTTGGGCTTACCCTGTTTGCTTTTCCTGAACCTTGTGTTTAGATGTTTGCTAATCACCTGAGTTGTGGTTAGGGCTTGTTTGTTCTTTGTTGAGAGGTTGAGGTGCAACTTGCAAATTACCCAAGTTTTAGGTTTGATGTGCAAGTTTGTCACCTTGAGAGATGTCTTATTCTATCCTTGCATCCTCTAAAGTTGAGAGGATGGGTTGGGCGCCTTGCTTGAGTTGCTTTGGGCCTCGTTTGAGCTTGTTGAAGCTTAGGCTTGTTGTTGGGCTTTCTTGGGCCTTGTTTGAGCTTGGTGCCGCCTCCTTGTTGGGTGTATCGAGTAAAGGGTTATATCGGCCTAGGTGGTCCTTGTGACCTATCTTCATTTGTGTCACCCTTAGTGACACTTGTTGCTCTTTGCTAACAAGGTGACATAGCTTGGACAAGTGGTGGTTTGGGCGAGCACATATGGAGCAGACCTCTAGTGGACGCCCACTTGACCCCCTTATATATATACCCCCTCCTTTGCTAGCTTGTAACTCCTTTAGTACCCTTAGTTGCTCTCTTTCCTTTGGTGGCCGAGCTAGGAGTGGAGAAGAGGAAGTGGTGGCCGATATAGCTGGTGTCTTAGCCAATACATCTTTCTCCCTTTCTCCTTTCCTTCTCTCGTGGTGAGTATCCTTCTCTCTTTCCTTGGCACCTTCCCTTTCTTGCTTGTTTTTCGGCCATGGTGGTTATGAGTTGTTCTTCTCTTCTTAAGGTGGCCGAAGGTGGTGCCTTGGAGCTTAGAGCTTTAGAGCTTGAGGAGTGTTCTTGAGGCAGGTTACATAACTCCTAACCCTAACTATACTACTTCCTTACCATGTTACTTTGTTATATGCTATCTTGATCGGCCATGTTATCTTTCTAGATATGTTTCATGTTTTAATGGTCATGTTGCTTTCCTAGGTGAACCATGGATCTTGTTGGCTGAACCTTGCATGTGGGTTCCTTGGGCACAACCCCTCTCTCTTAGTTGTTGAGAGGTGAGCCTAGGGTCTCCTAATTCAATGGTGTGTTGTGGCATGTTCTTGGGGCAAAACCCCTTTCTCCCTTTGGTCTTGAGAGGTGAGCTTAAGCTCTAGTTGTGTGGGAAAAACCCCACTCTCACTTAGTTGTTGAGAGGTGAGTCTACACTTTAGTTGCTTGAGAAACACCCCTCTCTCTCATCATGGATTTGAAAGAGTGAGCCTTTGGTTGGGTGTTTACCTAGTTGTTGGTTGGTTGGCCGATATGGTGATGATCTACCTTATTGCCCGATATGTGACAAGGGTTGTGCAAGACCCCTCTCACTTAGTTGTTGAGAGGTAAGCCAACACTCTTGATCATTTAGGGTTGGGTGGTTGTCTTGAGGTTGAAGATGAATAACCCAATAGGTGGTGTATCTGATATCCCTTGATGCCAGGTATCATTTTGTGGAGAGGTGAGACTCGATATGTTTGACAACCCAAGATGTCTTGCTGCCCGATATAGTTTTGTGTAAGGTGGTGTCTGATATCCCTCTACTAAGGTTAAGCTTGGACGATATGCTAGGTGGTTGTCTGTTGACCCCTTGATTGTTATGAGTTTTCAGAGAGTTGACCCTTAGGCGATATGTAGTGCCGACCGATACACTGCTGAGGTCGTTATCAGATATGACCCTTGTTACCATTGTGTTGTGCACGTTATCAGTCTAATGAAAGTGCTTAGCCCATTATGCTGGTCTTTGAGGTGTTGCCCGATATCATGATCAGTGGTTGCCTTGGACGATATCGATTTAATCTATAACAGCTAGATGTTAACCCATTATGGTGTTGTGCTACCTAATATCGGCTTGATAGGGTGGCACTGTGTTACTCTGTTGTGCTTAGGGCATTATCGGGATGTGTTGGTTGGATGTTTCCCGATATGGTGTTAGCCCGTTATGAGTGATAACTCAGGAAGGGTGTTAGTTGTTAACCATTATGTTGCTCTTGGGCGTTGCCTAATATTGATGTTATAAGAGTGTTGGGTGTTATCGGCCTGACCTTGAGTGTTAACCTGATATAGGTGTCAACCCGAGATACATGTTGACCGATATCCATGTCAGCCCCTTTATGTAGTGTTAACCATGACAATGATGGACGTTACACGTTTGGTGAGGGTTGATACACCTATAGTGAGGAACGTTATGGGCTGTGATACCTTTGGTGAGGGTTGTCCCTTACCCGATATATCTATAGTGAGGGTTGTACTTTGTGTTCGGTTGGTAACCCTAATGCTTGATTGAAAATTTATATATGATAATGTCATGCATATATATGCTAATCCAATAGCATAATTATATCTCTCTTGATATTTGCAATAAGTTTAAGATGGTCCTTGTATGAGTACAGTTGTACCTCTATGCTTATTATAACCATGCAGGTACCATTTGTATGATGAGGCCATGGTGATGGCATGACAATGATATGATGTGGAACATCAAGAGTTACGATGAACCCAGTGACATATGATGGGTGTGATGTACCCTAATGGTGGGATTGAATCCCTGAGATGTTGATCCTTGAGATGGATCTTGATGATTGGCATGAGGCCAAGTGGTAACATGTAATGTTGGATCCTTGTAATGGATCAGGATGATGTTGATGGCCTTGAGAATAAGAATGACAATGTAACACATGATAATGAGATCTATGTCGTTTACTTTTGTTATAATCTACATGTTACATAACTTGGTTTAATCTTGCAATCCACTTTAAAATATGTTAATTAATTACAGATGAATCTTTCATGTAGTTTACCCTAGTCATAGATCCATCATCGTCAGGAGTTTGGTGATGGTGAAATAGGTTCTCCTAAGGGATAACTTGGAACACATATTGTTGAATATGTGGGGTGCGCCTATGCCCTAAGTAGTAGTGCATGTAGAGCATGGTGAACAGGCACATGGCTCAAGATTAGAGCACAATTTCAGGCTCGTGGCTCAGTGTGGTTAGAGCATGGTGAACAGGACCATGGCTCAGGATATGTGATAGAGCATGGTGAACAGGCCCATGGCTCAGTGATGATGGAGCACAATGAACAGGCCCATGGCTTGATTTTCTAGCATCGATACCTGTACCAAGGTGGGCTAGGCAGAGGGTAGCCTGACCCTGTGTGGCTGAGGCCACTTAAGCATGAGACTGCGGTCCTTCTTGTTGGTTCTTGTGCACTGACCACATGGGAAAGAGGTCATGGAATCTGACTCTCCCATTGACCTTGTATGGCAATCGATTGTGACCAAGCGGTGGTCGGTTTGGATCTGAGTGGTACGACTCACTTCCTCAAGGCATAATAAATCGTAATCCAGCCATATAGTATATTTTCTTAGGACAAACATGGAACATTGGTTGAGGCCTTATTTGCATAGTTGTCCTAGTTATATCTTGCAGCTAATTACATGTTCCTCAGATGTTATGATAAGATCCTATAAGACTTGTCTTGTCAATCATGTTCCATATATTATCTATTTATATTCCTCTTAGGTATCTTGGTAAGATGTTATAGAGATAGTTCTACTCAATATGTTGCCTATATGATCTGCTTATGTCAGTTACCTGCTTTATCTGTTCTAGCTCTCCCAAGGTTTTAAAGTTCAGTAGAGAGTTATGTATCTCTCTAGGACTATGTGTCTCACCCCATTAGTTTAAAACCTTTTTAGGTGGACGTGCTAGACGTGGTGGTGATCGTGGTGTTGTAGCTGAGCAGCAAGGAGAATAGTAGAAGGCAAGAGATGGATATGCTGCTTTTGTGGTTGTTTTGTAGTAGAGTCCTAGAGTCATCATCCTTGTACTCTCAGGTCCTTGGAGGTGTTTTGACGAGGTTTCACGATGTATAGTTGATATGGCGTTCTTATCCTGTTGATGACCTGGCTAGGTCTGTTATGTACATAAACAGGTGGTGAACTCTTGTGCTTATAGGACAGCTAGATCCTATGAGTTGTGGGCATGTATCAAGTTTATGTATATTTATATAACATGTTTCTTTGTAGGATGTGTATCTGGTTGTAATAGTTCCTTCCTTATCTTCTTTCCACAATCGGTCATAATTAACCCGTGTTTTTGGTAATACGATGTTTATGATGGTTCCGCACATTTTCTCTTGGTGTTTCTCTATCTTTGTGGTGGCGGGATGTCACATGTATCAATTCTTTGTGGCACCAAATAATTGTGTTAGTCAAGCCATAACCATCACTCATTTGTTTTATGATTGCAAGTTTTGTTTTTGAATATAACATGTACATGATACATAAGTATGGAGTGATTGGATATGTATGTATATCTATATATAATCCATCAATAAATATTAAGACTTAGATGTTTTCCATAAGAAGCACACATGAAAAGCTTGATTGACTAAGCATGGGCATGCCCTAGTGTGGCGTACCATCTATCTCATAGAAGTGTGATGATAGATATGAGGTTCTGTCTAGCAGGGTACATATTCTATCATATTGTCTTATGGGTCAGGCTTAACTAGGTGACCATAATAGGATTAAGTTCCTAGAAGCATACAGATAAACTATGGCAAGGAGTTGTGCATACTATCTATCCAAGAATTGCATGAGATATAATTGGAAAATAATGCCTACCTTAATATTTTATTGTGAGAGCCAGCATTGGCTAGGTAATGACTTAATTATTTTGGATCTTGGCTCACTAGAAGATTGTTTTCTGAATCTTCCTAATTGATAGTGAGGGTTATCAATTTTGAACAAAATAGTGGGAGTGATAATTAATTAAAGGCCTAATTAATGTTGTCATATTTTCTTTTAATCAAATCAAATCAAAAGTGTTTTGACAAAATACAAATATCCTTTATAGAAACTAATGGCGAACAACAACATGTTTTCATTGTGATCCATCCTTGACAAGGACAAGCTAAATGGGAATAACTTCCATGACTGGTTCAGGACATTGAGAATTGTTCTCACTCAAGATAGCAATCTCTATGCCCTAGAGACACCAAAGTCCGATGAACCCGCTACCACATGCCTAAGGATTATGGGGATGCTTATAAGAAGCACTCTGAAGATGTCGTGGATGTCAAGTGCATGATGTTATGCTCAATGTATTATGAGTTGTAGATACAACATGAGAACATGGATGTTATTGAGATGGTAACACGTCTTAATAACATGTACCAAGATCAGGAAAGACAAAGGAGATATGATGTCTCAAAGGTGTTATTCAAGTGAAATATGATAGAAGGAGATCCAGTAGGTCCTCATGTACTCAAGTTGATTGGGTATGTAGAGAGCCTTGCTAGAATGAGATTTTCCTTAAGGCTAAGAGTTGGGCATGGATGTGATTTTTCAGTCATTATTAGAATCATAAAGCCAGTTTGTCATGAACTACACCATGAACGAGTTTGACAAACCATTGTTAGAATTACTTGGCATGTTGAGGACAATTGAAGCGTAGATGAAGGACAAACCCAAATATGTGATGGCAATCAATAGGCAAAGGTAAGTCCAAGGGAAAAGGTAAAGAAAATAAGAGTTCTAAAAATATCTGGAAATCAAAGTCTTCTGCACTAAAAATTAAGGGAGGAGTGAATAAGGAAGGGAAATGCCACCTCTGTCACCAACCTGGAAACTATAAAAGGAACTGCACTCTTTATCTGGAGGAACCCAAGAAGAAGAAGGAGATAGCGATCTCCACATAAGGACCTAAAAAGAAGTAAGCTAGAACTGTGTAAAGTAAAAGTTGTTGCCACTAAGGTTCACCTAACCCTAATGGTCATGTAATAGAATTAGTGAATTGCTATTATATACCTACCATTAATGCAAAAAATCATCTTGTATGGACAAGAGTGTTATGAATAGTTGATGTTTTGTTTTTAAATATAAGATCTTATATGATAGTGTCCTATGACTCATAGTCTATAGTCAATAGTTCTAAATACAAATATGTATAACACGTATATTGAATGACTCGAGGACTCAAACAATGAATACATATAGCATTGTCATCTAGAACACATAAATGAGAAACACATTTCTAGAATTCATAAAGATGGTTGTCTGGACTCTTTTGGTTTTTGAACCAATAGAGACATGTGAGTCTTATTTGTTGGGCAATATGACAAAAGAGCCTTTCACTAGAAATAGTAGGAGAGTGAGTATTCTATAAGGGCTCGTACATATTGATGTATATAGACCTTTTAGAACAAAATGCTAGAGGTGGTTACCATAATTATCTCATTATACTTACTGATGATCTCAGTAGATATGGTCATTTTTATTTAATAAAATATAAGTTTGAATCCCTTAAGTGTTCAAGGAAATGTAAATGAAGTCCATAACCAACTTAGTATAAGTATTAAAACACTTCGATATGATCTATGTGAAAATATTTTGAACTAAGAGTTTTAGGACATTTTGGGATACCATGATAATGTATCACACCAAACTCCACCAAAAAAATCATTTATCGGAAAGAAGGTATCACACCCTATTATTCATGGTGCAATCATAAACAAATCTAGCAGGTCTTCACATTTCCTTTTGGCACGTGCTTTACACTAAGCAATGTACCGTCTAAAATAATTCAAAAGACACCATATGAGATATGGTATGGTCAGTTTCTCAATATGTCTTTTACAAGGATTAGGAATGGAAACTTATATAAGAAAATAGTTTCTTGAAAAGCTTTGTCCACAAATCACATAAATGTGATTTTATTGAATACTACTTTTATATTCCAATCTGACAACAAAAGTGTTTATTTCCATGATGGTTGTATTCCTGAAAGGAAACTTAATTCCAAATGAATTAGTAGGAGATAAGTAGAACTCAAAAAGTTCAAGACCAACAAGAAAACATTGAACATATATAGGTACAGAAGGAACAAGGAGATCCAGAAACGATTGTGGAATCTCAAGTTCCACATGTAACACAAGAACCTCGTAGCTCTAGTAGGACACGTCATGAGCTCGAATGATTTGGTTATCTTGTGACTCAAGAAGGTGATGAATTGGTCATAGATGATGAGTCAACAACCTACCTAGAGGCCATTGAGGGACTAGAGTTTGAGAAATGGCTTGAAACCATGACATTTGAGATGGAATCCATGTACACCAACAAGGTATGGACCTTGGTGTATCCACTTGAAGGGGTAAAACCCATAGGGTGTGATTGGGTATTCAAGAAGAAGATCAACATGGATAGTAGTGTACAAACCTATAAGGGTAGATTGGTTGGAAAGGGTTTCAAACAATTTCAAGGCGTTGAATACCATGCAATCTTTTCACCAATTGCCATTATTAAACCCATCAGGATCATGCTAGTCATTGCATCTTAGTATGATTATGAAATTTGGAAAATGGATGTTAAAACCACATTCCTTGATAGGAATATTGTAGAGGATGTGTGTATGACACAATGTAATGGTTTTATAAATCTAATTATTGAAAATAAAGTGTGTAAGATACAAAGGTCAATCTATGAATTGAAGTAAGCATCTTAGAGATGGAATCTTTGATTTGACAAGATAGTCTAAGAGTTTGACTTTAGTTGAAATGAAGATGACATATATGATTACAAAAGGTTAGTGGGAGCATATTTATATTCCACATAATGATGGGGAATGGGGACTTTATCCCACAAATCCTAAAAACTTGTCAAGGAAGTACCTTTTCTATGAATGATTTTGGCAAATCATCCTATGTCTTAGGATTCACAATCTATTGAGATAGGTATAGAGAGATTTCTCACCTAAATAAGAGCACATACATTGGCAAGATACTATAAATGACTCAATGAGAGAGAGAAAATTGTCCACGTTCCATGCAATTAGTCTCTCAAGAGCCTCGTTTCCCAGTTCTTGTGAAGAATGGGAACACATGAGTATGATGCCATATGAATACACAATCAGATACATCATGTATGCAATCTTATTTACTCATCTTGTTGTATAGTATGTATTACACATGATGAATAGATATAAGTTAGTTCCCAGTGAATGTCACGAGACTACCATAAAGAACATCCTTAAGTACTTGAGAAGCACTTAAAGGATTAGTTCCCTAATTATGGTAATAAGGAAGAGTTGCTTGTACAAGTTTACACAAATGTGAGCTTCCAAAATGACAAAGAAAATTTACTATCACAATCTAAATTTATTTTTTACCTTAAAATAGGTATTGTAAGATGGAAAAGTTATGAGCAAGAGACAATTGTTAATTCTACAATAGAAGTTGAGTACCTTGATGTTTTGAACACAACAGAGGATACTATACTGATCAATAAATTCATTTCGAGGAACTTGTGGGAGGTTCCAATCATTGATGACAAAGTAGACATACTGTGATAAAAATGGAGCTATTGGATAGGCAAGGAATCCCATGTAGCATACTATGGCTTTTCATCTCATATGAGAGGTCATACATCGAGGAGATTTAAAGGATTGTAAAGTACTGACTAGAAGCAAAACTTTTCTAACGCTCACAAAAATCACTTGCGTAGAAGAAACATGATCGACATACTAAGATTACTTAGAATTAGATTAGTAGGTGATTAACTCTTAGTACAAGTGGGAGTTTGTTTGTATTTATGCCCAAAGAGACAATCATATGATGATTCTAATGGGACATCATATACTTGATTTGATAATTATATAGGTATCAGTCATGATATGATGACACATACATAGTAGATGTAAAAAGAATGATGTTACTTGATGACATATGTCTTCAGGTTCAAGACCTAGACACTAAGATCATATGTATGATAAGGGTACATGCATTCTTGTTATTTCCCTTGTCAAATATTACTATGGAAGACAAATAGAAGACATTAATACATAAGACTAGAGCATTTGTTAACTAATCACAGAGTCTCATTAATCATGATGTGGGATATCAAGTCAAATGCATAGGTACATGTTAGGGAACAATGCACCAAACAAATCCACATTGAGTGTGATATATGGGGACCATGGAATGGTAGTCATAATCATCTCTTGTAGTGACAGTGGTGATTGTGGTTCTTGGACCTGAAGTCAATACACTCATCACATGTCATTTGATGTATTTTTACATCATCCAACGTGACCTTGAATAAGGGTTGCCATAAAGGTGATGTTGGGGTACATTGTGACACATGGGGATTAATTATGAGTGATATAAGATGGAATTTGTACACGTACATGAGATTGATATCCTGACCACTTGATAAGTGACACTGATGTGAGCTCACATGCATCTCATACAGTTTGCTCTAGTTCAAGGAATATGGATTGAACATTGAGAGGATGATGATTCCATGCCATGAGTTCAATCTGCATACCAGATACAAAGGAACTATAACATCATAGTAACACTCATCACGAAGTGTAGGTTGAAGTTGTTCTACAACTTTCCTATTACTTGGGTAGAAATGATGTGTTGCTAGATACCACTCATTTAGTGTGATGTCATAAATTAGTTATGAATGTTCACTACCAATGTAACTTGTGACATGTAGACTCACACACATAGGATACACATAGAATTAGAATTTACTAATGAATAAGGTTTAACTTGATTACTAAAGTATTTAGGTATTCAATTTAAATAACATTGGTTGAAAATTGGAAGAGTGGGAATGTGAGTCAACCAACTCAATTGTTGAGTTGAACAACTAAAGTGTCCAGTAAATTTTAAAAAACATTGACTAAAAATTGGCTGACAGGGATTGTGAGTCGATCGATTCAAGTATTGAGTTGAATGACTCAAGTGTGAAGTTGATTGATTCAAGAGTCCAATCGACTGACTGGATAAATACTAAAATGGGATCAAGGACTGATATTGATGTCCTTATGCATTAATCTTTGCATTGAAAGTCGATACATTTGGGAATAGGAAAGCATTCCAATATACTGATTCAAGTGTTGAGTCAATCGACTATGTGCGATTTGACCAGATCAAGTGTTGAGTCAACCAACTCGTGATCCACAACATCCAAAAATTTGTGAAAATATGTCTTTTCAACTTCCAGTCGATTTGGAAATCCAGACCCTGACCCTCCTATAAATAGAGGGGTAGTCAACACTTTTAGAATACACAACTAACACTTACAAACATTATCCTCTCACAATTGTGGGAATGTAAGAGTCCAAGCAAGTCTTACCCATAAAAGGGAGAGACATCAAGGGAGAATAAGTCAGTGCTAGCACATTGACATCAAAGCAACAAATCCTTCTCGTTGTCTCTAGGAAGCTTGATGAGTAGTTCCTGGTGGTCTGTGTGTACGACCTTGATGGTGTGAAGGTCATCACCATCATACTAGGAACTATCAATTGTTGTCCCTGGTGTTGCACCAGGAGCCTATTGCTAGTGATTGTTCATGTGTTACTTGAAGAAGAAGCATAAGACATTATGATGATTGTTGTTGGACTTTCTCTATGACTAGGTATATACCTTGAAAACCCTTTTTATAGATACATTATTGTTTATGCGATCTGTTGGTTTGGCATTCAGGCATAATTTGTTTCTTCTACCTTATATGCTTCCCAATTTCCTAAAACCTTTGTGTGTTGATTAATGGATTTCATCGACTAAAAAAGTTGATGTGTGTATGTGAAAGGATGATAGAAGGAATGTCAATGATTGATGAGGTTCAGTGACCTACAGATACCTTGGGTGTTTGACTGACAAGATTTCAGTGAGTTAGCCGATAGGATTTTTGTCCGACACATTCATGGTGTGCGATGAACTTGCTGAATGACTATTGGACAGGTCTTTAAAACAAAGAGGATTCTAGACACCCACCTATAAATACCCCCCTTCTCTCCCTCCTTTCATTTCATTTGACAGATCTCTAGTTACAACTAGAGAAGCCCCAAGAGATTTCTTGGATACCAAAGTTTGATGGAAGCTCATCGAGTTTGGTGATCACATGCTTTTGTGTATGCATGCAATGGAATCAAGGTTTCTTGGACTAATGTAGGGTCGTTAATTAATTTCCTTGCTTCTTTCATGTAAGATTCTAACTCTTCTATTTGTTTTTCTTGTTGTTCTTCACCCTCCTTCCTTATGTTGCTAAGTTCTATTGTTTTCTTAGTGTCTTCTTGCTGGACCATACTCATGTGGGTTGAGAACTCTCTTTATTTCTCTTCTAGCTCTAGTTCCACCCTATTTGTGGAAAGAGGATATGTCCTTGGAGATTTGGTGGGTCGAGCATGATGCTTGAGACTATTTTTGGAGGTTTGTATCTTTGATTTTAGTTTTCTTATATAACCCTAAATGCATTTTTTGCTTACCTTCTATGTGCATGTTAGTAATCTTACTTTAGAACTATTTTATATCACAAATTATGATGATACAAATATTTAAGATGATACTATTTTATATCACAAATTATGATGATACAAATATTTAAGATTTATTTCATCTTCTTGAACATTTTCTTATGGTATCATTCGCCTTCCTTCAATGATGAAGGTCTAAAATCTCATACTATAAGTGTTGGGACTCCCAACATACCATGTATGTGATGCTTAGATACCTAAGAGATAAAGAAATTTTACCTACATACAATGCCTTGTAGTTTGTAGAACATCTTATGTAATAATGGTTCGACAAAACCTGAGTATTGAAAGAAACTATTCATTTATGGGTTTGAGTGTATGCACACTTATGTCTAGAGTGATATGAAATCATTTAGTACGTTTTATATCTTCTAAGGTTGCAAAGCCTAATGATCTTTATAAGAATCTTTTTGGTGTTCATATGTACCTTGATTGTTGAAGTAAAAATGTAATTAATTGACCTAAGTAATCAAGTTTAACTCTAATCAAGTAGTGTCTTGATACTGTAGAACTATTCTAGTGTCAAAACTAGTTGCATGGTGAAAAGAGTATTTCAAAAGGATCTCGAAGTCATATACTATTGAGTATTTATGAGTGCGGGGAGGGTATATCCATGTCATTTTAATCCCAAGGTTTTGGAGTGTGGTCTCTCCCGTGTCTAGTATATAGAAGTAATTGAGAGTGACTATGATTGTAACTCAGATTTGAGCTTTGTACTTGGCTTCTAGTGATGTGGCCTATGTAACCAGGCCAGAATAGGTTGTTTAGTAGTTGAACCTATGTGCCACTTTGGTTGTTGCTCATACTGACTGAGGGGAAGAGATCTTAGGATTTTGGTAATCCTAGATCTTATACATGGATGATTTTGACTTCTTAGTGGTCAACTAGTAATTTGAGCAGTACGCCTCAAACCACCTAGGTCTTAATAAATATATAACTCAGTTGTGTAGCATAACTGTTAGAGTTACTCGGTGAATCACATTGGATGATGATCCTTACTTTTTTTTCTTTTGAGTTACATATGACTTATAATGCAATAGGAGATATCAACTGTACCTATGATTCTATCTATGCATTTTTGTATATATAAGGTATATAACCTCTCAACTCTACAATTGTGATATATTTAAACTATTTAAAATACATAACCCTGGTAAGCAATAGATGTTTTTGGAGTTATAGCTATCAATGGGACATGGGTCTCACCTCGTGGGTCACAACATCTTTTTAGGTGATTGGAAATGCTGCTAGACATAGAATGAAGAGAAGGTTAAGTTTGAAGATCTATAGAGGCAGAGAGGTTTATTACTAGTATAGCATTCTAAACTCATCCTTGTACTCTCATGTCTGGATGAGAATTTTTGTATATCATGTATATCAAATATTTTTTTTTCTTATATGATTCAAGCAATGTAAATTTTGTATTCATGTAGACAACATCTTTTGCATATAGGTGATGGTTGAGGCCACAAAACTCATGTAAAGGTACCTTCTATGTATATATGTGAGGTTGGACCTCTAGGTAAATGTTACTTATGCATTGTGAAAATTTTATTCAATTTTAATTATCTACCCTTTTTTGTTTTGTATCTAATTAGTGTTTGATCAGTGCTTTGCCTTTGAGTAATCTCATTTAGCATGGAGGGGTGCCACACCTACTCCTCTCTTTTTTCTTGAGATATTTTTGACAAATCCATTTCTAAGGGGTGAAGTGTTGTTTAGTGTCCAATTCTACGTATGAACTTAATTACTAATTTCAAACATGTATCGTTGGGGTCATAATAATCTATGGTTTCAATTCCATTTGTTTGATAGTAATATGTGATTATCTGACCTTAATATTGCAGTCTAGGTAATATATAACTATAAGTTAGTAGTTACTTTAGCTATCATGTAGACCTAGCTAGATTTTAGCTAACATGGGATCTTCCATTTCATGTAGGGTCTTCATCAAGTGGGAAATAATGATTGATTCTTTCTTGGTTTCATTCTATTTGATTTATATCATTTGATATTTCTTTGTTAATAATTTCCTTACAACTTTATTCACACATTGATCCCTACTATATTGCTTTCTCACAATATATAAGAAAAATCCCAAATTTGTTGAGGTTCCTTTTCCCCATATATATTCATTCCTTATCATTATTTAAAATAGTTTTGCAACCCTTATCCAAGTGTATCTCCTCCTTTGTAATTGTTTTTTCTACCAATTGAATTAAGCCATTGACGTGGTTTATTATCGCACTAAAAAATTCACTCAGGGTTGAAATCCCAGAGCTTTTACCAAAACCTTGTGCAATAATACCACCCGCAAGCAGACGGGTCTTATCGTAGCATAGTTGAGGATCGAATCCCAAGGGACAACATTTTTAAGAATCGTTGCTAGTCTAGTCTAGCTCAAGTAAGGCTAATATTTAGAACAAAGGTTGAGTTGAGTTTAATTAAACTAATTGCAAGAAAGTAAAGAGAAGAATTAGATTTGAATCTAGATTAATGATATGGAATCACTGGGATGGTACCAGGTTTCACCACCACTGCACATGCAAACACATCCAAACATCAAACATCCAGGCAAGATATAACCAACCAAATGGAGTTGTTGCAAAAACTCCCATACGGGCGTTAGGCTTCACGTAAACATCACCTTAGGTATCAGATGTCTCGTCACCATCCAGATCACTCACTTACGACTCCGATGATACAGAAATCCAACGGAAGCTATGGGCCCCCTATACAGGCGTTAGGCACACAGAAGCGTCACCGTGGGCTAGATGGCTCGTCCCCTCATGGATCATACCCTTACGACTTCAAGGAATCCCATTCTATTTCTAGTTTGGGAGTCAACCGTGCTAATCGACAAGCTAGCAGGCAATTAATCTACAAGCAAACATCGACGATTAACAATGAAGATACAGATATCCAACTGAAGCTGAGAATCCCCTATACAGGCGTTAGGCACACAGAAGTGTTACCGTGGCCTAGATGGCTCATCCCCTCACGGATCATACACTTACGACTTCAACAAATCCCATTCTATTTCTAGTTTGGGAGTCAACCTCATTAATCGACATTCTACCCTACAATGAAGTTCTCGCAAGATAGGGAAGAACGAGATAAAAGCAAGCATGCAATCAACCTACAAACATTAACGATTAATTACAAAATGAAAAGTTATATACATTACCATGGAATGTTTTACAAGAGAACATGCTTGCATATAGAGGGGCTAGTCCTCATACCCTAGTGAAAAGGAACTACTCGCTCATGATGTGAGAAACAAGAAGAACAAGCGAGAGGAAAGGTTCTTCCATGAGCATGATGTAGAAGGTAGTCATAGCTCGGTGAAGATGATGTGGTCTTCTACATCATGTTAGAGCAGATATGGACGAGGAGGAAGAGCCACCAAGGTAGACCGGGCAGATCTTCTTCTCCACCTTCTTTCTCGTTTTGACCTCTTTGCTCACAGCAAGAGGAGAAGCAGGCGTAGTGACAATGGTGTGGATGTACATGGATGGATCTGGATCAAATATTGCGTTTGGGCAGCCTGGTGGCATCCAGAATCTGATGCCTCAAATGAGGACCATGTTGGTCCTATTTATAGACACTGGTTGGGGTCTTCACGATCTGGACCTCGTTGCAATTTTCATAGTTTTGCTCGAATAGTTTTGGAGCCTGTTTAGTCTTCTAACAATCTGGAGTTGATATGTCCAAACGGTCTTAGAGATCGTTTAATGACCAAATGGTCTTCGGCATATCTGTAGGCAAAACGGTCTTGCTAGTGAAGACCATACAGTCTTGAACATGCACCCAAACGGTCTTCACTTTTCACGGTCTTGTGTTGTCATCCAAACGATCTTGGAGATCTTTCTGTCCTAACGATCTTGGTACCCACATCCTGCACAGTCTCATGCAAGCAGTCTCCCTACTCCAAATGATCTTGTGGAAACCGATCATCGGCCTATCAGTTTAGGAACGTAGGCGTAGTCTCGCGGTTTCTGTACTCTGAATAGTTTTGCTCTGATCATCCAACCAGTCTTGGCTCAGCGGTCTTAATGGTCTTGAGGATGTGCACCGATCAGGCTTCACTTCACTGATTAGTCTTGGCATCTGAATGGTCTCGCGGGTGGCTGGCCTATCAGTCTTGAGACCATACGCCGCCAAGCGGTCTTGCAGACTGCTAGGGTTTGCGCGGTCCTGGTCATGAGGGGAGATCACGGGTGCTTGCAGGTGTAGCTACCGGTCGTGATGATGTCGTCTGACGTTGCAGTGGCTGGTGGCGGTGTTGTTGAAGTCGGCGGAGGTTCGGTGGTATTGCAGGTGTAGGGCGAGAGTTTGCATGTGACCGTTCAGTTATGGTGGCAGAAGGAAGAAGAAGATGGAGGACGGAGCAAGCAGGTTCTGAGCAACGTTTCTCATCAAGTTTTTGATCTCTTCACGGTCTCAGTGTCTTGCTGGTGAGAAGCGATCATCCAAATGGTATTAAGGATCGTGACTGCCCGTACGGTCTTGAGACCGTATGGCTTTATACGATCTTGAGACTGTGTGGCCTCACACTGTCTTGAGACCGGACTGAAGGGGAAAACTATTTGGGCAGATCATTAGGAGGGAGACTGAAAGGAGAGGTGAATGAGGGGTGTTGATCTGAGATCGTGTGGTGAGGGAAAAGCCCAAGATCGAATGAGGTGAAACCGAATGGATCAAGATCGATTTGCCAAGACCGTTTGGTCAAGACCAAGGATGAGAGGATCTTGAGTGAAGATAGATCTAGGGTTGAGAAAGGTGGGCCCCACTTATTAGGGTTTGATTCAGATGATGGCTGATGGAGATAAAGGTGGAATGAAGTGAGGGGTGATGATGATTATGTTGAAGATGGATTAGGGTTAAATGGAGGTGGGTGCCATCTGATGGTTGAACCTCATCATGACCTACATAAAATCAACATAAACCTAGTTAATAATCTTGATAATTGAATCAATTAAGCAATTTTTCATATTGTGAGATTTAGGAGATGTAATCAGATGTATTGAGTCAAAATGAGCCCGAGATGGCGACTAAATATTATGATGAATATGCATTCATCAGAACACCCCAGACTTAAATGTTGCTCGTCCTTGAGTAACGCAAAACCTAAAACAGTCACCAAATGAATACTTTCTGATCATGTGATTGCCTCCTCTTCACATCACGATTGTTTCCTTTCTGCTCAGTATGACTAAGCATCTCAACTTCCTGAGACCACTGAACACATCTTACCATATCTTCGTTCCTGAGTTTGCTTTCCAACATTACTTCCTCCTCACTTTTTCCAACAACAAGCATGTCAAAGAGTTTTGTAAGAGTCCAGAGATACCCGCAGAACAACAAATGTGCATATGATCTGACACGGGTGTATTTCAGGATAGTGGAGGCATTCATTGTGCCTTTAGGTGGAAAAGGGAGTGAGGGGTGGTATGGAAGGAAGAAATAAATCTCTCCTCTATTCGACTTAAGATTTTTATTATATGATTTGCAATTTCATTTATTGCATTTTTTGTGCAAATCTCTCCTTTATTCGACTCGAGAATGCATTTTTTTGTGTATGCTTTGGCATCTTTTCTTGGTGGTATGCCCCTATTAATTTGCGAGGGCTATGGAAGAAGTGGATATAGATAGAGATGGTGTGCCACCCCGAACTTTAGGGTTTGGAACTATTTTGGCTTTTTTTGTTTCTTTTTTATGGATGGAGGGGTATGAAGATGATAGAAGAAGTGTAGAAGAGAGTTCAGATCAGAATGCAACTTAATTTACAATTCAGTGCACCGGGTTATTCTCTTTATCGTACTCTGCTCAAATAGTGGCTTGATGAGGATCAGGTGGAGATTCCATGTTATTGTTCCACTAGTCTATTAGGAAGCACAACCTGTTTGATCCCTATCAGTTTGACAAACACTTGTCATTTTTGTACAAGGATCATGATGTTAGGAATCATTAGCTTCACAAGATGATTTCAATCAAAAGGCTAGTTTCAAGAAAATAGTCCTTTTGAGGATCATCTTCGAATAATAAGGGTATAATGATTCAAAATGCATAGAGATTTAAGCAAAAAGCATCAAACCTTCATCAAGTTTCTGTTCAAATTCTTTGAAAAACTTAAAAAAATTTGAAAATTTTATTTGATAATTTTAAAAATTTTGGTAAAAAATGCAACGATGAAATCTTAAGTCTAAAATAGATGGGTCAAGGTGGAAAGTAAAATACGTACCACCCACCCTCCACCCCGAACTTAGGAATTTGCTTGTCCCGAGCAAATTCTAAATCCGAGATGGAGGGGAAAATTCATGCCGGTTGGACCACCAGATGTGGTTGCGTTCTAATCAGTGTGCATCCTCCATCTAAAAATCTCAAAAATGAAGACCAATCAGAAATTAAGATAGCATCTCGTGATGCAATTTTTATTTGGTGCAAAATTATCTAAAAAGTAAAAACAAAATTAATGAAAATTTCTAGTTCAAAATTAAAACTAAATATGAATTTATTGATTGGGTTGCCTCCCGACAAACACCTTTGTTTTACATCGATGGCTCGACTTGATTCCTTGAACTTTACAGTGGATATGTTGGATTGGTGAGTTCCATCATTACTTCGGTGCATGTGTCGGTTGAGGTGAAATATCTCTTCAAGCATTGACCATTTGCCATGAATTTGCCTGACTTTTCACTCCATAAAGAGAAAGCACCATGTGGGTACATGCATTTGACAATGTAAGGTCCAGACCAGTGAGAACAGAGTTTCCCTGGAAACAACTTCAGTCTTGAGTTGAACAATAGAAATTGGTATCCCACTTGTATGTCCTTTCTTTTTAGATGACCATCATGCCAAAGTTTCCTGCATTCTTTATAGATTCATGCATTCTCATAAGCTGTCATCCGGAGTTCTTCCAGCTCCTGGAGTTGTAGAATCCTGGCTTGGCCAGCCTTCTTCATGTCAAAATTTAGCTATTTTATTGCCCACCATGATTTGTGTTTGAGTTCTACAGGTAGGTGGCATGACTTCCCATAGATCAATCAAAATGATGTAGTTCCAAGTGGAGTTTTAAAAGCAGTTCGGTATGCCCACAATGCATCATTGATTTTTACTGACCAATCTTTTTGGTTGCGGCCTACTGTCTTTTCCAAAATAGCGTTGAGTTGATGATTAGAAACCTCTACCTGTCCACTTGTTTGTGGGTGGTATGGTGAGGCTACCTTGTGTGTTACACCATATTTCTTCAGTAATGATTCAAAGCTTCTTTCTAGGAAATGAGAACCTATGTCGGATATCACAGTGTGTGGTACTCCGAATCGGGGGGAAATGATATCTTTGAACATTTTTATGATGGGTTTGGAATCACTAGTGATGGTTGGTATGGCTTCAACCCATTTTGAAATGTAGTCAACCGCGACTAGGATGTAGGAAAATCCATGCGAGGATGGGAATGGACCCATGTAGTCCACATCCCAAACATCAAAAATCTCTACTTCTTGCCATATTTTCAGTGACATCTCATCTCTCTTTGTTATGTTACCTATCCTTTGACATTTTTCATATGGTAGAACAAAGTTATAGGAGTCTTTGGATATGGTTGGCCAAAAGAAACCACATTGCAAAACCTTTAAGGTAGTTTTCTTGGAACTCATATGGCCTCCAACTGGGCCTGAGTGACATTTTTCTAAAATGAGTTGGGCTTCTTCTTCAGCGATACAACGTCTATTGAGACCATCAACATAGAGTTTTAAGAGGTATGGCTTGTCCCAGTGATATTGCTTCACATCATGCATGAATTTCTTCAGTTCATTCCCGGTGCATTAAGGGTAGATGACACCAGCAGCAAGGTAGTTCATATAGTCTGAGTACCAAGGGGTGGCTTCTGTAACCTTCATAAGGTGGTCATCCGGAAGAGAATCGTTAATCATGATCTTCTCAGTTTCTAGAGTGTGGATGTGACTGAGGTGATCTGCCACAACATTCTCTATACCTTGCTTATCTCTTATCTCCAGATCAAATTCTTGTAGGAGGAGAATCCATCTTATTAACCTGGGTTTAGCATCTTTCTTTTCTAGGAGGTAATGGATATCGGCATGATCAGTGTAGACAATGACTTTTGAACCAATGAGATAGGATCTGAACTTGTCAAAGGCATACATGACTGCCAGGAGTTCTTTCTTGGTAGTTTCATAATTCCTCTGAGCTTCGTCGAGGGTTTTCGATGCATAGTAGATCACATAATGTTTGTTTTCTATACATTGTCCTAAAACAACACCCAAAGCATAATCACAGGCATCACACATAATTTCAAATGGGTGATCCCAATCGGGAGCTCTAATGATGGGTGTTGTTGTAAGAGCATGCTTTAGGTTGTTGAAACTTTTAACACATTATTCATCAAAGTGGAACTCAGCATCCTTTAGCAATAGATTCATCATAGGTTTGGTTATTTTGGAGAAATCCTTAATAAACCATTTGTAAAAACCTGCATGACCTAGGAACGCGTGAACTTCTCTTACATTCGTTGGAATAGCAAGTTTGGAAATCACTTCGATTTTCACTCGGTCAACTTCGATTCCTCAGTTGCTGACTCTATGACCAAGGACAATGCCTTCCTTTACCATAAAGTGACACTTCTCCCAGTTCAACACAAGATGTGCTTCTTCACACCATTTGAGGACAAGGGAGAGATGCTTCAAGCACGAGTCATAAGAATCTCCTTTTACAAAAAAAATCATCCATAAAAATTTCCAAGATAGTTTCAGTGAGACCAGTGAATATAGCTGTCATGCAACGTTGGAAAGTTGCAGTCACATTGCAGAGTCCGAACGACATCCGTCTAAAGGCATATGTTCCAAACAGGCAAGTAAAAGTCATTTTCTCTTGGTCATCTGGATGTATATGAATTTGATAGAATCCAGAGTAACCATCGAGATAACAAAAATATTCTTGGTGATCCAATCTTTCTAAGACTTGATCAAGAAAAGGCATTGGTAAATGATCCTTTGGTGTCACTTTGTCCAACTTCCTATAATCAATACACATCCTCCACCCAGAGACTATTCGACTGGGGATGAGTTCATTATTTTCATTCTGTATCACAGTAGTTCCACCCTTCTTTGGGACAACATGCACTAGACTGACCCATGGAGAATCAGAGATCAGGTAGATGATTCCAGTAGTGAGCAATTTAATGACCTCACGGCGGACCACTTCCTTCATGTTAGGATTTAGCTTCCTTTGGTGTTCAATAGTTGGTTTGTGGTTTTACATCATAGGGATTTTATGCATGCATAGTGCTTGACTGACCCCGGTGAGGTCACTCATCTGGTAGTCGACGGCTTTTCTTCTTTCCTTTAATTCCGTCAAGAGTTTATCTTCTTATTCTACTGTTAGATCTGAATTAATGATGACTAGACAGACTTTGAGGTCATCTAGAAATGCATACTTCAATCCTTTAGGTAGGGGCTTCATTTCTAGAGCTTGTGGCTTTTCACATGCTTCTTCAGTAACATCCACAACTTTTTGTTACTCAATCTTGGCTTCAAGATCTTCTTCAGCATTATCGAGGTGGAAAACACAACTTTTCACTTGTTCGTCAACTGAACTTTCTGCATTCAGATTAGTAAGGGTCATCCCTAAAGGATCTTCTTGTTCATAATCCTCCTGCGTGAGGAGTGACATCTGCTCTATGCACTCAATCAAGTAGACTTCTTCTTGCATACTTGGTCTTCGCATACTTTCAAAAACTTTGAACTCGAGAGTTTCTTTACCTAGTCTAAGCAAAAAAGTTCCTGCCTCAACATCAATCAGAGCTCTTGCAGTGGCAAGGAACAGACGTTCAAATATGAGAGGGTATCTAGTGTCTTCCTTTATGTCCATGATGACAAAGTCACAAGGAACATAGGAATCTTTTCCTTCCTTGACAGGGACATCCTCAATGATTCCTAAAGGTAGATTCACAATGTTATCTATAAGTTGTATGGTCATGCCAATCGAGAGAAGTTCAGAAAACCCTAGCCTCTTGCAAAGGCTAAGTGGCATGATGGAAATGCTAGCACCAAGATCTTCCAATCTGTTCTTACATGAAGAATCACCGATATGGTAGGAGATCCCAAAAGATCCTAGATCTTTCTGTTTCTTTGGCATCCTACTCTGGATGATGTCTGAAGTAGTTGTTGCTAACTTGACTATCTTGTACTCTTTAGTTATGTATTTCCTTGTCAAAAGTGACTTCATATATTTTATCCAGGCTGGTATTTTAGCCAACGCATCTAGGAAGGGTATATCAACATGAAGTTTCTTCATATCTTCTTTAAACTTATTGAAACGAGTATCAAGCTTGGTTTGCTTTAAACGAGTAGGAAAAGGCAGATGAGGCTTGTACACTGGTAAATTTGTCTCTAGTGTTTCAATTTATTCATCAATATGTTTTTCATAATTTGTCTCGGCTGTCTTATCAGAAGTCACTGGTACTTTTGGTTGAGACTCAGGTGTTGTTGAGTCTTAGACAATCATAGGTTCATCCTCGTCTGTAATAACCATAGGAGTATTGACAGGAGAATCAAAATAATCTTTTCCAGACTTGGTGGTGACAACCTTTAGTTGCTCAGGGTGTTTAGGGTTATTCTCTGGCTGGCCAACAAAGGCTCCGGCAGGTGGTTTTATACTAGCTACAAGTTGAGCTAGTTGAGATTCAATAACCTTATGATGGGCTTGTTGGTTAGCTATCATAGTTTTTTGTGATTGCAACATATTTTAAATGGTCGTTAGCTTATCATCAGGAGAAATGGGACCGGCTTGTTGTCCTTGTTGTTGATAAGGAACTTGGTTAAGATTCTGGAATTAAGAGTTGTTTTGGTAATGGTTGTAGTTCCTATTCTGAACGTTTCCCCTAAAGTTCTCATGATTTCCAAAGTTTTGTTGTTGGTTATACTAAAATCCTGGCAGGACTCGTTGTTAATTAATTGAACTAAGTTGTCGTGAGTTTTCCGCTCCTGAAGGATTTCCATATTGAAAACCTAGATGGTTCCTATTCTGATTTGGATTGTAGTATCCTTGACAGGGATGTGGTTGATAGCATTAAGATTTTCCATCTGACTATTATCTCCTTCACCACATGTGTTGATAAGAACAACATCGTAGAGAACATTGCATGCTAAAGTGGGATGATCAATACCTTTACATGCTTCACAAAATAGTGAAGCTGACTTGATATGTTCTTGTTGTTGAGGGAGTGAGTGTCTTCTTTCATACGCAGAAAGAGATGACTCGATATGGTCTTGCTTGGAAACTAAGAGTTTGAGGGTTTCAGCAATAGACTTGTATTTTGGAATAACTTCAGCCATAACTACCTTCAACACACCTTTACCTACAGACCTACCCCAATTAGCTTTCCATGCGCTGTCATAACTTTGACGCATGATGTTTCCTCCAGATGAGGAGTCTAAAAATCTCTTGATATTGTCATCCACAACCCTATAGAAGATCTCGATGAGTTAATTCTTAGGAATGTCATGGTGTGGACACTTGCATAGAAGCTCTTTGTATCTTTCCCATGCTTCAACAAGGGTTTCTCTAGGGGCTTGAGTGAACATTGTTATTCGACCCCTAATTTCATAGGTGAGAGAAGGTGGCTAAAAGTTTTCCAGAAAAATGTTTTGAAGTTGTTCCCAAGTAGTGATGGGTTCACATTGCAAGGAGTTGTACCAACTTATAGCTCTATCAGCAAGAGAATACTTAAAGAGACGGAGTCGAATGGCATCGTCTGTAACTCCATTTTGTTTTGTCATAGCACATAGATCAATAAACTTCTAGAAGATGTTCCCGACTATCTTCTCCTTGTTTACCATAGAATGGGATGTTTTGAAGCAGAGTGATCCAATGTGCCCTTATCTCAAAATTAACAGCATTGATGGGAGGAGGTTGCACTGGGTGATGAACATTGGCAACTTTAGGGATGGAGAACTCTCTAAGGTCCTTTTTTAGTTCTGATGTTGCTTGAGCTGCTCGGATCTCTGTTTCAACTGTAGCTCTGGCTTCTTGCATAAGCCTATCTCTTTGTGCAACAAGGGCTTGAGAAACCCTTCGGGCTATTTCCTTCTCTTGAGCCATCCTTGCTTGGTTCTCTCTGTTCTGACAACGAAAAGTTTTGTCTATCTCAGGATCAAAGCTAGCAGTGAGATCGGGATTGTTTGAGTAGTGAGACCGGAACTGAAAGATTTTTCAGAAGTGAGATTGGCGGAGTAGAATTGAATTGTATCAACAAAAAAAGCAAAATCCTAGATTAGCCTCAAAAGAACTAGATTTGACTAACTGATTCCATTGTCCTTGGCAACGGCGCCAGAATTTGACGTGGTTTATTATTGCACTAAAAAATTCACTCGGGGTTGAAATCCCAGATCTTTTACCAAAACATTGTGCAATAATACCACCCGCAACCAGACGAGTCTTATCGTAGTATAGTTGAGGATCGAATCACAAGGGACAACATTTTTAAGAATCATTTCTAGTCTAGTCTGGCTCAAGTAAGGTTAATATTTAGAACAAAGGTTGAGTTGAGTTTAATTAAACTAATTGCAAGAAAGTAAAGAGAAGAACTAGAGTTGAATCTAGATTAATGATATGGAATCACAGGGATGCTACTGGGTTTCACCACCACTGCACATACAAATACATCCAAACATGAAACATCCAGACAAGATATAACCAACCAAATGGAGCTTCTGCAAAAAAACCCATATGAGCATTAGGATTGCATAAACATCACCTTAGGTATCAGATGTCTCGTCACCATCCGGATCACTCACTTACGGCTCTGAAGATACATAAATCCAACTAAATATGTGGGCCCCCTATACAGGCGTTAGGCACACAGAAGCGTCACTATGGGCTAGATGGCTCGTCCCCTCACGGATCATACACTTACGACTTCAAGGAATCCCATTCT
Organism: Alisma plantago-aquatica; assembly: GCA_963693085.1. Taxonomy (NCBI): domain Eukaryota; kingdom Viridiplantae; phylum Streptophyta; class Magnoliopsida; order Alismatales; family Alismataceae; genus Alisma; species Alisma plantago-aquatica. The sequence goes on from OY856412.1 coordinate 691,862,860, forward strand.
ATTTCTAGTTTGGGAGTCAACCGTGCTAATCGACAAGCTAGCAATTAAATAATCTACAAGAAAACATTGATGATTAACAACGAAGATACATATATCCAACTGAAGTTGTGAGCCCCCTATACAGGCGTTAGGCACATAGAAGCGTCACCGTGGGCTAGATGGCTCGTCCCCTCATGGATCATACACTTACGACTTCAAGAAATCCCATTCTATTTCTAGTTTGGGAGTCAACCTCATTAATTTACATTCTACCCTACATATAGAAGTTCTCACAACATAGGGAAGAATAAGATAAAAGCAAGTACGTAATCAACCTACAAACATTAACGATTAACTACGAAATGAAAAGTTATATACATTGCCATGGAATGTTTTACAAGGGAACATGCTTGCATGGGCAGTGGGGCTAGTCCTTTCACCCTAGCAAAAAGGAACTACTCGCTCATGATGCGATAAACAAGAAGAACAAGAGAGAGGGATGGTTCCATCATGAGCATGATGTAGAAGGTAGTCGCAACTTGGTGAAGATGATGTGGTCTTCTACGTCATGTCGGAGAAGATCTGGACGAGGAGGATGAGCCACCAATGCAGACCGGGTAGATCTTCTTCTCCACCTTCTTTCTCAGCTAGACCTCTTTGCTCACAACAAGAGGAGAAGCAGGCATAGTGACAATGGTGTGGATGTACGTGGATGGATCTGGATCAAATCTTGCATTTGGGCAGCTTGGCGGCGTCCCGAATCCAATGCCTCAAATGAGGACCATGTTGGTCCTATTTATAGGCACTAGTTGGGGTCTTCACGATCTAGAACCTGTTGCAATTTTCACAATTTTTCTCTAATGGTTTTGGAGACCATTTAGTCTTCCAACAGTCTAGAGTTGATATGTCCAAATGGTCTTGGAGACCGTTTAATGACCAAACGGTCTCAGGCATATCTGTAGGCAAAACAGTCTTGCTAGTGAAGGTCATACGGTCTTGAACATGCACCCAGACAATCTTCGCTTTTCACGGTCATGTGCTATCATCCAAATGGTCTTGGAGATCTCTGTGCCCTAACGGTCTTAGTACCCACAGCCTGATCAGTCTCATCCAAGTAGTCTTCCTACTCTGAAGGATCTTGTAGATACCGATCAGTGGCCTATCGGTTTGGGAATGGAGGCGCAGTCTCGTGGTTTATGTACTCCGAACGGTCTTTCTCTGATCATCCAATTGTTCTTGGCTCAACGGTCTTAATGGTCTCGAGTGTGTGCACCGAACGGTTTTCACTTCACTGATCGGTCTAGGTGTCCGAACGGTCTCGCAGGTGGCTGGCCTATCGATCTTGAGACTGTGCACCACCCAGCGGTCTTGTAGACCGCTATGGTTTGCACAGTCCTGGTCACAAGGGGAGCTCGCTGGTGCTTGTAGGTGCAGCTACCGGTCATGATGATGGCGTTTGACATTGTAGTGGTGGGCAGTGGTGTTGTTGAAGTCGGTGGAGGCTCGGTGGTATTGCAGGTGCAGGGCGAGAGGTTGCAGGTGACCATTTGGTGATGGTGGCAGAAGGAAGAAGAAGACGGACGATGGAGCAAGTAGGTGATGGGCAACGCTTCTCTTAAAGGTTTTGATCTCTTCACAGTCTCGGTGTCTTGCTGGTGAGAAGCGTTCACCCAAACGGTCTTGAGGGTCATGACTTCCCATACGGTCTTGAGACCATATGGAGTCACATGGTATTGAGACCGTGTGGCCTCACACAGTCTTGAGACTATATGGAAGGGGAAAACCATTTGGGTAGGTCATTAGGAGGGAGACTGAAAGGAGAGGTGAATGAGGGGCGTTGATCCGAGATCGTGTGGTGAGGGAAAAGCCCAAGATCGAATGAGGTGAAACTGAATGGATCAAGATCGATTTGCCAAGGTCGTTTGGTCGAGATTGTTTGGTCAAGACCGTTTTTTCAAGACTAAGGATGAGAGGATCTTGAGTGAAGGTAGATCTAGGGTTGAGAAAGGTGGGCCCCACTTATTAGGGTTTGATTCGGATGATGGCTGATGGAGATAAAGGTGGAATGAAGCAAGGGGTGATGATGATTATGTTGAAGATGGATTAGGGTTAAATGGTGTTGGGTGCCATCTGATGGTTGAACCTCATCATGACCTGCATGAAATCAACATAAACTCAGTTAATAATCTTGATAATTGAATCAATTAAGAAATTTTGCATATTGTGAGATTTAGGAGATGAAATCAGATGTATTGAGTCAAAATGAGCCTGAGATGGCGACTGAATATTATGATGAATATGCATTCATCAGCCATCCTATTTGTTTCTACAAAGTCAAGCTTCATATTCCGAGATGGTGAGTGCCTTCAAGTCATCATAGAGAAATTTGTCTGGGGATAAGCACCCTAAAAATAACTTTTATATAACCATCTTTTTTTACCTACAATTTATTGAGGCTCTCCCCCTACTTAGTTTTCTTTAGATCAATAGTGACATTCATCAAGGAGTTCAATTGGCCCTATGGTCATAGTAATCATACAGGGAGGTCTATATAGCCTCTATAAATATATTTTAACCTTGGGTTAGGTATTTTCTATGTTTGTGTTTTTGTTACAATTTCATAGATTCATTTTGGTTTTTGGTTTTTGGTTTTATAATTTTCATTTAGGGGGTTTGCTGTCCCTCTACAATGGAGATTGCTTCCCTTACCTTAATTTGATGTCTTGATGTCATACTTGACCTTTTTTTGGGTTATTATTTGTTTTTATTTCATGTACTTGTTGTACCTTGTGGCAATTCATGTTGGAGGTGAAAAGTTTAGGTATCCCTCCCTTGATTTTTCCCCTTGGTGGGTCATCAAAATTGGCAAAATCAGATTGATCCAATACAATTGATTCTAGAGGTGAGAATCATATAGTTCATCTTGATCTATGAAATTCAAGATATAGGGTACATGGCATTGTGCTCCCAATGTAAAAGAAGATGGGGTTGGGGATTTGCATGATTTACATTATTGTGATGTTAATTGGTCACATTATGTCATGGGTTAATACATACTTGCACCTATGCTTACTTTTTAGACACACACAACATAAATAAGGTGAATTACCTATGTCACATGTCATGTGTCTATATCTTTGCCCATGAATGTGGGGGTACCTAGTGTTAGTAAGTATGCCCCGATATCCAATCATATGATGATTGTGATGGCATATTACATAAAGGATTTGATTAATAATTATAAAAGGAAATCTTCCAATTCACTCAATTTCACTCAATTATGAGATAATGAGGAAATGTAATGAATGTCAAAAGAATGACATTACTAATGACATATGTCTTCAAGTATGTGACTTGAACAATGAGATCATAGAAATGATAAGAGTATGTACATTCTTGTCATGTCCCTAGTCAGATGTTATTGTGGAAGGCAGATAGACATGAATAGCACTAAAGACTGGAGTGTGTGTTGGTTGATGAAAAAATCTCATCCGTCATGATATATGTGATATCAAACCAAGTGCACAGATATGTGTTAAGGGAATAGTGTGTCGGATAGACTCACCTTGAGAGTGGCACATGAAAACCATAATTGGTGGTCATAATAATCCCTCATAGTGAAGGTGGTGATTGTGGTTCTTAGACCTGAAGTCACTACACTCAATAATGTCGTTTGATATGTTTTGACATCATCCAACATGATCCTGAATAAGGGTTGCTATAAAAGTGATGATCAGATGTGTTGTGACACATGGGGATGACTGTGAGTGGTGTAGATGGGATTTGTCCCTCCTACTAGAGTTTTCTATCCAAGTCACTTGATAAGTGAGATTGAGAAAATCATGTGCATGGGCATGTGCATATGAATCAATATATGATATTGAAGTCACATATATCTCAGATAGTCTGCTCTAGATCAAGAAGCATCGATTATACATCGAGAGGATGATGATCCCATGCCTGGAGTTCATTTCAAATATCAGAGACAAAGGAATTAGACAATCACAGTAAAACCTGACACAAATCATAGGTTGAACTTGTTCTCTAACTTTCCTAATTATTTAGATAGCAATTATGTGTGACTAGGCACCGCTCTTTGCTTTTGATGTCATAAAAACGTTATGGACATTCACTATTAACATAAATATATGCGGTCACACACATAGGATACATATAGAAGAGGATTTTGATCATGAATGATAATTAAATCGATTACTAAAGTGTTTAGGTGTTCAATTTAAGCAACGAATTAGCTGACTGAAATCCCAACTGATCGGTTCAAGTGTTGAATCGACCAGTTGGAGTGTCAGGTTTATTAGAAAGTGCATTGCTTGAGTTCTACACAAATTGGGGAGTAGATTGGTCGGTTCACCTAGTGAAACAATCAGCTCAAGGTCTCCAACCGAGCGTTCAGCTGAGCGAGATGCCTGGTTCATGGAGAAATTAGATTGCATCAAGGGTTAGTGTTGATATCATATTGTTCATTAATTGGATTAGAATTTCCAATACAATTACAATTGGGGAAAATGAGGAAACAATCGGTTCTCTAGGCGAACCATCAACTCGCATGCCAACTGATCAGTTAGCTAGCAACTGATCATTTCTCCTATCATAGGTTGTGAAAATTCATGAGATTTTGGTTCCTTCCACCACCAAACAGATTGGGAACCATGACCCAAACTCTCCTATAAATAGAGGGGTACTGGGGGCTTCCTAGAGACACATCTCAATTTCCAATGACAATTGTTGTTGTGGTAACCAATAGAGAGCCTGAGCAAGTCCTACCTGATAAGGGGAGGGATAGCAAGGGAGAACAATAGTGGGGGAACAAGTTGGTGACTAGTACACAAACAGGGGGGACAACTCTTTCCTGTTTGTTCCAGTAGAACAATATGAGTTTTATGCGGTCCTTGTGGACTACCATGGAGGCATAGATACTTTTCCCACTAGGGTGGTAACGTCAGCCTGTTGTGCATGGTAGAGACCAAGAGTTGTTGCAGACGTCATCCCAGTGCAACTAGGAGAGATGTACTACTGCAATAAGGAATAGTCGCTATACTTACTCCATGACCAGGTATAAACTCGTTAAACATCCTTCCCATTGTATAGTTATTGATGCAATCTTATTGTTCTGGGGAATATGGACAAAAAAATTATTTCCGCTGCCTATGCGATGTCCATATTTCCCAATAGTGGTATCAAGGCCAGGCCAATCTACTCTGTTTAGGGATAATCAATATAATCAAATTTTTGGTTTTCATCATTTATTTATTACATACAATGTGTATACTTAAACTACTTAATATGCATATCCAATTAAAGACCACATATGACCTCAAACTAATTAATACATACATATATATATACATATATATACATACATATATATGTATATATAAACATACATATATATATATATATAGAGAGAGAGAGAGAGAGAGTCAGGCTAGTGTATACTCGAGTGTACCGGAGGCACCATACACCTCAATCATTGTTAAAGATGTAATAACCTTTTTAAAAATCTAAACCATTGATCTCCTTAAATATCTTAAGAACATACTATATAATAAATTTTAGCTCATTTGGACACTTATAGGTCGTTCATCTAAAACAGGTACAAATCATGCATTTCAAATTAGTTTTGTGCATCAATTTTGTTGTCCTTGGATGAGTGACTTACACTCTTCCAAATGACCTCAAATTTGGTATGTGGCATATTATTATTGTAAACATGAAGATCAATGGATTATATTTTTGAAAAACATTGTCTAGATAGACAAACATCATTGGGGTGTATGACGTGATCTGTACACTCGAGTGTATTCTAGACTAACGCTCTCTCTCTCTATCTCTCTCTCTGTGTGTGTATATATATATATATATATATATAGAGAGAGAGAGAGAGGCTAGAATACACTTGAGTGTACAGATCACACAGATACACTCAAGTGTGTTTGCATATGAAGACTATTTTTTTGCAAAATGTAAACCATTGATCTTCATTGGCATACTATAACTAGACTACATACAAATTTTGAGCCCATTTGGATGAGTGTAAGTCACTCACTCGAGAGCAACAAAATTGACGCATGAAACTAATTTGAAATGAATAATTTTTGCGGTCTTTATAACATGACCCATAAATGTCCAAATGTGTTCAAATTTTGTAAATGCATTAATCACAAGATGATTAAGAAGATCAACATATTAGATTTGTGAAAAAAATATTGCATCATGAAAAACTACTTGAGTGTATTTTTCTTTGAATACACTCGAATGTATTCTAGCCTGACTCTCTCTCTCTCTCTCTCTCTATATATATATATATATATATACATATATATATATATATACACACACACATATGTATACATATATATATGCAATTTACATGTTTGTCCTAAAAGAGAGTTTTGGTAGTGGATGTGTAGCATGGTTATGGACAATAACCCAAATATCTGTGTGTGGTTCGATGGTTTCTTTTGTTCATATTTTATCTCATTTGCATATTGATCCTCTACCTTCTTCTTCCCAATGTAAAAGTATTATTCTTTCATACCTTTGTTCCCCTCAAATGTAACTTGAGGTTTCTCATTACCATGTAATAAGTTTAATAGAAATAGGATAGTTTCTTTTCTTACAACAATGAAGATGAGGATCAACTTCAGGTGATCCATCCCAATTATGTGATGAGCCAACTGACTGGAATACTGAGGAGGGAAGAATGACGGAGGACAAACTGACAACTTGGTGGACCCAACTGACCATTTGCAGGTGTCCTGACATCAGTTGGATATGAGGCCATATGATCATTTTAGACGACCAACTGACCAACCAAGATGTGATCCGACCGGTTAAAGGGTTGAACTAATCAATCAAGATTGGCAAGCAAAGATCTACACCAATAATAGGATATTGTATGAGATGTAAACCTACGTGGTAGTAATTCCTTGTGGCTCCAAGGAATTACAATAGATATGGCCATAACCATTGCTAATATTTTATATTGCATGTTTACGTTGTGGGACATATCATGTATATGATACGTACTATATATATCTAGGGATTGGATAAAATATATGAATTTATAAATACAAACTCCCTCAATTAAATATTCTGTCAAAGATTCTTTCCATAAGTAAAACATATGAAAAGCTTGATCGACCAAGCATAGGTTACAACCAAGCACAATGCATCATCCATCTCGTAGAAGTGTGATGGTAAATATGTTGGTTCTGCCCAAGCAGGGTGCATATTCTATAATGTTGGCATTTGGGTCAGGCTTAACTGGTGTACTTAATGGGATCAAGCATCAGAGGCATGTAGATAACTATGGGAAGGAGTTGCACATATCATCTATCCAAGAATTACATACGAAGCAATTGGAAAAAGTTACCTACCTTAATAATTGATTATGGATGCTAGTGTTACCTGGGTAATAATTTAATTATTTTGGATCTTGACTAACTAGAAGGTTGTATGTTGCAATCTTCCAAATTGATATGTGAGGACTATCAATTTGAATAAAATAGTGGGAATAATAGTAAATTAAAGACCTAATAAACATCATCAAATTTTACAAACCAAAATCAAGTCAAAATTGAGTTTTTGAAAGAATTGTAAATTCTTTTGTATAATCAAATGCAAACACACAACAACACCTTTTCTCTGCAGTTAGTCCTTGAGAAGGACAAGTTAAATGGGAACAACTTCGAGAACTAGTTCAGTACGTTGAGAATTTCTCACATAGGAGTGAAAGCTCTATGTCCTAGAGACACAAGAACCAAATGAACCTCTTCCCACCCCACCTGAGGCTGATAGGGATGCTTATAAGAAGCACATTGAAGATGACATTGATGTCAAAGGTGAGATGTTGTGCTCCATGAACTATGACTTGCAAGCACAACATGAGAACATGGATGTTATTGATATGGTAACACATCTTAAGAAATTTTCCAAGATCAGGTAAGACAAGAGAGATACTATGTCTCCAAGGCATTTTTCAAATGTAACATGGCAGAAGGAGATCTAGTCGGTCCTCATGTGATCAAGCTCATTAGGTATGTGAAGAACCTGTCTAGACTGGGATTCCTTTTGGGTCAAGAGTTGGCCACTGTGTGATTTTGCAGTCTCTGCCACAATCATACAGTCAATTTTTCATGAACTATAAAATGAATGACTTTGACAAGTCATTGATAGAGTTACTATGCATGCTGAGAATAGATGAGGCACAAATGAAAAAATATAAGTCCAAGTTTGTGATGATGATCAGCAACACAAAGGGAAGGTCTAAGGGAAAAGGAAAATCTAAGAAGAGTTCTAAAGCTTGCCAAAAACCTAAGCCTTCAAATCTCCAGGCAAAAGGAGTATAGAAGGGAAGCAAATGTCACCACTATCAGCAGGCTAGAAATTGGAAGAGGATTGCCTCCTCTACCTAAAGGAACTAAAGAAGAAGAAGAAGGAGATAGAGATTTCCACTTCAGGTATATATGTTATAAGTTAATTCTAAGTTACCTATTCATCACCGATATGTGATACCAGATGTAGATCTAACATATGTATGATATGTAAGATTTGACAAGAAGTAGAGCTTTACGAAAGGGTAATGACAGAATGTAGAAACAAGAGTTTCTCAAGATACAATCTATATATAAATTTCATCTTATCTCACATGACATGTAATAGAGTTAGATGAACTGCTATTTCATTATGCCAATATTAGAATCATTTTATTTTCTGCATCTTGTAATGAAAAGGGTGATTATGAATAAAATAGTTAATGTTCTATTTCAAAGATGTGATTTTATATGGAAATACCCAAATATATTATGATCTCAATGTGAATGTTAATAATGAAAATACCTAGAGGATTATAATTGATAACTCAAACAATCAACATATATAGCATTGTCATTTAGAGCACACATATAAGAAATGCATATCTAGAATTCATCTAAATTGTTTTGGTTATTGAACCGATAAGAGATATGCAAGTCTTACATATGAGCAACATGACAACCACTTCTCACTAAGTGTAGTAGGAGAATAAGCATTCTACAAGGACATATACATAATGATGTATAAATACCTTTGGAATAAATGCTATAGATAGTTGTTTGCACTTCATTATATTTATTGATAATATGGTGATATGTACTCAGTAAATAAAAATCTCTTGAAGTTTTCAATAAGATTACATGTATGAAGTACATAACTTATTGAAAGGTATTAAGACTTTGATATGATCAAATCTTGAAATACTTTACATGAATAGTTTGAGACACTTATAGAAAGAATGTGATAGTGTATCATGATCAAATCCACCTATAACATGATGATGTATCTGTAAGAAGGAATCACATCATAATGAGTCATGACATGATTATCATTTAATCTAATCTTATAATTTCCTTAACATGAATATGCTTAACACTAAAAAAAGTACTATCTACATGGTTTAAAGATATCATATGAGATATGATATAGGAATGTCTTGATATGTCTTAATGATTGAAACCAATATCAAGAAAGTAGTATTTTGGAAATTGTTTATACACAAATCATAATTTGTTGAATACTACTTACTCAATCCAATAAACAAAGTGTTTGCTTCTAGATGGCTAAGTTCCATAAGAATCAGTGGGAGTAAGTAGAACACAAAAATTTTGAGATCAATAAGAAAAATATTCTATACCTAAAGAGGTACAAAAGAACATAAAGATTTACAAGTGGTTGTGGAGTCTCAAGTTCCTTATGTAACACAAAACCTCATATTTTTAGTAGAACACGTCTAAGATTGAAATATTGTGAATCTAATATCTCAAATAGGTTGGTCATAAGATAATGAGCCAATAAATCAACTAGAAGCTATCGAGAACTAGAATTTGATAAGTGGCTTAAGGCCATTATGGATTCCATGTACACTAACAAGGTATGACCTTTCTAGTACCACCTAAAGGGGTAAAACCCATAGGGTACAGTTGGGTTTTCAATATGAAGACCAACATGGATAACTTGAGACTCCAATTCAAAGTGTTGATATGATGAATTCCCTTTACCAATGAACATGCTTATTATTGCAGATTGAATAGAGTATGTGATTTGGCATATGAAGCTTAAAACCACATTCCTTATTAGGGATAATTAAGAGGATGTGTATGAGACACAGTCTGAAGTGTTTATGACTCTATTAGAGAAAATAAAGTCTATAAGCTACAATGTTCAATCTAGGGACTGAACAAGCATCTCAGAACTAGAATATTTGATTTGACAACATAATCAAAGAGTTTGACTTAAGTCAAGATAAAAGATGAAATCTATGATTACAAAAAAAATTAGTGGAAGCATATATATATATATATATATATATATATATATATATATATATATATATATATATATATATATGCTTCCAAATATTGATGGGGAATGACATATCAATACTAAGTGTTGAAACCTAGCATGGAAATTACCTTCATCAAACAGATTAGGTGAAATGTCCTATGTGATAGGAATTGAGCTCTATAGAGATATTTATGAAAAGATTCTTAACCTAAAATATGAGCACATATATTGGCAAAATGTTGAAAAGGTTCATTGTGTAGGATACAATGAGAAAATATATCCATGAAGATGGGATAAGTTTCATAAGGATCCAATGTTTCAATTCGTGTGAAGGATGGTAGAGATGCAGTATGCATTCATATTTGGATCTATCAAAAATATAGTTTATTCATCCCATTATCTTGTATGTCTTGGACATGACAAAAAGGCATGGTTCAAAATCCAAGAAGGTCATTGGAATACCATATAAAACATCCATTAGTACTTGAGAAGCATTAAAGTATTAGTCAATGCACTATGGTAATAAGGAAGAGTTGGATGTAAAGAGTTACATTGATGTAACCTTCCACAATGACATAAAATGATCATAATATAAAGCTAATTTTAATCTTAAGAGAAGAGTTATAAGTTGGAGAGAGTTCTAAAGTACATACCATTATTTTAATTCTACAATAAACATTGAGTATCCTGGTGTTATGAACATAGGAGTTGATACTATATAGATATAGAAGTTCATATGGATTAACATAAAGATATTCCAGCCATTAATGACATAGTAGAAATATTGTGACAACTATCAAGCTACTGGTTAGGCAAGGAATATTAGATAGCATACTATATAAATTACATCTCATATAGTATATCATACAGTGAAGATATGTGAAACATGCAATGTACCAACTACAGAAAAATGTTTCTATCCCACTAGATGAGCAGTAGCACAACAGAAACATGATGGACATGTTAGGACCACTAAGAATGAGATTTGTGGTTAATTAGATCTAAGTACAAGTGGGAGTCTGTTGGTAAGCATGCCCAGAGAGTCAATCATATGATGATTGCAATGGCATATTACATAAAGGATTTGATTAATAATTATAAAGGCAAGCTTATGATTCACTACATTTCATTCAGTTATGAGATAATGAGGAAATGTAATGAATGTCAAAAGAATGGCATTACTCAATGATGTATGTCTTCAAGTATGTGACTTGAACAATGAGGTCATACATATGATTTGAGTATGTACATTATTGTTATGTCCCAAGTCGGATGTTATTGTGAAAGGTAGATAGACATCAATAACACTAAATACTTGAGTGTGTTTTGGTTGATAATAGAATCTCATCAGTCATGATATATGTGACATCAAACCAAGCACATAGATACTTGTTAAGGGAACAATGTATTGGACAGACCCACCTTCAAAGTGATATATGGAAACTATATTTGGTGGTTATAATCATCTCTCATAGGGAAGGTGGTGATTGTGGTTCTTAGACATGAAATCATTACACTCATCACATGTTCAATATGTTTTGACATCATCCAATGTATTCCTGAATAAGGGTTGTCATAAAAATGATGATCAAATGTGTTGTGATACATGGGGATGGTTGTGACTAATGTACATGGGATTTGTCCCCCCTAGTGGAGTTTGATATCTAGGCCAGTCGATAAGCGAGACTGATAAAAGCATGCGCATGCACATATGAATCAATATATGATGTTGAGGTCATATACATCTCATATAGTCTGCTCTGGATCAAGAAACATGGACTGGACATTGATAGGATGACAATTACATGCCTTGAGTTCATTCCAGATATCAGAGACAAAGGAATTACAGAATCACTATAACATCTGACATGGATTGTAGGTTGCAGTTGTTCTCCAACTTTGCTAATTATTTGGGTAGCAATGATGTGTGACTAGGCACTACTCTTTTCTTATGATATCATAAACATGTTATGGATATTCACTACTAATATAAATATGAACCTATGGGGTCACACATATAGGATACATCTACAAGAGGATTTTGATCATGAATGGTAAATAAATTGATTTCTATAGTATTTAGGTATTCAATTTAAGCAACAAATTTCCTGACTGAACTCCTAACCAATCGGTTCAAGTGTTGAATCGACCGATTGGAGTGTCAGGTTGATTAGAAAGTGCATTTCCTAAGTTCTGCACAAATTGGGGAGTGAATCGACCAGTTCACCTAGTGAACCGACTAGCTTGAGGTATCCAACCAACCGTTTGGCTGAATGAGATTCCTGGTTTGTGGAGAAATTTGATTGCATCAAGGATTAGTGCTGACATCATATTTTGCATTAATTGGATTAGAATTTCCAATACAATTGTGATTGAGAAACATTACAAAATGACCGGTTCACTGCTTGAACTAACTGAATTGCATGCCAACTAATCGGTTTGCTAATGAACTCACTGTTTTTCCTATCACAAGTTGCGGAATCATGAGATTCTAGTCTCTTCCACTCCCGCACAGATTGGGAACCCTGACCCTGACTCTCCTATAAATAGAGGTGTACTGGGGAATTCCGCGGAACACATCTCAATTGCTTCTGACAATTGTAGTCCTCTTTGGTTGTGGTAACCAATAGAGAGCCCGAGAAAGTCCTACCTAATAAAAGGAGTGATAGCAAGGGACAACAATTGTGGGAGAGCAAGTTGGTGGCTAGTAGACCAATGGGAGAGAAAACTCCTTCCTGCCTATTCTGGTAGAATGACATGAGTTCTAGGTGGTCCGTGTGGACTACCATAGAAGTGTGGATACTTTTCCTACTATGAGGGTAATGTTATCCCACTATCCGTGGTGGAGACCAGGAGCTACTTCAGACGTCGTCCCAGTGCAACCAAGAGAGCTGCACTACTGTAATGAGGAATAGTCACTGGACTTGTTCCAGGACCAGTATGAACTCATTAAGGGTGTGTTTGTTGCACCGGCAGACGGCCGGCACGACACGGTAATTTGTCTAGATTAGATTAACTGTTGTTTGTTATTCCGTTTAGGAGATAGATAAGATGTCGCACGGCAAATTAACCGGAAAATCCTCTATTAAAGTGCCAGACCAAATCCTTGCAACAGATAAACTGAAGGCTGGTTTATATGTCCCCGATAAGTAAACCTATGTTGTCTGTGCGCCAAATGTTGCCTAAATCATTCTTCCCATTGCTTAGTTATTGATGCAATCTTGCTATTATGGGGAATATGGATAGAAATTTTTTTATCTGTTTCCTATCTGATGCCCATATTTCCTAACACCTAGGTCATTGGATAATTGGATTTTGACCGTTATGTTCATTAAATGATTAAAGTTATAAATTCCATGGGTAATTATTTTTAACTCCTAAAAATAAGGTATGGAATGCTTTTGAAATAATAAATTCATGCTTATCATTTGGGACATGTTTCATCATTTGGTTTAATTACTGGTGAAGATTTGTAGGGTTTCATATTTATTATAGTTTAATCCTAAATTGTTGAAAAATATTTTTAGGTAAATTGGAACTCTGATCCTATGGTCAAGAATGTTGGAAATTCATTAGGGTCATCAATTTGATGTATTTTTATCCAACGTTTTTAATAAAGCAAGTAATATATGCCTTATGTTTTACTCTTGGTGATGAGGCTAAAATTTCTTCTTCCATTATCTCTTGATATATCTTTTTGTAAAAGCCTAATTTTTAACAATGAAATTTTGGCCATGCCAAATTGATTGACGGACGTATAAAACATAGTGACAGGTTTTAACTTAAGTGATAATGATGAAATAAATATATGCAAACAACCCAAAATCATAACATATTTGGTTATGAACTATGGCGTAACCACATTTACCAAAATATGGTCATAAGGCACTAAATTGCACCCTTAACTAAGAGAAATTTTACAAACGTCTTAGGCATATGAGTAATGTCCGTGGAGACTTCAGGGTATGTAGAAATGATCCAATGCAATACTCAACACATCCAATAGACCAAGGACTTCTTATTAGATTTGTGATCAATTATCAAGATGCAATTTTACAATCATTGTGACTTGCCAACGAAACTGAACAAAAAGACTTTGACTAATAGTGACTCATGTTACCCAATCGAATATCAATTCCATAGTTGGTGTTGTACTACTCTAATTGGTTCACATCCATGATTATCCTCCAATGTGTGACTTCATTTTCTTGCATGGTTTACCTAAGTCACAAGCACAGTTGATTTCTCTTATTGAGTTATAAATCACATACAGAACTAATAGGTAACATAGAAAGATCATCATCCAATGTGATTTTCCAGGAAATCCTAGCAGTTATAATACATGGTTGAATTACATATTTTATCATGCCCTCGATAGTTTGAGGCATATCGCTCAAACAACTAGCTGACCACTGAGAAGTCAAAATCAGCCCAGTATAATATCTAGGATAACTGGAATCTTAAAGATCTTTTCCCTCAGTCAGTACGAGTACAACTGGTGCTTCAAGCTAGTGGTGTACATACTAGCCAACAAGGGGTGACTAGATGCACTCCTTGGGACTCAAACACATGGGTGGACTAAACTTTCAATATTTATAAAGACCTACACTCGATATACTCGCACAACTAAAACACTACACCCGCAAGCGCACGGGGTCATGTCATAGTATAGGATGGCGGTAAGTATAGGGTCGATCCACATGGAGAAAAGGGGGAACTAGATCTAGGTTAGTTTTTCCAGGTTGCTACTGTGAAGACTAGGGTTAAGGGTTTGAAGGTTGTTTGATTATTAAACTAAGGTGAGCAAGAAAGCAATTAAAGGAAAGACTGAAATCTAAGTTAACCCTAGACTAGATTAGGACTAATTAAGCATGAAAAGACTAAACTAGATACTAAAAGGTAATTTACACTAAGGCAAGCAAGAGAAGAGAAAAATAGCAAGTAAAGAGTTAAACTAGAAAGAACAAGGCAAAAATAGGGTAAGAAGATAACTAAGAAAGGAAAGACCTAACTAAGCTAACACTAGCTAGGCAAGATGAAAACTAGGGTTTTAAAGTAGTTAAGAGAGGTGTGGGTTGTTTAGAGGATGTACCTATCACTTGATATGGAGGGTGACATATGAACACTATGATTCCATTTAGATTATCCAAACCAAACAACAAGTTAGAGTCTAATGAATTAACCTAAGCTGCTAACTAGCCATCGATATGCTAGGTTGTGTATAGGGGAACTAGTCCCTAATACTCCCCACTACCCTTGCAAGGCTCATTTGGGTTGGGAATTAGGTTCAATTAAATTAGAGTCTAATCAAGTATAGGTTTCTATATTAGACATTCCTAGGACAATTAGGGTCCGAGGGTAGTAATGGGGAGGTGAAATTAGGGTTTTGGACCCTAATTCCCCCACATTCTAGCCTTAAGAAGGATTCATGCTAATTGCACTAGAATCGTCTATTCTATCTACTTAGATCTCTCACATAGGCTTAGTGAGATTGATTAGCATGTAGGAATATGGGAGGCAACCTAGGGATCTAATAATTGGACCTACGGGCAAATCCCAAAATTCACATATATAAGCAATTTCCCTAAATTCCTAGGTGATTTCACACACAAACCAACAAGAAATTCATGGAGAATGAGATAGAAATAGAACATAATCATTAACAAATAGAATTACAAAGTTTACATATCATTTTCCCCCAACATGGTATCAAAGTAGCATTTTACACCCCAAACAGCCCACCAAAAGGGGCCTAGCTACTCATAGAAATGGAAAATACAAAAAGAAAGGAGAAAGAGGTAGAAGAAGCCATGGAACTTGGTGTAGATGAAGAAATCCTCCACTTCAGAAGTAGTAGGGCATCCTCCTCTCTCCTCCAAGGTGTAGGGGCATGCAATGATGGTGGAAATGGGTGGAAATGGAAGGAAAGTAGGGTTTTGATGATGGAAATGGAGAAATGGAGGGGATTATGGAGGTGGAAATGAAGTGGAATGGAGGAAGAATGAAATGGAGTAGTAGGAGTGAGCTAGGGGTGGCCAACCTCGTGATATATCCACCACCTAGGTATATATAGGTGTGGGGCAAGCACTAGGTCAAGTGGGGGTAGTATGTGAAAAACAGTGGAAAAAGTAGTTGGGTTTTGTGAATAGCATGACCATGGTGGTCCACCACGGCCGTGGTGGGTAGAGGTGAACATGGTCGTGGTGGTCACCACAATTCGTTTCAATTAAAATGTCAAAATCACAGGTTGATGTTCAATTTTGTATTGATGTTGGCATGGCTGTGGTGGTCACCACGATCGTGGTGGGGTGAGGGTAGCATGGCCGTGGTGGTCACCACGACTGTTGTGGCTCGAAATGTTGAGGTCGTTCTCTGCTCCACGGTCGCTCTTCCTCTATTGTAGCATGGTTGCGCTGGGTAGCACGGTCGTTCTGGGTTGGTTCAACATGGTCGTTATGGGTGGCACGGCTGTGGTGATTCTAGCTTCAATTGGTGATGACTCTGTTGATTTTCAAGTGAGCTAGCACGGTCATTCTGTGGTACCACAGTCGTACTGGAATCTGAATCAGCACTTTGACTTTGTTCCTTGGATTTTCTTGGACATATTTGCTTCAATGGATCTTTGGCCACTAGGGGTAGGTTGACGGAGCATCGGGTTTCACTTTGGGTCTCTCTAAGGGTGGAGAGACCCTAGGATCACTCCTCTCTCTCTTTCATCAAGCATGGTCCAAATGCCTGAAAAACATGCAAACAATGTCCATAAGTGCATTTTACACAAATATGCATATTAAGGGAAATGACATGTAATCTAACAGGTATAGATGTGAATGAAATGCAAAATGACACAAGATGAAGCCCAAAAATAGGGCTGAATCACCACCCCAAACTTGAAACATACTTGTCCTCAAGTATGCTCCTACTCAATCTCTCTACTAAATTTTCACAAGCAAGAAATGACAAATGCAATGTAAAGGATGATTATTGCTAAATAGGATCAATAGTTACTAAGTACATGCATTCCACCTCTCTCATCTCCTACCTTCACAAACCAATCATGAAAAGAGAACAAAGCATATGAACTTAAAATAAAGTGCATAAAACACACAAGCTATTCATATTTCTTTCATGTAGTTCCCGGTAAACCGTTTCATGATGGTGTTAATCAAGGGTGACCAGGAGTGTTGTTTCACCTTCATGCTTTCATCCTTTTGTTTCAAATCACACTAAATGACCCATGTGGCCGCATAAAGGGGAAAAATGAGCTAGGTTTGATGTTTCCTAGCTCAATGGGTATGAAAATGGAAGAAAGGTTTGGGTAAGATTTTGGAGTGCTATTACATAGAGCACTCATCTTTTATTTATTTCAATGCTCTTAAACAGGAGCATCCTTATATTTTCTTTTTGCAATTTTTTTCTATACTTTTTCTTTGCCCTTGGAGTAGATAGGGCATATGGTGATGAGAGTGAATCGGTGAGATATAGATGTGACCACCGCAAACCTTTGGAGGTGGCCATCACTGATATGTGCACTTTGGCATCCTTTCATGAGGCAGAGGGGTAAGAAGATGGTGAGTGAATAGTCGGGTCAAATAGGGGTCATTGGCGTGATTCTTAGCATAAGGTCTTCTGCATGAAAATTAATCCAAGACTTCATCCAACAATGTCACACCACATGAATGAACAACCTAAAATTGATACTTCAATTAAGTGATTTCATAAACACTAAGCGCACATAGCTTGCTTAAGTCACAATTCAACCAAATCATTCACAAACATAAGAGATGTGATGCACATCTAAAAAGTCAAGAATTGATACCATTTAGCAATATTCAATAATGATTCGCTTGCATTTGTCAAAGGTCATCATTTTTAATCCAAAAAGTAGAGATTGGGTCGAAACACACTTTTAGACGAGACATATCAAATTTGGGCAAAATTGGCCAAAATAGTGCCAAGTTTTCTTCAATCACATCTAAGCATATATTATTGAACTTAAAGCAGTAAACAAGCAAATCCTAGCTAAAACATGCAAAAATTACCAAACATCTACATGATATGTAATGCATGGCAAAAAGGAAATTTTATTGAAAATTACGCAAAAATGACAAGAAAGCAAACTACATGGCATGCAAGTATGCAAAGTAGGTAGATTCTAAGCTAAAGAAAACAAAAGCAAACAAGCAAAAGTAAATAGTGGGTGAAATGCAAAATAAGAGTGAAAATGAGATATGGCATACCGCCCTACCACCCCAAACTTTGAATCATGTTGTCCTCAACATGACACTAAAGTTTGGCAATTGTAGATGATCATTGTGGTGGAAGTGGTCCTCCCTGTGGTGGAGGATGTTGGTAGTATAACCTAAATAGTCTGACTGTGGAGGCAGGTAGTTGTCCTGATATGCTGGCAGTGAACTCCACCAATCTTCCCCCCACTGGGGATTCCTCTGTACCTGGGCATGTTGGAATTGGTATAGGTGGTTGACTTGATAATGCATATGTTGATGGTCTAACCAGAAGGCATCCTGAGTACACTAAAAACCCTCATTTGCTTGCAATATCCTATCATGTGTTGCCTCAATGCCCTCCAGTTGTGCATGAATGGTGGCCATGTCATATGCATTCACTGAGGGTTGTTGTGGTTCTGATGCTCCTGCCCTTTCCTCTTACTGTCTCACCCGTCGTGCTTTTCTAACTTCTGCTTCCTGTCTCTGCTTGGATGCCTATGAGGGCTCTCCTAGACCCTCTATAAAATTCACCTCGGGTAAACCGTCCCCTCTGGGATGCTCCTCCTCATATCTCCTCAATCTTTCTAGGAAATCATGGGTGGGTCCATATTGTCCCATGAGGGGTGGAATATGGTAGGGCAATTCCAAGGAGACTCCTGGATATGGTGGGTTGACTTGGTAAATGATCTTCTGCTCCACAATGGTGATCATCGAAGAGTGGGCTAAGTAGTGAAATCCAACCCATTTCCCTCCATCTGCCTCTTTGTATCCTATTGTATCATGTCCCAGGGCAGTGGCTATAGATGTCACAATCCCTCCCATTACAAATGTATTTGTGCTCTTAGAAGGGATTGTCCTCATATGTTCAATCATTAACGCTCCAAGGTTCACATGTTTCCCCTTAATCAGCCAACCAAGTACAAACACATCCTTCTTTGTACAACTGCCTTAGTTTTCATACCTGCCAAATATGGTGTTCACCAACACCTTTTGAACATAGCAGAGGAAAGGATTGTGAATAACACTAGTCTTTGATTTCCACCCCTACAAAAGTGCTCTGGCCAGTGAAGTGTTTCCACATTGTAGGATATGTGGAACTCGAGTCATTTTTGGTCCTTCCTCTATCTAGGAGGTCTTCCATCTCTTCACTGGGGGGCAAAAATCCATTTTATAATCTTTGAGGTTATCACCCACCTCTTGTCCCCAATCATCACTCTAATGGCATTTTCGCCATCATCAGTCACTTTCTCTAATGTGGCAAAAAATTGTCATGTTAGCTCAATGTATAACTCCTACTGTAGCATCAGAACCTCAAATAATCCCATATTCTCCATCACGCCCTGGAAAAAGGGATAGAATCCCATAGCTTCCATCATCACTCGGCACGCATAGCGAGTTGCTATCACTTTGCGTGTCAAGCACTCTGGGTGATTGGCTTTATTTACTCTGCCGGTAGTAACCTCGGGTTGTGGATGAGGTTGATGTTGTGGCATCTCATTCTGTCGTGCATATGGCTTCTCTTCATTCTCTTCTTCATCTAGTAGGAGATGCCTACGTTCTCGTGGCTACGAATCTGGTTGCGGCTGTGGTGCCGAAGAAGTAGATGGTCGGGGTGCTGAACCCGATGATCGTGCAGCTAAAACTGAGGGTCTCTCAGATGAGACAGAGGACTAGGAAGAATATGGTGGTGGTTGTGATGCTCTAGAAGATGACAATGTCCCTTTATGTGGCTGTGTGGAGGCTTCTTCCACAATTGGATCCACCAAAGCATCCAAATTGGCCTTTGTCAATCGCAGGTTGCTATTCTTCAGTTTCCTTTGGTAGGAGATGACACCCCTAGTCTTCTCCACTGCTTTCTTTACAAATTGCTTCATCCTTGCTTGAAATCAGAGGAGAAATCACCAAAATTTGAATTTCACCAAAGAATGGGGCTGTTGGGGTGGAGTGGAGAGAAATGTGGAATTTTGTGGATGAAAAAGAGTGGAATTTGAAGATTGAGGTAGTGGAAATGGTAGGAAATTGATTTGGGATGGTTTGGGGGTAATTTGGTGGAGATTTGATGGTTGTAGAGGGAGCACAAAGTGCTACACGATTTCTAGGGTGCGGAGCATAGCCGTTCTATTCTTCGGAGAAGTGAGCAAGTGATTTGCAATTTTTACAAAATCTGACTTAAGTTGTTGGAATCAGGTTGCAACACTGACATGCTGTGTGGCACGACCATGGTGGCTTCAGGCTACATGGCTGTGCTACCTTGAACGGTCGTGGTGCATCCCTTTTCAAAAAAAAACTCAAACTTTGTCTATGTTCCCTATCATCACTTGTGGATTTAATTCACACAATTGTGGTGGATGGCCACAGTCGTGGTGGTCTCTATAACTTCTATTCCCAACTTGAAGAACATCAAACACTCAAAATCTTGATCCAAAATGATTTTTTCATGTTAAAATCTCATCTAATTTTCCTCATTTCACCCTATTTTCACCTACACATCTTAAAACTAAACAAAAACTATTAAAAACAAGTGTGTGTGTGTGTGTTTTAGGTTTGTGCAAAAATAAAGAAAAAATATAAAAAATGAGAGGTCGGGTAATAAATCCCCAAACCTAGGTGGGTTGCCTCCCATAAGCGCTGAGTTTCTTGCCTTCAGCTTGGCTTCTTAGTGATTCTTCAATAAATCATCTTTTTGTCATCCTCATGTGCCCATTCTTACAAAACATGCATCCCTCATTTGCACTCAGCCTATTTTCCTCATCCCTTTGATCACAACAATCATCATCAATTGTTCCATCTTGGTCTTCTTTTCTCAAATGATCATTCAGACTTGTGAAGTGATCATGTCCAATATCCCTATCTCAGACCTGTCGGGTTGGGGTTTTGTACATGTTGATCTTGATCTTCATGTCCATGAATGAAACTGTCATGGTGGCACTGCATACATGAATCTCATCATCAACTATAGATAAGAATGGCCTTCCCAAGATGATGGGAATCTTCCTATCCTCTGAGTCCATATCAAGTACAATGAAATCCATTGGGAACATTGTGCCGTTCTCTTTATCCATCATCACCAAGACATCATCCACTCTACCCCTAGGCAATTTTATGGATCTATCCACCAACTAGAGAGTGCAATGTGTCAGCTTCAACTTGCCTAAGCCCAGCTCAACATAGACATTGTTGGGCATCAAATCCACACTAGATCCCAAATCAAGTAGGGACATGTCTATGTGATGCCCCCCCTATGTAACTAGGTATGAGTGGGGCACCTAGGTTGTTTCTTTTCATGGAGTGAATGTTGAATGATGGAGCTCACTTGCTCAGTTAACTTCACTTTCTTTGGAATCCTCCCTGTTGACCTTCTCTTCATAGTGGATAGGATCTTGAGGAACTTGGCATATGATGGGATTTGCTTCATATCATCCAAGAGTGGAATGTTCACCTTCACTTGGAGAAACACCTCAAGAATATCAACATTGTGCTTTTGCCTCCTCTTTAATTTTGGTGGCTCATCTAGTGCTTCAATTAATGGAGGATCACTAGTTTTTTCCGTACTTTCATGAACATGAGGTAGACCAGTAGGGATGGTGGGACTTGCACATGGAGTATGGTGTGGAGCACATGGTATCCCAAAATCAACAAGATGTGTCACTGAATCATCTTCGGAAATTTCAATCACAGTATCACCACTTGGATTCCTTTGCTTTGCTTTGCTTTATCAACCTTTCTTTGACTTGCGAGCTGCTCAAGAGATTTCCCACTCCTTAGAACTATCACATCACTTCCTTGCTCATGGTAGAGAGGGGGGAGCTAGTTGTGGCTGTGGAGGAGGTGGAGGTGACACTTGGGGTTGAAATTGAAGCGGAGGGGGAATTGCGGTTGGAAGGTGAATTGTTGGGAAAATGGTGGTGATGGAAGGGGAGGTGGAGTATAAGGCTTGGAATTGCCTTGAAAATGGTATATGGGATGCACTTGCATGGGAGGTAGATTATAGAAAACTTGAGAAGAGGGTGTGGGTCCACTTTCTTCATGGTAGCACATGATGGGCTTTGAAGACAACTTTTCTTCTTGGAGAGCAATTATGGAAGATATCTGCTCTACTTTATCTTCTATCCTTGCAACATCTTTTTGAACAACATAAAATATTTTCAATCTAGAGAGAACATCTTCATCAAACCTTGAGCTATATTTTGGACTTTGTGACTCTTGATATCTATAGGAGTGAGGTGTCTTCTTTTCCTCTCCATAAAACTCAATAGAATTGATCGGGTGGCAAGGAACCTTTATCACCTAGTTCTTCATGAAGCTCACCATGTCACCAAGAATCTTCATCACTTGCAGGCTTGAGTCATTTTGAGTAGGGGGTGTCACATTAAAGGAATATCCCCCATCATTCATCATGCTAGAATCTCGAATTCTTGATCCTTCAGCCAACTGCTCAAACAAAGGCCATATCTCCTCAGGTGGCCTAGACATGAAAACTCCTCCACAAGATTAATCCACTATGACTTGGTCCTTTAGAGATAAACCAGAGTATAATGATTGAACTATCTTCCACAAAGCGATCTCATGGTGCGGGCAGTCTCTCAAAAGCTTCTTAAATCTCTCACATGCATTATGAAATTGCTCATTGCCCATTTGACTAAAACTTGTCACGACATGCCGCATTTGTGTTAACCTTGTTATAGAGTAGAATTGCCTCAAGAAGGCATTCTTCATTGTTTCCCAACTCATGATGTCCCTTCTTGAGTCATACCAATCTTTGGCTCTATCTTTGAGGGAGAAAGAGAACAAGATCAATCAGATTATATCATCACTAGCCGTCGGCGTCCTGAAGGTGGAGCATACTTCAAAAAAGGAGTCCAAGTGCTTGTATGGGTTCTCACTCTTTGAGTCATAGAAGATGGGCAGGAGCCCAAGAAGACCTGGAGGAATAGAGAATTGCTCCCCTATCATTTGATCAACCCTGCTAGCAATTGGCGATTTGTAGTTGCTAGGCGAGAAGTAGTCTTGAAGTGGCTTGTGGGGTGCATTTTGGCCTTCCATCTTGTTTCCTCCTGAGTGGCTTGTCACATGCACAAAGCACCCAAAAAAAAGCAAATTAGTAAACCAATATAAACAAATAATGCAAAGAATAATGAATAAAGAATAGCAATGATGAGGGCAACAAGAAAAGTCAAAACAAAACTAACTAGCTAGGCCGAGCACCTTTCTCCCTAGCAACGACACCAGAAAGCTTGGTGTGTCCCTTCCAATTGCGTTACAAAGCACTCAAATGAGATTTGAATGGATGCAACTCCACAAATAGAGGAACAAGTGGATTAAGCTTTTGATATTTATAAAGACCTACACTCGATACACTCACACAACTAAAACTCTACACCTGTAAGCACACGGGGTCGTGTCATAGTATAGGAGTGCAATAAGTATAGGTTCGATCTACAAGGAGAAAAGGGGGCACTAGAGATAGTTTAGTTTTGCTAGGTTCCTACTATAGAGACTAGGGTTAAGGGTTTGAAGGTTGTTTGATTGTTAAACTAAGGTGAGAAAGAAAACAATTAAGGCAAGAATGAAATCTAAGTTAACCCTAGACTAGATTAGGACTAATTAAGAAGGAAAATACTAAACTACATATGAAAAGGCTATTTACACTAAGGCAAGAAAAAAAAGAGAAAAAGATCAAGTAAAGAGTTAAACTAGCAAGAACAAGGCAAAAATAGGGCAAGAAGCTAACTAACCAAGGAAAGAGCTAACTAAGCTAACACTAGCTAGGCAGGATGAAAACTAGGGTTTTAAAGCAATTAAGAGAGGTGTGGGCTGTTTAGGGGACATACTTATCACTTGAGTTTGGGGTGACATATGAACATTATGATTCCATTTAGATTATCCAAACCAAGCAACAAGTTAGAGTCTAATGAGTTAATCTAAGCTACTAATTGGCCATGGATATGCTAGGTTGTGTATAGGGGAACTAGTCCCTAACACTCCCCACTACCCTTGCGAGGCTCAATTGGGTTAGGGATTAGATCTAATTCAATAAGAGTCTAATCAAGTCTAGGTTTTTAGATTAGACATTCCTAGGACAATTAGAGGCCGAGGGTAGTAATAGGGAGGTGAAATTAGGGTTTTGGACCCTAATTCCCCCACATTCTAGCCTTAAGAAGGCTCCATGCTAATTGCACTACAATCATCTAATCTAGCTACTTATATCTCTCACTTAGGATTAGGGAGATTGATTAGGATGTAGGAAGATGGGGGGAAACCTAGGGATCCAAGAATTGGACCTACGGGCAAATCCCAAAATTCACATATATAAGCAATTTTCCTAAATTCCTAGGTGATTTCATACATAAAACAACTAGAAATTCATGGAGAATGAGATAGAAATAGAACATAATCTTTAACAAATGGAATTACAAAGTTTACATATCATTTCCCCCCAACATGGTATCAAAGTAATATTTTACACCCCAAACAACCCACTAAAAGGGGCCTACCTACTCATGGAAATGGAAAATACAAAAAGAAAGGAGAAAGAGGTAGAAGAAGCCATGGAGCTCGGTGTATATGACGAAATCATCCACTTCAATTGTTGTATGGATTCCTCCTCTCTCCTCCAAGGTGTAGGGGCATGGAATGATGGTGGAACTGGGTGGAAATGTAAAGAGAGTAGGGTTTTGATGGTGGAAATGAAGAAATGGAGGGAATTATGGAGGTGGAAATGAAGTGGAATGGAGGAAGAATGAAATAGAATGGTAGGAGTGAGCTAGGGGTGTCCAACCTCATTCTAGATCTTCCACCTAGGTTTATATAGGTGTGGGGGAAGTACTAGGTCAAGTGGGGGTAGTATGGGAAAAATAGTGGAAAAAGTAGCTGGGTTTTGTGAGTAGCACGGCCGTGGTGGTCCACCATGGTCGTGGTGGGTAGAGGTGAACACGGTCATGGTGGTCACCATGGGTTGTGTCAATTAAAATATCAAAATCATAGATTTATGTTCAATTCTATATTGACGCTAGCACGTCCGTGGTGGAGTGAGGGTAGCACGACCGTGGTGGTCACCACGGCCGTGGTGACTCAAAATTGTATGTACCCTAAAATTTCTTAATGAGTTGAATAAACTTAGTAATTATCATAATTGAATTCTTATAACCCTAATCTAACCTTTTTATATGCTTTGAAATCATAATATAAGCTTAAGTTTCAAATTTGGTCCAATTTGGACATTGTTTGAGCAAGTTAAGCCATTTTATGCACATTTTGGACTTTTCTGCAATTTACCCAATTGAGAGGTTTTATTTGCAATTTATCTTGGATATTTTCTCATCATTCTTGATATTTTTGAGCCATGGGGAACCTATTTAATCCTTGGTTTGAAGGTGTTTTCTCCAAGGGTATTTTAGGGTTTACCTTTAGTTGCTATCAACTAATGAATTATTTGTTTTGCTTGGAAATTCAAGAAACAAGGGATAAGCATGTCTCTATGGATGGTATGGGAGCTTCTTGTGTGTGTTCTTGTGTAACCTCTAGGCCACTGACCAGGACTCTAGTAGAGTTTTGGGAATGACGACTGGCCCCACAAATCACCACTGGCCTTAACTGCGTGCTTGTTCCTCACTCACGTGCAACGCAGGATCAACTTCCCGACTGATCACCCATCCTAGTACTACTCCAAGCTGAGCACGCTTAACTATGGAGTTCTTTATTTATGGGCTCCCGAAAAAGGAGGTGCACCTTGGTGATATGGGTAGTCCAATCATTCCTTTTAAGATCATTTTATCCAAGGCCTCAAATCCTGGGATGTTACAATCTCCCCCACTTAAACTCTTGACGCCCTCGTCAAGGCTCAATCATATGGCCTCATAATATTTCCCCATTTCAGTACAGACCCAGCATGGCCCATGGACACCTAGCTCCAGATCACGGAATACCAGCACAAGGGTGGTCACCAGGGATAGCCCTTTCCTACATGTCTGGATCGTACGGCTCAAGACTGGCATGCCACATGCCCATGTGAGCCCCACTTACTGGAGGGGAATTGGCTCTGATACCATTTGTAACGTCTGGGCCACTACCCAGGACTCTAGTAGAGTTTCGGGAATGATGATTGGCCCCACAGATCACCATTATCCTTAACTGCACACTTTTTCCTCACTCACACGCAACATAGGATCAACTCCCCGACTGGTCACCCATCCAAGTACTAGTCCAAGATGACCACGCTTAACTATGGAGTTCTTTAGTGATGGGCTCCTGGAAAAGGAGGTGCACCTTGGTGATATGGGTAGTCCAATCATTCCTTATAAGATTGTTTTATCCAAGGCCTCAAATCCTGGGACGTTACAGCTTGTATATTCTTAATAGTTTAAGGCCATGGACACTTGGAAAGATACTAGAACTTCAACTTTTTTAATTTTCTTTATCTTAAAGTTTTATATACTTATCCCTAAGCACCAAAATGAGCCATTTTCTCTCCATCACTTCCCTCCTTCTATGAACCTCATTCTCCCTCTGTGTTGCTGTGAATTTCTAACCAAGGAAGAAGAAAGAGGGGATCTTCTTGGAAAAAGAATCTAGGGTCACAATTGACTTCCTTTTAGAGTTTGAAAAGATTCCTTCTAGTGATCTTGACCTAAAAGAGTAAGAATTCCCTTCTCCCCTACATTTATTTCTTTTTTGTCCTTCCTCCTACCTTTCTCCAGGTCGGAACCTTGATGTTCGATGGTAGAAATTGCTCCAAAGCTCTAAAACCCTACCTCTCTTGCTCCTTATGCTTAGGGTTTGCTCATTTGATGAAGAAAGGTGCTAGATGGACGAGTTCACAAGTTATGCTTGGATTTCCTACCCTACCTACTTGTGTTTTCTTATGTTTGGGAGTTTATCTTCTAATTATAGGCAAGTTTTATAACTTGCTCCACTTTTATTGCTTACCATAAGCTTGCTAGCTCATGTTCTTGCTTGAAAATGATGATTCATGCACTAAAAAGCTATGCTTGACTTGCATTTTGATCTTTACAATGTTCCCTATTCTGATTTTAGTTTTAGATGAACATGTAATCATGTGTATGTTATTCCAAAGGTATAATATGACTTGGATCAGGTTGGTTTGACAACCTATGGTGTTAAGCACCTATCAACCAATCAATTTTAGGGTTTTAAGCTGATTTCTTCTATAAACCCATGACCTGATAATGGTATCATTGCAACAACCCTATGGTGTTATCTTCATGATAATTGATGGTGGTAACCAAGGGTGTCAACTGGAATTCACCCCTTAGGTCATGTTTTGGCCTAATTAGAAGCCTAGTGATTAACAACTAAGTACCCTAATGATGCTATCAATCAATGGTGATATTAGTTTGATATTTGATGTTGATAATGAATATAGTGTTGATCTAACAACCTATGGTGACTTAATGGTCACTAATTATGGTGGATCAGGTCTCTAAAACCTATGGTGAGTTAATCATATAGTTGTAGCATTAATTAAGCCTTAGACCAATGGTTTCTTGGGTCACTTTATGCAATGGTCGGACCTATACTGTAATTGATGGTTTTAACATATGAACTTGACCCAATGGTCAAGATCTAATGTTTATTCCTCCAATAAAGTGGAATGATGGCTAATGTAATATGTTGGTCCTAATAATGTGATTTATATGGTTTTATTTATATGATCAACTTAAGGAGCTTACTTGTTGATAATGGATGACTTGTTTTAAATGAACAGTCGATTGTGGGTTTACCCTACTCTCAACAGAACCCTTATTATTGTTAATCAAAGGATTTCTAGGGTTAAATGGTGACTTTATAGATCACAACTCAATAAAATCATAGATTATTCATTCAATGTGTTTACTTCTGTAAACAACCAATGGTCTTACCTTTTAAACATCCAATGGTTCTGGGTGACATTGTGGTATGGTGATATGGGTTGAATGATGATGGAACAAATGGAGGGTTACCCTTAATAAGGTAGTCTTACCTATTCACTCATATAAATAGAAGGGATGATAACCATATTGTGTTTATATGTAACCCTAATGAGGTATAGCTTGTTATACCTAGCTTTAATATAACTAAATGATGGTAATTGGGTATGAATAGTCCTTGAATGATTAATACAATCATGGAGTACTCTCTTATTGTTGTTGAAACCCTAGTATGCTATAACCTAATGGTTACACCTTGATTTATGTGTGGGTTCATACTTGAGAATAGTATGGAATGTGATGGTGATGCTTCACCTTATGTATCGATGATCCAATGGGGATGTCGTGAGTTAGGGTTTGGGTATGAGTGATGATTAGTAACATTAGTATAATTTATATTATTGAGACTAAATCTAATGAAAATTTATAAAGATGAGTATTCATGTTTAACCTTCTTATATGATGGCACGATGGTGAAATAACCTCCTTAATATGATCATAACCTTAATGTGCTAATTGGTGGTTATCATAGCCACATGGTTGATACTTTCTTATGCTAAACATGTGCATTATGAATATGACAAGGGTTAATCATATCTAGATTCCTTGCATGTTGATGTAATAAATGAATATTCTTAATGTTTATATAACACTTCTATGATTGTTTATGAATATCTCCTAGCTCATTAATGCAATATTGTGTTGATATGGTGTATTATATGTAAGTGATGTTGTTGAGCCTTGTTATAAGGCATGGAAAGATAATGATGATCTTATAGGGAATAGTATGATGGTCTTAATGACCTTCGGGCATGGTTGATCCCTGAATGAGGTGTAATCCTCTTGTGTTGATAAGGGTTGATACCCTGTGATATTGTGAAAAGGATTTATATCTTGTGATAGTATGATGACTAGTGTAGTCTCATGAATGACAAGTGAATAGTACCATGTGATGATGAGATGATAAATTAAGTTTTACACACTTTATAACTTTTAAAGTTGTGATACTTATATGCTTTCTAGATATGAATTAGGGTTTGTATGTCCATTTGTTTGATGCAGCCTTAATTCACCCAATTAGAGATAACTAATCAAGTGAAATTCTAATCATGTAGTGCCCTGTGCCATAGAACCATCTTCAGTGTCAGAACTTGTTGGATGGTGAAACGAGTATTCCTAAGGGAAACTCGGAGCACATACTATTGAGTATGTGGGGTGCTTGTCATCTTGACACCAAGTGTTTCGGGAGGATGGCTGCGTCATACCTAGACCACTTTTTGAGAACGACTTTTGTCGGGTCTCAGTGATTATAACATGATGTGATTATAGGACAATTGTGGTTGTACCTTAGTGATTGAGTTTGAATACCCTAGATGCTAGCACCGTGACTTGTACCAAGGTGGGCTAGTTACAAGACTATATTTCATTGTTTTTTAGTTTGACTATATGTCACTACGGTGCAGAGTCGTACTAACTGAGTATGGAGAAGATCTTGGAGTCTGACTCTTCCTTGATCCTATATGGAACTGATTGTGATCAAGCAGTGGTAAGTTGGACTTGGAGTGGTATGACTCAAACTCCCCATGGCATAATAAAAGATGTAATACAGTCATGTAGCATATTTGTTTAGGGTTATACACGACGTTTTACATTGGATGATAACCCTTGTTTGTTATCTTTACATAAAGATGATGCTTTGTGCAATTAAGAGATAGTAGATATACTTAGGTTGTGGATATGCTTAAGATTGTAGATGTGTACATACAATAGCTATTCTTGTATTGATAACTATATTGCTACTACTTATATAATCATGATGCTAGATATCTCATGTTGTTAGTTATGTTTATCATGCCAGCCATGCCTTTGTAACTAGAGATGCATATACTTCGAATCATGCTTATCCAGATAGTTGAGCTTATGTTGTTATCTCTTCTTATGATGTTGATATGTTCAATCTATTGGACATGTTGATGTTGTTAACTATTTATATGATACTATATTTATTCATGATGTTAGAGATGCTCATGCTTCTAGACTCCTTATATTGTTAATAGGGATATGAGAATAGTCTGGATAATGAAGATATTTATTAACTGCTCCTTTATGTATTTTATTAATCATCAGTGTTGTTGAGCTTATTTGTTATATACGATTAAATTTCTTAAACTATCTCATTATCTAAAAATGTTGGAATCAATAAACATTATTGGAGGTTATATCTCTTGCTGGGACATGGGTCTCACCCTTGTGGTTAGCCACATTTTTTAGGTAATCAAAAGTGACGAAAATAAATGTAACGACCCCACCTCCCGGTAACCCCCAATTAAGGGAGACCTGAAGGTAAGAGCCATTATTCAATTAACAGGATCAAAGGTTCAACAAATAATCAGTAATAATTAATAAACTTTACCAACTAAAGTGAAAACAGGTATAAAATAAAACTTTTTATTCCTTGGAAAAACTGGGATTTCTAAACTTCTATCCACGAAGATGTTAATCTAACTAATCCTCCTGTGCAGGTTATTGCTCATTCAATTCCACATATGTCACTTTACTGTTTGTTCTTCCATTTGTACCTAAAATGCCGACAAACAAAACGTCGGTCAGCCGAAGCTGGTATGTGGGGGAAACAATAATTGTGCAACTATGTTAACAATGTAGGTAACCAATTATCATTAAACATTCAAATTACATTTTAAGTAGTACTACTCAATCCCTTCCTATCCCTTATCCTTGTAGTGTCCCTGCAATGGACATGGATACCACCATTCTCACTTGGTGGATCTTCATTATACCCTGCATGATCCTACCTGGCAGGTAGACCAATACCTAGGGTTGAGTTGCATGGCACTCCCCGTAGGAAGTCCAATCTCTAACTCGATATGACTTGATGGACCTACCTCCTTGGTAGCCATTTACTAAGTCATTTACGGACCTGATGGCCTACCCCATTGGTAGCCTTTTACTAGGTCATCCATCAAACTACATGAGGGACTGAGATCTGAGCTAGTAGGCATAACGTCTTATGTGATAATCATATTCACTTTATAATTTGCTTGAATTAAAACATCCAACAGTTTAATTCAGTTCATGATGAAAACATCGACAAAATCCCGGAAAAACTACATCGGTTAGTCATAAGCGTAACCACATACCTGTACACGCAGACTTGAGACAGAATATTCCAATCAACAATAGGCAAGCAAGCATTCAATAAGATCCTGAAACAAACATCCAATATTTTCTATCATGGATCATGGTATCCAAGTCTAATAGACCTATTCGAGCCCTAGGGTTACTATTTCATTTGTAGGGTTTCTATGGCAATTAGGGTTCCCTTTCATCTTTCACAATTTTAAACCCTAATTATTCACAATACATATTAAGGTTATCCTTTAACAACATTTAACCTTATTTTTGAATCATTGTCCATCAATTAAACCCATTATACTTATCTTACATTGAAAAAAATGTCATTTTTATCCTTTTAATCCATGATAAGATCATTATGCTTATTTATCATCAATTTGTAATTCATTATGCTCTATCATTCATATGAACGTTATTAATCATTAATTCTACCTTGATTCATGAGAAAACCCTAATTACTACATTTAGGGTATTTATCCACAAATTAACAACTTTTAATGTTCGAAATAGATTATAACCCTGAAAACTTAGTTCTATTCACGAAATCGAACAATTAAAGTCATTAGTAGTCCTAAGTACCAACATTAGGGTTTCAAGGCCCATTAAAGCCCATTTATGCACATAAACTCTAAATTAATCAAATTACGTGCAAAGTTCATCCTTTTTATTCTTAATGTTCCTTTTTATCATTAACAGACTAATATCAACTTTAAACATCTATTAAACCCTACTAATCACATTAAACATATCAAAATAGGGTTCTTTAAATATTAATACATTTAAAGTTGACATCTTCCATTCATTTTTTAATTTCACTAGAAATCAGGCTTCAATTATATTTTTAATAAATTCTACGTGTTCTCCTGATCAATTTTCATGTTTTGCATATTTCCATCAGAGCTACCAATCTCTAGTTATGATTTATGCAAGAAAATGTACCTTTCGACCAATCTGAGCATGACACGTCACTCATCACCCATGAAGCACACCCGCCTGATCTGAAAACATAATTGAAAGACCGTTCTGCCCTTCTATAATTGAGTCAGACTATAGCGCACTTGGGGGCGATTTCGTCCAACGGCTGTTTAGCCGTCTTCAACCTTCTGCAGGCATCGCTGCGCTGCCCTAGCCGCGCAGGGTGCGACCTCCTCTCCTCTTCCCTGAGCCGATGGTTGCCGCCGACCCCTTCCTCAGCTCCGTAGCCCTCCGCCGCCCTTGGGGCACTAGCTAGCTCATGACCAGCACGGCTGGTCAGGGCTGGGAAGAGTTGTGACCCACGGCTGTGTTGCAGCCGTGCGGCTACTGCTGCAGGTCCTCGGGGGCAGGGAAGGATGGCCGATCTCCCTAGATCGTCGTGGGCGCATCCTACCTTCATCAAGATCGCTCAGAAGCTCTTCGTGGTTCCATGGCTACACTACCCCTCCATATTAGGGTTTTTAAACAAAGAAGAAGAAAGAAAGAAGAAGGAAAGAGAGGAGTGCGTGAGATTCTCTTCCAACTCGACCCTGGCCTTTAACCCTTTATATAGGGTGAGTATCCATGCCCCATTAGGCTTGCCCATGAAGCAACCAAGGTCCTTTCCCAACTTGGTTTCCTATTCTTTCAATGAGAAGAAACCTTCTCTCTCCTCTTTACCTCCTTGATAATCCTTATGCTTTGGTTATTAATAAATTCGAGAATTATCACTTTTAATATCCTTGCCCTTAGATTTTAATCCATTGGCCTCGAAATTAAGTTTTCCTAAATAGAAAATACTCCATTTTTATTAGTATCACAAAAACCATTAATAATGTATCACATTATCTTTCTATTTTGCAAATTTGGTATTTTCTCTTTCCTCTTTCTAAATTGGGACTCCTTGGATCCCAAGAAACTCAAATAATTCGAAATTCCTTTTAAAGGAATACTCAGCATCCTTAAATGCATCAATATGCATTACTCTCATTACCCTATTTTATTTCTTATTAAAATATTTCCTTTTGTAGATTTCTCTTTATTTCTCTCTTATTTTCCTCATTAGTATCCCTTTTATTATTAGGAATCATTGGGATACGAAATCCCACTAAGTATAACTCAAATATACCTTTTTCACATATTTTCCCTATTTCATCAATGTTTTCAATTTCTTTATTAACAAGGAAATACTTAATTGATATTTTCTTTTCTTATTGCCTTTTCTTTGCAACTTTGGACTCCTTGGAACCCAAGGAATCTAAGAGGCACGAAATCCTCTTTGGATTTTCCTTCTAGAGGTTTCCACACCTTTCTTATCTCAAATTCTCAGTTATTCATTAATTAATTGAATATCCTTGTTATTGGGCCCAATAGCCAATAAAGCCCACAAATCAAACAACAAGGCTATTGTAAATGAAATCCATGCATTCATCCATTATTTGTTCATTTATCTTTATTATGAGAAATTAAATTTCTCAACAAATGAACCCAAAATTTGGGGTTGTAACATCCTTCCCCTCTTATGAGAATTTTGCCCTCAAAATTCCATCAAGCAAGCAAACAAACAGGATAAGCCCCTCATAAGTCCATCATGACTCCCATGTGGATTCACC
Source organism: Alisma plantago-aquatica (assembly GCA_963693085.1). Lineage (NCBI taxonomy): Eukaryota > Viridiplantae > Streptophyta > Magnoliopsida > Alismatales > Alismataceae > Alisma > Alisma plantago-aquatica. Next base: position 691,897,054 of record OY856412.1, read on the forward strand.
CTTCCCATGGTGTTTTCCAAGAACCTTCATTATCTCATATTCTTCCATCTGAGTTCTTTCTTACCTTGGTATATCATACCCTCATAGGTGACTCAGGATAATTCAGCCTCTCAAAAGCTGAATAGGTTCAGGGCTCAACACATGGCTTGGGTACCTCACATAGTGCTCTAGATCGGACTCATGCAACACATAATTTTATCCTGAGGGGTAAGGTAAAACACAACCATCTCCACCAATCCATCTCAAATGGACCCATATATCGGGGACTCAGCTTTCTCAACTGTAGCTCAGAGGGGTCGGAATTTCATATTACATATTCTCCCACAGTGAACTGCATGTCAGTCTGCTTTACATTAGCTCGTGACTCATGTCACCACTGGGCTCTCTCTCAGCCATTGCACGATCAAAGCGACTTCATCTGCACCCACTGTGGTTCTTTTCTGACCTTCACGAGGCCTCCTTCACCAACATCATCTTAATGAAGTGGTGACCGACACTACCTCCTTATGGAACTTCTTGCATCCCGATAAAGGCTATGGTGGTTAACGTCACATCTTAAGAACTGTCTCATTGTATCCCCCTGAATGAGCACACATGCTCTCATCAGACTCTCTAGTCTGGATCACACTATCCATTAGTATGGGTGATAAACTGTACTAAAAACGAGTTCTTCACGCACCTACTTCCACCTCATGGAAGTAAACCTTCTAATCATGCTCAAGAACCTTTGAACTCGCATCATGGTGTAGTTGAACCATCTCTTTCTCTTATAAGTAATTCAACCCGGTCTGTCCCCTGACAGTACACTTTCTTTCTCATGTCATCTAGATAAGGCGATCTACCATAACCCACATTGCATCTTGACCTTCCTTGGCCAAGGGGGACTTACCACAACATCCATAGGGATGTACTCCCATTCCCCCTCAGGGACTCTTTTTATCCTTCATATCAATGTATTGGGTTACTGGTGTTCGTCCTTCACCTCTATCATGCACGGCAACATGCTACATGCACTTTGTTTTAAGCATCCAAAATGCTACCATCACTTACTATCTTTGTAGTACCAAGGTATATCATGACCTCCTGTATTTTTATGATTCCTCAAGCTTGATACCTTGGAAACCCTAAACCACTCTCAAAAGGGTTTTATTACCTTCCTATCCAAAGAAGTGTATCTGAGGTTCTATCACCATCCTTTCACTACATCAAGGACTAAACTGGCTATCCAAGCAATCATTAACTTGTTAAACATATCTTATTACATCCGAGTGTTAGCCAAAACACATCTTCTTTCCAAACATAGGGTTAGTCGAACAACCTCAACTTCTTCTAGCTTCTAGCTAAACTAGGTAGCTATATCTCAACCAGAGCATTCATTACCATTCCTTATCCTTAGGTGTTAGTTAATGTCGAAGACATACACCTTCATGTATTCCACTTATCATCTCGTCTCAAACTCTGAGTTTATCTTCATCAGAGCACTCTGAGTACATCCTCTTGATTATCAAACTCAACCTTGTATCACTTGCAAATTCCACATAGCTCATGATAAAACATCCTCCCAGATGATTTCCTTAATACGCTTAGTGTTTGTAAACCATCCATGTATTATTCTCTCCACAAAGGTATGTTATCATCTCTATCCTCATACCTTGTAGCAACGTTCCAACTTACATCATCTTTATCCTTGGTGTAAGGCATGCGTACTGTCCTATCTCTCACTCCCATAACAAGAAGAAATAAGCATTTGGCTGCAGTCCAAATACAGAGTTCTTCCTGTTCCAAGAGTAGAGATGGTACAGCCCACCTTGCCCGTACACTTTCAAATCCAAGTTGAAACGTGCAGCTTATGCCTCTATGTCACAAACATCATGATATCCACATAACTTCCATGGAGAACTGGTCTCGAACTTACTTGGTCTGAGCACAATCCCAGGTCGTCTCCTCTAGGTCTATAGGGAGCCGACACTTTTGGGGTCATCCCTTTTCCCTTATGCATCAGAGAGTTCCCTACTCATCTGCCCTTTGGGTCTCATGGATTCATGAAGGTGATCAATCTCCTAACCCATGGCCCTTAGACAATGATAATTGTTACCTCCCGACCCTATGGTCATGTGCAACTTGGGAAGTAGGCAACTCCTTCTTCCATCGGTCTTATCCCTACCTGACCCTAGGATAGCCTTAGGATTATATCATAGTACATGTTCAACTTAGAACCTTACCCAAGTCTTCATCATCTCTCTTTCTGCATTCATGACTGTCTTCCATCCCTTCATAGGGGTCATGGCAACCTGCCTACCTTGGTCAGGCCCCCTATCGGTTACCTCCATGGTAACACATCCACATGCACTTTAGAGATGGTTATGTATGGGTCTACAGGTTCATCCTCATGCCATGTACTTTTCACTTAGCTTCTCAAGATCCTATGAAACCTCCTCAGGTTACCTCAAAACCAACCAAACTGGTAAACTTCCTACCAAAGGGTCGCTCTCCCAGGATGGGAGGAAACTACACCTTTATAACAAGGTCACAAGCATTCTTAGGGTTTTCATCCTTATGAGCATGCTTAAACCAACAACTACTAAGGCACAAGCGTACCTACAAAACCATGCTAGGTCACACTTGTCCTCATCATCAACTTAGTTGTGAGGGGTTCATCAAACATACCCTTAACGTAAGGGATTTCCTTCACCTCTACACATGAGGAGTACCATGCTCGAAACTATAGAGACTCAAATCTCATCATGAGCATCGGATACACTGCTTCCCCTCTTAGGCCTAGGAACCCTAGGTTCTCCTTTGGGTATCCAACTAAATGCTCAACCTCTTAACCACGAATCAAGTATGTCCATGGTATGTCACGTACCTCCATGATCTTTCTACTTGAGAAATGCTTTGGAGTTGAGTCCTCTTCCAGGGCAACCAACTAGGTATAAAGCCTCACAACTGGTTACTTAAACCCCCTTAGGGTCTAAAGCACTCTTTATCTCATCCAGCAGGTAACCACTTATACCATGGGTACTAGAAGCATCATCCTCTCTCTAGGGTTTGGTTCCTCTAAAGGCAACCAAGATATCATCAGCCTCTAGGAAATCATGCAACGTTGCCTTGCTGTTTTGAAAACATTTTGAAATTACTACTCTTGACGACGAGGTCTCAACCGTCCTTAGGGTTTACCTCCACATGGGTGAAACCTATGCTTCAAACTTATGTTTGCTCAAGATCATTCATAACCCTTTATGCTTATTTCATAAGCCATCCATCATGATCTCTTAACCAGGGTTTCATCAAGCTATACCCCACTTGTCTAATCCCATAGGGTAACTATAGGTTCTCCTTTATCCTCATCCATGAAGGAGCTATCCTTCTCTCTAGCACGCAAGACCCTCTCTACGGTTGGGTCGCCCAAGGTACTAGGTCATCTACCCTCTTATGGCATACCAAAGGCATGTCCAACTAAACACTCGGTCAACCATGATATCTAACTCATCATGTCATCTGTCTTTCTAGCCTTCACTTAGGGTTAGGGTTAACATCATCCTCAAAGGATGTGCTAGGTTTCTACTTTTAATGGAGGTCTCTACCTCCAAGCTTAACTCTCTCTCTACTTATCCTCCTACCAAGGAGGTCCATCCTCAGATCTCTCCTGAGGGCAAAGACAACTCATGTCATACGGCCTAAGCATGTATCTATTCCTTTACGTTTACTCTATTAAGCTTACGTCCATGACATCTTATTTACATGCTTTTTATTAATTTGATGGAGGATCCCTTAATCCTTATCAACCTTACCCATACCTCAAGAGGGTGAGGGAAAGAGAGAAAACCCTAATCCTTAAGGTCCTTAGTAGAATTTGAGTTGAGAAGGGATGAACAAGATGAGAGAGTCCTAAAGGTATCTTATTTCGATTCATACCCTAAGACTTTGGCCAGGAAGTCACACGAATCCGGGAGTCCTCGTATTCCGACTAGCGGTGCGGAGGAAAATCTTGCCAGCCCCCGGTCATGATCCTTTTCTAGACACCTCTGTCTTTCGGATAATCCTCTAATAACTCCCTTGGGTTCTACGGAATTTGTAAAATTTAATAATTATTAAAGATTAGATGAGGAACCTATGCTCTGATACCAATTGTAACGACCCCGCCTCCCGGTAACCCCCAATTAAGGGAGACCTGAAGGTCAGAGCCGTTATTCAATTAACAGGATCAAAGGTTCAACAAATAATCAGTAATAATTAATAAACTTTACCAACTAAACTGAAAACAGGTATAAAATAAAACTTTGCATTACCTTGGAAAAACTGGGATTTCTAAACTTCTATCCACAAAGATGTTAATCTAACTAATCCTCCTGTGCAGATTATTGCTCATTCAATTCCACATATGTCACTTTACTGTTTGTTCTTCCATTTGTACCTAAAACGCCAACAAACAAAACGTCGGTCAGCCGAAGCTGGTATGTGGGGGAAACAATAATTGTGCAACTATGTTAACAATGTAGGTAACCAATTATCATTAAACATTCAAATTACATTTTAATTAGTACTACTCAATCCCTTCCTATCCCTTATCCCTGTAGTGTCCCTGCAGTGTACATGGATACCACCATTCTCACTTGGTGGATCTTCATTATACCCTGCATGATCCTACCTGGCAGGTAGACCAATACCTAGGGTTGAGTTGCATGGCACTCCCCGTAGGAAGTCTAATCTCTAACTCGATATGACTTGATGGACCTACCTCCTTGGTATCCATTTACTAAGTCATTTACGGACCTGATGGCCTACCCCATTGGTAGCCTTTTACTAGGTCATCCATCAAACTACATGAGGGTCTGAGGTCTGAGCTAGTAGGCATAACTTCTTATGTGATAATCATATTCACTTTATAATTTGCTTGAATTAAAACATCCAACAGTTTAATTCAGTTCATGATGAAAACATCGACAAAATCCCGGAAAAACTACATCGGTTAGTCATAAGCGTAGCCACATACCTGTACATGCAGACTTGAGACAGAATATTCCTATCAACAATAGGCAAGCAAGCATTCAATAAGATCCTGAAACAAACATCCAATATTTTCTATCATGGATCATGGTATCCAAGTCTAATAGACCTATTCGAGCCCTAGGGTTACTATTTCATTTGTAGGGTTTCTATGGCAATTAGGGTTCCCTTTCATCTTTCACAATTTTAAACCCTAATTATTCACAATACATATTAAGGTTATCCTTTAACAACATTTAACCTTATTTTTGAATCATTGTCCATCAATTAAACCCATTATACTTATCTTACATTGAAAAAAATGTCATTTTTATCCTTTTAATCCATGACAAGATCATTATGCTTATTTATCATCAATTTGTAATTCATTATGCTCTATCATTCATATGAACGTTATTAATCATTAATTCTACCTTGATTCATGAGAAAACCCTAATTACTACATTTAGGGTATTTATCCACAAATTAACAACTTTTAATGTTCGAAGTAGATTATAACCCTAAAAACTTAGTTCTATTCATGAAATTGAACAATTAAAGTCATTAGTAGTCCTAAGTACCAACATTAGGGTTTCAAGGCCCATTAAAGCCCATTTATGCACATAAACTCTAAATTAATCAAATTACGTGCAAAGTTCATCCTTTTTATTCTTAATGTTCCTTTTTATCATTAACAGACTAATATCAACTTTAAACATCTATTAAACCCTACTAATCACATTAAACATATCAAAATAGGGTTCTTTAAATATTAATACATTTAAAGTTGACATCTTCCATTCATTTTTTAATTTCACTAGAAATCAGGCTTCAATTATATTTTTAATAAATTCTACGTGTTCTCCTGATCAATTTTCATGTTTTGCATATTTCCATCGGAGCTACCAATCTCTAGTTATGATTTATGCAAGAAAATGTACCTTTCGGCCAATCTGAGCGTGACACGTCACTCATCACCCATGAAGCACACCCGCCTGATCTGAAAACATAATTGAAAGACCGTTCTGCCCTTCTATAATTGAGTCAGACTATAGCGCACTTGGGGGCGATTTCGTCCAACGGCTGTTTAGCCGTCTTCAACCTTCCGCAGGCATCGCTGCGCTGCCCTAGCCGCGCAGGGTGCGACCTCCTCTCCTCTTCCCTGAGCCGATGGCTGCCTCCGATCCCTTCCTCAGCTCCGTAGCCCTCCGCCGCCCTTGGGGCGCTAGCTAGCTCATGACCAGCACGGCTGGTCAGGGTTGGGAAGAGTTGTGACCCACGGCTGTGTTGCAGCCGTGCGGCTACTGCTGCAGGTGCTCGGGGGGCAGGGAAGGATGGCCGATCTCCCTAGATCGTCGTGGGCGCATCCTACCTTCATCAAGATCGCTCAGAAGCTCTTTGTGGTTCCATGGCTACACTACCCCTCCATATTAGGGTTTTTAAACAAAGAATAAGAAAGAAAGAAGAAGGAAAGAGAGGAGTGCGTGAGATTCTCTTCCAACTCGACTCTGGCCTTTAACCCTTTATATAGGGTGAGTATCCACGCCCCATTAGGCTTGCCCATGAAGCAACCAAGGTCCTTTCCCAACTTGGTTTCCTATTCTTTCAATGAGAAGAAACCTTCTCTCTCCTCTTTACCTCCTTGATAATCCTTATGCTTTGGTTATTAATAAATTCGAGAATTATCACTTTTAATATCCTTGCCCTTGGATTTTAATCCATTGGCCTCAAAATTAAGTTTTCCTTAATAGAAAATACTCCCTTTTTATTAGTATCACAAAAACCATTAATAATGTATCACATTATCTTTCTATTTTGCAAATTTGGTATTTTCTCTTTCCTCTTTCTAAATTGGGACTCCTTGGATCCCAAGAAACTCAAATAATTCGAAATTCCTTTTAAAGGAATACTCAGCATCCTTAAATGCATCAATATGCATTATTCTCATTACCCTATTTTATTTCTTATTAAAATATTTCCTTTTGTAGATTTCTCTTTATTTCTCTCTTATTTTCCTCATTAGTATCCCTTTTATTATTAGGAATCATTGTGATACGAAATCCCACTAAGGATAACTCAAATATAACTTTTTTCACATATTTTCCCTATTTCATCAATGTTTTCAATTTCTTTATTAATAAGGAAATACTTAATTGATATTTTCTTTTCTTATTGCCTTTTCTTTGCAACTTTGGACTCCTTGGAACCCAAGGAATCTAAGAGGCACGAAATCCTCTTTGGATTTGCCTTCTAGAGGTTTCCACACCTTTCTTATCTCAAATTCTCAGTTATTCATTAATTAATTGAATATCCTTGTTATTGGGCCAAATAGCCAATAAAGCCCACAAATCAAACAACAAGGCTATTGTAAATGAAATCCATGCATTCATCCATTATTTGTTCATTTATCTTTATTATGAGAAATTAAATTTCTCAACAAATGAACCCAAAATTTGGGGTTGTAACAATAAACTTGTGGTAGAAAAGAAGAGCTATAGTAATGAATCTATGAGAAAGTTGATTAGATGTCTAGTGTGTCCTAGAGTCCCTGTACTCTTAACTCCATACGGTGTTTCAAACAAATCGGAATTTTGTTAGCATGTTAATGCTTGTTTGTGTGGCATATACAAATATCATTATCCCGTGTATATATGTTGTGGCTAAGGTGATAGAACAATTTGTATCAAATTCTTGTCATAGTATGGATAAAAGAAAATTGGGCTCTTATGTAAATGTTTCTTAGCAGGTGTTGACGTTGAAATCGATTTTAATTTACCCATTTGGGTATGTGGTTAATTGGTGATTTATAGTATTTTACGTTTTGAGTAATCTCATTTAGTGTAACGGGTTCCCACAGAAATGTTGAGGTCGTTCTCTACTCTGCGGTCATTTTGCCTCTGTTGTAGCACGGTCATGCTGGGTAGCATGGTCGTTCTGGGTCGGTTCACCACGGCCGTTCTGGGTGGCATGGCCGTGGTAATTCTAGCTTAACTTGGTGATGACTCTATTGATTTGCAAGTGATCTAGCACGGTCGTTTTGTGGTACTACGGCTGTGATGAGTTCTGAATTAGCACTTTGACTTTGTTCTTTGGATTTTCTTGGACATCTTTGCTTCAATGGATCTTTGGATAGTAGGGGTAGGTTGAGGGAGCATCAGGCTTCACTTTGGGCCTAGGATCACTCCTTCTCTCTCTCTCTTCCATCAAGTGTGGTCCAAATGCCTAAAAAACATGCAAACAATGTCCATAAGTGCATTTTATACAAATATGCATATTAGGGGAAATGACATGTAATCTAACATGTATAGATGTGATTGAAATGATAAATGACACAAGTTGAAGCCCTAAAATAGGGTTGAATCAACAACCACAGTGGTACATTAGTCCAACTACTAAAACAACCTCGTATGTCTTAGGTACACATGCCATGACACTAGAAACCAGGGTATAAACCCTCAAATGCGAGTTATGAGTGCAGTCACTCTCAATCACAACAACATCTGAGAAAATACTTCAACTGCTCTCCAAAGCCTTGAAATCAGGATGATAGGGATGTACCCTCCGTACACCTACACGTACTCATCAATATATGACTCCAAGCTCCTTTCTGATTACTCATTTCACCATCCAATAAGTTCTGAAACTGGGATAATGCTACACTCATAGGTCACTACATGATTAAGGTTACACTTAATTACTCAAGTTGGTTAACTATTTTTTACTACATCAACCAATGTACATACAAACATCCTAAAGGTTCATACAAATTAATTGGGATTTGCAACCTCAAAAGGTATAAACATGTAAGTTGTTTCATGTCACTCTATCCAGGAATATGTATCCATCCTTGATCATTCAAAGAGTCAAGATGTAATTTCAAAAATGTAAAAGCCTACTAGGGCACTTAGATCCAAAACAGTAATAATTTCATGTAAATGTTATGGTATTTCTAAGAAATAGGCAATCATATAGTCAAAACTTATTATGGATGAGCTAATGTTAGTACTAGGGTTTCATCCAACCATAAATATAGGTCCTAAATTTACATAAGATTCTGAACATACTATAAGGAATAGTACATGGGTCGAGTTTCCTTGTTGTTTGGATATTAAAACAACACATACATGACATGTTAGGAGTCAAAAGCACTTATATAACGAATTTTGGACCTTTATCATTTGAGGAAAAGTTTAATATACAACATTAAACGTTCATAAACTTTGAATTAAGGCTTAAGAGCTCGGATCATCTTCTTTTTATATAAAACAATACCTAAAAAGACTATCTTTTAGCATTCTAAGAGTTTCTAGAGGAAGATTACAGTCATGCATGTAGAAAGTAGGCAAGAAATGTTTTTAAAGTTATATCACTGCCTTGGTAGAGAAGAAACCCAAAATATAAGAAAGGAAACTCCAAAATCAACAATAAGATACTGAGTTTGGTTCACCATACAGGGTGATTCTACAGAAAAGTGAAGGAAGAGAGAAGGTTCTTAAACTCTATGTGTAGGTTTCCAGTGAGAAACACCATGAAACTCGATCGTATGAGAAATGAGGGTGAATAATAACAAGGAAAATGATTAACATGTAAGGATCTTACATGAATGGAGAAAGAAATAAGACCAATGGCCTGAGATCATTCCAAGTAGACCTCAAGGTTGAGCATGCATCCGTGAAAACCCATGACTATTGACCTTGATGTGTTCTCATCAACCTTTAGATCGCATCACTAAGATCACAAAAAAGGAGAGGAGAGAGAGAGGAGGGGGTATATTTAGGTGGGTGGAAGTTGGTGTTGTTCAATCCGATCATTAGGTAAGGAACCCCATCAACCCATTGTCTCATCGGGTGCAAGAGCAGATTGGCCGCTCCTCGACCAAAAACTCATCGATTTGAACATCACATCGTTTAATCAAGGCTCGTTAGAAATCCCATAGATCAAATTCCAACCATCGCACAGACACACACACATCCAAAACTTCATTGATCGATGGAATCCTTTGGTTGGTTAGTCAAAGACCTCATCGGGCACCAAAGACTGATCGACCGATGAGCTAGCAGGCTCTTCATCGACTATTGGTCATCAACTACTAGACACAAAGCATCCACTACCCCCACAAAAAACACACAGCCCTCATGAGAATAAAAGTTTAAAATAATCCAAAGGAGAAGTAGAATTGTAAGATTCTTAAGAACTTCACAAAGAACACATAACCCTCATGAGAATAAAAGTTCAAAATAATCCAAAGGAGAAGTAGAATTGAAATATTATGTTCACACCCTGAAAAGGGTAATTGCATAAATGTTACGACCCCATCTGAGCTTAATTGGTAAACTAGGGTTTATCTAGACAATCGTAAAGATTAATTATAATAATCATTCTTGAAATCTAATTAAAGACAATAACACAATTAGGATGTTTTAACTATGATAAGAAGTCTAAATTTTCTTTTGTCTTGAGAATTAGGGTTTGAGAAGCATAAACCCTAATCGGCCCAAATAGGGTTTTGATGATACATGAATACAGAATTTGATAAGTAGAATGTCTCACTAAATGATTTTTAGTATTTTATGTGTAACTCTAATTTACTTCAAATTTGGATATTATTTGTATATATAAAATGTGAACAATATTGGTAAATATCAGAATTTTTGAAGAAGGTTCTGACCTGTTTATCGGTCGAGTTTCAAACTCGGCCGATCACAATTTCAGAATTTTACAGAAGTATGGTAATTGAATTTTATATTTTTATTGGTATATCCAATTGATCTCAAATTTTAACTGTGCTTTAAAAACACATTTTTAGACACTCTGTTAAATTGGCATAATTTTTGGATGACTTTTGAATCCCTACAGTAAGGGTGTCGGTCGAGTTTTGTGCAGGACAAACTCGGCCGAATATTCTGCAGACTGCAATATAGCAGTGCACTATTTTATTTTTAATTATTTATTTGTATCTCCAAATGATCTCAAATTTTAACTGAAGCTTTATAGATCAATTATAAACAAATTGATAAATTCCCATAATTGTTGGAGAATGTTTGATCTCTGAAATAAACGAAGTACAGTAACTTTTGTATAACTGAATATTCAGCCAATTTAATTAAAGTTAAGTGTTGGGTCAATATGCAATTGACCCAAGCAGCTCAATTGACTTATATGATCGACCACACACACACACAGCTCTCATTCTTCGTCATCCATCCCAGAGAAACGAAAATCTAGAGAGAGAGGGAGAGTTAGGGTTTGAGGGAAGAAAGTGGGGGAATTGCTGAATTAGGGTTTTGCGATTCCAGGAAGGGTGAATTCAAGTAAGTTTGGATTCTTTGCATAGACTTTTATGGTGGATCTTCTCTCTCATGTCAAGATTCTGTCCATGCTCTGATTTGATCCAAGATGATGTCAAAATTCCCTCTTTTCTCACCCTTTCTTCATAATCCCTCATTTTCAAGGTTCCCGAGTTGAATGGAAGAAGAATTGGGAGAGTTGCTAGGGATTTGATAGGAATTCGAGATCCCCTGAGTTGAGCTGCGGTTTTGAGGTGTTTTCACACCTTAGGGTGAGTGGGTTCTTCCTTCAAACATTGTAATGCACGAATTTGATTATAGCATCCAAATCCCTAAATGCTTAGCATGTGAATTCTAAACCCTAAAATGTCCGTTTGATCTAAGTTATTGCAAATTGATATGATATGGATTCCTTTTCTGTTTGAATGACTCCTTGATGGTAGATTCATAACAGAAACGTATACAACACTTCCTAGTGAGGATGCTTTTAGATTTATATCAAATGTTGTAATTAGGGTTTAACCTAATTGAGATATCTCTAGAGTTTCAACCTTATTGAAAAGGACTGGTAATCCTATAAGTGGTTAGGATGTACCACATGGGTTATCTTAATTGAATTTTATTCTTGATACATGATATCTCAGTGAATGGTATGGAAACCCTAAATCTAGTTAAATTTCCATGGTTTCATATCTATATTGATTGTATATGATTTGTTGGAACAATCTTTATTTAGAGAATGCTTATATCCTATGAAATCCTTATGAGAGCCATGGGACAAATGAATAAGGCAAATGAAACCCTAAGAGTAGGGTGATGGCATGTGATGAATGAATAAGGCAAATTAAACCCTAAGGATAGGGTGTTCAATGAATCATGTTAAGGTGATATGAAAGGTCTCGATATGAGATGTGGTGATGCTTAATTGCTGAATTGTATGTTTCTAGTGCATTTAACTTTATATGCTTGTTCTCTCTGAGTTGATATCTACATACTGCAGGGCTTCTTATATTTCAATAGATATCTCGTAAATTGCAGGTGATGAGATATGACATGCCCTAGAAAGGGATGTTACTGAGACATGGTATATGTGAATACATGAGCTATGATGTTGCTTATGATATGATATGGCAGGCCGTGTGAGCTTTATAAGAAATGTAAAATGAGTTATGATTTCTATTTTACATGTATCTATAATGTTAATGTTAGACTTAGGTGCCCTGAACACCGTAGAACCCCTTTGGGAGGTCTGCGCCTTAGGGGTGAAACTCGTGTTGCAACAATAACCGTGCGGAGTCATGGTGGAACGAGGATAGAGAGCCAGTGTTGCAACAAGAACCGTGTGGAGTCATGGTGGTACTGGAGGAAATAGGGGTTTTTGCAACAAGAACCGTGCGAAGTCATGGTGGTAACCCCGTGAGACTCTCCGCCTGTGTACTCAGGTTAGAGGAGGAGTCTAGAGCACTCTGAGTTAGTGCATTGAGGCCAGAGAGCCTGTGGTCCTGTAGCAGAACAGGGCTGGCGTCAGACTTAGCATTTCCCGGGTGTGTCGCTAAGTCTTGTACGGTGTGGTCGTAGTGCACTACGAGTCTCTTATGCAGAGTACACTGCATAAGATCAGGGCATAATTTAAAATATGATCTTATAGGTTCACAGAGTTCTTTATAAATGAAAGAGTTAATGAAGACTAGAGCATAGTCTTCTAGTAGTTATTCTTTGGATGCAATATTTACATTCTTTGTTCTTTCAATTATATTGTTTTAGAACTGCTCAGTGTAGTATTTATTGTTGTTAAATTTCATATCGTTTACTTAAATTATATATGTAATCACATTAGTGCATTAGTCTGTTTCCATGAAGTACTCATTCACTGAGCGAGTAGGCTCACCCCTCTACTCAAACATTTTTAGGGTTAACCACGTGGACTTGAAGATGATCAGAGCGTCAGAGTAGATCTGCCACAGGAGTCAAGTATGAGATTAGTTGATTCAGTCGGTCCTTGTCACTCTAGGTCCTCAGTAAGAGTTTAGAGAGAGAGTTGTAATTACAATGTGTAATATTGTTTTTCTTTGATATGTATGCTAATTAGCAAGTTTCATGTGCATAATGTGTGAAAGACATCGTGAATGCTTATACATGTATCATTACTATTGAAGTCTGATTAGTAAAAGAAATGTTCAGATTCCCTTGTTAAAATGTTTTATGTGGTTTAATGTGAAGAAACAAGAGTTTAAAAGAAAAGAAAAAGTTAAGGGTGTTCTTTGTGTTACATATAAATCCTATCTTATGCCCTAATCTCATGATTTGAGGAAATTGTGAGATCGGGGTGTAACAGCTTGGTATCAGAGCTTAGGGTGAGTTGTCAAGGACCATTAAGTTAGTAAGTTAGAGTCCTATGTGTGGTAGATAGGAGATGTTTGATGTTAGCTTTGGGGATTTGAGTATTTGGATATCCTGGCTCGATATCTGAGTACTTGGATCAACCAGTACAAGCTACTCTGTCTATTCTCTCACGTATACCCTGTCCAGGTATACAGTGGAAGAATGGGCTAGAGAGGAACCCTAGAAAGGTTAGGGTTAGATAACGAGAAAAGAAACAAGAATTAAGAGCATAAATTTAAAAAGAGATAGAACTTACATTTCATAATGTTGTTTTTGTTGGAAATGTATAGAAATGCTCTTATATGTTTGAATTGAAATATTCAATACTTTGAAATATGGGTCTTTAATATCTGTTGTACACTATGCAATTGTAGCATTTATTGATTTTATTCTTTGTAACAAGTAGACTAGAATTGAACTTTGAATGAGCTTTTGTTTCTATAGTTTTGCCCGCTGATTCGAGTGAAATTGACATCAGCAGGTCTGTTTAGGTTTTCAGTCTGTACGCAATTCGGCCGAGTTGTATGTGATTCGGCCGAGATTCCTTAATAGGCAATCGAACAGCAAACTGATCGGACGAGTTGTATGTGATTCGACCGAGTTTCTTTTACAAGAAATCAAACAGCAAGTTGATCGGCCGAGTTTTAAGAGGATCGGCCGAGTTGTGAAGCAATCGGCCGAGTTTCTGACCAATCGGCCGAGTTTCTGAGCTGTGAGTGGCAGTTCAGGAAGAATGTAATTCTTGTAGTTCTTGGCTTTAGGACTTCAGGTTTGGCCTGGTCCGGTTGGCAGGATGCGTTACTAGGATCTAATGAATCCTATCAATAGTATAATAAGAATAGAATTTGAATAATTAGACCCACATCAGAGTAAGCATGTACATACAGTAAGATGTTGAAACATATGGGCAAGATCAGAACAACTAAGAATTAGTTGAAACTGATATCTGAGGTTCAATTTTGGGGCCTCATATGAGAAATCCTTAATTGGGAATAATAGAACATGATATGAAGTTCATAATCAGTTTATTGATTAATTTTGCATGAACTATACATATGAAATATAGAAAAGATATGTGAAATATATGTATGTATGGTTCAAGATAACAAGAATCAATCATGAAGAATGAATCATATAATAGTTTATAATGCTTTTATGAACTCTAAAGCAAAGGCTAAGTAGAAGAATAGAGTGAGCCTTCAATAGGTCCATAGAAGTAAAGAGTCTTCAAAAGAGTAAAAGTAAAGAGAATCGTATGAACATGTAATTCATAAGACTAGAACAACAAACTAGTTTTCAAGCAAAGAACATAGGTGTAGTTTAACGAATGAATAAATCATACAAAGGTAGACTGTATTCAGGAAGGAAAAACTTGATTGAAAGAGAAACTATGTTTGACCCATGCATGATCTACTTGATTTAAAAATGAAGAATATGTAATGTATTCAACATGAGGAAAAACTAATAGAAGGACTATTAATTTAGAACGTTAACTTCACAATAGTATAAAAATAAAGGAGGAAATATGTGCAACATGGTATACATGACCATACATATGAATAAGCAACATGGTCATAAGAGAAAAATTTAGAATTAAAGATGACGGGTTAAAGAGCAGTATATGGTAATAGGACTATGAAACGTAAGAAAGGGTTGAAATATGTTGGAGAAGTTATAAAATAAAGAGGTTGTGAGATTCAAGCAAGTTCTAATTAATCAAATATCTCTGTTGATAACTAAGTAAATCTACATACGAGAATGTATTAAGGGAATGTTTGAATACAAGTATTCCAAGTCTGAAAATCATCTTCTCTTTCATATATTCCTTAATAAGAGCAAGGGGGGAATGAAATGATAAGAGAAAATGAATCATATATGATGCATAACTACCTTGGTAGGGTCATCTAGTGAATGTAATAGTGACATACAATATGATGAAGTGCGATAAGAAATAAGTTCTTGTGTGATAGCAAGAATGATGAATAATCTATTCCTATCTTAAATGCTTCAATGTTAATGATGTTTATTGTATATAATCATATGAAAAGGATAGGTAGCAAAAAGTAAAGAAGTAATGAATGAGCAGAGAGATATGGGAAAATACTAGCTTTGTGTAATATGTGTATTTGTTTACATGTATGATTTGTTGAAGGCATATTAGGGTATGAAAGTTGGTTCTACATATGATTTCAGTGTATGTGTGCAAGCTATATGTTAAATTAAAGGTGTATGATAGTTGTAGTAATTCATACCTGATATGCATCCTAGTATTGTGTATTTGTGATATGGTGATACAGTTTGGATGATGTCAGAACACATGGAGAGATACCCTGAACAAGGTAGTTATACTTATTCACTCATATTAATAGAAAGGGATGATAATCAAATTGTCTGGACAAGTAACCCTAATGAGGTGTAGCTTGTTATACCTAGCTCTAATATAACTGAGTGATGGTAATTGAGTATGATTAATGCTTGAATGACTGATACAATTGTGGATTACCTTATTACTGTTGTTGAAATCCTAAAATGATATAATACGATGGTTACACTTTGAATTGTGTGTGGGCCCATAACCCACAGGTCCCAGGATTGAAACGGGATAGTATAGAATGAGGTGGTAATGCTTCACCTCATACATCCATGACCCAATGAGGATGCCAAGAGTAGTATTGTGCAATTGATTGTTGAATCTAGTCTTTTAATTCAAGACTGTTTTGCTATTTGAATAGCACTTGATTAAAGTTTAAAACAGCATGGTGAACTCGCTTTTGTCACTTAAAGGTGATATAGAACAATAGAACTTTCTGAGCCGCATAAGTTGAGATAGTTGTATCAGAGTATCAGAGTTTCACAGCGAAAGCGTGGTGGTTTATCTTTGCATTCTATGTTTGACTGTGGCATAAAGAATTTGCTTGATATCATTGAGAACTATTTGAAATATGTTGTGATTTAGTAAAGAATTAAAAGATCTAATGTTGAAAACTATATTCAGGTATGAAATACAAGAATATGATGACACGGAAGGCTTTAGAAGCTTAGAATAACCTTGAATGTATCTTTCTTGTAGGTTTATGTTTCAAGGACGAAACATTCTAAGGGGGGAGAGTTGTTACGACCCCATCTGAGCTTAATTGGTAAACTAGGGTTTATCTAGACAATCGCAAAGATTAATTAGAATAATCATTCTTGAAATCTAATTAATGACAATAACACAATTAGGATGTTTTAACTATGATAAGAAGTCTAAATGTTCTTTTGTCTTGAGAATTAGGGTTTGAGAAGCATAAACCCTAATCGGCCCAAATAGGGTTTTGATGATACATGAATACAGAATTTGATAAGTAGAATGTCTCACTAAATGATTTTTAGTATTTTATGTGTAACTCTGATTTACTTAAAATTTGGATATGATTTGGATATATAAACTGTGAACAATATTGGTAAATATCAGAATTTTTGAAGAAGGTTCTGACCTGTTTATCGGTCGAGTTTCAAACTCGGCCGATCACAATTTCAGAATTTTACAGCAGTGTGGTAATTGAATTTTATCTTTTTATTGGTATATCCAATTGATCTCAAATTTTAACTGTGCTTAAAAAACACAGTTTTAGACACTCTGTTAAATTGGCATAATTTTTGGATGACTTTTGAATCCCTAAAGTAAGGGTGTCCGTCGAGTTTTGTGCAGGACAAACTCGGCCGAATATTCTGCAGACTGCAATATAGCAGTGCACTGTTCTATTTTTAATTATTTATTGGTAACTCCAAATGATCTCAAATTTTAACTGAAGCTTTATAGATCAATTATAAACAACTTTATAAATTCCCATAATTGTTGGAGAATGTTTGATCTCTGAAATAAACGAAGTACAGTAACTTTTGTATAACTGAATATTCAGCCAATATAATTAAAGTTAAGTGTTGGGTCAATATGCAATTGACCCAAGCAGCTCAATTGACTTATATGATCGACCACACACACACACAGATCTCATTCTTCGTCATCCATCCCAGAGAAATGAAAATCTAGAGAGAGAGGGAGAGTTAGGGTTTGAGAGAAGAAAGTGGGGGAATTGTTGAATTAGGGTTTTGCGATTCCAGGAAGGGTGAAATCAAGTAAGTTTGGATTCTTTGCATAGACTTTTATGGTGGATCTTCTCTCTCATGTCAAGATTCCGTCCATGCTCTGATTTGATCCAAGATGATGTCGAAATTCCCTCTTTTCTCACCCTTTCTTCATAATCCCTCATTTTCAAGGTTCCCGAGTTGAATGGAAGAAGAATTGGGAGAGTTGCTAGGGATTTGATAGGAATTCGAGATCCCCTGAGTTGAGCTGCGGTTTTGAGGTGTTTTCACACCTTAGGGTGAGTGGGTTCTTCCTTCAAACATTGTAATGCACGAATTTGATTATAGCATCCAAATCCCTAAATGCTTAGCATGTGAATTCTAAACCCTGAAATGTCCGTTTGATCTAAGTTATTGCAAATTGATATGATATGGATTCCTTTTCTGTTTGAATAACTCCTTGATGGTAGATTCATAACAGAAACGTATACAACACTTCCTAGTGAGGATGCTTTTAGATTTATATCAAATGTTGTAATTAGGGTTTAACCTAATTGAGATATCTCTAGAGTTTCAACCTTATTGAAAAGGACTGGTAATCCTATAAGTGGTTAGGATGTACCACATGGGTTATCTTAATTGAATTTTATTCTTGATACATGATATCTCAGTGAATGGTATGGAAACCCTAAATCTAGTTAAATTTCCATGGTTTCATATCTATATTGATTGTATATGATTTGTTGGAACAATCTTTATTTAGAGAATGCTTATATCCTATGAAATCCTTATGAGAGCCATGGGACAAATGAATAAGGCAAATTAAACCCTAAGGATAGGGTGTTCAATGAATCATGTTAAGGTGATATGAAAGGTCTCGATTTGAGATGTGGTGATGCTTAATTGCTAAATTGTATGTTTCTAGTGCATTTAACTTTATATGCTTGTTCTCTCTGAGTTGATATCTACATACTGTCGGGCTTCTTATATTTCAATAGATATCTCGTAAATTGCAGGTGATGAGATATGACATGCCCTAGAAAGAGATGTTACTGAGACATGGTATATGTGAATACATGAGCTATGATGTTGCTTATGATATGATATGGCAGGCCGTGTGAGCCTTATGAGAAATGTAAAATGAGTTATGATTTCTGTTTTACATGTATCTATAATGTTAATGTTAGACTTAGGTGCCCTGAACACCGTAGAACCCCTTTGGGAGGTCTGCGCCTTAGGGGTGAAACTCGTGTTGCAACAATAACCGTGTGGAGTCATGGTGGCACGAGGATAGAGAGCCAGTGTTGCAACAAAAACCGTGCGGAGTCATGGTGGCACTGGAGGAAATAGGGGTTATGGCAACAAGAACCGTGCGGAGTCATGGTGGTAACCCCGTGAGACTCTCCGCCTGTGTACTCAGGTTAGAGGAGGAGTCTAGAGCACTCTGAGTCAGTGCATTGAGGCCGAAGAGCCTGTGGTCCTGTAGCAGAACAGGGTTGGCGTCAGACTTAGCATTTCCCGGGTGTGTCGCTAAGTCTTGTACGGTGTGGTCGTAGTGCACTACGAGTCTCTTATGCAGAGTACACTGCATAAGATCAGGGCATAATTTAAAATATGATCTTATAGGTTCACAGAGTTCTTTATAAATGAAAGAGTTAAGGAAGACTAGAGCATAGTCTTCTAGTAGTTATTCTTTGGATGCAATATTTACATTCTTTGTTCTTTCAATTATATTGTTTTAGAACTGCTCAGTGTAGTATTTATTGTTGTTAAATTTCATATCGTTTACTTAAATTATATCTGTAATCACATTAGTACATTAGTCTGTTTTCATGAAGTACTCATTCACTGAGCGAGTAGGATCACCCCTCTACTCAAACATTTTTAGGGTTAACCGCGTGGACTTGAAGATGATCAGAGCGTCAGAGTAGATCTGCCACAGGAGTCAAGTATGAGATTAGTTGAGTCAGTCGGTCCTTGTCACTCTAGGTCCTCAGTAAGAGTTTAGAGAGAGAGTTGTAATTACAATGTGTAATATTGTTTTTCTTTGATATGTATGCTAATTAGCAAGTTTCATGTGCATAATGTGTGAAAGACATCGTGAATGCTTATACATGTATCATTACTATTGAAGTCTGATTAGTAAAAGAAATGTTCAGATTCCCTTGTTAAAATGTTTTATGTGGTTTAATGCGAAGAAATAAGAGTTTAAAAGAAAAGAAAAAGTTAAGGGTGTTCTTTGTGTTACATAAAAATCCTATCTTATGCCCTAATCTCATGATTTGAGGAAATTGTGAGATCGGGGTGTAACAATAAAGGTGCACAAGTTATAGAATCATAAACTATTACATCATCACCTAGGATGAAATATCTTACCTAAGCATCCAATTAAACCAATCAATTAGGGTTTAGGTGTTAAGCAAGGTTAAGGAGGCTTATAGAAAGAATCCATACATATTAGTAGGGAGACATTACAATCAAAATGATTAGCTACAACTTTTAGTGGATCAGTGAGATAAGCTCTCATTGTATATAATACATCATTGCTCACCTTTTATTTTCATTACAACAATAATTGTGTAAGCATTGTCCTAGTGTTAAGAGGAGGTTATCAGTAAGTAGTAATACATCCATAAGGTGGGTATCTCATGATCAAACCAATTGAATTTTTAGATATAATTCTAATAAAGTGGGTAGAATTGTAACACCTTGATATCTAGGGTTTTATATTTCAATATAGTCATAGCAAAGCAATAGAAACTTCAAGAGTATTATCATACCGTAAAACCCTAAATGAAGTGAAGTAATGCAATGCTAACAGATATGAGATATTGTACCATCATTGGATTTAGAAAACTTAGTGTTAAAGATAAATGATGCAAAAATAGACTAATAGGTGTTATGCAAGTTGATAAAGCTTGCACAAACGTCTTAGAAATTTTGATAATCAAGTTCTTTTCTGCATATTATAGGTTAAATTTATATGATGATATATCTGAATGGCAATTCATATTTATTCGTATAGGATTATCTCAAAATATATGTTGAGATCATGAATGTGTTGATCTAGTGACCAATGTGATAAATAAATTACGCACTTGACATATTTAGTAATCATGTATTGATTATGAAAATTATGTAGTTAAATGTCCACATGTGTATAATTGAGTAGATGCATGATTATGTCACCAATGTTGACACCAAAGTTTATTATGACTTTTAATAGCTTGATATAGTAATTGGGGAGTTGTAAAAGTTATTTAGCATCTAAATGCGTTCATAGAACTATGAAAAATAAGCTATGATTGTGGAATTATGCTAAATATTTAATGATATCACACTAGTACCAAATTCTACCAAAATTTATATCTTATGATGCTTGACTTTCAATAAAATTTCTTGGCACTCAAATAACACAGTTGGAAAATATTTTATTTCACTATTAGTAGTCTATGTTGGTTTATCTTGTAGAGTATATAGTTCTAGTATTATTTACCTAGGTTTCATTGAATTTCATCTAATTATTTTAATGGAGGGAGCTCTTCACATTGGGTGTGGCTTGATCATTTATTAGTCCCATGATTAAGATCTGATAACATGTGTCACATCTTCAAGCCCTAAAGGGGAGGAGTGATAAGGTGACGTAGGGTTGTTGAGAGTTTCTCCACAATCCCTCACACTTAGTACAAATTGGTTGTTCATTGGAGAGAAGATCACCCTCTACTTAAGGCTTTATGTTTATGTTTATAATAAGGTACAAAATAGTATATGATGGGTTATAATCAATGGTAATCATTTTTAGAGGGAAAGGCATTGCCATTAGAGTTATGAGAAACTATAGGAAGGTTTGTTTAGGCATGTGAAGAGTTGGATGGATGTCACAAACTTAGTTTTTCCATGGAGGAAAGCTATGATTAGAATGATGATCTTCACATTCTCTCCCAAAATGGAAGATACATTTAGGTTCCTTGATGTTTCATCTTAAGCGTGAAGGATCTTATTTGTGTCGGGCATTAACAAAAAGCTCTCTCCCTTTTTGCCTCTATTGCATTTGGTGTGATAGTGAGCTCCAAGGCTCTACAAGTTGTCCCATGAACCAATCACATGTGAGGATACAAATATGCATACAATCTACACAATGTTGAAGGAACCTTTAACTTGCAATGAGATGTCCTATGTCTACCATCGATCAATTATTAAAGACAAAACTCTCAGTGGTGGTTGTGTGATTGTTAGAATCAGAACAAGGAAAACAAGAAAGGAGAGGGATCGAGATGCATGATCCATGTGGACTTGTCTTGTCCAACTATTCAAACAATGGGGTTCAACTCTGGCTCTAGCTGTGGCATGCCAATGGTGATACATGTCCACATCATATTCGTTCACCAAACATCCAACCACAACTTGGTGTATTAAAAACTAGTTTTTGTTTTGAGTCATTTCCAACAAATAGACTTATATTTTGAGATTCCAAGAAGATACATTGTAATAAAAAAATCAAACAGGGTACAATCTTAGAGATAATGATGTGTATAATACTTATGTGCCATTTGATGTGGGCTTAAACATGAAACAAACATAGATCTAATAATAATTAATACATACTAGTCAATGGTCAATTATTTGCTAGTAAATCTTTAACTATATCAGAAAACCCCTTATATGGTTCTAAATTACACGATGATCCTGGTGTAGATGACTATGCAACATTTTATGGTTTTATGACATGATATCAATTATAAAAATATAATTAAAATAGTACAATGTCCAATAAATGCCTAAAAATTTGTATAGGCATAAGAAACAATCTTATAATACCTGAGGGCAACAAATATGGTGGAAGTTAGGGTTATTTATCCCTTCCCTACCTACATGTTTTGAACCTAAATTAGAGAAACAAAACTTGGTTGTATTCTAGCCATATCATTATTTACCAATAAATGTTCAAGATACCATGATAAAAACCTTATGACCTAAGAAACATGGGTTATGAGCTTCATATGAGATCGACAATGATCATATAATGATACAAACATGAGCTCTAAGTCCTATCTCATCAATTAGACTCTATGTTAAATTATCATGAGGATTACAACATATTTATGGTACATCACACCTAGCTAGGTGATGGTCTTCCTCAATGAGATAAACGGAGACCATGGGGATGGTTTAAAGTAAATGGAGTATGAAGTTCTAATAGCTAAGTCAAATTCTATTGACCCCATAGTATAACTTAGAAGGGTAAATCCAAAAGATTACAAACATTTGGATTTTTTATATAAGAGATTTACAAAAAGGACCAATTTCTCAACATAACTTGTGACATTTTTCTGCTTCAGGTAAGTCATCCATGCAAAAAAAAACTTAATATCATGTATCCTCTTAATCCATGCTTTATACATATGTAGTCATGTTTACCATCATGCATTCATTTAATGTGTGCTTTCTACTTACATAATTTATGTTATTATGAAACTTTTATTTTATTTTATAAATTCATGAGGTTTGTTTGGTGGGGTGTTGTCTATATGATCTGAAAGTTTAAAATAAATTTGTTGATATATGTTTCATGTAGTAGTTTTATTTTTCAAAAGTGATGCAATTTACTTTTTAAAATGAAAAGAAATGAGAGTATATTTTTTTATCATAATATATGATTGTTTCCGCTATATTTTATTGTAATAGATACCACGTTCATGATGCATTCGAAGCGCAAAAGGACATGAATGTCAATTTGTGGTTCCGCACTTGTGCTAAAGATGTTGAGGTGGTACCGGAAGAAAAGCATGGCTTATAATACTAGTAGAGATACAACGGAGAAAAACTGACTTAACCCGATGGACCCAAATTGTTTAAGTAGGTTAGGGTCCGAGGTGTTTCATCTGGATCGAAATTTGAACCAAATTTAAAGAACCTAAAATTATTTGATGGGCGGATCTAGGCACATTAAACTTGATTGACCTGATTTCACAATTATATATTAAAATATACTATCATTAAATCCACCCAATGTACGTTTGACTACTAATGCATCCTTTATTACATTTACTTTTAACGATTCTATATAGCTATGTATTGGTCTGCATTAGTTTGAAATTGCTCTTCTCATCACAGAAGTGATTTTTATGTTAATTTCTATATTATAAAATTTGTGTTTAAAACTCTTGTACAACTTATGTTAAGTTCTTGTATGTGTTATCCTCACATTTTAGATTTGTTTTCGTGGAAATAAATTGATTGTAATTTATTACATTCGAAGACTTTAAAAAAAATATCGCTTTGTTCTAACAACTTTGTTTGGTTTTTCACTTTTTGTATCAGACTTAACTGACCCAAAAATATTTTAAGATCTGGCTAAAGTTAAGGGTTAGGATCCAAAAATCTCGCTTGTGCAAATTAAGGATTTAAGTCATAAAGAGTTACCTCGAAATGTCCTAAAAAAAAATCAATCCCCCACTTTCGGGGTTTGCTAATAAGAGGAGGACGACCAGCAGGTGGAATATCACTCTGAGTCTGTTGCGCTTGGAATTCTCAGGAGAAAAAAACCTTGATTGCCACCCCTGAGCTAATAGGAGGACCAGCTGGTGAATATCAATTTGCGTGGAAGATATTATCTCTTAGCAGAAGAGCGAGAAATTAAATGGTTTATGTTGCCAAGCCACTAGGATTTGTTGTTTCTAACTTTACAAGGAGCAGGTTGCACCTTGTGAGGGCTGTAAATGAGTATGGTAGATCCGTGGACCTGCAAATTCGGACTCTTTACAAAACTCGTCACGGGTCTAATTTATTATACCTGCATACCCTAGGACCCGTATACTCTTAGACCCACATATAAATGGGTCTAATAATGAGTATACTTAGACTCAGACCCGCTAGATCCATGTACCTGCTATACATAAGTAAATACTTAAATAATATGTTATATATATCATACTTTACTAGTCCAACTAATATATTTTTGAGATTATATCCTACTTTAACCACAATAAAGCTGAGACTAGTCATATAATTAAGAATTAATTATTCTAGTTATAATAATGAACATCATATGTAAACTTAAAATCCAAATGTCTACTAATTTACATACTTTCTACATAAGTTAACGTTATGATGGTGACTACAAATATATAAATAATTAACTCGATTAGTGTTAATGTATAAAATATAGTATTATCTAATATTATTATTGCATATTAATATACACTACAACAAAATTGAACAATGATCAGGGATATGTCCTCGAAGATAAAATCCTTGAGTAATCTTCATCTTTTGTTTTGGGTATGTCCCTGACCTGTAAGTGTGTGCCCCTGACCATCTTTGGATGGTAGAATTTAACCTAAAATGGGAGGCGTCGATTCTAAAAATAGAGCGCCAATTCTAATTTTCAATTGGCGCTATTCCTCCCTCCAAAATTTCCGTCCTCCCGTGCCCTATTTCCTCCCTCCGCAGTCTTCCCCTCCTGGATCCGTATTACCACCCTCCCTTTTTTTCGTCTCGTCTACATCCATCGACTCTCTGCTCCTTTTCCATCGGCGTAAGTGTACACTAGAAAAGATAGCTAGGAGATGACAACTATGCGAGGTGGGCTCGGTCGCCATCTGGCTCAAAAACGTGCACGATCGGGCTCTTTCTACATCACGAAGCAATAGCAATACCAAATCTAGCGGCTACCGGCGTGCTTCGTCTCCGTGTGGATATGAAGGATGGTAATCATTGGAGGTTTGATCGTACTCTCTGTTTCCTATAACTCATCACAGAAGGATCCAAGGATTTGTGTAGTGCTATCCTAATTAACAACTCTTTCCTTCTCGCAAGCTGCTTTTCAATTTTTCTCCGTTCTTTATATAAATTCGTATGCATAATAGTGTCGTGTTAGTGTTTGTCCTAGTTGGGTGTTAAACCAGAAATCCATATTTAAAATCCTCTTTCAAAGCCATCAAGTTACAAGTTAGATTGAAAAAGACGAGCTTTTAAGGAGGAAAATTAAGAAGAAAACTGAATGAGAACCCCATACACCTTGTCTTTACCGTTGATAATGTGAAAGTTACTACATGGATTCCTAATGTACCATGGCAGTACGATTGGCCTGCTTTGCCTGATTTTGTATATATAATAGTGGTACATTGTTCTTTGTCGTCCGTTCTCCTAGGGGAGTTCATATCCATAAGTATCTTCTGTAAAATTCTTTTTTTGGTTCATTATTTATATAGGTATGTAAAGGTCAATCCATTTTTCTTGATACAAGTACTTTGTTCTCCCTTTAAGATCGGATTTGTCCTTATATAAAGCTCCTCAATAATTTTGTAAGTTCACATCTCCTCCACCAACATAGAATTGAATGGTGGTGATGATGCTCTCCGTTTGTCTTCATTGGTTCACCGTAAGAACAAGAAAATTTTTTGTGGCCGTGTCTAGGTATGTAAAATATGATGCAACATTGTTTCATCCTACTCCAGTTCATTCATATATTTTCTTTTTGGGTGAATCCAAATTTACTTCTGTTTGTTGTTATACTTGTAAATGTCTGCCCCTATGTTTATGATATGGATTTAGCAGGTTTAATAAATAGTAGTTTGTACTCTTTCCTTCTTTAGGTTCATCCCATTTCCTTTTTAATACCTTTCAATCCACTTTTGTCACATTCAACCACATAGACTTTTCTCTATTATTCTAGTCTAATAACTGTATTCACTTAGAAAAATAAATAATTTTTGGAGTATAGTATATTGTAAAATGAAATGTATGCAATAAATCAACATGTTAACAAATAATTGAATTTACATATACCAGATGACTGGTTTTGTGATTTTGATATACTACTCTTGAGTGATGTGTTGATCCTTACAAAGATGTATCTAAGATATAGAATCAAATATGATAATTTTTGATGCTAAGTGGTGAACTTTTTTAATCTCATTATGAATTTGTGCAAATTAATTTATAAGAATCTAACACAAATTACTTTGCAATGTAGGATGTTGGCAGTGTTGCACAAGGTAAAAGAACGGATGTAATTACTTTAGAAAATCCCCAAAGCTAATGTACAAGACAAAATGTCAGGAAAAATACATGAAGCAAACTTGCTCGAGTGGCCATATGTTTACATAATGAAATCTTTAGTCAATATGAAAGGATGTATATGAATGCAATGTCAAGTGACTATAGATGATATAACTTGTTTTTGGAGCAAACATAATGCTCTAATCATGTGTTTTGAATGTAGATAAATACAATTGAAAATTCAATAAAATGCTCTTGTGCGTGAAAGTTAGATTTGTTGTCAAGCGATGAATGATGAGTCAAATTCATGAGTATATATGCGTATATATGTATACTAATATA
This sequence comes from Alisma plantago-aquatica, assembly GCA_963693085.1. NCBI lineage: Eukaryota > Viridiplantae > Streptophyta > Magnoliopsida > Alismatales > Alismataceae > Alisma > Alisma plantago-aquatica. Next base: position 691,924,122 of record OY856412.1, read on the forward strand.
TATATATATATATATATATGTATATATATACTAATATATATGTATATATATAAATATATATACTAATATATATGAATATATATATATATACCGTTGAGTTAGCAACCCAGATCAAATAAAAATATGTAGATGCAATCAAATATGTATATAATCGAAATAAAAAAAAGAAAATAAATAAGAATAATCAATAGATTTTTAAAAAATAGAAATTAAGTGATTGGCCCCACCAATTCCATAATTTTATTTATGGAGATTTTCTTTTTTTATTTTCTTTTTTTCTTAAAAATTTCTTAATAATTAAGAAAAAAGACTTCTTCTTGTACGATAGTGAATCCGGCAAATCCATCGCTTCTTTGAAGGAAAAAATCAACGAATCCAATATGGTACATAAATCAATCTATAGATACCTTAGATCCTTGCCAAGGTTTCAGACAGAAAGGAAATAAAATTTTTATCTGAATACCAACCAATCTTTTGGAAATTCATTTTCTGTTAAAAGTATATTTAATATGCATTTCTTTATTCCAATCCCTCAAATCCTCATACCACTCAGGGAATTGAAATAATAGCATACGTCCAATATTTTTAGTTAGCGTCAGGTACGTCTCTCACAATTTTTACTGCCAATAACCAATTTGGTCCCGAGGTAAGGAATAACCAGTTACACCAAAAGATGCAGTCAATACACCCAGAACTACACATGTAACCCAAGTTAATTCGCGGGGTTTTTTAAATCCACCCATGAGATACACATGAAATACTTGCAAGATGAGGATTCTTTGTTGTTTTTGTACCCTATAAAATACATATTGCATATGCATATTACATAAGCATATATTATGATAAAATGCAAAATTATGTCTAATTTTAAATTAATATATTAATTAATCCCTCATTACTGTCCATAGGGGAAGTAATAGGTAGGGATGACAGGATTTGAACCCGTGACATTTTGTACCCAAAATGTATATATATACATATATATACATATATATTAATGTATATATGGATATTCAAAAATTGCAATGGCATTCATTTCTATTGGTTAGGGATTGGGCTTGAATACAAGTTACAAACCAGGGACTTATGTTTGATTTTCATTAGTAACTCAAGACTCCTATTTTTATTGGTCAAGGATTGGACCTGACCAACTATTGGTCACCAAGCTTTTGGCGAGGGCACGTTAGTCAAGGATTGTCCCTGACCATGATATATTAGTCACGGATTCATAAGTATTGGTCAGGGATTTGTCCTTTGACTTTAGTAAGTTTTGTAGTATACTATATAATAACAATATCTTGTTGTATTAAAATATATAGAACACGATCATTTCTCTTACATAAATAATATGGTGTTTTATAGAATCGCTTACCCGCATACTCGCTATTATTGCGTGTACATGTATGGTGCGGGTTCAAGTTTTGTATTATGCGGGTCTAGAACCGGAACCGGGCCCGCTAAATTAGATGGGTATGGGTATGGGTATAGATATGGTCAGACCCGCACCGTTTACACCCTTACACCTTGTGTTACAAATAAAATCTCAACCCTAGCAGGGACACGTGTAAGTTGATGGGAGAAGGAGTAGGCTGCTCCTTCTAAAATCCAAACTCATGCCAAAGAGCATGGAGGAGACAGTACGTGATCCCCGCCCAGCACGGTTGACTTTGCGGTCGGGAAGTGCGCTCAGTTGAGTCCAAGAGACGCCCACGGGAGACAAGGAGTAGGAACACGGGAACTCGCCGGACATGGAAGACAAGAGCTGATCCGGTCAACAGATCTTGAAGATGGAACACGTACATATTGAACCTTCTTTCCACCCATGAATCACAAGCCACGGTCGGAGTTTTTGCAGAAGCTAGTAGCAAAGGAAGAGCTGTCCCGTCCTAGATTTCCAGAAGGATATGTAGGACCACAGCGATTATTGTTGCATGATGCAGTAAATAGCATGCATGTCTTCAGTATTTTGAATTTTATCATACCCATCTCTGGACGACATTACCAATTATGCATCGTCTTCTTTGTCATTTTTAAATGTTCTGAAAATAGGAAACGGGGACAAGGATTTGATTGGAGTAGGCTGGTGGATGTCGCAAGATTTGGACACAGGGATAGGAAGGATACCGTCCCATCCCATGTTTGATATGGGCTCTTGGAATGGAGACCCATCAGTGAGCTGCTGGTGCTGCTGGCAACTTACTCTGCAATCCAATTTAATAAAAGCGGCCACCCATACATCATGGGAGAAAAATCGAATGAATTTATAATAATAAGTCTATTCGTTTTCTTGTTGTTGTTTTGGATGCTGCTGCAGTTGAAGCAGACCAACCATTCATTGGATCCAATGAGAGTAGTATAAATAAAGAGGTTTGCTATTCATACCTATTTTAGACCCAAAACGTAACCCTAAGCAATTTCTACCACATGTTACAAGGTATAACAAATAAATATACATTATTTGGAGAATGTTTGAGGTTTTATTTTGAGTTCCAAAATGGTGTCCACCTAGCATCCTTTATAAACAAATATCCTCATCACGTAGGGACCAGATAGAACTGTCATGAGACATCACAATCAATCTCGACACACTCATATCCAGCTCCTGGTTGAGCAAGGAAAGAGCTAAGATAGCTACAAGGGTAAGCTTCAATCTTGCGAATGTCTCCAAGTCATGCTTGTGAATCTAGCTAATGATAATGCCTTCCAAGTACTATATAGATACCCGGCCCCATGAGGCACAGGGAGGGGCCACCAAAGACAAAGAATGGTCACGAAACAACACAATCAGCTATATATACCAGCTTAATCTTGCTTATTATCTTCAACGCAGCATGCTTTGGTGATTCTAGCTAAAGTATACGATCATCACTATGCTATGCTCATACAGATACCATTACAGAGGGGATATTATATATGGTCTTGTCCAACAAGTAATTAACATGACATGAGATTGATGATGATCATTATTATATTATAATATAATAGCCAACTAGAAATAGGAAACCCCCGTGGTCGTCCTGTCACCCAAGAGGACGCTGGTTGGAGAGAAACCAAACATCTGCGGTGGTGAGGCGGAATTGAACAAGTTGGCGACATTGTTGGCATTGCTGTTGGTGTTGGTGGTTGCGTAGCTCCTCAGTGCAGCTAGGCTATTGATGCCTCCACCGTAAACAGGAACAGAGCTGTTGATCGTCGTAGGACAGTGGGACGCGGGAGGCATTAGCTGGAGGCTAGTCGGCGGCGGCACGGACAGAACAGAGGAGTCGTTGTTTGGTAAAGCAGCTGTCGCGTCACTACCGGCGGCAGCTGCAAGAGTTGCCACGTTGGAAGCACCATCTCTAGTGGCCACAGCAGAGGCAGCTGCCGTGACCGCCGCTGCTGCCTCCTGCTGCTGTTCCACATGCTTTCTTGAACGGTTCCTTCCCCTGTGCAGGTGCTTGTCGCAGTACTTGTGGTCAGGTACCACGTCCCTGGCGCAACGCCACTTCTTGCCGTCCGTCCTCCGGCACCTATTGGGTTCGGGCTCAAGCAGGTTCTTGTAGTCGAACCCACCAAGAAGGCCCACGTCGAACTTGAACCCCATCATGACCGCCGGATGGACTTGGTGGTGCTGGTAGGCCGAGCTGGCCAAGCTCTTCCAGATGGGAAGGACAAGGTGGAGCGGCACGGGGAGCCCTGAGGACATGTACTTGTAGATGAGCGCCTGCTGCTGCAGCTCCTGGAGCTGCATGAAGGTGAACAGAGAACCCATCGATGGAGGAGGAGGGGTTATGAATGAATGAGATGGTATCTGTAGATGGTGGTTTGGTGGAGATGGTGGTGGTTTGCCGACCTGACTGGAAGCGACGCCGCCCAAACCGAGGCCGAGGGCTACCGGGACGGATGCCGGAGGTGGTGATGACATGGTTAAGAGGCTGCTCTGCTCAGGTTTTGGTTGTATCGTTGTGTGCTCAGCTCAACAATAATGTGTGTGCAAGATCCAAGCTGAATGCCGAGCTAGTTAGCTGCGAACGAACAGAGTGCGAAGAGAGGCCACTTAGATAAACAAGCAAACAGTTGCAGAGTGCGAAGAGAGGCCACTTGGATAAACAAGCAAACAGTTGTGTCGGGTGTAGTAGGATGAAGACAAGTTTATGACAAACGTACCTTGCTGAAGGTGGCGAGCGAGCGAGCAAGTAAGCTGTGTTGGGATCCTTCGGTAACCAAAAGGGAATCCGCTTTGACGAAGAAAGGAGAAGCAGAGGAAGAAGAAAGTCCAAGCTGCTACCTCTGCCACTCAAGATGCATGCCTCTTCCGCCGCCTCGTGCCTGATGGACAAAATATTGGTATATCTGTGGTGGGGTTGTGTCTCTCCTCTCCTCTCCTCTCCTTCTTAATAATCAATGCAGCTATGGGACCGGGGCCTGGACACGGCCTCCTCTCCTCCTTAATAATCGCTGCTTGACGAGCGGGGGCAAAGCTAACCCTATCTCTGGTAGCAGCTAGCCGCCGTAGATTGGGTACCTAGCTAGCTTCTCCTTTCTTTTCTTGACCCAAGAGAAAGCCTGACGGAGTTGAGGAATATAAATGATGGAAACACCAACTACGACAACGACAAGGCTCTCTAGCTAAGCTGCCAAGAAGAAATTTGATAGGAGATGGAACCAACAAGGTGTTTGTGGTGTGTTTCGCCGTGGCTCAGCTACACACTCTCTCTGCTATAGCAGCCAGCGCTACTGTGCAATCTCTAATACTGTTAGGCAATGGATGGTGATGGTGCAGCGATTGTGTTGCTGTTGTAGGCCATTAAAAGGGTGTGCGCCCTCTCTCTCTTGTTGCCTGCCTCCCCACACCACCACCATTGCTAGCTAGCTAGATACTCATCGGTTTCTTTATTGCCAACTCTTCCAGGATAAGGGTACGGAATGGCTGTTGCTCTGACAAAGCCAACAGATGTCGATTTCCTTCTTTTTCATTATTATTTTGTGTAAATCGAATAAATGGTTTGTAGCTGTTGTCTATCGGCACACAACATCATTGCACAATATGACTTATTAGAAATCGAGTTTTGTGCTGATAGATATCGGGATGCATCATCTTAGCTATTAAAAACATATATTGAATGTCTGAGCTACATCCAACATGATTCCCAACCCAACTCGTCTCCTACCGTCTGCAAAACCGATCCGAGTCTCCTTGCTACTTCCTTGACAATCTTTTATGATCTGAACCCAATTAGGAAGCCCAGAGATCCTTGCCCAGAATCGGCTTACATTCGGAGTTATGTTGTCGGGTTGTTCATTTTATTCAATCTCTTTGAAGATGAGTAGTTTGCTGGCGAAATTCCAAGGTGTCCCATCCACTATCTTTTGTTTATCGTTCGGATGGAAAGGGAACTTTACCTCCAGTCTTGTTTGAATACAACTTTGTTTGCCAGATCCTAAGTTTGGGTTAACATTCGTTTCATGGCTGATAAATTGAATGGTCTTTCCGTGAGGAGTCTAGCTTCCAGGTAGACCTGTCAAATGGGTGGGTGGGTTGGGTTTCGGTTGGGTCATTGTGGGTGCGGGTCAAAAAGATACACCTCTAAACGGGTGGAAGAAAAACACACCCAAATCCGACCCAGCGGGTTGCGGGTTGCCCGCGGATGCCCATATAAAATGTGTACAATCAACAATAAGTTACCATTTGCTTTCTTTAACACTAAAAATAATATTTGAAACAGCTTGTAACTATTATTTTTATGTCAAATATAGTGCAAAAGAACCAACCAACTACTATGTTTGACGTCAAACTATTCGATTAGTTTTTGATATATGAAAAAGTAGCAGCTAGTTGTATGTTGATATAAATTAGGAAAATCGATGTAGTTTTCATAGATAAATATCACAAGAAAAATATATAATTTTGTCATGTAACATTAGGCATTCCTAATATTACAAGTACTTGTTATTGCCTATTGCAAACACAAAATAAAGAGAATACAATTGTTGTTGGTAAAGGTAAAGAATTAACTTGTACAAGTACTTGTAATGGTAAAGGTAAAGAATTAACTTGTATATTAAGTATATAAATATATTTGCTTCAATTAACTGGGTCACCCGCGGGTGCCAGTGGATCACCCGCGAAACCCGCTTAATAAATAGGTGGGTATGGGTTTGGGTGATTTTCAGCGGGTGGCAAATTTATCCACACAAACCCAACTTAAACGGGTCGACACATGGGTTCCCGTAGATTTTGATCCAGTTTGACAGATCTACTTCCTGGTATGGCTTTGTCTCTTCATCTTCTTTAATTGCTATCTCAATCAGTTCTTCCTCGCTTTTGTCAACTATTACCTAGCGCATATATCTACTTGATGACTACATTTACCCATCTTTGTATATAGTTTTATCCACTTTTCAGGGGATGTTGTGCTTCTATTTTATAGTTTTAGCTTTAGATTTACTTAAATATAACTATCTCTATTTTCTGGACTATAATGCATTATATATACTTTTCATGTAGAACCGACCAAAAATATACTTCATTGCCCAAAAGGACGATCGAGCCTCATGATGCTACGCCTCGAGGGAAGGAAGGCCCAAGAAGCTTTCCATTGTATACATTCAAACCACTCTGCCAAGTGATTGGCCCAGTCACTCGACTCGAGCCGCTCTCTACCAGAAGTCTTCCAGATTTTGCAGTTCTAATGAGACACCAAATGTTGCACCAATAAAACCCCTAAGGGAATAGCCCTTACGTTTAACTCTATCAGATGATGGCAACATACCAGGCTCAATTGGTCAATGCCACACCCAATCAAATGGCGTTGGAGTCACAACTTGCTCGCCTGGCGGCCGGTCAACAACCTCCAGCAGGCACGATCTCGAGACAGCTAGAAAACAATCTCAAGCATTCAGATCCCCATCTGAAGCAATTAAATGCTGAAATGACAAGTCAGATAACATGTATTCCACACCCTAGAACCTAATGGCCACAACTATTCATCTTAATAGAGATGAAGTGTAAGGCCCCTGAACTTACTTAATGAGTTGAATGAGCTTAATTACCATAATTGAATGCTTTGAACCCTAATATAACCTTTTGATATGTTTTGAAATCATAAGACAAGCTTACGTTTCAAATTTGTTCCAATTTGGACACTGTTTGAGCAAGTTATGCAATTTTCTATACATTTTGGACTTGTATGCAATTTACCCAATTGAGGGGTTTTCTTTGCAATTTGTCACATACATTATGTTCCTTAGATGTTATATTATCATTCTTGAGATTTTTGAGCCATGGTAATCCTAGTTGAGCCATAGTTTGAAGGTGTTTTCATCAAGGGTATTTTAGGGTTTACCCCTTCACGGATGAGCTGCTTTCAGTAGCTATCAACTAATGAATTATGTGATTGACTGGGAATTTTGACAAAGGAAAGCTAAGAAGGTTAATAGGGATGGTGGGGGAGCTGCTTGTGTGTTTTCTTGTATATTCTTAATAGTTTAAGGCCATAAACACATGGGGAAGCTACTTTTACACCTCATGTTTGCTTCTATCCTTATCCATGGGCTATATTTACCTCTTCCTTGCACAAATATAAAAATATTCTTTCTTTCTCTTTCCTCTAACCTGGAGCAAAAAATACACTCTATTTTTCTATGGAACCAACTACTCTAAGGTAGAAGACAACCCCTTTTTGGAGAAGAAGGTCTCTTAGAGCTCCATCTAGCCCTGCCTAGGGTTTCCAAGGTCATCTTCTAGAGAATTCGACCAAGGCAAGTTGTTTTCTTCCTTCCTTCTCTATTTTTCTTGATCTTATCCTTCCTTAGACCTTCCTCCAGGTTGGAACCCTGCTTCTCCATGGTGAAAGTGGCTCAACAACTAAAAAATCTATCATTCTTGTTTCTTTTTCTAGGATTTTGCTTCTTTGTGGAGAGAAGTACCTATTTGGCAAAGTTCATATCTAAATCCAAGGTTTTATTGCCCTATTTGATCTAGATTCTTTCTGTTTGGGATCTGAACTACTCTATAGAGGCGATTTATATAACATTCTTCACTTATATTACTTACTAGAAGGTTGTCAGTTCATGTTTATGCCTTAATGTGTGGATTTAAGCATAGAGAAACCATGCTTGTTTAGAATTGCAAATTTTTTTGGTGTTCCCTATTTTGTTCCAGTTTTATATGAACTTGTAAACATGTGTATAACCTTTCTAAGGTGTAACATGATCTGGGACAGGTTGATAGAATCGACCTATGGTGCTAAGCACAAAATAATTGATGGTTCAAATTAGGGTTTTCAAGCTATTTCCTTCTCTATCACACAACCGATGGACATACCATTCAACAACCAATGGTTTTGCTATCTTGGAAACTAATTTTCGTGATCAAGGGTGTCAAATGTATGGTGACAACTTATGGTCACCCCCTTAGGTCAGGTTTTTTTTGGGTTTTAGGGGAGGAAGATAAGGCAGCAGAAATAAAAATTTTCTCCCCCAAACCCAGAAAAAGGAAACACGTCAACGTCTATACAATAGGAAAGGATGGTTTGTGGAATCATACCTTGTCCCGAGGCTTTGTCGGCGACAATACCTTGTACCTTGCGTGGTCTTCACCTCCGGTCTTGGACGGCATCTGTGCAGCTCCTGGTCGCACTGGGACTGACGGGATTGAAGGTTGTCCTCCTAGCGGCAAAAATCTCCCGCCTCTGAAGTAGTCCACACGGACCACCTGGAACTACAATCTCCTTGTCCCACAAGGAATTGGAAGGAGTCGCACCCTTCTGTTAGCGTACTAGTCGCCAGCACACTCTCCTGCTACCAGTCGCAACTGCAGTTGTCTTTCCCTTGCTGTGCCTCCCTTTTCGGGTAGCACTTGCTCCAGATCTCTCTCGGTTACCAAAACAAGAGAGAACGACAACTTTACAGAGCAACTGGTTTGCACTGAGTTGTCCTTTGAGAAGCCCCCCAATACCCCTATATATAGGAGGGTCATGGGATATGGTTCTCCATCCCGGGCAATGCGGGACTAAAAGCAGGAGTAGAAGGGTTTGCAATTTTCCACAAAACAACCAACTCGCAACCTGAACCGATCATTTCACAACTAAAATGGTCGGTTGGGAATCTGAGCCGGTCGGTTGGCACCTCAACCGATCGGTTGGGACCCATGAACCTGTCGGTTCACTTCTGAACCAGTCGGTTCGTGGTCCTGATCAGTTCCCGATTGACTTTCCAACTTTTGTTTCTAATTGGTATCAAATACGAATCCTTGTTCCAATCAAATTGGGCAAGTCAAACGAAAGGAAAATTCTCACCAATCCTACATTCCTAACTTGCCTGGTTGCAACAGTTGAACTGATCATTTCAACACTTGAAGCAATCATTCACCTTGTCCTTGAGCCGATCGACTCACAACCTGAGTCGATCGGTTCACCATGCTCAACCGATCGGTTCATCACATGAGCCGATCAGTTGGGAGTGTAGATTGTGCAGAATCAGTCAATTGCGGTTTCAATCAATCTGATACTCCAATCAATGTGTCCAACACCTTGAACACTATGACATTGAGCTATCAATTGATTGAGTGTTTAATTGAACTACTAAACTCCTTTAGTAATCAATCTAAACATTATTTGTGGACAAAACTCCTCTTCCAGGTTAAATCCTATGTGTGTGACCCTGCAGGTCCTTTTCACGTTGGTAGTGAAAGTCCATAACACTTATGACTTCATAAGCAAAGAGCGGTGCCTAGTCACACATCAGTGCTACCCAAGTGAAATAGAAAGTTGGAGAACAACTTTCAATTCGTGAATGGTGTTACAGTGAGTGTATAATTCCTTTGTCACTGATATCCCGAATGAACTCGAGGCATGGAACAGTCATCCTATCAACATTCATTCACTTTCTTGATCTCAGAGTAGATTGAATGAGATATGTATGACATCAATATCACATACTGATTCACACATGCGTGTGCACGCCTATCTCAATCCTACTCATCAAGTGGCCTTGGATATCAAACTCCCTCAGGAGGGACAAATCCCATATCTATCACTCACCCCTCAAAAGCCCCATGTGTCAAAGCCACCCAATCATCACCTTTATAACAACCCATGTTTCAGGACTACGTTTGATGATGTCAAAGTGTGCCCAACTACATGTGTTGAGTGTAGTGATTTCAGGTCAAAGAATCACACTCACCACCATCACTGTGAGTACTGACTGTGACTACCATGTCATGGTTCTATGTGTCAAACTCACGGTGGGTCTGTCCAGTACACTTGTTCTCTAATAAGTACCTATGTGTTTGGTTTGATATCTCTATATCATGACTAATGAGATTCTGTCATCAACCAACACCACAATCTAGTCTTGTGTGTCATTGCTGTCTATCAACCTTCCACAATGACATCCGACTAGGGACATAACAAGAATGTACAAACTCTTAGCATCTGTATGATCTCATCGTTCAGGTCCTCAACCTGAAGGCATACGTCATTGAGTACTGTCATTCTCTAGACATTCAATCTGTTCTATCACTATCTCATATGACTGAACCAGAAAGAATTGGAAGCTTGCCTTTGATGTTTATCAAATCAATCTTAATGTATCCCACCAATCATCCCATGATTTCCTCTCAGGGCATACATACCAACAGTTTTGACTCAATTAGACATTTAAATATCATCCACTAAGTATTCTAATGATGTTATCAATCGATGATGATATTGGCTTAATATTTGATGATGTTAACTAAATTTATTACTGATCTAGCAATCAATGGTGACCTAATGATCACAATCAATGGTGGATCAGGTCATAACCATATATGATGAATTAGGAATGTAATTGTAGATTTGACTAAACCTTGAACCAATGGTTCCTTGGTTCAATTGATCTAATGGTTAGACCTATACTTCGATTGATAACCTTGAACAATGAACCTGATCCAATGAATAATATTGGATGCTTTAACATCCAATGGATTAGAATAAATCACATGGTATTATTTGTGGGTCCTAGTGATGATAATTCAATAGTTCAATACCATTAATTTGTAGTCTTACCTTTGCCATCATATAGTTATATTTGATAAATCGCTATAATAAATAGATGTGTAACTCCCATGTGATCTAGCTCGTTATACCTAACCTTAACGTAATTATATGATGTTGATTGGTTATAATCAGACCTCTTGAATGATTAATGTGATAATGAATTACACTCTTTTTGTGTTGAAACCACATTGTAGTATTATTTGAATAGCATAATTTGTTGCCATGTTAATATCTATGGACACATATGTGTTAATGATCTTTTGAGCCTTGTTTAAGGCATGGAATGATGTTGATAACCTTACTATGAATAATGTGATGGTCTTAAAGACCTTTGGGCATGTTTGAATCCATGATTGAGGTGAATTCCTCTTCATATTCCAATAAGGGTTAAAACCCTGGAACTTGTGATATGATATTGGTATCTTGTAAAAGTATGATGATAAGTGTAGTCCATTAATTTGCAATGAATCAAAGTTAATGGAACTTTTGTGGTTCTGCCCGCACATGGTAGCAATGGACAAGGAAAGGATTCAGAGATTTGAGAAGGGTCTTAGTACATAGTTGACTACTACAACATCGGCCTTGGAGAATAGGGAAAGATTTCCCACCTTTGTGGAATATGTCAGGAGGATTGAGAGGTCTAGCATAGAGAAGTGTGAAGCTAATGCTAAGAAGCGACCTATGTAGTTTCAAGGGCCATCATATGGAGGCTTTAAGAAGCCAAGGTTTTTCCCATAGATGTCGCAACCAAGGTCAACCTTCACTGAACCAAGATCACATGCACCATCACAGTGGACCCCGAGTCGGGGTAGAGGTCACAGTTTTTCACTAATGGGAGATCGCAGTACCTCATCAGTTTTAGTGACAAGGCTGTTTAGACCATATCAGGACACCAGAACATGTTACAAGTGTGGGCAAGTGGGGCTTACAAGACCTTATTGCCCTATGAAAGATGAAGAGGTGACTCAGCAACCAAGGCAAAGTCAACAAGGTCCACAACAATGATGAGTTTAGTAGTGACAGTGGAAGAGGACGTGGTTTGGCATCCCAGGCAGGATCCTATGGACAAGCAAACAGAGGACATGGACGGCATTAGGCGACAACAAGGTTCTATACCATGACCTAGCCAGAAGCAATGGTCAATCCATGAGTCGTGATAGGTCAGATGGAGTTATTTCATTCTGATATGTCTGCTTCTTGTTTTGCATCTGTGTTATTAGACCCTAGTGTGACACACTCTTTTATCACCAGAGAGGTGATAGATAGTTGTTATCTACATGTTAGTATTAGATCTAATAGCCTGCGGCTAGAGACTCCTTTGGTTGATTCCACCAAGTTGCGGGAAGTGTGCCCTTCTTGTGTTCTTTCTTTCTCTGGATACAACATTCAAGTGGATCTTTTTCCACTTGACATGCATGATTTTGATGTAATCCTAGGAATGGATACCTTGGAAAAATACAAGGTAGTCATGGACTGTAGTACTAAGGTGGTGACGTTCCATGATGGAGATATACAGTGGATTTTTCAGGGTGATAGGAAGATTCTTCCTACATGTTTGATGTCAGCCATGACAGCTGAGCGGTTGATGAGGCAAGGATGTGAGGCTTTTTTAGCTCATGTTGTGGATACTAAGGAGGGAGGTCCTAGTATCTAGGAGGTACCAGTGGTGTGAGAATTCGAGGATGTCTTTCAAGAGGAATTTCCTATCATTCCCCCTCCTAGAGAGATTGAGTTTGAGATTAATCTTGTTCCTGAAACACAACCAATAGCACAGTCAGCATACAGAATGGCACCAACAAAGATGCAGGAGTTAAAGAAACAGTTACAAGAACTATTAGAGAAGGGTTTTATCAAGTCGAGCACTTCCCCATGGGGTGCTCCATGTGTTGTTTGTTAAAAAGAAGATGGTTCAATGAGGTTGTGTATAGACTACAGACAGTTGAACAAGGTGACAATAAAGAATAAGTATCCTTTGTCGAGGATTGATGATCTTTTTGATCAGTTGAGAGGTGCCACTGTGTTTTTAAAGATAGACCTGAGGTCAAGTTACCATCAGTTGAGAATTAAGGCTGATGACATACCCAAGTCAGCTTTTAGGACTAGGTATGGTAATTATGAGTTTGTGGTTATGCCATTTGGGCTAACCAATGCACTTGCAGCTTTTATGGATCTGATGAATAGGTTGTTTAAACCTTATCTTGATTGGTGTGTGGTCATGTTCATAGATGAGCAACACCTTCGTCAGGCATTGACTTTGTTGAGGCAGCATCAACTATATGCAAAGTTCAGCAAGTGTGAATTTTGGTTATCTGAAGTGTCTTTTCTGGGCCATGTTATATCTAAAAAAGGTATTTGTGTTGATCTCAAGAAATTGGAATCTGTACTAGAATGGGAACAACCAAAGACACTGACAAAGATCTGTAGTTTCCTAGGTCTGGCAGGTTACTACAGGTGGTTCATCAAAGACCTCAGTTCTATAACGTTACCCCTAACTAGGTTAACCAGGATGAATGTTCCTTTTTCTTGGAATGACAAGTGTCAACATTTTTCCAGCTTTTGATAGAAAAGTTGACTAGTGCACCGGTGTTAGTACTGTTAGAGTAAGGAAAAGCTATATTGTATTTTTGATGCTTCAAAGAATGGGTTGGGATGCGTGTTGATGTACGATAAAAATGTGATTTCTTTTGCTTTGTGAGAGCTTAAGAAACATGAGGAGAATTACCCAATACATGATCTGGAGCTTGCAACGGTGGTCCATGCCTTAAAGATCTGGAGACACTATCTTTATGGAGAAAAGTGTCAGATCTTCACTGACCACAAGAATCTACAATATATCTTCTCAAAACAGGAGCTGAATATGAGGTAGAGGAGATGGATTGAGCTTATTAAGGATTATGATTGCACAATACACTACCATCCAGGGAAAGATAATGTGGTAGCTGATGCATTAAGCAGAAAGTCATCTTCATCATCAACAGTAGATAATGCACAATTAAATTCCTTGATGTGCCATAAGAGAGATATGCTAGTGTCTCTTTGCCAGATGAATGTACAACTAGAAGTTTCCTCATTGGCAGGATTGTTGGCACAGTTACAAGTGAAACCTACCTTGAAACATCAGATTCATGATGCATAATAGAATGATATTGTGATACAGAATATTCGATCAGGGATTGGCAATGAAAAGTATGATGTCTTTCATGAGGCAGATGATGGTACAATTTGTTACCTTAATAGGATAGTAATTCCTGATGTTGATGGGTTGGGGAAGATGGTACTTGAGGAGGATCACTCCTCCATGTATGCAATGCATCCTAGAAGTACCAAGATGTACTAAAACTTGAAAGACATGTATTGGTGGCCAGGTCTAAAGTGTGATGTGGCAGAGTTCATTGCCAAATGTCCAGTTTGTCAGTAGGTGAAGGTTGAGTACCAGAAGCCTGCAGGGACATTACAACCCTTGCCAATACAACAGTGGAAATGGGATCATATTACTATGGACTTTGTGGTTGGTCTTCCTAGGATAGCTAAGGGTCATGATTCCATATGGGTAATAGTAGACAGATTGACTAAGTCAGCTCATTTTCTGCCAGTTAAGACGACGTTTACAATAGAGAAATTGGCACAAATATATGTTGATGAGATAGTCCGTTTGCATGGCATTCCAGTGACTATAGTTTCTGATAGAGGTCCACAATTTACAATTCATTTTTGGGAGCGTCTGCATTCTGCAATTGGAACACAGTTGAGATTCAGCACAATTTTTCATCCGTAGACCGATGGCCAGTCCGAAAGGACTATTCAGAATTTAGATGATCTCTTGAGGGCATGTGTGCTGCAATTTGTTGGTAGTTGGGATGTACATCTGACTTTGATAGAGTTTGCATACAACAATAGTTATCAAAGAAGCATAGATATGGCTCCTTATGAGGCTCTGTATGGGAGACGATGTCAGTCTCCTCTTTGCTGGTATGAGACAGGTGAATATCAACTTTTGGGTCCTGAGCTAGTACATCAGACTACGGTTAAAATTAAAGTGATACAACAACAATTGAAAGCAGCCAAGGACAGGCAAAAATCTTATGCAGATAACCGACACAAACCACTTGAGTTCCAAGTGGGAGATAGAGTATATCTTAAGGTTTCTCCTTGGAAAGGTGTGTTGAGGTTTGGAAAGAAGGGTGATGGAGCTTCCACTTGCGTAGAGTTGCGTGCACCACTAAAAATCCTAAAGATAGTAAGTCTTTAGGTTTAGCCTTGCTTATACTAGATTAAAAACTCCACCCACGTATGCTAGGATATGTGGAAGTCTTATCGTAGTATAGTTAAGGGTCGAATGCACATGAAAACGGTCTTGTTGAGATCAACAAGATAGAAAATGTTAGAATTTCACTTAACTCCTTAATGGTTGGTATTTAGATCAAAGAGTTGGTTTGGTTGTTTAAACTAAGTGCAAGTAAAGTAAAAGCAAGAAAGTAAGCAGGAAGGTAAATTTAAGGCTGTAAACAATATTAAGGAACCACTAGGGTGTTATTGGCTTTCGCCACCACTACTCATGGATCAAAACATACATCACAAAAACTTGGCTTGCAAAGAAAAGAGTCTAAACAATTAGTATCTTTATAGGCTTAGCCTCCTTTCGGATGACTAACTACGAGAAATGTGGAAGCGTTGCAATGTCAGCCATCCCCGGACGAATGGTCACTTACTTTGCATCACTCCCCTCACAAAGTGTGTTCCTCGACCCGTCAAGGTTGCACTTTCATACGTCAACTGATTCCATTTCAATGTATGAAAGTGCAACAATGGAGGTGAGTTTACTCCACTTCTTGAGAAACGTTCCTAGATACCGAACCAAACGTACGGTGACTACATACAACCTGGAACCAACAAACAATCGATATTCGAATCTAGAAGTACAAACATAGACAATTTGTACTAAAAGATAATAGATAACACAAGTTGGTGATCAAGAAACTATTATTCATTAAACGATTGATGTTGAACTAGAAAGATAATGTTTTTCTATTGCAAACTCAAGAATTACAATGCATGAAATGAAAACATGGGTAGCGGGGATACTCCCCGCACCCTAGTGTATAAGACTACTCGCTCATGGCAAGAACAAATAAGGAGGTGAGAAGAGCGAGAGAGAGCGTCATATCTAGGAAGGAGGGAGGAGGGTTGACCCCTTGGAGAGAGAGAGAGCGAAGATCTTCACACTTTGTAGCTTGCTTGATGATGAATCCTCCTCTTCCCACCTTCTTTGTCGATGAGAGAGAAAGTAGCTTGGAGATGGAGTATGGATCTCAGACCGGCAGCCTCAGTGCAGCGGGTGAAGGATGGAATAACTCTAGAGAAATAGAGGCAACCTTTGGACGTCTGAAAACTTCTTGCTTTGTGAGGACCCCTCAGGTCTTATTTATAAGCTTTGAGTGAGGCTCAAACGGTTTGGGAGGTTTGGGCCCAAACGGTCATGAAGACCGTTTGGACTCTTTCTCGGTTTGGAGACCGTTTGGGCTCTCTCGGTTTGGAAACTGTTGCCTTTATTCGGTCTTAGGACCGTTTGACTTTACACAGTCTTGGGACCGTTGGGCCTTCATTCGGTCTTGGGATCGTTTGGTGTCCATTCGGTCTAGAGACCGTTTGGGCTCTTTCGGTTTGGAAACTGTTTGCCTTTATTCGATCTTAGGACCGTTTGGTGTCCATTCGATCTTGGGACCGTTTGATGTCCATTCGCTCTTGGGACCGTTTGGTGTCCATTTGGTCTTGGGGCCGTTTGGTGTCCATTTGGTCTTGGGACCATTTGGTGTCCATTCGGTCTTGGAACCGTTTGGAGCTTTTGTAATTTTTTGTGCTTTTCTGTAAGAAATAAAAAGAGGAAAGTTAGTCTAATGGTATATTTACAATAGAGGGGAAAGTTAAAGATTCTATCTAATTTATCTAAGAAAGAGTATGGAAAACTGAGGAAAACTTAATAAGATAATATCGCAAAATGGGAGGTTATCACCCCCCCTAATGTAGAGTCTATCTTTTAAGAGATCATCCTTCATATAAGTTGATGCCATATAGATCATAGGGTGATTCCATCCGAGGAGATATTAATAGGTGATCATCAAACTCACAAATAGAGACCCTTTGAATTGTATAGTTTCACAGAGCATATCTGCCATAACCAGAATGTCTCCAGCTAGAAAAACAAGATCATCTTTCTTGGCATATAGCCTAGACATGATGAGCCGAAGTTCATTGTCGGAAAGACTTTTGCAAGATGCAAGGTCAAAATTGGGAAACGTTGGTTCAATGGCAGATAGAGAAACCATTTGGGGATATGACCGTTTGATAGGGCCCCCTGTTAATAACTTGATGTCCCCTTTATCTGTCGCCATATCAAAGGTGTAAGGGTCCCATAGACTTTTTTCGGGGACCGTGGCGGGTTGTTGTTTCTCCAAATCCTATAATGTTTGCTGGAATGGCTGTTTCTATGGACGCTAGATAGCCGAGTAGAGGTAGCGAGGGACGTCGTCTGGTGCCATAGTCGGGTCCTTGAAGAACCTTCGGTCACATATGAGCTCCATGGTGTAACGCCCTCGTAGAGAGTGAAAGTCTTCTGCGGCCAGCTCGGTGAAGAGGATTTGTTGATTAAGCACTTATATGTGGTGTATAGTACAGAAAGCGCAATCCCCAAATCCTTCTTGTGTTGAGACTTGTGGGTTTATTATCCGGAACCATGGTTGGTTCCAACCTTGTCGAAGTGATGGTTTGCATCCCAAAATTAGTTTTAGGAGTCGGAAAGGGATGCATCTTGCCTCCCCGACTCCTAGACCAACACAATTAATGATTTCAGCTTTAAGCTCATTGGCACAAAAGTTGTACACTTTGGTGTCGTGAGCCTCGGTGTCAACGATCATGAGCAGCCAGTGGTCAGAAACTTGGAAGGGTACTATGATATATCATACCTTCCGCTCAATCCCCCTACGCAGTCGCTCGATAGTCTTGTTGTGTAAGTCCTTGTATAGTAGACTTAGAGCCAAAGCAGGTGAAGCATTGAGAACTGGTTGCGGCTGTTTTGAGCTTTTGTATGTTTCAATAATGTTGGAAAGAAGAACACAGAAGATTGCCATCGTCACTTTTGATTGAGGTCAAAGGATGACGCAGAAATCTTCACGTGTCAACTTGCGCTTAGTATTTATATTTGTGTAGATGATGTCCCCCCTTCTTTGGCATCGTCTACGATAGTGTTCAGGACCTGGACATATAGGGTAGAGATGGCCGCCATGTCTAGGTCATGCATCTTCTTAGGTAGAGGTGGCGATGGGGGAAGCTCTTGTTGCGGCAGAAAAGAAGTCTGCTCTAGGTCGTCCATATAGTGTTGCAAAACCATCTGTGTCAAGACTCACTATGTCTGACTCTTCTTGCTCTGGGGGTAAAGGCATCGATTGTTCTGGTGCGGAGTAATGATGGGCTACGGATGTTGGTGGACTAATGTTGGTTCCTAGGATACAATGCTGGAACTCAGTAAAAGCCGCTTCTTTGGCAGCTTCCCCCATAGATCCCATGACAAAATAGTTAAGGAATTGATCCCCATATGATATGTTAATGTTGTCAGTGTGATTGGGGGATTTGGGATCTTGTCCACCTTCTTGGTAGTCTTTGTCTGCTTCCTTTATTGATGGTTATGTGCCTCGGCTGATTCCTCCCCAGTATGTCCTGGGTCATCAGGTTTGTCATCTGAAGAGGAGGTGTCATCGTTGGAGTCAGCAGAGGAGTCAGAATCTTCTTCTTCATCTTTGTCTTCTTCTTCTTCTTCTTCGTTGTTTGCCACCTTATCTTTTGTTTGTTTTGGCGTTGTTTTCTTGCACTGTCGGTGAAGTGCTTGTAGTTCATCAAGAGCCACTTGTACATGCTTGTGTGTCTCAAGCAGTGCGTCGTGGGTTTCCTTGAGATCAGAATATCGTGCCTCGGTAGAGAGGAGTCGTGCAAAAATGTCTGTAACTTGGGCTCATAGGTGATTGATTTCATTGTTTGATGACTCCTCTTGGCGGCTATTGAGTTGTGCAAGGGTGTTAGTGATGTCGTCTAAATGCTTGCTAAAAGCAGTTTGCTGCTGCTTAAGCTCGCGAATGATCTCTGGCAGAGGTTGAGTCTGCATAGAGATCCTGTCAACTTGTTGAGCCAACGTTACTTGCTGGCTTTTCACTTCAAGTACCAACTATGGCAATTGTTGTAGGCGGTTGTCGATGCATTTGACTTGCGTGGCCGCTACTTCCTGTCGTTGGTTGATGCTTGAGAGGATTCCAGGTAGGGCGTAGTTTTGCTCGTTGATCTTGGCGACCTATTTTGTAAGACCCTACACATAAGAAAAAATTGATTGCATTATGTTAGAAGGGTCGGTGAGGAGGTTTCGGATGGCGTCAAATTGATGTCTAAATTCCTCACCGAAGTTTGTAAAAGGGACCCCAGAAAAGAATGGGTGGGGTGGCTTGGGTCGGGGTGGAAGGGTGGTAGTGTCTTGTGAAAGAGACACTGAAGATGGTCCCGCGAATTATGTGGTGACTGTAGATGGAGTCACCAGTGGCGTCGGGGTGGTGGCGGATGCGAAGGGTTGCGACATTGATGGGAAAGAGGTTGAGGTGGAGGCAAATGAGGTGAAAGCAAGATCGGGCATTGATGCGAATGGAATGCCCGATGAGAAGGGAATCGAGGTGGAGGATGCGGGTGGAGGTGCGGATGTGGGGAGGGGATTTGGTGGAGGAATTATTGTGGAGAATGATGGGAGTGTGGTGGATTGTGGAATGGTGGAGTAAGTTTTAGTGGATCCAAACGGTTTGGAGACCGTTTGGGTCCAAACAGTCCCTCATCCAAACAGTTTCAAGACCGTTTGGCACAAACGGTTTGAAGACCGTTTGGGTCCAAACGGTCCCTCATCCAAACGGTTTCAAGACCGTTTGACACTGATAAATGTATATTTATCCCTTTTATTTATATATTTTTGATATTTGTTTAGGATTATTTTGTTATTTATTCGCTTAGTTTCACAATTAATTGTGTTATTTTAAAATTTTCTCTTTAATTGGAGTTTTAATTCTATTTTCTTGGGTTTTGTAGGAAAATTACACAATTTGCAGCAATCCTGAAATTCATATATACCCTCCACCAAAAGTGACATAACCCTTGCATTCGAACTCCAAATTGAGTGTACAAGTATTCATTGGAAAGGGAATTTAATTTCCTAAAATAAAATCCTATTATTTGGACCGCTTTTGTGCTTTTCACAGGAGAGAAATATGTTCGAAATCGCTGCTGCGAGAATTTGCATTAAAGGAAGTTACATGGTCAAGATAATTAAAGACAACCAACTTTCGATTTGACCAGATCTAGAAAATTAAAAAAATGGTCTCCCTCTCTTTTTTCCCTCTCTTTTGAGGGCAGCCTACCCCCTCCCCCTCCTATAAAAGGAGAGACTCTTCACTTGTAAAAGTATTCCATTCTTCATTCCATTTCATCTAATTTTTAGTTGTAGACCACATCTTGTATAATGTTGGATCTCATTTTAGTTTGTATTTCTTCTTGTCTTGTTATGTCTGAGTAAATCTCTCTAGGGCATGAGAGTAGCCCCTTAGCCCGGTTCTATTCAATATAATCAATTATATTCCTCAATCGAACAAATGCATTCTCTCTATTTATGTGTGGTTATTTGAATGATCTGATATATTCTTATGGAGTGATATGACTGTGGATCTCTGGAAGAACGAAATAATAGTCCCTTAATTGTGATTATCATATTTTCATCTTTTTAATCTTATTCTTGTTATAATCCTTGGTGATGCGACCACCTGAGACTTGGGTTTGAACTCCAGTTTGAATTCACATGCTTTTTGATATGACCGTGGATAATGGCATGTTGGACGGTTAGATAATGATCCGTGAATGCCAGGACCGATAGGTTCACGGGAAGTCCGACCCTTGTGAGTTTGTCTGTAAGGACATGTAACCACAAGGTCCTAATTTGATCCTTGGAGTTTAAAATTTGATTAGTTGAATAGGAACGTGGTTTTGGTGGTGATCTTCCAGACCTCAGATCTTTATTTCTTGATTAGTTAAATTTTATTTCATCACTTTTATTTTGGTTCTTAGTATTAACAACTCTCTCAAATTGGGATTTAATTATTGTACTTGCGATCGGATTTGGATTTTGACTTTTCTTTTCTACCGTCCCTTAGATCGATACCTATCTATACTAAGTTGACTTGTTATTCACAACAAGTTGACAACCGGGTTAGAAGGTTAAACTCTGGACTTTTCCTAGTGATTGCTGCATGTACAACGACGCACATCAATTTGGCACCGTTGCCGGGGATGACACATTTGTTTTTCAGATATGGTTGTCTGTATATCTTGTATAATCCTTGTTCATATTCTCTAACTTTCATAACTTCAGTATTTTTTATAATTTCTTTTAGATTTTTATAATTTCTTTTTCCCTTCCGAGCACAAATCTGGAAGTGTATCTCCTCTTTCTGCTGAGTTTTCATTCCAGCAGTACTGCTTTCTAGTTACTTTTTTTGTAATTTTTGTTATTTCATAATTTCTTAGATTTATAATTTTTAGTTCTGTTTGTAATTTTGACTAACCTTTTATCTCGCAATCTTTCTTCTCTCATTCATTGATTGACATATCTTTTAGGAACTTTTCTTTTCAAATGGAGTGGGCATCCCAATATCCCCCATAATGTTATTATTGTGGTTTTTACCACCATGCATCTCTTGCATGTCCGACTCTACCCCATTCTTATAATAGCACCCCTTTTAATTGTGAGCCCTTTCGTCCTGGTGGGTACAATGTGAATCCACATTTTTCTGAGAACCATTATGGGGAACCTTGCTATCCATATTCTAATGGGGGATATGATCCACAAAATTTTGTGGGGTGTAACCAACAAAACCTTGGGGGTTATGTGCATGCTTATGAAACCCAATGTAATCTTCAACAAGAAGAGAGACTTAGGGCCCTAGAGAAGATAACAGTAGAAGGAGAATCAAAACTAAAAGCCAGCCAAGCCTTATTAACCACCCTACTAGAAGACCAAACCCAAAATATAGATTGTTCAAATATGTTTCCTCATGATTTGGTGACACCTTATAATATTGAATCTTCCTCCCAAGATGGACGCAATGGAAATTACAATCCACCATCTTCTGGAGATTATTATGAGGAGCAATACCACCCAAAACAATATGAGGAGTACTATGGCCAAGGAAACTATGGGGAGTGTGGCAAGGATGATCAAAATTTTGGGATGTATAAATCCTATGGTGAAATGCAAATTTGGAAGAGAGACTTAAGGCCCTAGAAAAGATGGTAGTAGAAGGACAAGCAAAACTTGAATCCAATCAAGCCATGTTAGCCACCTTACTAGAGGATCAATCACAAACTCCCCCTATAGAGCTTGAGCAACCCAAGATGGTTCATCATGATGACGACGATGACGATGATCCTTATTTTGTGTCATATATGTCGGATCCTGAAGAAATAGCACAAACCATGGAGCCTTATTTTGTATGTGATGAGTACGTTGGTATCCCTATCTTTCCTTTAGAGACTATTTTACTTGAATATGAAATGTCAAAGAAGGAGAGTCCTTATGAAGATCCAACAACTCCTCCCATCCTGAACAAAAATCTGAATGATACCATAGACCAATACCCTTCTTTTGAGTCTATTTTGGATAATGAGAATCTAACCCCCTTTATGATTCTTCCCGAGCCATCATAGCCAATTTCCGTCCCACACATGGCTGATCTAGAAAGGGAGATACCACCATTGGAAGAAGCCCACACACCCCCTTCTATTGTTTGCAAGGAAGACATCATCATCCCTCCTAAATACTTGGGGAACCCTTGTACAAAAAAATTAGAGACATATGTTACATCAACAATGAAACTTACCAAACCCAATGTTGATGGCATTAATTTTAAGGAGAAACAAAACACTTTTGTAAATTATTTTATATTTTTTGTATTAGCATCAATTCTACCATATGCAGGTCATCATGATAGTGGAAAACCTAAACCAGATCCTCCACCTGACTCAGTTCATCATGCTCTACTGGCATTACTCGTCGGGTACCCGCTAACCTCCCCCAATCCACATCCATCTTCAACCCTTTCCTTACGATCGAAGGAAGATCTATGGATATTATTGGAGGGAATGCGAGGTGAAAGAAAATATGAGCACCCCATTGAGCTTCTACAATTATCCTATCATAGGGTACATTATGAAGCTCCTTAGATAAATGTCCCAACCCTCATACACATCCCCTTTAGTTGGATGTTTTTTGAGCTACCTGGACCACATGGAAATCCTCACTCTTCTCTTCCCTCCATCTCGGGTTTCGATTTTGCTCGGGACAAGCAAAAATCTTAGTCTGGGGTGGAGGTGGGTGGTATGTTTCTATTCCACCCCCTTATCTTTTTTATTCTTACATTATTTCTACCTTTTTTTACATATAGTTACTTTGTTCATGGCCATTATCTAGTCGGCCATGTTTTTATTTCTTTTGTTGCAAAATGACCTTTATCTAGTCGGCCAATATGAATAGATGTTTATCATTGTACCTCTTTGAGTTTAGTAAATCTTTTGCAAAAAATTGTTACAAATTGCCATGTCTGAAACTACCATGTCACCTAGGATCCCAAAATAACATCACTCCTTGGAAAAGTTGACAAGCCGTATGGAATTAATCAAAACCAAACACAAATTTTCTCTATTTTTAAACATTGATTAACTTGATATAAATCTTGTATAATGTGATTGACATGAATGTTCTTTCTGATGTAATGACACTTTCAAAAAAAAAGGAGAAATAAATATGTGAAGTTATAGACACAAGGACACCTTTTGTTTCCCCCTTATTTTCTCTCTAAAAAAGAGAAGCAAAGAATCACCACCAGACAAAAACCAAGTCTGGGGTGACATGCTTCTCATAAAAAAATTCCATACCCCAAAAAGGGGTGTACCATCAAAAGATGCCAAAAGTGCACATGAAAAAAATTGTGACCAATGTAGCCACAACTCCACAAATCTAAATCCCAAGTCGAATAGAGGAGGGATAAAAAAAATTCATCACTTCCTTCTTTGTTTTCACATCCCCTAATTTCATCTCGTTCTTGTGCAACAACTCACAAAAAAAATACATTTATAAAAATGAAAGTGTCAAAGCAAAAGTAAGATGAAGCATGTTTTTCTACAAAATCTTGATTTATAACCAAGATATGATATTTATTTTTAACAGGGAATATAGAATTTTGCGTTTTGTAGTTTTAGGAGATTGGGTTGCTTGGCCAAATTTGGAGGTAAGGAATAAAGTGATGTTACAAGGGTGAGGATAGACATGTTGTTAGTATAAATTGGAATAATTTGTGATTTTATTTGTTTGAGGACAAACAAAGATTCAAGTCTGGGGTATTTTGATAAATGTCTATTTATCCCTTTTATTTTTGATATTTGTTTAGGATTATTTTGTTATTTATTCTCTTAGTTTCATAATTAATTGTGCTATTTTAGATTTTTCTCTTTAATTGGAGTTTTAATTCTGTTTTCTTGGGTTTTGTAGGAAAATTACACAATTTGCAGAAGTCCTGAAATTCATATATACCCTCCACCAAAAGTAACATAACTCTTGCATTCGAACTCCAAATTGAGTGTACAAGTATTCATTAGAAAGGGAATTTAATTTCCTAAAATAAAATTCTATTATTTGGACCGCTTTTGTACTTTTCGCAGGATAGAAATATGTTCGAAATCGCTGCTGAGAGAATTTGCATTAAAGGGAGTTACATGGTCAAGATAATTAAAGACAACCAACTTTCGATTTGACCAGATCCAGAAAATTCAAAAATTGGTCTCCCTCTATTTTCCCCCTATTTTGAGGGCAGCCTACCCCCTCCCTTTCCTATAAAAGGAGGGACTCTTCACTTGTAAAAGCATTCCATTCTTCATTCCATTTCATCTAATTTTTAGTTGTAGACCACATCTTGTATAATGTTGGATCTCATTTTAGTTTGCATTCCTTCTGGTCTTGTTATGTCTGAGTAAATCTCTCTGGAGCATGGGATTATCCCCTTAGCCCGGTTCTATTCAATATAATCAATTATATTCCTCCATCGAACAAATATCTTCTCTCTGTTTATGCGTGGTTATTTGGATGATCTGATATATTCTTATTTAGCGATATGACCGTGGATCTCTGTAAGAACGAAACAATAGTCCATTAATTGTGATTATCATCTTTTTGTCCTTTTAATATTATTCTTGTTATAATCCTTGGTGACACGACCACCTGAGCCTTGGGTTTGAACGCTAGTTTGAATTCACATGCTTTCTGGTATGACCGAGGATAATGGCATGTTGGACGGTTGGGCAATGATCCGTGAATGCCGGGACCAACAGGTTCACGGGAAGTCCGACCCTTGTGAGTTTTTCCATAAGGACATGTAACCACAAGGTCCTAATTTGATCCTTGAAGTTTAAAATTTGATTAGTTGAATAGGAATGTGGTTTTGGTGGTGATCTTCCGGACCCCAAATCTTTATTTGTTGATTAGTTAAATTTTATTTCAACACATTTATTTTTGTTCTTAGTATTAACAACTCTCTCAAACCGGGATTTAATTCTTATACTTGCGATCGGATTTGGATTTTGACTTTTCTTTTCTACCGTCCCTTAGATCGATACCTATCTATACTAAGTTGACTTGTTGTTCATAATAAGTTGACAACCGGGTTAGAAGGTTAAACTCTGGACTTTTCCTAGTGATTGTTGCGTGTACAATGACGCACATCAGACACCAAACGGTTTGAAGACCGTTTGGGTCCAAACGGTCCCTCATCCAAACAGTTTCAAGACCGTTTGGAAGATGAAACGTCGGGAGCGCGGCGGACGAAGGTGGAATCGGTGAAAAAGGTTCGAGTGGTTCACGCGATAGTGGCGGCGACAACGATCGCAACGTTGGCGACAGTGAAAACGAGGCGGACGCGAAACGCCCTGGCGCGTCAAAGATGCTGGTGACTGTCATGGACTACCTTGCTGTGTGATGGTGCTACTGACGATGACAGTGCAGGCGATGATGGTAATGAGGTGAGGAAGGGTGATAACGACGCGTGGCGACGCTGCAGAATTCCTAAAGGAACAAGTATCGAGGAAGCGATGTTGGTGAAGATGGCGGAATGAAATGGGGTTGTGCAAGCAAGGGTGCGTGGGAGCATGGAAGCTAGAGGGATGGAATAGTGCTCATGCTCGGGTTTAGAAAACTAGAAATTCTAGAAGAAGAAAAAAGAGGGGGGGGGGGGTTGGGATTATATTTATAGGATATGGGGGGCATTAAAAATTCCCAAGGGAAGACAAATTTGAGACCGTTTGGGGTGCAAATGGTTTCAATACCGTTTGGGTTCCAAATGGTTTCAAGACCGTGAGGTGAAGATTTAATTGGATATTATATTTTTATGTTTGGTTTGGTTATTTATGTGAATTTTGTATTTTCAGATTAAATATGATAAACCTAAATCAAATGAACAGAAGGAAACATAAAAAATGTGATACGTAGGTCTTGGGTTGCCTCCCAAGTAGCATCTGGGTTTTACGTCACTGGCCCGATGACAATCCAGTTCGGTTATGTCGATGTTGAGGGATTGTAGATCTCGATAGTCTGTCTTGGTATTTTGTCTACTGGTGTGTAGTATCTCTTCAATCTGTGGCCATTAACGGTCCATTCTCCCCCATTATTGTCAAGGATGATGACTGCTCCAGTGGGGTAGATGTGTTTAATTGTGAATGGTCCAGACCACTTCGTGCGGAGCTTTCCAGGAAACATTTTAAGTCTGGAATTGAAGAGGAGGACCTTATCTCCGATAGCCATGTCCTTCCTCTTGAGGTGGCCATCGTGCCACATCTTGGTTTTTTCTTTATAGATTCTGGCACTATGGTAGGCTATCATTTTAAGCTCCTCAAGTTCTTGTAACTGGAGTTGTCTGTATTCGCCAGTTCTTTTAAAATTAAAATTGAGTTGTTTAATGGCCCATCGGGCCTTATGTTCCAACTCAAGTGGAAGATGGCATGATTTCCCATATACCAGTCAGAACGGGGTTGTTCCAATCAGTGTTTTATAAGCTATGCGGTAAGCCCAAAGGGCATCGGGAAGCTTGGTGGACCAATCAGTATGATGTATATTGATTGTTTTCTTTAACATTGCTTTCAATTGTCTGTTCGAAACTTCGACTTGGCCACTAGTTTGTGGATGGTAAGATATGACGACCTTATAGTTGACTCCATATTTTTTTAGGAGGGCGCTTCGAAGCTTCTTTCTAGAAAGTGGGTCCCACCATCTGATATGATAGTTCGGGGGACGCCGAATATGGGGAAAATGATATCTTTGAACATTTTGATGACTAGCTTTGAATCGCTGGAAACTGTGGGTGTGGCTTCTACCCATTTTGAGACATAATCCACAACGACCAGTATGTAAGAAAATCCATATGAAGAGGGGAAGGGACCCATGTAGTCTATTCTCCAAACATTTAAAAGTTCGATTTCTTGCCACATAGTGAGAGGCATTTCATTCCTTTTAGTTATACTGCCAGAAAGTTGACATTTATTGCATGATCTTACAAAATCATGGGAATCTCTTGCTATTGTTGGACAAAAGAAACCCGATTGTAGAACTTTCAGAGCGATCCTTTTTGAACTCATGTGTCCCCCAGTGGGGCCAGAATGACAATGCTCTAAGACAGGAGTAATTTCCTCTTCTGGTATGCAGCGACGGAAAATTCCATCTGCACATAGACGTAAAAGGTAGGGTTCATCCTAGTAGTATTGCTTAACATCATGGAGGAATTTATTTTTATCATGGTGAGAGGAAGAGGGATGGATGATTCATGTAGCCAGATAGTTCACTATGTCGGCATACCAGGGGAATCTGGTGGTAATTTTAATAAGCTGGTCGTCAGGGAGGGAGTCTTGGATAGGTACATTGTCATTGTCTTGATATTCAATGCGACTTAGGTGGTCAGATACGACATTTTCCACTCCACTCTTGTCTTTTATTTCAAGATCGAATTCTTGCAGCATTAATACCCAGCAGATGAGTCTGGGTTTCACATCCTGTTTCTGAATAAGATATTTGATGGCGGAGTGGTCTGTATATACTACGACCTTTGATCCAATTAGATACGAACGAAATTTTTCGAAAGCGTAGATGATGACTAAGAATTCCTTTTCAGTAGTAGTATAATTCTTTTGCACATCATCTAATGTCTTGGATGCATAGTATATTACATATGGCTTTTTTTCTACTCTCTGCCCCATCACAACCCCTATGGCATAGTCGCTAGCGTCACACATTATTTCAAATAGTTGTGACCAGTCAGGTGCTCTTAGAATGGGTTTTGAGATTAGAACTGTAACATCCCTGACCTGGGTTATAACCTAACCCTAGAAGTTTTGCCTAAACATGTAATTATATACTTGTGAATACTCCCTGGAATGTAATTAAGTTCCTCAGGAACATATACTTTCAATTTTTGCTCCTTTATAAACAAAGTTGTAGCATTGTTTTGTAATGCAGGGACCTATGTTCAAATTACCCAGTTAAAGGGGTTAACTTGAAATGTTCATAGGTTAAGATGTTCTTTTGATAATAAGACATCATATGAGTGAATATGATGAGGTATGATGGATTTCCCAAGCTTGGGCATCAAGATGCAGCTTTTGGAATGATCCTTGTGCTTAAAAACCCTAATTTGGAGTAAAGTGCAATTTACCCAAATTGAGGGGTGCAACTTGTAAAATACACCATCTAGAACATCGTTTATGAATCTTGTCATCATTTAGATTAGAAATGGTGAAAGGGACACATCAATGAATAATCAGATAAGAAAGATGATCCTTGTGGTAAAAATCACCTAATATGGGTATGGAGACCTTTCATGTATGTACCCTAGTTGTAGATTGGCTTTCTTCACCCTTAGATCTTGAGATTTCATGAGCTTTGCATATTTTTAGATGATCTTGGACGTGCCCTTGAATAAGAAGGTACTTGGATGAGAATTTCAAGTTCTAGAGGTCCTTATGGTGTAAAATAGCCTAAAGTATATAAGCTAGAATCCTTGCAAACCAACCAAACGTATCACTTCTTCTCTTCATTTCTCTTCTTTCTCAAAATGGCTAAGGCAAAGCTCTGGAGCTCAGGGAGACGACCAAGTAGTTCCAAGGTGAGTAGGAACCATCTTCTAGCTCGAATTCATGGAGGAATTCTTCTTAAAAGGTTGGTTCTATGGTTAACTCACTTAGGTTCTTTGTTCTAGCCGACCATCTCCATCGTTTCCTTGGAGAATCACCTCTGGCCGAGTTGTGGAGCTCAAGAAACCATTAGAGTCTTGAATCTTGGAAGCTTGGAGCTCTAGGAACAACGTTCTAATGCGGGTTTTATAATTCTAAACTCTTTGCTTTATATGCATGCTTTTGTTCTTGCAATTTCAAGTTTTAGTTCTTCTTCTACCTCCCTTCTTCCTTGCACTTTTGCAAGCAAAACGGTGGAATAACCAACCTTGACAGAGGTTGAAGATGATGGGCGTGGATTCTTAGGTTACTTTATCAAACGACCTTGGACCCTTTTGGTCCAAACGGTTGCAAACCGTTTAAGGTCAAACGGTTTCAAACAGTTTGATCTCAAACGACCTTGCAAGACCGTTTGGATTGAAATAGTCTCAAGACCGTTTGATAGGGTTGAACAAGGGACGACCGTTTGAGGGACTGTTGGTAATATATTGAGTTTCATTCCTGCAAAGAATCAAAGTTTAATTCTTAACCAATTGAGAGTTGAAGGTACTTCAACATCCTAACCCTAATCGGGTTGAAATTGCTGTTTTTAAGTATAGATCTTGTTGAGTTTTGGGTTGAAGGACCCAAACGGTCTCAAGACCGTTTGGGGATTCATCCAAACGGTCTTAAGACCGTTTGGTGACAACCCAAGACCGTTTGAAGGTCTAGGGTTGAGCTAATTTGATGGATTGAGGGTCCAATTGCAATAAGTTGATGAATTGATAAAATTGCTGATTTTAGACCTAATTAGGGTTCAACCCTTATCCAACCGACTTGGTTTTTGGTCAAACTTTGGGCAAACGGTCTCAAGACCATTTGGAGGTCATCCAAACGACCTCAAGACCGTTTGGTCCAAGTTTGAGCACAATTGGAGGTCAATTGATAGGTTCAACCTTGATTTGATTCACCTTGTTGAGCATTGATGATTATCCGATTGAAACCCTAATTGAGATGGACTTAACCCTAATTGACTTTCAATTGAGGGTTAATTTGGTGTCCAATTGATTGAGGCTCATCCTAATTGACTCAATTTATAAGTGGCTAACATGGATTTGGCCAATTGAGGACTTCAACATACATCACCATAATCGATTGTAACTTTTGAACCATGTTGGAGGTCCAAACGGTTTGAGTCCATTTGGACCAAACGGTCTCAAGACCGTTTGGGCTCAAATAAACTCAAGGTCATTTGGACCAATCGATCTCAAGACAATTTGATCAAACGGTTTCAAACCGCATAAGCCCAAACGGTTTGGAAGTCAAACTTTCCAAACGGTCAACGCACCCAAACGGTTTGGGCAAACGACCTTGAGGTCATGCGGTCTTGGAGTCAAACTTAGCAAACGGTCAACGGACCCAAACAGTTTCAAACCGTTTTGTGGTTGAAGGTTGAAACCGTTTGGAGGTTTTCAATGTTGTTTATACTTAATCACTTGAAGATGTAATTGGTTCAATAATGGTTTGATCTAAACCCTAATGGTAACCTAGGACATTAAGGGACTAAGTAAATAATGAATTGACCCATGATGGTGATCAATAGGGTAATTTACCAAAATACCCTTGAGGGGTTCAATTGAGTAATACCTTGTTCTAATCAAACCCTAATCACTTGATAGTGATGTTTTGGCTTATGCTAGTCAATGAGGACTTAGCCCAACCTAATATAGAGTGGTGTAATCACCATCTATTAGTAAGAGGAGAGAGAAAGTATCATAAGAGAGAGAAAGTACCCTTTTATGGTGGAAACTCAAGTAAAGTACCTTCAATACACATGAATGTGCATGATTAGGGTATGATCCACCTGTGTGAGATAATGGAAACCCTAATTATGATAATTGATGAATCTTAATCTTATCTGAGGGCTTTAAATGATGATGTTTCTCATACATGATGATGTTATGAGTTAAATTCACCATGAGGTGAATAGTAAGCCCTAATTCCAGGGTGATGACATGTAATGTGAATAGTAAACGCTAATTGATAAAAATTGGGGAACTTGACTCTTCTAAGAGCTTGAAAGTATAACTTCTAGAATGAATTGTATACTGTTATCAGTTAAATTAACCATGCAGGTTGGCATGAGATGATGATCATATCCAGGTATGGATTATGATACTATATTCATTGAAAGCATGCCTTAGCTTTATGAATAGCAAAATATCCTGATGCCTTGTTAGTGGCATCTAATGAGATTTATGGGCTGTGAGAGCCATGAGTATCATCAAGGTCATGCTTAACAGATGACTTGTGATATGATGATTGAGATATGATAATTGATGTGAGTTAGACTTGTTACATTTATTATTCTATTTTCATAGCTGCCATGCTAGTGATTAAATGTTTGAGAACATGTATGATGTTAAAAGAATACTGAAATGTACCTAACTAATCAAGTATAATCATACCATGCAAAGCCATGATCATAGATCCATCATTGTCAGAAAGCAATATGATGGTGAAACGTGTTTTCCCAAAGGAACTCCTGGATCACATACTTTTCAGTATGTGGGGGAAATGGATGCGTAAATCCTTACATCCTAGTGTAGGAATTGATGTAGATGTTTCTTAATCCATCAACCCTTCACTACATGTTGTAACATCCGAGAAAACACAAACACCACATCGATCAGAGGTAAACAAGAAACCTCTCGATGACGAAGAGAGTACAGAACGCCACTGTAACTCTAAAAATAGCGAAGTACTAGATTACCCTGGTAAGCTATAGTTGCAGAGATACAGAATGTCCTGCAAGTTATCCTTACTCTGACTGAGGAAGATGAGGTCATAAGGATTCGACTCTTTTGATGAACTAGGTATGATATCGATGTGACTTAACAAAGTGATCGATTGGAGTATGAGCGGTATACCTCATCTCCGCAGGGCATAATAATGTTTGAAAAACATAATCAACAACGTAGTATATCTGTTAGGATTAACTACGAGTTACTTGATTGATGTTACACTGTGTAGTACACATATTCTTATTATTTCTTAAATGATGAACCTCTGTTTATTATCAAACTGTTGTTGAATACTTTGAAAGCTTTTACTGCTTAAGTTATTCTTTGAATTGTTATATAAAGCTTCTAGTGGAGAGTTATAACTCTCGCTGGGACAATTATTTAAAATTGTCTCACCCCGTAGACTTCAACTTTTTAGGTGGTCATCGAAGACAAAGAAACCAGCCTACAGGTGACCAATCCCAACAGCAGCAGCACCAGGAGCAGCAGCGAATCTCAGGTGGAGATACTGACTGCTGAGTCATGTTGTTAGATAGTCCAATGTCGTCTCTGTACTCTCAGGTCCTAGAAGATATTGGTCTGAGATTTTGTTTTAACTCTTGAGATTTTGTATCATGATGTGTATAATTACTCAAGAAGTAATTATCAGAGATGTAAACAGTTTAAATCCTTTTTCTATGGAAGAGGTTTGTGGTTTCAAGCTCTTATCACAAAAAGTTTTAATTTCCCATGATTTTTGTCTTCCGCTGTTAATCGAATGCTTCCGCTAAGTTTAACTCGTGTTTATATCGTGGTTTGGAGATCGGAGCCCACAATTAAGTGGTATCAGAGCTCTAGGTTCACCGAGTCTACAGAGACATAGGACTTAGGATGTCGAGTCTATCTTTAGTGTTCCTTTCTTATCTAATAGAATCTTCTGCTCCTTAGGAGAAGAAGATATATAAGGATGTCTGAGCCACATGAAGAGCACGTGGCAGAGAGTAGCGTAGCTGCACCACAAGGCGGTGCAAGAATACCAGAGATAGAGCAACCCATACCTGAGCAACCCGGGGAGCCACCTCAGTTCGACCCAGCCGACATGGGTAACCCAGCTGTGCAAATGATGTTCGGACAGTTTATGACTGCCATGATGCACATTACCGACATGATGCCTGTGCCTGCACCCAGGGCACCTGTCCAGCCAGAAGGTCAAGGTATCGGGAAGACGTTCGAGCGACTTCGTCGTGTCGGAGCTACCGAGTACTTTGGGACTGCCGACCCCACAGATGCTGATCTGTGGTTAACAGAGTTGGAGAAGGCTTTTAGGATTCTCCACATCCCTGAAGTTGAGAAGGTCAGACACACTGTCTATCTTCTCAAAGGAAGTGCTGGTCACTGGTGGACAATGGAAGAGCAGAAGAGACCTGGAATGGAGATCTTGTGGGAAGACTTTCGGCGGGAATTTGTTCATAGATATTTTCCAAAGACCTTCCTAGACGAGAAGATCTCTAAGTTTGAGAGACTGAGGCAGGGCATGATGAACATTAGCGAGTATGAAGCTAAGTTCATGGAGTTGTTGCGGTTCTGTCCGCACATGGCTGCCACAGAAGAAGAAAGGATTAGAAGGTTCGAGAAGGGTTTGAATGCTGACATGACTACCCCTGTGTCTGCCTTAGAAAATAGAGAGAGATACTCTACCTTCATTGAGTCAGTCCGAAGGATAGAGATATATGTGGTTGAGAAGAGGCAAACTCAGAAAAGATATCCACAGTTCCAGGGTTCTTCATCTAGGGACTTTAAGAAGCCTAGATTCTCTGCACCTAATCCTCCACCACCTAGATCTAGTTCTCAGACTCAGTGGTCTCCAAGTAGAGGTAGAGGACAAGGACAACCACCTCAGGAGACTCATAGTTCTGCATCAATGTCAGTTACTGGACCACCAAGACCACAACAACTGGAGAGAAGTTGCTACAACTGTGGTAAGGTGGGGCATTTGAGGAAGGACTGCCGATCTAAGCCTGTCAGTGTGACACAGCCTTCGAGACAAGGTCAACAGGGATCACAGAGAAGGCAATCTCAAGGAGCAGCTCGAGGATGTGGGCAAGCGTCTCAAGATGGATCATCAGCACCACCTCAACACCAGGCGACAGCGAGGTTCTATGCTATGAACCCACCAGAAGCAGTGGTCGATCCACGGGTAGTGGCAGGTCAGATGGAACTTTTATTTTCTGATATGTCTAAATCATGTGTAGTATCTGTTCTGATTGACCCGGGTGCTACACACTCTTTCATCACTCGAAGAGTGATTCACAACTGCAATATGACTGTCAGTCATAGGGCAGATAGTTTGTTGTTAGAGACTCCGTTGAGTGGGTCTACCGTTTTGCAGGAGGTATGCTCTCCCTGCATCCTCTTCTTTTCTAATCACCGCATTCAAGTGGATCTTTTACCACTTGACATGCAAGGATTTGATATAATCCTCGGGATGGATACCTTGGAAAGGTATCGAGTTGTCTTGGATTGTGAGTCCAAGTTGGTTGTGTTTGCTAATGAAAACAACACATGGATCTTTCAAGGAGAAAGAAAGATTCTTCCCACATGTCTTGTATCAGCTATGGTTGCTGATAAGCTGATGAGGCAAGGATGTTATGCATTCTTGGCCCATGTGGTAGATATTACCAAAGAGAGCCCCAACCCTGCTGAAATTCCTATAGTCAGGGAATTCGAGGATGTGTTTCCTGATGAACTTCCTGGTATACCACCACCTCGGGAGATTGATTTTGAAATCAATTCGGTCCCAGATACAAAACCTATAGCCCAGACTCCTTATAGGATGGCGCCTACTGAGATGGCAGAACTCAAGAAACAGCTTCAGGAGCTACTTGAGAAAGGTTTTATCCAACCGAGTACTTCACCTTGGGGTGCTCCAGTTTTGTTTGTTAAAAAGAAAGATGGGTCGATGCGGTTGTGCATTGACTACAGACAACTCAATAAAGTAACAATAAAGAATAAGTACCCTTTGCCGAGGATTGATGATCTTTTTGACCAGTTGCGTGGTGCAACAGTCTTCTCAAAGATAGACTTAAGGTCTGGATATCATCAACTCCGCATTAAGGACAATGACATATCCAAGTCTGCCTTTAGGACAAGATATGGTCACTATGAGTTCACAGTTATGTCGTTTGGACTAACCAATGCACCTGCTGCATTCATGGAACTCATGAATAGAGTCTTTTGACCCTTCCTTGATCAGTGTGTTGTCGTCTTCATAGATGACATTCTGATTTATAGTAAGGATGCTCAGCAGCATGAGCAGCATCTTCGCCAAGCTTTAACCTTGCTAAGAGAACATAAGCTTTACGCTAAGTTTAGCAAGTGTGATTTCTGGTTACCTGAAGTGTCTTTTCTTGGGCATGTGGTATCTGCCTCGGGAATTCGAGTTGACCCTGAAAAGGTAGAATCTGTTCTAAAATGGGAACAACCGAAGACACCGACGGAGATTAGAAGTTTCTTGGGATTAGCTGGTTATTACCAAAGGTTTATTAAGAATTTCAGTTCTACCTTACCCTTGACCAAGTTAACCCGGAAAGATGTTCCTTTTGCCTGGAGTGATAAGTGTCAACAGTCTTTTCAGCTGTTGAAGGAGAGGTTGACAAGTGCACCTGTGCTTGTGCTACCTGAGCAAGGAAAAGGATATGTAGTCTTTTGTGATGCCTCCAAGAATGGACTTGGATGTGTGTTGATGCACGATAAACAAGTGATTTCTTTTGCTTCCCGACAGCTTAAGAAACACGAGGAGAATTATCCGACACACAATCTGGAATTAGCTGCTGTGGTTCATGCCTTGAAAATCTGGAGACATTATCTTTACGAAGAAACCTTCCAGATTTTCACAGACCATAAGAACCTTAAGTATATCTTCTCTCAGCATGAGCTTAACATGAGGCAACGTCGCTAGATGGAGTTAATCATGGACTACGACTGTACAATTGATTACCATCCGGGCAAGGCCAATGTGGTTGCAGATGCCTTGAGTAGGAAATCAACAACATCAACCATGGATAGAACACAACTAAGTTCCTTAGTATGCTCTAGGAGAGATATGCTTATCTCTTTAAGGCAAGACAATGTGCAGTTGAAGGTGTCATTGTTAGCCGGTTTGTTAGCTGAGATGCACGTCAAACCTACCCTAAGAGAGTAGATAAAGGAGGCACAGCAAGCTGATGCTGCAGTTCAGCAGATCAGATCTGAGTTTGGTAATGAGAAGCGAGAAGGTTTTCATGATTCAGATGACCAAGTGGCATGCTATCATGGGAGAATGATAGTCCCTGATGTGGATAACCTGAGAAAGCTAGTTCTGGAGGAAGCTCATTCTTCGATGTATGCTATGCATCCAGGGAGCACCAAGATGTATCGAAACTTGAAAGATATGTATTGGTGGCCCGGGATGAAGAAGGATGTAGCTGAGTTTGTTCTGAGGTGTCCTGTGTGTCAGCAGGTTAAGGCTGAGCACCAGAAACCTGCAGGAACAATGAAACCCTTACCCATACCACAGTGGAAGTGGGACCATGTGACTATGGACTTTGTTGTTGGCCTACCCAGGACAAGCAAAGGACATGATTCCATTTGGGTAGTGGTTGATAGGTTGACAAAGATAGCGCATTTCTTACCTGTCAAAACAACCTATTCTGCTGAAAGGTTATCACAGTTGTATGTTCAAGAGATAGTGCGTTTGCACGGAGTTCCTGTCACTATAGTTTCTGACAGAGGTCCCCAGTTTACAAGTCATTTTTGGGAGCAGTTACACAGAGCCTTAGGCACCAAGTTAAGGTTTAGTACAACCTTTCACCCACAGACTGATGGACAGTCAGAAAGGACTATACAGACCTTGGAAGACCTGTTGAGAGCATGTGTTCTCCAGTTTACAGCAAGTTGGGATCTACACCTGAGCTTGATAGAGTTTGCCTATAACAATATGGCACCATATGAAGCCTTGTATGTTAGACGTTGTAGATCACCCTTGTGTTGGTATGAGACTGGTGAACATCAATTGTTAGGTCCTGATCTTGTGCAGCAGACTACAGAGAAGATCAAAGTCATACAACAACAGCTTAAGACTGCACAGGATAGGCAGAAGTCTTATGCCGACAGACGTCGTAGACCCTTAGAGTTCCAGGTTGGAGACAGAGTGTATCTCAAGGTCTCACCTTGGAAAGGAGTCCTTCGTTTTGGAAGGAAAGGGAAGTTAGCTCCTAGATTTATGGGGCCTTATCTAATCTTAGAGTGAGTTGGAAAGGTAGCCTATAGACTACAGTTACCTCAGGAGTTGCAGAAGTTACACCCTGTGTTTCACATTTCTATGTTGAGGAAATGTCACCCAGACACCGAGTCAGTTCTACAACCTATGGAAGTAGAATTGAATGAAGATATAACTTAAAAAGTTAAAGAAGAAAGATATAAGCCTTGTGAAAGTCCTCTGGAACCACCGTGGTATTGAAGAAGCCACTTGGGAGCTAGAGGATGAGATGAGAAGGAAATACCCTGCTCTTTTCTCTTAATATGTTTGATCGATTTCAGGGACGAAATCCTTGTAAGGGGTGGATAATTTGTAACATCCCTGACCTGGGTTATAACCTAACCCTAGAAGTTTTTCCTAAACATGTAATTATATACTTGCGAATACTCCCTGGTATGTAATTAAGTTCCTCAGGAACATATACTTTCAATTTTTTCTCCTTTATAAACAAACTTGTAGCATTGTTTTGTAATGCAGGGACCTATGTGCAAATTACCCAGTTAAAGGGGTTAACTTGCAATGTTCACAGTTTAAGATGTTCTTTTGATAATAAGAGATTATATGAGTGAATATTATGAGGTATGATGGATTTCCCAAGCTTGGGCATCAAGATGCAGCTTGTGGAATGATCCTTGTGCTTAAAAACCCTAATTTGGAGTAAAGTGCAATTTACCCAAATTGAGGGGTGCAACTTGTAAAATACACCATCTAGAACATCTTTTATGACTCTTGTCATCATTTAGAGTAGAAATGGTGAAAGGGACACATCAATGAATAATCAGATAAGAAAGATGATCATTGTGGTAAAAATCACCTAATATGGGTATGGAGACCTTTCATGTATGTACCCTAGTTGTAGATTGGCTTTCTTCACCCTTATATCTTGAGATTTCATGAGCTTTGCATAAGTTTAGATGATCTTGGACGTGCCCTTGAATAATAAGGGACTTGGATGAGAATTTCAAGTTCTAGAGGTCCTTATGGTGTAAAATAGCCTAAAGTATATAAGCTAGAATCCTTGCAAACCAACCAAACATATCACTTCTTCTCTTCATTTCTCTTCTTTCTCAAAATGGCTAAGGCAAAGCTCTGGAGCTCAGGGAGACGACCAAGTAGTTCCAAGGTGAGTAGGAACCATCTTCTAGCTCGAATTCATGGAGGAATTCTTCTTAAAAGGTTGGTTCTATGGTTAACTCACTTAGGTTCTTTGTTCTAGCCAACCATCTCCATCTTTTCCTTGGAGAATCACCTCTGGCCGAGTTGTGGAGCTCAAGACACCATTAGAGGCTTGAAGCTTGGAAGCTTGGAGCTCTAGGAACAATGTTCTAAGGCGAGTTTTATAATTCTAAACTCTTTGCTTTATATGCATGCTTTTGTTCTTGCAATTTCAAGTTTTAGTTCTTCTTCTACCTCCCTTCTTCCTTACACTTTTGCAAGCAAAACGGTGGAATAACCGACCTTGACAGAGGTTGAAGACGATGGGCGTGGATTCCTAGGTTACTTTATCAAATGACCTTGGACCCTTTTGGTCCAAACGGTTGCAAATCGTTTAAGGTCAAACAGTTTCAAACCGTTTGATATCAAACGACCTTGCAAGACCGTTTGGATTGAAACGGTCTCAAGACCGTTTGATAGGGTTGACCAAGGGACGACCGTTTGAGGGTCTGTTGGTAATATATTGAATTTCATTCCTGCAAAGAATCAAAGTTTAATTCTTAACCAATTGAGAGTTGAAGGTACTTCAACATCCTAACCCTAATCGGGTTGAAACTGTTGTTTTTAAGTATAGATCTTGTTGAGTTTTGGGTTGAAGGACCCAAACGGTCTCAAGACCATTTGGGGATTCATCCAAACGGTCTTAAGACCGTTTGGTGACAACCCAAGACCATTTTAAGGTCTAGGGTTGAGCTAATTTGATGGATTGAGGGTCCAATTGCAATAAGTTGATGAATTGATAAAATTGCTGATTTTAGACCTAATTAGGGTTCAACCCTTATCCAACCGACTTGGTTTTTGGTCAAACTTTGGGAAAATGGTCTCAAGACCGTTTGGAGGTCATCCAAATGACCTCAAGACCGTTTGGTCCAAGTTTGAGCCCAATTGGAGGTCAATTGATAGGTTCAACCTTGATTTGATTCACCTTGTTGAACATTGATGATTATCCGATTGAAACCCTAATTGAGATGGACTTGACCCTAATTGACTTTCAATTGAGGGTTAATTTGGTGTCCAATTGATTGAGGCTCAGCCTAATTGACTCAATTTATAAGTGGCTAACATGGCTTTGGCCAATTGAGGACTTCAACATACATTACCATAATCGATTGTAACTTTTGAACCATGTTGGAGGTCCAAACGGTTTGAGCCCATTTGGACCAAACGGTCTCAAGACCGTTTGGATCCAAACGGTCTCAAGACCGTTTGAGGCCAAAAGGTCTCAAGACCATTTGGGCTCAAACGATCTCAAGGTCGTTTGGACCAATGGATCTCAAGACAATTTGATCAAACGGTTTCAAACCGCATAAGCCCAAACGGTTTGGAAGTCAAACTTTCCAAACGGTCAACGCACCCAAACGATTTGGGCAAATGACCTTGAGGTCATTCGGTCTTGGAGTCAAACTTAGCAAATGGTCAACGCACCCAAACGGTTTCAAACCGTTTGGTGGTTGAAGGTTGAAACCGTTTGGAGGTTTTCAATGTTGTTTATGCTTAATCACTTGAAGATGTAATTGGTTCAATAATGGTTTGATCTAAACCCTAATGGTAACCTAGGACATTAAGGGACTAAGTAACTAATGAATTGACCCATGATGGTGATCAATAGGGTAATTTACCAAAATACCCTTGAGGGGTTCAATTGAGTAATACCTTGTTCTAATCAAACCCTAATCACTTGATAGTGATGTTTTGGCTTATGCTAGTCAATGAGGACTTAGCCCAACCTAATCTAGAGTGGTGTAATCACCATCTATTAGTAAGAGGAGAGAGAAAGTATCATAAGAGAGAGAAAGTACCCTTTTATGGTGGAAACTCAAGTAAAGTACCTTCAATACACATGAATGTGCATGATTAGGGTATGATCCACCTGTGTGAGATCATGGAAACCCTAATTATGATAATTGATGAATCTTAATCTTATCTGAGGGCTTTAAATGATGATGTTTCTCATACATGATGATGTTATGAGTTCAATTCACCATGAGGTGAATAGTAAGCCCTAATTCCATGGTGATGACATGTAATGTGAATAGTAAACCCTAATTGATAAAAATTGGGGAACTTGACTCTTCTAAGAGCTTGAAAGTATAACTTCTAGAATGAATTGTTTACTGTTATCAGTTAAATTAACCATGCAGGTTGTCATGAGATGATGATCATATCCAGGTATGGATTATGATACTATATTCATTGAAAGCATGCCTTAGCTTTATGAATAGCAAAATATCCTGATGCCTTGTTAGTGGCATCTAATGAGATTTATGGGCTGTGAGAGCCATGAGTATCATCAAGGTCATGCTAAACAGATGACTTGTGATATGATGATTGAGATATGATAATTGATGTGAGTTAGACTTGTTACATTTAGTAATCTGTTTTCATAGCTGCCATGCTAGTGATTAAATGTTTGAGAACATGTATGATGTTAAAAGAATACTGAAATGTACCTAACTAATCAAGTATAATCATACCATGCAAAGCCCTGATCATAGATCCATCATTGTCAGAAAGCAATATGATGGTGAAACGGGTTTTCCCAAAGGAACTCCTGGATCACATACTTTTGAGTATGTGGGGGAAATGGATGCGTAAATCCTTACATCCTAGTGTAGGAATTGATGTAGATGTTTCTTAATCCATCAACCCTTCACTACATGCTGTAACATCTGAGGAAACACAAACACCGCATCAATCAGAGGTAAACAAGAAACCTCTCGATGACGAAGAGAGTACAGAATGCCACTGTAACTCTAAAAATAGTGAAGTACCAGATTACCCTGGTAAGCTATAGTAGCAGAGATACAGAATGTCCTGCAAGTTATCCTCACTCTAACTGAGGAAGATGAGGTCATAAGAATCCGGCTCTTTTGATGACCTAGGTATGATATCGATGCGACTTAACAAAGTGATCGATTGGAGTATGAGCGGTATACCTCATCTCCACAGGGCATAATATTGTTTGAAAAACATAATCAACAGCGTAGTATATCTGTTAGGATTAACTACGAGTTACTTGATTGATGTTACACTGTGTAGTACACATATTCTTATTATTTCTTAAATGATGAACCTCTGGATTATCAAACTGTTGTTGAATACTTTGAAAGCTTTTACTGCTTAAGTTATTCTTTGAATTGTTATATAAAGCTTCTAGTGGAGAGTTATAACTCTCGCTGGGACAATTATTTAAAATTGTCTCACCCTGTAGACTTCAACTTTTTAGGTGGTCGTCGAAGATGAAGAAACCAGCCTACAGGTGACCAATCCCAACAGCAACAGCACCAGGAGCAGCAGTGAATCTCAGGTGGAGATACTGACTGCTGAGTCATGTTGTTAGATAGTCCTATGCCGTCTCTGTACTCTCAGGTCCTAGAAGATATTGGTCTGAGATTTTGTTTTAACTCTTGAGATTTTGTATCATGATGTGTATAATTACTCAAGAAGTAATTATCAGAGATGTAAACAGTTTAAATCCTTTTTCTATGGAAGAGGTTTGTGGTTTCAAGCTCTTATCTCAAAAAATTTTAATTTCCCATGATTTTTGTCTTCCGCTGTTAATCGAATGCTTACGCTAAGTTTAACTCGTGTTTATATCATGGTTTGGAGATTGAAGCCCACAAGAACATTCTTCAAAGTTGTAAATCTATGTAGGCATTCCTTATCAAAGTTTAAATCAACATCCTTGGTCAATAGGTATGTCATAGGTTTTGCTATTTTTAAGAAGTCTTTGATAAATCTTCGGTAGAACCCGACATGACCCAAGAAGGCTCACACTCCCCTTATGTCTTTGGGTGGTGACAACTTTGATATGACATCAATTTTTGCCTTGGCTACTTCTATTCCTCTTTCTCTTACTCGATGTTTGAGGACAACACCTTCGGTCACCATAAAGTGACATTTTCCCCAGTTTAGGATAAGGTTTGTTTCCTCGCATCTCTGTAGGACTTTACTTAGGTTGAGGAGACAGTTGTCAAAAGAATCTCCATATACTAAAAAATTGTCCATAAACACCTCCATAATTGTTTCGATAAGACCCGCGAAGATAGCAGTCATGCATCTTTGGAAGGTTGTGGGTGCATTGCATAGCCCGAAGGGCATCCTTCTGAAGGCATATATTCCAAAAGGACAAGTAAATGTCATTTTTTATTGGTCTTCGGGGTGAATTGGGAT
Organism: Alisma plantago-aquatica; assembly: GCA_963693085.1. Taxonomy (NCBI): domain Eukaryota; kingdom Viridiplantae; phylum Streptophyta; class Magnoliopsida; order Alismatales; family Alismataceae; genus Alisma; species Alisma plantago-aquatica. The sequence continues at coordinate 691,966,922 of OY856412.1, forward strand.
TTGGTAAAACCCAGAATATCCGTCGAGGTAGCAGAAATGTTTTTGGTGGGCTAGCTGCTCAAGGACTTCATCAAGGAAGGGTAAGGGAAAATGGTCTTTCCTTGTTGACTTGTTCAATTTTCTGTAATCTATGCACATTCTCCAACTGGTAACAGTTCTTGTAGGTACTAGTTCATTTTTATCATTTAAGACAACATTAGTTCCCCCCTTTTTAGGGACCACTTGAACAAGACTAACCAACTGAGAGTTAGAAATTGGATAGATAATACCTTCTTTCAAGAGTTTAAGAACTTCGAGGCGAACTACCTCTTTCAGATTTGGGTTCATTATTCTCTGGTACTCCCTTGAGGGTTTGAACTCTTCTATCATAGGTAATTTATGCATACACAGAGCTGGGTTAATTCCCATTAGGTCAGTCATCTTGTACCCAATTTCTTTCTTGTGCTTCCTTAATTAAGTGAGAAGCCTCTCTTCCTGATCGTCATTCAAAGAGGAACTAATGATAACTAGACATAATTTTCCTTCATCTAGGAAGACATGTTTGAGCCCAGTTGGTAGAGTTTTCATTTCTGGGGATTTGGGTACTTCTGTTGTCTCTAATATGGAAACTGATTTCAGTTCTTCAAAAGAGGCTTCTGGGGCTTTTTCAGCCTGCTCCAAGTACTGCAGGCATTGCTGAACTAACTCGTTGGTCAAAAATTTAGCTTCCGAATTTATTAGAGAGTTATATAGGGTATCTTCTGGTTCTGGATTTGCTTGCTTGAGTTGAGACATTTTATCAATAGCTTCAAGCAGAAAAACCTCTTCGTGGATACTAGGGCTCTTCAAGCTGTTGAAAACCCTGAACTGAACAGTTTCTTTACCCAACCTCAATGTAATTGTGTCGGCCTCGACATCAATTAATGCTCCAGTTGTGGCGAGGAAAGGTCTTCCAAAAATTATCGGGTACCTTAGGTCTTCTTTTATATCCATAATGACGAAATGACAAGGGACATAAGAGTCCCTCCCCACTCTTACTGGAATATCTTCAATGATTCCCAGGGGTGCAGTAATGGTGGAGTCGGCGAGCTGGATGGTCATTGTTGTTGGCAATAGGTCTGTAAACCCCAATATTTTGCACATAGAAAATGGCATAATTGATATGTTGGCTCCCAAATCGGCCAATCCTTTTTTACAAGAAGTATTTCAAATAGAGCATTGTATGCCAAATGAGCCAGGGTCCTTCTGTTTTTTCAGCATTTTATTCAAAATGATATCAGAAGTGGTTTGGGCTATCTTGACAGTTTCATGCTACTGTGTCATATATTTCTTTGACAGCAAGGTCTTCAGATATTTGGACCAGGCTGGGATTTTAGATAAGGCATCGAGAAAAGAAATATCAACATAAAGTTTCTTCATTGCCTCTTTGAATTTCTGGAATCTAGAGTCGAGTCTGGTTTCCTTTAGCCTGCCAGGATAGGGTATCCTTGTCTTATATTGTGAAACCTCTAGTTCTTTGGGACCTTGTTCCTTTTCTTTCCTCTCTTCAACATCTTGACCTGATTCTTCTGTTGAGATGATTTCAGTTACATCCCCGTCTTCTTGATTAATCAAAATGGCTTCAGTGAGAGCACGACCAAACCTTGTTATAACAACATTCAATTGTTCTGGTCTATGTTGGTCGTGTCTTGGATTTGTTTTTGGTTGGCCAGCAAAAGTGCCTACTAGAGGTTTTAGCTGAGCTGCTATCTGTGCTAACTGAGTTTCCACAGCTTTTTGTTGGGCCTACTGGTTAGCCAACATGGTTAGCTGTGATTGCAGCATTTGCCTTATCAAGGACGGTTCATCAGTCTGCTGTGGTGGGGCATTCTTCTGTTGAAATTGAGTGAGTTGCTACTGCCCTTGAAGTGGTTGTTGTGGAGGTTCCGACAGCTGAGGTTGTTGCGGCTGTTGCAGCTGAGTTTGTTGTAATTGCGGGTGTAGAGGAGGGTGAGTATACTGGTAGTATGCGGAGGGATTTCTGGGGTAGTTGGATCTTTGGAAATTGTTTCTAAGATTCCCTTGATTTTGGTTGTAGTTACTTTGAAATCCAGGTGGTAGTCTGTTGGAGGATCCACCTTGTGTTTAATGTTGCGGGTTAGCAGTCCCCCCATGATTTCCATATTGAAAACCAAGATGATTTCTTGGTTGATTTGGATTGTAGTAAGCTTGTCCTGGTATGTAATGAATGGAATTTACTTGTTATGGCATTTGATCCTCATGGTGTTCAATGATCGGATCATACTGTGGTTGGGGTGGTTGCAAATCCATCATTACATTGTATAGGAGACCACATGACAATGTGGGATGATCTGATGCATGACATGCCTCGCAAGTTCCTGTGGCTTCTTTAGCTTGTTGAGGGTTCTTCTTTCTATCATATTCCCCAAACGATGCTTCGAGGGCTTGTTGTTTGTTGGATATGGTTTTCAAAGCTTCGGCTATAGCTTTCATTTCTGTAGATTCTTCAGCTTTACAAACCTTTAGAACTCCTCCTGTGGTCGCCCTCCCCCAATTGGATTGATTTTCTGCTCCGAGAGTGACGATTCTCCAGGCGTCTTTGTAGTTTTGTCTCATAAAATTTCCTCCAGATGAGGAATCTAAGAACTTTTTAATTTCATCACTTACTCCCCTGTAAAAAGTTTCTATGAGTTGATTTTGCGAGATTCCATGGTGAGGGCATTTCCTCAAGAGTTCATTGAACCTTTCCCATGAGTCAGCCAATGTCTCTCCCGGTAGTTGAAGGACTTGGTTGATTTGCCCTATGATTTGATAGGTTAGTGAAGGTGGGAAGAATTTCTCCAAGAACTTCTCTTCTAAGGGAGCCCAGGTGGTGATTGGCTCCCCATCCAAAGAATTGTACCAGCTTAGTGCTCTTCCAGACAAGGTGAAATTGAAGAGTCTAAGCATAACTATGTCCATGGTTGTTCCACCTTGTGGTACCAACCTGCATAGAGACTTGAACCTCTTCAAATGTTCCATGCAGTCATCTCTGATACTTCTAGAGAATGAGATTCCCTGCATTATTTGGATCCATTGTGTCCTAATCTCATAATTAGGTGTGTCGATGAGTGGTGGTTGGACTGGATGGTTGTCTTTGTAGTTCTTGGGGATGACATAGTCCCTTAGTTTCTTGCTGCTTATCAATAGTTGCACAACAACCTTGGCTGCTTCATTCTCAGCACGAATGCGAGCTTACTCTTCAGCCCGAACTTCAGCCTAAACTTGGGCACGCGTGTCGGTGATGAGTTGCTCTTGCTGGGCTGCTATGGCAGCGTTGACCCTTTCCATCACTAGTGCAGCTTGGCATTGATCTTTGGCCATTTGTCTGGCTCTTTGACGATTAAGTCCAATGCGGCAGTGGAAACTTCTCTCTACCTCAGAATCATACTCTGGATCAGGGGAGAATCTGAGATTATGCGTTGGTTGCATACACGTCTTCTACCTGAGTAGAGGAAGAAACACATTTTTCAGATGATGCGGGAGTTATGATGAAATCAAGAGAATATGTAGTAATGTTTAAAGAAAAAGTGTAAAACCCTAACCAACTAGCAAGATGATAAATGAAATTAAAATGTTCCGTTATCCTCGGCAACAATGCCAATTTTTGATGGAGCTTCCACTTGTGTGGAGTTGCGTGAACCACTAAAAATCCTAAAGATAGTAAGTCTTTAGGTTTATCCTTACTTATACTAGATTAAAAACTTCACCCACGTATGCTAGGATACGTGGAAGTCTTATCGTAGTATAGTTAAGGGTCGAATCCACAGGACAACGATCTTGTTGAGATTAACAAGATAGAAAACATTAGAATTTCACTTAACTCCTTAACGGTTGGTATTTAGATCAAAGAGTTGGTTTGGTTGTTTAAACTAAGTGCAAGTAAAGTAAAAGCAAGAAAGTAAGTAGGAAGGTAAATTTAAGGTTGTAAACAATATTAAGGAACCACTACGGTGTTATCGGCTTTCGCCACCACTACTCATGGATCAAAACATACATCACAAAAACTTGGCTTGCAAAGCAAAGAGTCTAAACAATTAGTATCTTTGTAGGCTTAGCCTCCTTTCAGATGACTAACTACGAGAAATGTAGAAGCATTGCAATGTCAGCCATCCCCTGAAAAATGGTCACTTACTTTGCATCACTCCCCTCACAAAGTGTGTTCCTCGACCCGTCAAGGTTGCACTTTCATACGTCAACTGATTCCATTTCATAGTATGAAAGTGCAACAATGGAGGTGAGTTTACTCCACTTGTTGAGAAACACTCCTAGATACCGAACCAAACGTACGGTGACTACATACAACCTGGAACCAACAAACAATCGATATTTGAATCCAGAAGTACAAACATTGGCAATTTGCAGTAAAAGATAATAGATAACACAAGTTGGTGATCAAGCAACTACTATTTATTAAACGATTGATGTTGAACTGGAAATTTAGTGTTTTTCTATTTCAAACTAAAGAATTACAATGCATGAAATGAAAACATGGGTAGTGGGGCTACTCCCCGCACCCTAGTGTATAAGACTACTCGCTCATGGCAAGAACAAAGAAGGGGGCGAGAAGAGAGAGAGCGTCATCTCCACGAAGGAGGGAGGAGGGTCGACCCATTGGAGAGAGAGAGAGCGACGATCTTCACACTTCGTAGCTTGCTTGATGATGAATACTCCTCTTCCCACCTTCTTTGTCGATGAGAGAGAAAGTAGCTTGGAGATGGAGTATGGATCTCAGACCGGAAGCCATGGGGCCGTGGGTGAAGGATGGAATAGCTCTGGAGCAATAGAGGCAGCCTTTGGATGTCTGAAAACTTCTTGCTTTGTGAGGACCCCTCGGGTCTTATTTATAGGCTTTGAGTGAGGCTCAAACGGTTTGGGAGGTTTGGGCCCAAATGGTCGTGAAGACCGTTTGGACTCTTTCTCAGTTTGGAGACCGTTTAGGATCTCTCGGTTCGGAAACTGTTTGCCTTTATTCAGTCTTGGGACCATTTGACTTTACACGGTCTTGGGACCGTTGGGCTTCATTCGGTCTTGGGATCGTTTGGTGTCCATTCGGTCTTGGGACCATTTGGGCTCTTTCAATTTGGAAACCTTTTGCCTTTATTCGGTCTTGGGACCGTTTGGTGTCCATTTGGTCTTGGGACTATTTGATGTCCATTCGATCTGGGGACCGTTTGGTGTCCATTCGGTCTTGGGACCGTTTGGTGTCCATTCAGTCTTGGGGCCGTTTGGTGTCCATTCAGTCTTGGGACCATTTGGTGTCCATTCAGTCTTGGGACCGTTTGGAGCTTTTGTAATTTTTTGTGCTTTTCTGTAAGAAATAAAAAGAGGAAAGTTAGTCTAATGGTATATTTACAATAGAGGGGAAAGTTAAAGATTATATCTAATTTATCTAAGAAAGAGTATGGAAAACTGAGGAAAACTAAGTAAGATAACATCGCAAAATGGGAGGTTATCAAAGGGTAAGTTGGCTCCTCGATTTATGGGACCATACCCTGTCCTAGCTCATGTTAGAAAGGTAGCATATAAGTTGGAGCTACCAACAGAGCTACATAGGGTTTCTAAGGTCATCTTCTAGGGAATTCGACCAAGGCAAGTTGTTTTCTTCCTTCCTTCTCCATTTTTCTTTCTCTTCTCCTTCCTTAGACCTTATTCCAGGTCAGAACCCTACTGCTCCATGGTGAAAGTGGCTCTACAACTCAAAAATCTATCCTTCTTGTTTCTTTTTCTAGGATTTTGCTTCTTTGTGGAGAGAAGTATCTATTTGGCCAAGTTCAGATCTGAATCCAAGGTTTTCTTGCTCTATTTGCTCGAGATTCTTGCTGTTTGAGATCTTACCTACTCTATATAAGTGAGTTATATAACATTCTTCACTTATATTGCTTACTAGAAGGTTGTTAGTTCATGTTTATGCCTTAATGTGTTGATTTAAGCATAGAGAAACCATGCTCGTTTAGAATTATGAATTTTTGTGGTGTTACTTATTTTTTTCCAGTTCTATATGAACTTGTAAACATGTGTAAAACCTTTCTAAGGTGTAACATGATCTAGTACAGGTTGATAGCATCAACCTATAGTGCTAAGCATAAAATAATTGATGGTTCAAATTAGGGTTTTCAAGCTATTTCCTTCTCTATCACACAACCGATGGACATACCATTCAACAATCAATGGTTTTGGTATCTTGGCAACTGATGTTCATGATCAAGGGTGCGAAATGTATGGTGACAACTTATGGTCACCCCCTTAGGTCAGGTTTTGACTCAATTAGAAGTTTAATTATCATCCACTAAGTATTCTAATGATGTTATCAATCGATGATGATATTGGCTTAATATTTGATGGTGTTAACTGAATGTATTACTGATCTAGCAACCAATGGTGACCTAATGATCACAATTAATGGTGGATCAGGTCATCACCATATATGATGAATTAGGAATGTAATTGTAGATTTGACTAAACCTTGAACCAATGGTTCCTTTGTTCAATTGATCTAATGGTTAGACCTATACTTCAATTGATAACCTTGAACAATGAACCTCATCCAATGAATAGTATTGGATGCTTTAACATCCAATGGATTAGAATAAATCACATGGTATTATTTTTGGGTCCTAGTGATGATAATTCAATGGTTCAATACCATTAATTTGTAGTCTTACCTTTTCCATCATGTAGTTATATTTGATAAATCACTATAATAAGTGGATGTGTAACTCCCATATGATCTAGCTTGTTATACCTAACCTTAATTTAATTATATGATGTTGATTGGTTATAATCAGAACTCTTGAATTATTAATGTGATATTGAATTACTCTCTTTTTGTGTTGAAACCACATTATAATACTATTTGAATATCATAATGCCTTGCCATGTTAATATCTATGGACACATATGTGTTAATGATCTTTTGAGCCTTGTTTAAGGCATGGAATGATGATGATAACCTTACTATGAATAATTTTATGGTCTTAACGACCTTTGGGCATGTTTGAAGCCATTATTGAGGTGAAATCCTCTTCATGTTCCAATAAGGGTTAAAACCCTGGAACTTGTGATAAGATATTGGTATCTTATAAAAGTATGATGATAAGTGTAGTCCATTAATTTGCAATGAATGATAGCATGTGGTAATGTGATTAATATTTATATCTCAAATGTTTTATATCTTTTGAAGTGGTTATACATATATTCTTGTTAGAAAAGAATTAGGGTTTGAATGTCCATTTGTATGATTTAGCCTTAATTCACCCAATTGGCATAACTAATTAAGTGAAACTCTAATAATGTAGTTCTCTATGCCATAGATCTATCCGAGTGTCAGAAATTTCCAGATAGTGAAATGAGTATTTCTAAGGGATACTCAGAGCGCATACTGATGAGTATGTGTGTGACATCCCCGAATTTTCTAAAGCTTAATCTGATATGTGACATCTAAATTGAAACCTCACCTCAGCGAGAACTCCAATTTAAACACCACACACTAGGCTAAGAACAAGAAAATTAGAGGAAGTAAGAAGGAAACAATAGTAGCACATGCACATGAACAATAAACAAACCATACAACATATGTTCACCATTCAACATATAATTACAACATGAATTGTTACAACATTTGATATTACATATTGAACATCAAACTTATACATATACATGTACTACCACTAAACTACAGGATCTTAAGACAACATGTCCACATGTACATAACTCGCTACACAACTGTCAACTATCCTAGATCTTCAAGAACACAACCACAACCTAAATAAAAGATTACATGGGGTACATGTCAACACAATATTCACAAATATTGTACTGAGTACGCCTATGTGTCTTTTATATACCTCTTATCATATCTTGGCAATAAGATAAAACTAATACTTGGCAGTTATAAAGAAATATAAGAAAAAGCATATACTTGCACAAAGATGTTCATTAATAAAAGAGAACACATATTTTAAGCTCATTTCCATTATATGTAAAGTTGATCAACCACATGCACTATTCTACCAAAGAGATTTAGTGCTCACATGTACTATTATGCCAAAGAATTTAATACTTTTATAAATGCACTATTCTGTCAAACAGATTTAGTGCTCATAAGTACTATTCAGCCAAAGAGATTTAGTACTTTCATCAATGCATCTACCAAGGAGATTTAGTGCTATCATATAATGGATCAGATATCTTATGTTTCATGTGTTCATAGCCATAAGTACAAAAAATCAAGCAAGATATCATACAAAAACAATCATTTCATCCAATGTCATATGCCAAGTGTTTTACTAAACATATACCACAAGCATATTGTATAATAAGCCAAGTAAGAGGTAATGGCGTACCTTGATCAAGAGATAAACCTAATCACATTCTTGATGTCAAGTATATCCTTATCAAACCCTGATTAAGACAAGACCATGTATTGTCATCAGATTCTCATCATCTCATCTCATCTTAACCCTAATCATGTTCATATTAGGGTTTCACTTAACTCATTACTATATTCCCACTTTTACTTTTATTCTTGTCTTAGGATTATCTTTATTGATGTCAAGCTCTAGATTATGGTTCATTGTTTGAAAACTAGGTTCCATATCCTTTTGGTGCACACATTAACCCTAGTTTATATATACCTTATTCAAATTAGGGTTACAACCCATGTATTAATGGTCATTTCATATAACATGGATTTCATGTATCAAAATGATATCAATTTTCCACATTAGCTTCCAAATACTGATATGAGCTTACTTTGTAATTTCCATGATTTTATGAGTATATTTGCAATTATTACAAATTAATTAGGATTATTAGCCCTAATTAGACATATACAACAAATTACATGATTTCGTGTCATAACATGATCATACTTGATGTCACATGGTTTCTAAAACACATTTTAGCATTACTGATGCATCCTCATAATTTTAGATCTTCATTTGATATTTATTATCCATTAAACAAGTATATAGCATCTTACATGATATTACTGATATTAGTGCATCAAAAGACAAATATGATGGTTCCATGTTGTTATACACATTTTTCTAAACATTTTGGTATATTACATGCATTTTTCTAATAAGTGTGCTAATTAATGTGAATTATACAAGATCTAGACATTTATTGAATTATTACCTTTTTCTGGCCAATCACGTGCCACCACGTAGCCTATGAGAGGCGCTGCTCTTCTTTGTCCTGGGTGACCTAGCGGTTTAGGCACGCGTGGTCTGCTCAAACTGGGCCGCCCAGTTTTCGGCTTGGTTTGGGTGACTGGGTTCGGTCTGCTCTTTTCATTCTTTCTCTCTCGCGATCTCCCATTTGATGTGAATGTCATCTTGTGCGGCTCCCTATGTTACGACCGTCAGTGTGGCTGTTCAAGGAGCATCGACAATCGTTGATCTAGGGCCAGGTGGTGCTCCTCTGTGCCTGCCTACTACTCGAACCTTTGGCTAGGTTGGATAACAGTTCCTCCTCCTCGTTATGAGATGGGGTCACCCACCTTTCCAGTTGCACCGCCGCCCCAGGCTAGAATACAATGAAGGTTCCATCTCAGTCCTCCTCCCTGGTGAGCTATCACTAGCGTTGCTTTGCTCCTTGCCTCCTCCAGCATGAGCTGCACTTCTGGCCACCGCCGTGGACAAACCTGGAGTTTCCTCCTCCATGTCCACATTTAGGCGCCACCGCCATGGGGGGCTTCTCTAGCATGCTCCGCCACCAGGTCAGAGTGTTGGGATCGGCTAATGTCTCCTCCTTTTATGGGTTTCGCCACACCAGGATGGATTGCAGTGAGTACTCCTTGGCAGTCTCTCACTCTCCTCGTGTGGAACACGATCTTCCACATGTGAGTTCGCCGTTTGTGGGACTCTGCTCTCCCGTGCGTTGGGCACTTCGGTGAGGGTCTTATCCAGTGAGGAACTACTCCAAGTCAAAGCGGCTCTGGCATGACCTATCGCGGTGGTGGACAAGGAAGGGGGAGACGACGCCTTTGGTTTCCCTGCTAACTCCTTCTCGTAACCACTCTACCATCGTCATCCCTACATACGAGTGAACCATGGTGGTGAAAGCGGATGGTTGGCTGCTCGTTCCCTCTCATGTCGTGATTTCGAATCCCAAATGAGGGGTAGATGCCTATCTGCCCACTCAATCCCCAGATTTTCTAAAACTTAATCTGATGTGTGACGTCTAAATTGAAACCTCACCTCAGCAAGAATCCCAATTTAAATTCCCCACACTAGGCTAAGATGAAGATAATCAGAGGAAGTCATAAGGAAACAATCAGTAGCACATGCACATGAACAATAATAAAACCACAACACATGTTCACCATTCAACATATAATTACAACATGAATTGTTACAACATTTGATATTACATATTGAACAACAAACTTATACATATACATGTACTACCACTAAACTATAGGATCTTAAGACAACAGGTCCACATGTACATCATCTCACCACACAACTCTCAACTATCCTAGATCTTCAAGAGCATAACCACAACCTAAACAAAAGATTACATGTGGTACGCATCAACACAATATTCAAGAATATTGTACTAAGTACGCCTATGTGTTTTTTATATACCTCTCATCATATCTTATCAATAAGATAAAACTAATACTTGGCAGCATTAACAGATATAAGAAAAGTGTATACTTGCACAGAGATATTCATTAACAAAAACGAACACATATTTTAAGCTTATTTTCCATTATATATCCATGCATTGACTGTCGAAGGTTTTGATGCATTCTCTTGACTCTCAAGGAGCTCAAGATTAAGGCCTTTATGATCGACTACCAAAGAGTTAGATCATATGTACAATGTAACTGACTACCAAAGAGTTAGGTCACTTCCAAGCACTGTACTACCAAAGAGTTTAGTGCTTTCATATAATGGAACATATATATTATGGAAAATAAGCTTAAAATATGTGTTTGGTTTTGTTAATGAATATCTCTATCCAAGTATACACTTTTCTTATATTTGTTAATGTTGCCAAGTACTAGTTTTATTTTATTGCCAAGATATGATGAGAGGTATATAAATGACACATAGGCGTACTCAGTACAATATTCTTGAATATTGTGCTGACGTGTACCACATGTAATCTTTTGTTTAGGTTGTGGTTATGCTCTTGAAGATCCAAGATAGTTGAGAGTTGTGTGGCGAGCTGATGTACAGGTGGACCCGTTGTCTTAAGATCCTATTGTTTAGTGGTAGTACATGTATATGTATAAGTTTGATGTTCAATATGTAATATCAAATGTTGTAACAATTCATGTTGTAATTATATGTTGATTGGTGAACATGTGTTGTGGTTTTATTATTGTTCATGTGCATGTGCTATTGATTGTTTCCTTATGACTTCCTCTGATTATCTTCTTCTTAGCCTAGTGTGGGGCATTTAAATTAGGATTCTTGCTGAGGTGAGGTTTCAATTTAGATGTCACACATCATATTAAGTTTTAGAAAATCTGGGGATGTCACAGGTGGTATCAGAGCACGAACAATAGCAATGCCTGACATTTTCTCATTAGGAAACTCCAAACTAAAGAACCTTGAACTTAATAATCTGTAGGGTTAGATTATTTGCTTTTAGAGACTAGATATGACCTAGCCTCTAAGTTAGCACCTAGATGTCCGAGAACTAGGTCTAGACTGGTGCTTGTTGTATAGTAGGTCCTAAGATGTCATTGTTTCCTTATAGTGCAACGGTATGGTACGTTGCATTATTTGGAAATGACGTACATCAAGGGAAGAGAAATCCTAGATATATAGCGCTCATTGTCTAGGGTAGCTACACTAGTCTATACCATGTTCTCACCCTATTCACTAGTTTTCATGACACTATACTCTCTACTATGCGTGGGGCACTCATTTTCGGGATTTGGTTTTAGATTCAAATCAGATCAAACTTTGATAGTTTTCCCTGATGCATGTTTTATCGGAGAAAAACTATATAATATTTTATTATGTATATGTATTATAAAAATGTGTCTCCACACATGTACGAGTAGGAGGTGGTCATGCAACCTAAGTGGAAGTGAATGACATCAGTCTAGAAGAGAGAGTAGTTCTAGATTAGATGTCTAGAGCCTTGTTGGAATATATGATAGATAGAATAGATGAAATAAGTTTTGATGATATGATGTAAGTCTTATATATATGACCTAAGATAGTTTATGATGATATATGAATGTATTTGAGGACTTAAGTCCAGTTTTTAGGATTTGAGATTAGTGTTGATGATGCAAGTAACTAGGCTTTTATGAGATAAAATATGTTAAGTTAAGACTAGGATGTAAATCAATAAGAGCCTCAATCTCTTTTATGAAGGAGGACCTCTAGTGTTAGGACCAGTTTTGGGGTTAACTCCAGAGAGAGTGAGACCCACATGGAGAAGGTCAGAGAACCTAGAATCTATGATATGAGAAATATGAGAATTATGAGATATGTGATATGATATGTCCTAAACTAGACTACTCCTAAGTGAATGATTTGAGATTCTCTATGCGTGATTCCTATGGTCTTGTTGAACCCTAGATGGTCTTGGGAGGACCAAACCCTAGAGACAGAGAGAGGCTAGTTATATGTGCATATGTGAACAAGGAAATATGAGAACCTACCATCTGGGTGAAGGAGAGAGAGTCCTAAGATCCTAGAGGAGGTAAAACTATGCTAGTTTATGTGAAAGCCTCATGCTTAGGTTGGTGGTTTCCGATGTAGGACTCTAGTGGTGTATATATAATGAGAGTTTTGAGTAGGCATGTTTCATGGGTAGAGATCTATGAATAGAATTTCATATCGTGTTTTTGGCTTGTTCTTATGTGGCCAGAGCTTGTAAGGCTATCTCTAGTGACAATGAGGTAAACCTGAGAACCCTAGACTGAGAGGGAAGATACAGTATGTGCATATGAGGTACTCATAGAGTAGAGTGAGCTCAGAGAAACTGAGCATGTGTTACTCACCAATCTCACAATTACCACTAATCATGATATTAGGGTATAAATTGAGGATTTAACATAATACAAAGATCACCCTTAACTTTTTCTTCTTTTTCAAACTCTTTGTTTTTCTCGCATCCAATCACATAAACAACTTTGCAAGAGAATCAAACTTTGATTACAATAATATGATCTCAACATAAACGATACAGATCCATACATTCATTCTCAGGTACATAAGACATGATAATCAAATACATTTTCTCTTGTTAAGAAAATAAAGATACAAAACATCACTTGCACTCTCACATCTATACTAGGACCTAGAGTGATAGGGACCGACTGAACTTTACTATACTCAGACTTAACTCTTGTGGAAGATCTACTCTAATGCAATGATATCTTCTTCAAGTCCATGTGATTTTCCCAAAAATTGTGAGTAGAGGGGTGAGCCTACTCGCTCAATGAATGAGTACTTCAAAGAAACAGTCTAAAGCACTGATATAATTACAAATATACTTTTACGCAATTGATATCAATTATAACAGCAGTAAGCTTTAAAGAGTCTAATAATTGACAATCATAAATATGAAAAGATACTCTAAATATCTATAAGAGTGAATCAATATATGAAATGCTTGATTGATCATAAAGAAAACTAATAATTTAGAAACATACAAAGAATAATTGAATAACTGTACACACTTGTTTGACCTCTCATTCATTTTATTATGCCCTGATCATATGCAGTGTACTCTACATATGAAGATTCGTAGTGAACTACGATCCCACCATACAAGACTTAGTTGACACCTCGGGATAGCTAAGTCTGACTACCAACAGGAAAACTGGCTCTCTGGCCTCGACACTCATATGGTGCCATAAACTAGACTCCTCCTCTAGGCTGAGTATATAGGCAGAGGGTATGAGACGCTCTATGGGACTCAACTTGGTACGCTCTGTGGGTACCCCTGGGTTACCACCAGGATCTCCGGTTCATGTTGGGTAACCTATCTTCTCTCAGGAGACTTCCTCAAGGGCTTCATCTTCCCACAAGCTCTGTGTGTGCGTTCTGACCCCTGTATACTGGACGCACCGCCAGGGTAGGTCGTTTCATCCCTAAGGCACATACCTCTCTTAGGGATTCTACGGTGTCAGGGCCCTTAAGTCTATTACTTTATTATTCCTAGAAAGCTCTTTCCACATTGTACCCTTATCTTTGTATCTCTATGGTGTGACGTCTATTTATTTGAAGTTATAATACAACATGTATATCATTCTAAACTTGGCAGAGCAATATATTCAAAACATTGTAATATACTGAGTAATCAACATACTATAAATGCAAGCAATCTAAAGTTCTAAAATAAACTGAATACATGTCAACTTGGAACATATACATTGAAATCATGCAATTGAGCTTCTAATACACTGATAAAGTTAATTACTTGACATATGAATAACCGTCATTAGCACCTGTAAACTATTTGTACGTCCTTGGAAAACATGCACCTCAACCCAAATCTTGAGTTGTGCATCACCACATCTCATACTAAGAATATTGATATCACAATACTTGATTCATTGAACACCCTATCCTTAGGGTTTCATTTACCTCATTCACTTATCACATGGCTCTCATAAGGATTTCATATGACATAAACATTTACTGAATAAAGATTGCTTTCAACAAATCATATACAATCAATATATGTATGAAACCTTGGAACTGAGCTGAATTTGGGTTTCCATGCCATTCACTGAGATATCATGCATCAAGAATAAAATTGAATAAATAAAGACTATCATGTCAAGAAAATCCCTTCAAATGGATTTCATGATATCTATTTGTAAATATCCAACTTCCCTCGCATCTAGGGTTTCACCCTCTTTACTGAGATATCAAACAAATACTATTCACCTTAAATTAAATCCAAGATAGTATCTAACATATATGTACTACACATTTAGATAAACAATCATTCATTACCAAGGGGATCCAGATAAACAAATTTCTCTATTTAATTATATAATAATTTCAGTCATAAACAAATTCCCTATATTTTAGTTTAGTCTTATAATCTTTACGAATACTTAGGGAATTCTCATTAGTATGTATTGTATACATTTCTAATATGATTTTATCATTTGAACTTCATCCAAATAGAGGAAGAATCCATTTCATATCATTTTGCAACAATTTAGAACTAATAGACAATTCATGGTTTTTAGTCGCATACTAAGCAATTAAAGATTATGGATGAATTAACCAATTTTTGTACAATATACTATTTAATGGAAGTTCCCACTCACCCTAAGGTGTGAAAACACCTTAAAAACTCAGCTCAACCCTGAAAATCTCGATCTCATATCAAATCCCTAGCAATTCACCCAATTCTTCTTCCTTTCAACTCAGAAATCCTAAAAATGAGGGATTATGAAGAAAGTGTGAGAAAAGGGGATGTTTTGATACCATTTTGGATCAAATTAGAGGAGGGACGGAATTTTTGACATGTGAGAGAAGATTCACCATGAAAATATATCCAAAGAAGTTGAACTTACATGATTTCATTATGCCTCGGACCGCAAAACCCTAGGTCAGCATCTCCATCACTTTCTCCTCTCAAAACCTAACTCTAGTTTGAATCATGAATTATGATAGCTGCTAGTGTTTTAGGTTGACCATATAGATCAATTGAGCTGCTTAAGTCAATTGCACTTTGACCGTTCACTAAACTTTTTCTTATTTCAGCAGATTTTTTTGTCATAAAAGGTTTCTGTAATTAGCATATTTAAGAGATGAAAACTTCTCCAAAAATTATGATAATTTATCATCTTGAGTATAATTGAGACATGAAGCTTCAATTAAAATTTTATATTATTCCAAGCTCCCATTAAATAATTAAAAATTGAATAGTGCTCTACTATCCAAAATTCTATAGAAATGTCAATTACTATAATTCATCTACTGATAAGGTCTAAACACATACAAAAATTATGAAAATTTTACATTTGTTTATGATTGATTTTCAGATCTCCAGTTAAAATTTCAGATCATTTGGAGTTACTTATAAATAATTAAAAATCAAACAATATACTGCTGACCAACATTCTGTCAGCATGGTCGGTTGAAGTATATCTCGACCGAGAATGATTTCAAAGAACATACAAAAATTCTGAAAATTTTCAATAAAATGCAAGATTGAGTTATACATATTACATCCAAATTTCAATTAAGTTCAAATTACGTAGAAAATATGAAAAATCATTTACCACACTGCTATCCTGATCAAATTCCATATTCATGTACTATCAAAACCCTAATTTGGGTCTGTTAGGGTTTTCAAATGTTAACCCTAATTATGTGTATCAAAGTATAATTAAACCTTCTTGTTGTATTTAAAACATAAAAACTTAACTACCATCATTAATCAAGGTTGAAACAATGATCAATTTAATTAAGCATACAATCATCCAATTAAACCATAATTTTTTGCTGATTAGGGTTTACATTTCTCAAACCCTAATTCTTCAAACTAAAATCATAGTTAGAGTTTCTTCTTAGGTTTGAAACATTAAAATTGATCTACTATCATTAATCAAGTCTAAATGATGTTCAATCTAATCAAGCATGTAATCATTCAGGTAAACCTAGTTTACCAATTAAGCTCAGATACGGTCATAACAATTCTTCCCCCCTTTAAAAGGTTTCATCCCCGTAACAAAAACATGCAAGAAAAGTACTTTCAAGGTTTATTTTAAGCTTCTAAAATCTGACATGTCAATATATTATTGTATTTCATACTTGAATATAGTTTTCAACATTAAGTCCTTTATTTTTTTTCTAATAACAACATGTTAAATCATGCCTACTCAATGATAACAAATGAATTATCTATGTCACAATCAATCATAGGATAGAGAGAGAAACAACCATTTCAATATTTGTATACTCTTGAGGTGTTACCTCAACATTTATAATCTTATCCAACTATCACAATTCATACAGCTCAATATGTACTATTGTTATGTATTACCTCTAAATCAAAAAAGAGAGTTCACCTTGTTGTTTTGAATTTTTACTATTATGCTACTCAAATAGCAAAATAGTCTTGAGTTGGAAGACTAGATTCAATAAAAATTGTACAATACTACTCACGTCATCCCTATTGGATCATGGATGCATAAGATGAAGCATTACCATCACATTCCATATTATTCTCAAGTATGAACCCACACATAATTCAAGGTGTAACCATCAGGTTATAGCATACTAGGATTTCAACAACAATAACAAAGTACTCCATGATTGTATTATTCATTCAAGGACTATTCATACCCAATTACCATCACTTCATTATATTAAAGCTAGGTATAACAAGCTATACCTCATTAGGGTTACATATCAATACAATATGGTTATCATCCCTTCTATTCATATGAGTGAATAGGTAAGACTACCTTATTCAGGGTAACCCTCCATTTGTTTTATCATCATTTGAACCATATCACCATACAACAATTGTACAATACTAAGATGGATTACTGGTATGAATGACTACAACTATTATACACCTGAAATTAACATATTTCTTGTACATGTACACTAAAATCATGTGTAGAATCAATTTACATCCCTTAATATACCTTCAACAAATTATGCTTCTAAAAACAAATTCACATATCACTAAAAACCATTGTTTTCTCTTATCTCTCTCCTCATTCACTACTACTTACTTTTTTCTACTTATCCTTCTCATTTTAATCATGTAGATTAAACATCCCAAAAATTGAAACATACAAGCTAAGAATAGATTATTCATCATTCTTGATATCACTACAAAAAATTGTTTTAGATTACACTTTTCTCATCATGCACTTCTTATTTTGTTCAAAACACACTTGTTACATTTCAAATTTATTTCTTACCCCTTGCTCTGAATCATTTTCATATTGTTCATCAACATTTCATATTAGCTAATATTACTATCAGTGCTAGTTTACTTCTCATAGTGCAAAACACATTATCTTGTTTTATAGAGATGCTAGTATTCAAGGTCAAATCACTAGTGACAACCCTTGAATTACTACAACTCTAAACATTCTAGGGTTTGCTCCTTATCAGTATCATGACGTTGTTGTGTGTAACTTTGCTCCCTTAATTTGAAATTCAAACTTTCGATCTCACAAGTTTTACTAAAGTTTTCCTTATCTTATCAATTGAATTTCCTTTCTCTTACTTTGCCATTTAGATATATTACATTCTCAGTTTACCTTTCTATTGTTTCATCATCATATTGTGTGTCATTATTACATTCACTAGATGCCTCTGCCATGGTGGTTGTGCATCTGATATGATTCATTTTCTTATCACTTCATTCCCACATTTCTCTAATTAAGGAAGATATGAAAGAGAAGATGATTTTGAGACTTAGAATTCTTATCTTCAAACATTCATTAATACATTTCTCATATGTAGGTTTAATTAATTGTCAACAAGGATACTTGACTAATTAGCACTTTCTTGAATCGTGCAACCTCTTTCTTTTATAATCTATATTACTCCATTATGTTTCAAACCCTTCTTTACTTTACATAATCCCCTTACCATATACTACTATTCCACATGTCATCTTTAACTTCTAGTTTTCTCTTATGATCATGTTGCTTCTTTTATGCGTATCATGTATACCATGTTGCATATATTTCCTTTTATCTTTCTACTAATGTGAAGTTGAAATTTTAAATCAATAATCTCTTTACTAGTATCACCTCATGTTTAATACATTACATATCCTTCATTTTAAATCAAATGGCTCATGCATGGGTGAAACATAGTTTCTCTTTCAATCAAGTTTTTCCTTCCTGAATATAGTCTACCTTTGTATGACTTATTCATTTATTTAGCTACACTTTTGTTCTTCTTTTAGAAACTAGTTTGTTGTTCTATAGAGACTTGGAATCCAAAGGTAGTAAGGATGAATGTATTAAACTTATTAATAAAGGTATACATTCCATGCTCTCAATTATATCATAACCCACATTCCTTAATCAAGCTCATCATTTCCAACATTTATCTTTGTTTTAACTTAGTTTCTTATCCTAGTCTTATGATTTAAATATTTATCTAATTCTCTTTACTTTAACTCTTTTGAAGACTCTTCACTTATAGTTACTTATTGTATACGTAGCTCTTTTCTTCTATTTTCCCTTTATTTTGGAGTACATAAAAACATTGTACTCAGTTATATAATCCATTACTCTTGATTGATTCTTACTATATTAGCCCCTTACATACTTTTCTCATATCTTTTCCATATTTCATATTTAGAGTTCTTATAATACTAATAATTAAACTTAATCTGAACCTTATGTCGTGTTCCTTTATTTCAAATTAAGGGTTTCTCATATGAGGCCCCAAAGTTGGATCTCAGATATCAGTTCCAACTGATTCTTAGTTATTCTAATCTTTCCCATATGTTTCAACATCTTAGTGTATGTACATTCTCACTATGATGTGGGTCTAATTTATCCAGAGTCTACTCTTATTATATTTTCAATAGGAGTCATTAGATCCTAGTAATGCATCCTGCCAGCCGGACCAGGCCGAACCTACAGTCCTGAAGCCAAGAGCTACTTACGATTAACCAACTCCTATTAATATCAAACATGTGGAAAGAATATCCACTTATGAAAGCTCATTTAAAGATCATTTCTAGCCTATTTGATACAAAGAATGTAATCAATAAATGCTAAAATTGCATAGTGTACAATAAATCTTAAAGACCCATATATATTTTGAAATACTAAATATCTGAATTTCAACATATAAGATCTTTTCTACTCATCTCCAATAAAACAACAATGTGAAATGAAAGTTATATCTCATTTTATATTTATGCTCTT
Organism: Alisma plantago-aquatica; assembly: GCA_963693085.1. NCBI lineage: Eukaryota > Viridiplantae > Streptophyta > Magnoliopsida > Alismatales > Alismataceae > Alisma > Alisma plantago-aquatica. The sequence continues at coordinate 691,986,804 of OY856412.1, forward strand.
AATTCATGTTACTTATATTGTTTCTAACCCTAATATTTCTTGGGTTCCTCTCTAGCCCATCCTTCCACTGTATACCTGGCCAGTGTATACATGAAAGAATAGACAAAGTAGCTTGATACTGGTTGATCCAAGTACACAGATACGAGGCCAAGATATCTAAATACTCAAATCCCCTGAGCTAACATTATAACATCTCCTATCTGCCACACTTATGACTCAAACTTATTAACTTAATGGTCCCTGACAACTCATCCTAAGCTTTAATACCAAAGCTGTTACACCCCAATCTCACAATTACCACTAATCATGAGATTATGGTATAAATTGAGGATTTACCATAATACAAAGATCACCCTTAACTTTTTCTTCTTTTTCAAACTCTTTGTTTTTCTTGCATCCAATCACATAAACAACTTTGCAAGAGAATCAAACTTTGATTACTTTAATATGATCTCAACATAAACGATACACATCCATACATTCATTCTCAGGTACATACGACATGATAATCAAATACATTCTCTCTTATTAAGAAAACAAAGATACAAAACATCACTTATAACACTCTCACATCTATACTAGGACCTAGAGTGATAGGGACTGACTGAACTTAACTATACTCACTCTTAACTCTTATGGTAGATCTACTCTGATGTAATGATATCTTCTTCAAGTCCATGTAATTTCCCTAAAAATTGTGAGTAGAGGGGTGAGCCTACTCACTCAGTGAATGAGTACTTCAAAGAAATAGTCTAAAGCACTGATATAATTACAATATACTTTTGAGCAATTGATATCAATTATAACAACAGTAAGCTTTAAAGAGTCTAATAATTGATAATCATAAATATGACAAGATATTCTAAATATCTATAAGAGTGAATCAATATATAAAATGCTTGATTGATATTAAAGAAAACTAATAATTTAGAAACATACAAAGAATAATTAAATAACTGTACACACTTGTTTGACCTCTCATTCATTTTATTATGGCCTGATCATATGCAGTGTACTCTACATATGAAGACTCATAGTGAACTACAATCCCACCATACAAGAGTTAGCCGACACCCCAGGATAGCTAAGTCTGACTGCTGTCCTGGTCTGCAACAAGAAAACTAGCACTTTGGCCTCAACACTCCTATGGTGCCGTAAACTGGACTCCTCCTCTAGGCTGAGTACACAGACAGAGGGTTTGAGACACTCTGTGGGCCTCAACTTGGGATGCTCTGTAAGTACCTCTAGGTTACCATCGAGATCTCTGGTTCATGTTGGGTAACTTATCTTCTCTTAGGAGACCTCCTCAAGGGCTTCGTCTTCCCTCATGCTCTATGGGTGCGTTCTGACCCCCGTATACTGGACGCACTGCCAGGGTAGGTCATTTCATCCCTAAGGTGCAGACCTCTCATAGGGATTCTACAATGTCAGGGCCCTTAAGTCTATTATTTTATTATTCCTAGAAAGCTCTTTCCACATTGTACCCTTCTCTGTGTATATCTATGGTGTCACATCTACTTATTTGAAGTTATAATACAACATGTATATCATTTTAAACTTGGCAGAGCAGTATATTCAAAACATTGTAATACACTGAGTAATCAACATACTGTAAATGTAGGCAGACGAAAGTTCTTAAATAAACTAAATACATGTCAGCTTGGCACATATACACTGAAATCATGCAATTGAGCTTCTAATACACTGATAAAATTTAATTACTTGACATATGGATAATCATCATTAGCACCTATAAACTATTTGTACTTCCTTGGAAAATGTGCACCACAACCCAAATCTTGAGTTGTGCATCACCACATCTCATACTAAGAATATTGATATCACAATACTTGATTCATTGAACACCCTATACTTAGGGTTTCATTTACCTCATTCACTTATCACATGGCTCTCATAAGGATTTCATACGACATAAACATTCACTGAATAAAGACTGCTTTCAACAAATCATATACAATCAATATATGTATGAAACCTTGGAACTGATCTGAATTTGGGTTTCCATGTTATTCACTGAGATATCATGCATCAAGAATAAAATTTAATAAATAAATACTATCATGTCAATAAAATCCCTTCAAATGGATTTCACGATATCTATTCCTAAATATCCAACTTCCCTCGCATCTAGGGTTTCACCTTCTTTACAGAGATATCAAACATACACTATTCACCTTAAATGAAATGCAAGGTAGTATCTGACATATATGTACTACGCGTTCAGATAAAAAATCATTCATAACAAGGGGATCCAGATAAACAAATTTCTCTATTTAATTATACAACAATTCCAGTCATAGACAAATTCTCTATATTTTAGTTTACTCTTATAACCTTTGTAAATACTTAGGAAATTCTCATTAGGATGTATTGTATACATTTCTAATAAGATTTTATCATCTGAACTTCATCCAAATAGAGGAAGAATCCATTTCATACCTTTTTCAACAACTTATAACAAATAGACAATTCAAGGATTGTAGTCGCATACTAAGCAATTAAAGTTTATGGATGAATTAATCAATTTTCATACAATATACTGTTTAAAGGAAGTTCCCACTCATCCTAAGGTGTGAAAACATCTTAAAAATGCAGCTCAACTCTGAAAATCTTGATCTCATATCAAATCCCTAGCAATTCACCCAATTCTTCTTCCTTTCAACTCGGAAACCCTAAAAAAGAGGGATTATGAAGAAAGAGTGAGAAAAGGGAAAGTTTTGATACCATTTTGGATCAAATCAGAGGAGGGACGAAATTTTGACATGTGAGAGAAGATTCACCATGAAACTATATCCAAAGAAGTTAAACTTACATGATTTCATCATTTCTTGGACCACAAACCCTAGGTCAACATCTCCATCAATTTCTCCTCTCAAACCCTAACTCTCCCCCTCTCTCTAGGATTTCATTTCTCTGGTTTGAATCACGAATTATGAGAGATTCTAGTGTGTTAGGTTTACCATATAGAGAAATTGATCTTCTTGGGTCAATTGCACTTTGACCCCTCACTAAACTTTTTCTTATTTCAGCAGATTTTTCTGTCATAAAAAGGTTTCTGTAATTCGTGTATTTTAGAGAACAAACCTTCTCCAAAAATTATGATAATTTATCATGTTGTGTATAATTGAGTTTCTAAGCTTCAGTTAAAATTTGAGAGCAATAAAACTCCCATTAAATAATTAAAAATCGAATAGTGCACTACTATCCAAAATTCTACAGAAATGTCAGTTACTGTAATTCGTCAACGGCTAAGGTCTAAACACATCAAAAAATTATGAAAATTTTACATATTCTTTATGATTGAGATAGGATCTCCATTTAAAACTTTAGATCATTTGGAGTTACCAATAAATAAATAAAAACCAAACAATATACTGCTGAACAACATTTTGTCAGCATGGTCAGTTGAAGTATATCTTGATCGAGAATGACTTTCAAAGAACATCAAAAAAGTCTAAAATTTTTCACTAAAATGCAAGACTGATTTATACATAGTATATAAAAATTTCAATTAAATCCATATTACATAGTAAATATGAAAAATCATTTACCACACTGCTATCCTGATCAAATTCCATATTCATGTACTATCAAAACCCTAATTTGGGCCGATTTGAGTTTTCAAATTTTAACCCTAATTATGTGGATCAAAGTATGATTAAACCTTCTTGTTATATTTAAAATATAAAAACTTAAATACCATCATTAATCAAGGTTCAAACAATGATCAACTTAATTAAGCATACAATCATCCAAGTAAACCCTAATTTTTTGCCGATTAGGGTTTACATTTCTCAAACCCTAATTCTTCAAACTAAAATCATAGTTAGAGTTTATTCTTAGGTTTGAAATATCACAATTGATCTACTATCATTAATAAAGTCTAAACGATGTTCAATCTAATCACGCATGTAATCATTCAGGTAAACCCTAGTTTACCAATTTAGCTCGGATACAGTCATAACAACATGGCACTACCCTCATGATCTGGGTCAGGAGAACCTCAGTTGAACTAGATGAAGTTTTGATATATGTTTGATTAGCCACTCACATAGGTTTGTTTAACAAAACCATAAGATATATATGTCAAGATGTGATCTAATCTCGAGACGTGATATATATACATGATATGATGGAAACCTAGAGATGGTTTGATATATATTTATGTATATATGGTTAACATTGTAAATGTATAATGATGATAATGCTATATTGTTGGTTAATCTTTCGATGAAGTCATTAATAAATGTTGCAATTTAGTATGAACAAGGAAATAAGATCATATGAATGAAACATGTTACATGAAGTGTTAATCTTAGGGCTTATTAAAAGATGAAAAATATATAGTTTGACAGTTAGCAAAACATAATGATTATAACACCTTGATATGATCTAAATGGATAAAACGGGTTAACTTTAGTAAAACCCTCCTTAAAGACATGTTAATCTTAAACATGTCCTAACAATGAGCTCAATAAATGTTGATGACACCTTGACATAATCGGTTAACTTTAGTTAACTTCTTTGGAATGTGATAGTATGATGTTGAATATTTTTTTGGTGCAGTGATGATGTTGAATATTAATGCATGAGTTAAGATAAGGAAGCAACCCTAACATATGAGATATGTTATGACATAATCAGAAGTTTCTAAACCCTTTTTTTATCTTTTTAAAAAGGGATAGTTAACCCTAGATTCTTTTAGAATCTCCTAGAAGGATATAGTATAGTTATGGAGCTTTGTTTGTGGATATGTTGCACCTAGAGAAGTGCCTGATAGGTAGATGAGACTTTTGGCTTTTTCTTGGAATCATAGAATGGCTTAGTTTTGAGGACAAAATTTCTTTTAAGATGTATATGATGTGAAAGAGTGGATTTTTAACTTAATTTTGAGGACGAAATATCTTTTAAGGTGTGTAGGATGTGATAGAGTGACCTTTTGATATAATCAGATTCTCAATTATATAAATGAATACATGATTTGATGGGTTGAAATGACATTTGAGATTATACATGCACGTATATTGTGAAGATAACATCTTACCCTGACTTATGTGTTTATGAGACAAATCATGAAGTCAGATGTTTACATGGTCCAATATGTTCCTCTTTTAAGGAATTGATCGACTGGTCTTTTGTGGGTGTTTTGACATCAAACTTTTATTTAGTGTAATCTGAATGATGAGGAAATTACATCCCTAATTCAATGGTATTCGAGTATTCCTACAAAGAACTATAGGGTTTTGTAGTTAATGAGATAAACAATATGTTGACAACAATAGCACTAGGTCTGATATTTATGCATTAGCCTAAGTTTTTCTAGAACTTGTGCCATACAACATCTGAGATGAGGGAGCCATTGATCGACTCAGCTAAGGCAACGTTCCTGGTCCTTGGATGCCATCTGACAGTAGTGGACTCATTCCTTGTAGTTACATGATCGTGGACTACTCCATGATCTGTTACTAGCATGTCGTGGGTTGAGGGTAACTTTGGAGTGGGCAGATAGGCACCTACCCCTCATTTGGGATGCAAAATCACGACATGAGAGGGAACGAGCAGCCAACCATCTGCTTCCACCACCATGGTTCACTCGTATGTAGGGATGACGATGGTAGAGAGGTTATGAGAAGGAGTTAGCAGGGAAACTAAAGGCTCCGTCTCCCCCTTCCTTGTCCATCACTGTGGTAGGCCATGTAGAAGCCGCTTTGACCTAGAGTAGTTCCTCGCTGGGAAGACCCTCACCGTAGTGCCCAATGAACATGAGAGAAGAGCCCCACAGACGGCAGACTCACTTGTAGAAGATCATGTTCCACACGAGGAGAGTGAGAGACTACCAAGGAGTACTCACCGCAATCCATCCTAGTGCGGCGACACCCACAGAAGGAGGAGACGTTGGCTGATCCCAACACTCTAACCTGGTGGAGGAGCGCGCCGGAGCAGCCTCCCATGGCAGTGGTGCCTAAACATGGACACAGAGGAGGAAACTCTAGGCTTGTCCATGGTAGCGGCCAGAAGTGCGGCTCATGCTAGAGGAGGCGAGGAGCAAAGCAACACAAATGATAGCTCACTGGCAGGAGGACTGAGATGGAACCTTCACTAGATTTCAGTCTGGGGTGGCGACACAACTGGAAAGGCGGGTGACCCCATCTCATCATGAGGAGGAGGAACTGTTATCCAACCTAGCCAAAGATTCGAGTAGTAGGCAGGCATAGAGGAGCACCATCGGGCCCTAGATCATCGATCGTCAATGCTCCTTGAACAACCATGCCAACGTCCGTGACACAGGGAGCCGCACAAGATGACGCTTGCATCAAACGGGAGATCGTGAGAGAGAAAGAATGAAGAGAGCAGCCCAGACCCAGTCACCCAAACCAAGCTACGGACCGACCGACCCAGTTTGAGTAGACCACGTGTGCCTGAACCGCCGAGTCACCCGGGCCAAAGAAGAGCAACACTTCTCACAAGCCACGTGGCGGCACGTTATTGGCTAGAAAAAGGTAATAATTCAGTAAATGTCTAGATCTTGTATAATTCACATTAATTAGCCCACATATCTAAAAAATGCATGCAATATACCGAAATGTTTGGAAAAATATGTATAACAAGATGGAACCATCATATTTGTCTTTTGATGAACTAATATCAGTAATATCATGTAATATGATATATACTTGTTTAATGGATAATACATATCAAATGAAGATCTAAATTATGAGGATGCATTAGTAATGCTAAAATTTGTTTTAGAATCCATGTGACATCAGATATGATCATGTTATGATACAAAATCATGTAATTTGTTGTATATGGCTAATTAGGGCTAATAACCCTAATTAATGTGTAATAATTACAAATATACTCATAAAATCATGGAAATTATAGAGTAAGGTCATATTAGTATCTGGAAGCTAATGTGGAACTTTGATATAAGTTTGATACATGAAATCCATGTTATATGAAATGACCCTTAATACATGGGCTATAACCCTAATTTGAATAAGGTATATATAAACTAGGGTTAATGTGTGCACAAAAAGGATATAGAACCTAGTGTTATTGTCGTCAACATATTGTTTATCTCATTGACTACAAAACCCTATAGTTATTTGTAGGAATACTTGAATACCATTGAATTATGGACGTAATCTCCTCATCATTCAGATCACACTAAATAAAAGTTTGATGTCAAAACACCCACAAAAGATCAGTTGATCAATTCCTTAAAAGAGGCACATATTGGACCATGTAACATCTGACTTCATGATTAGTCTCATAAACACATAAGTCAAGGTAAGGTGTTATCTTCACAATATATGTGCATGTATAATCTCAAATGTAATTTCAACCCGTCAAATCATGTATTCATTTATATAATTAAGTATCTAATAATATCAAAAGGTCACTCTATCACAATGTGGGGTGCTTGTCATCCTGAATTAAAGTGTTAGGGAGGATTCCAGTGGTCATACCTAGCCCTCAGTTTGAGAACGACTGCGGTCGTGTATTGGTGATTATATATGTATGATGATGAGATTGGAGGACAACTATGGTTGTACCTCAGATGGTAGGGTATGCGTACCCACCTCCTTTTACTAGTGTTGTGACCTGTACTAAGGGTGGACTAGGGTGATAGCAGCTTGACCTTATGTGTCACTGTGGCGGACCCATACTGACCGAGGGCGAAGAAGATCTTAGGAGTCTGGCTCTTCCTAGATCTTGTATGGAACTAATTTCAACTTAGTAGTGGTCAGTTGGGACTTGAGTGGTATTTCTCAAATCCCTTAGGGAATAATAATAAAAGAAGTGATGCCACTCATGTAGTATAATTACTAGGATTTAATACGTATCACATTAGTTGATTAACCCTTATCTTATTTTTATATTGCATAGTTCTTATATGATGTAGACTTATAAAAATTGTTCAATTCTAATTGATGTTACAACTTATTTGCTTAACTACTTAGTATGCTTAAACTATTCAATCTATTCATATTGTTTATTCAATACCCTAACTATTTAATTTATTTACTATTAATTAATATGTTATAATCAATATATGTTGGAGAGAGTTATATCTCTCACTGGGACTGGGTCTCACCCGTGGGTCACCACATTTTTTTAGGTGGTCGCAGGCAACGAGGTCGAGGTCATGATGTGGAAGAAAACCAACCTGGTGATCAATAGATTTAGAAGGTTGGTTAGTTGTAGATGTTAGTAGTAGAGTCCTAGTGTCATCCCTGTACTCTTTGGTTCGGGTATGTGATGTGTTTTCTAGATGATATACTTGTATCGACATGAGATTTTGGTAGTATGCCAATGTTTGTAAATATATGGCATGTACATGTGAAATATCTTTTGTATGCAGGATGTGACTGAGGTCTTTGGACCCATAAGTAAATACTTGTTACAACATATAAGAATGGAATGATGGACCTTTTGTAAATGTTCTAGAGTTTAATTACATTGTTGGAATCGGTGTTAATTATTCTGCATTTTTGACTATGTGATTAATTAGTTGATTGTGTTTTGTGTTTTAAGAAATCTCATTTAGCGTGATGAGGTGTCACATGAAGGAACCTAGTCGAGACCCCCAAACTGTCTGAGCGACCAACTAATAGTCAGTCCAGTAAAACCTCAGACATAATAACCCCCCTGTGTTGTCAGGGAAGCCATGCACCAGTGAGAACTGAACTGTTATAGCACTCGCAGTCAACTCTGGATAGTCAATAGTTCCTGAAGCACATGTGCACAAACCCTGTATACCCTATTCGGGTCACCTCAAGCAGACCAAGTTGTATGACAGATTCATGAAGTTCAAAGACACTATGAACAAGCTCCACGTCGACATCCCATTCCTCGATGCACTAGCCAAAATGTCAACCTAGTGTAAATATCTCAAAATCCTCCTATCTAGAATGTATATGACCGAGGAATGAGAAACTATGAAGTTAGCATAGAAAGCCTCCGCTATAGTCCAGATTAGATGCCTTGAAAGAAAAAAGATCCCAAATCTTTTGGGATAGATTGATTCATAGGAGATGAAACTTTCCACAAGGGACTTGTTGACCTAGGTGCAAGCATATCCATTATGTCATACACTTTATGTCAATGCCTTAGATTCATTGACCTCCTACCCACAAATATGACTATTCAACTGGCCAACACATCCATTACAAAACCTTTGAGAATAATCAAAGACGTACCAATTAAATTGGGACATGACACTTATTTCACATGCGATTTTGTGGTAATGCAAATAGAAGAGGATAAGTAGTTTCTGCTAATTTTGGGGAGACCATTTTTATCTACCACGAGGGCTTTAGTGGTCGTGGAAGCTGGAAAACTCATCCTGTGATAGGTAAAGAAGATTATTGAATATAGAGTTCTCTAAGATTTAAAGAATGTGCATAACTCGATTGAAGTCTTAATGGAAGAAGGTAAGACAAAATTGAATCAGTCTAACCTCCAAAACACTACCCAAGGTATCAAGAACTAGCATCATAGAAAGGTATGTACAATATCTAGCCATGATCTTGGTCCTGAGAACCCCAAAGTTAAGGGCTTAAAAACCCCACTCAGGCATTTTGCATGAACTATGTGAGAATGACGGTCAAGTTTGCAACATTAAATTGGGACACTTATTGGGAGGCAACCTAGATTTTTTATTTCTTTTTTGTTGTTGAAATTTTAGTTAGGTTTTTATTTCCCTTCCGTTGAAGCACCTCTTTCACATAAAAGAGACGATTCTTGATAGCCTAATTTGATTAGCTGACATCTGATGGGGTGTAGTAAGATCATGATGAAATTTGCCATTGCTTCATCGAATAGACTACCCAACCATTCGATTGACAGAGTAAGGATCTCACAATCCTACAAGTTGATTAAGCATGCATGGACTGGGTTGTGTGATCCAATGAGGACGTGTCTCTCATAATGGATGAGTCCCTTTATTTTCCATAATAATTCTATTTATTTTTGTGTTTGATAGCTCCACCATTATTTGTTACAAGTAGTGTTATTCCTTAGAGATAGCATACCTATTATCCCTACTCTTTTTATTCATATTTATTACCACAATATCTTGATTTAATCGATACATTTCAAGATGTGACATGTGATCCTTATGGATTCAGGAACATATCTCATGCATGCATGGATCATAACTGCCAACCCTTTAGGTAGCCTGTAAAGTCTCTACTTTGTAGCTATAAAGGAAACAAGGTGTGGGACTAAAACTCACAAAAATCTTCCTCATGATGATCCTAAGACTACACATTATCATTTTCTCCCTCACAACAGCACTGATGGCATCAACAACTGACAACCTCAATGGTGCACCACAATGAGAACAACCTATCTCTCCTACAATAGAGGAGACACCATGACTGTGGCAACACATCCCGCTATCACACAGACAACGAGATGTTACGTGAAAATGTGCGGAAATCATCATAACCATAGATTATCAAAACATGGGTTAATTAAAACTGATTGTGGAAAGTTGATAAACTGAGAAACTATTACATCTGAGTCCTCATCTTGCAAGTCAAACATGTTATATAAACATATAAAAGATCTGATACGTGTCCACATCTTAGGGGAACAACTGTCTAACCATCACATGAGTTCATCACCTGTTTAAACATACATGAAGGCCCACATCCGGCCAACAACAGGATATACAACACATCAACAACGATACATCGCGAAACAATGTCAAAAGCGCTCTCAAGGATCTGAGAGTACAGGGATGACTCTAGACTCTACTACAAAATAGCAGCATGTCCAACACTTGCCTTCTACTGCTCTTCTTGCTGCACGGCCGCAACTCCGCGACCACCACCACTCCTAGCTCGACCACCTAAAAAGGGTGTAAACCAGTGGGGTGAGACACACAATCCCAGCGAGAAACATAACTCCCTGCCGAAACTACAAAACCTCAGAAAGATAAAGCAACAACAACAGATAACTGATAAGAGGTATAATAAGTGTAGTTATGTAAAGTAAAGCTATTCATACCGTCAAGCTTACCAGATGTATGGAAGGCATATATCCTACTATTGCTCTATGGAACATGATTAACAAGATAAGATTTATAAGGTATTACCACATAACATGAGGAACATATAAGTAACTGCAAGTTATAACAAGATTAACTATACAAACAAGGCCTCAATCAATGTTCCATATTTTGCCTTAAGTAGTAAATACTATACGGCTGGATTACATATTATTATGCCCTGAGGAAGTGAGCCGTACCACTCAAATCCAACCTTCGGTCGTGAAACCCAAAGCTGGTGCCATACAAGGTCAATGGAAGAGCCGGACTCCACGACCTTTCCCCTCGTGGTTAGTGCACGAGAACCAAACTAAGACCATAGTCTCGTGCTTAAGTGGCCTCAGCCACAGGGTCAGCTCTATAGGCTACCCTTCCTCTAGCCCACCTTGGTATAGGTCACGACGCTAGTATATCTGAGCCACGGGCCTGTTCACCATGCTCGGAGCCATGAACGCATTCATGCTCCCATATCACACATCATGAGTCATGGGCCTGTTCACCATGCTCATCACATATTTTGAGTCTGCAACCGCAGCTGCACTCGATTCCCTCTCTATTTTAGGCTAGGAGAAACCTCGCATATTCAACAATATGCGCTCCGGGTAATCCCGCAGGAGAACCCGTTTCACCATCACCAGCTCCTGACGATGATGGATCTATGGCCAGGGCAACTACATGATATATTCCACTGTGATTAATTAGTATCTTTTATATGGATTGCAAGATTCAACCACGTTGTATAACATGCAATCGGGAAACACAAGGATCAATCCTAGCAAGGTTCACTATCACCACAAAGCTCACCCTTCAAGTCCATGGTGAGAGGAGGGTGTTACTCAAGCAACTAGAACACAAGCTCACCTTTCAACTTAAACGACAGAGGGGTATTGCCCATGCTACTAGAAGCTCAAACTCACTCCTCTAAACCAAGGAGAGAAAGGAGTATTGCTCATCAAGAAACCCTAGATCATAGGTTCGACCAACATGGTGCAACTAAGCAAGGAAACCAAACTAACTACAACATAGCCGACCATAGACAAAAAGAACATAGAAGATGGTAATGTAGTTAGGGTTAGGAGTTATGTAACCTGCCTTAAGCAAGATCTAAGCTCCAAGCACCACCAAAGAAGAAGGAGACTCCAAGGGTATCAGCCACCAAGCTTGCAAGAAAGGGAGTGTGTCGTGCACCAAGGTAGAGGAGAAACTAAGGAACTAAAGGGATCCTTAGCAAGGGAAAGGAACCACATATATAGAAGGGAAAGGAGGAGAAACCAAGGTAGAGCCAAGAAAGGTGTCGCCCACCTAGGGACACTTGTCCATGTACAAGAATCACCACTCTAGCAAGCCCTAAACACATGTCCAAGGCCATTGCCACATGCAAGCATCAAGCACCAAGTGTCCACTAGTGGTGACACAAACGAGGTCAAAGCTTGGTCAAAGGTCATGGGCGACACACTTGGCGATATAGCCCCTGGGCGACACAACCCTCTTGCCCGACACAAGGTTCAAAAGAAACAAAAGCAAGGTACCACAAGGCCCAACAAGCTCAACCAAGCCCAAAGGAACTCAAGAAACGAGCCCAAAACCTTCCTCTCTACACTAGAGGAAGCAAGGAAAGAGAGGAACACCTCACAAGGTGACAAACTTGTCCACAAACCCTAGACTTGGGTTATTTGCAAGTAGCACCTCTAACTCTCAACAAGGCACAACCAAACCCTAATCACCACTAAAGGTGATTAGCAAGCAACAAAGCATCAGGTTAAGAAAAACAAATAGGGTAAACCCTAAATGGAGGTCAGGGTCCTTACAAGATAACCCCCTACAAAGGGATTTCATCCCCGAAATCTGAAGAGAAAAGTGAGGGATACTTCCTCCTCATCTCTTCCTCAAGCTCCCACGTGGCTTCCTCAATGCCACGATAATGCCAAGGAACCTTCACAAGAACCAGGTCCTTCCTCTTTAGCTTTTTAACTGTTCTATCAATGATCGCCACAGGACCTTCCTCGTAGGTCACATCTTCATCAAGCTCAACTTCAACGGGCCGTATCACTGTTCTCGAATCTGGATGACTTTTCTTCAACATACTGACATGGAATACTGGATGTAACCTATGCAACTCTGGCGGCAACTCTAACTCGTAAGCTACCTTACCAACATGTGCTAAGACCAGGTATGGCCCCATATACCTGGGTGCTAACTTACCCTTCCGGCCAAACCTCAACACACCTTTCCATGGAGAGACTTTAAGACATACTTTGTCTCCTACCTGGAACTCCAAAGGTCGTCGGCGATTATCTACATAAGACTTCTGCATGTCCTGTGCAGCTTTCAACTGTTGTTGTATCACCTTGATCTTTTCTGTTGTCTACTGTACTAACTCAGGACCCAAAAGCTGATACTCATCAGACTCATACCAACACAAAGGAGATCTGCACTTCCTTCCATACAAAGCCTCATAAGGAGCCTTGTCAATGCTTCGCTGATAACTGTTGTTGTAGGCAAATTCTATCAAACTGAGATGCACATCCCAACTGCCTAGGAACTACAAAACACAAGCTCAAAGGAGATCTTCTAAAATTTGAATAGTTCTCTCAGACTGCCCATCAGTCTGCGGGTGGAAGGCGATACTGAACCTCAACTGCGTTCCCAATGCTTTGTGCAACTGTTCCAAAAAATGACTCGTGAACTGAGGACCTCTGTCAGAAACTATCGTCGCTGGCACACCATGCAAACATACTATCTCATCCACATATACTCAAGCAAGCTTCTCAGTTGTATATGTTGTCTTTACTGGTAGGAAATGGGCATATTTCGTCAATCTGTCCACTATCACCCAAATGGAATCATGATTCCTCGTTGTCCTGGGTAGACCAACTACGAAATCCATGGTTATATGATCCCATTTCCACTGTGGTATCGGTATGATCCCATTTCCACTGTGGTATCGGTAAGGGTTGCAATGTACCTGTCGGCTTTTGATGCTCAGCCTTGACTTGCTGACATACCGCACACCTAGCCATGAACGCAGCTACATCCTTCTTCAACACGGGCCACCAATACAAGTCCTTTAGATTATGATACATCTTGGTGACACCTTGATGCATAACATACATCGACATGTGTGCTTCCTCAAGCACTAACTTCCTTAGATCATCAACATCTGGAACCACCATCCTGTCACGATAGCAAACTAGCCCATCCTCGGACTCATGGAACCCATCACGCTTTTCACTGCCAAACTCTGATCTTATCGAATGTACTGCATTATCTGTCTGTTGTGCATCTTTGATCTGTTGTCTCAGCATAGGCTTGATTTGCATCTATGCTAAAAGTCTAGCTAACGCGGAAACTTCCATCTGCACATTCATCTACCGCAAGGAAACAAACATATCTCATCTATGGCATACCAGGGAACTCAACTGTGCCTTCTTTGAAGAAAGAGAAGAAGATTTTCGGCTAAACGCATCAGCCACCACATTCACCTTACCAGGATGATACTCGATAGTGTAGTCGTAATCATTGATCAACTCCATCCATCGACGTTGTCGCATGTTTAACTCATTCTGTGAGAAGATGTACTTCAGATTCTTATGATCTGTAAAGACCTGACATACTTCCCCATAAAGATAGTGTCTCCAAATCTTTAACTCATGAACCAGTACTACTGGAAACTCCAAGTCATGAGTCGAATAGTTTTCCTCATTTTTCTTAAGCTATCGTGAAGCAAAAGAAACCACATGATCTTCCTGCATCAGCACACAACCTAAACCTTTTTTGGAAGTATCGCAGAAAACAACGTAGCCCTTTCCAGGCTCTGGCAGCACAAGCACTGGAGCACTGGTCAGCTTCTCCTTCAAACTCTGGAAAGCTTGCTGACATCGATCATCCCAGACAAAAGGTACGTCCTTTCTAGTCAACTTCATCATCAGCAATGCAATCGCACTGAAGTCCTTGATAAACCTCCGGTAGTATCCTGCTAAACCTAGAAAGCTACGAACTTCTGTCGGCGTCTTCGGTTGCTCCCAGTCTGCAACAAATTCTACCTTCTTTGGGTCCACTTTGACTCCGTCAACAGATATCACATGACCTAAGAAAGTCACTTCTTCCGACCAGAACTCGCACTTACTGAACTTGGCATACAACTGATGTTGGCAAAGAAGAGTCAATGCTAGACGAAGATGTCGCTCATGCTCTAGCCTGTCCTAACTATAAATCAAGATGTCATCTATAAAGACTACGATAAACTGATATAAGAACAGACGGAACACTCTGTTCATCAAATACATGAAAGCAGCAGGTGAATTGGTTAGCCCGAACGGAATAACCACAAACGCGAAGTGACCATACCTCATCCTGAAAGCTGATTTTGGTATGTCATCCGCCTTAATCCTTAACTGATGATAACCAGACCGTAGATCGATCTTGGAAAACACTATAACACCATGCAACTGATCAAACAGATCATCTATCCTCGACAACGGGTACTTGTTCTTGATCGTGACCTTGTTCAACTACCGATAATCTATACATAACCGCATCGATCCATCCTTCTTCTTGACGAACAATACTGGAGCACCCCAAGGCGACATGCTCGGTCGAATGAAACCTTTCTCCAGCAACTCTTGGAACTATTTCTTAAGCTCGACCATCTCTACTGGAGCCATCCTATACGGTGTTTGTGCAACTGGTTGCGTTCCTGGTACCAGATTGATCTCGAAATCAATCTCTCGGGGTGGAGGACACCAGGAAACTCATCTGGAAACACATCGGCAAACTCTTAGACAACTGAGACCTCTTCGAGGCTAGGACCTTTCGCCTCGGTAGCCACAATGGTATCCACCATGAGAGCTAAGAACGCCTCACATCCTTGTCGTAGCAACTTCTCTGCCACCATAGCTGATACTAAGCATGTCATAAGAATCTTCCTATCTCCCTAGAAGATCTACTTCTTTCCACCATCGTCAAACACTGCCTGCTTGGAACCACAGTCCAAAACAACCTTATACCTCTCTAAGGTATCCATCCCAAGGATGACATCGAAATGATGCATATCAAGTGGTATAAGATTCACTTGAATGTTATGTCCCGAGAAAGACAAAACACAAGAGGAACACTCCTCTCGAAGCATCAAGGAAACATCAAGAGGGGTTTCTAACAACAAACTATCCTTCTTATAGCTAACAGGTAAACGACAGTTTTCAAGCATACTATAGGCGATAAAAGAGTGTGTAGCACCTGGGTCAACCAGAACAGATATAAAGCAAGAAGAAGACATATCAGAATGAAATAACTCCATCTGACCTGTCACTACTCGCAGGTTGACTATCACCTCCGGCTGACTCATAGCATAGAATCGAGTCATTTCTTGCTGTCCACGTCCTCTGCTTCCTTGAGAAGACGATCCTGCTTGTGACGCTTGACCACGTCCTTGCCCTCTGCTACCACTTGGCTACTGTCTATGTGACCCTTGATGATTCTGCCTCTGCTGCTGTGTCACTTCATCATCTCTGTTTGGGCAATTCGACTTGACATGCCCCATCTGATCGTAGGTATAGCATGTCCTAACTTCAAACTGTGGCCTAGATGGCCCTGTCACTACCACTGATGTTGTACTATGTTCCCTAGATGGTGAAGAAACATATCCTCTTCCCTTACTCAGAGACCACTGTGACGGTACACTAGAACTTCTTATAACTGAAGGCGATGAAAACCTGGGCTTCTTGAAGCCACCAAACCTCTATCCCTAGAACTGAGAAGGCCTTTTGTGAGACATGGATTCTCTTTTCTCCCTTACTGACCTTTAAATTCTCTGGACAGATTCCACAAACGTAGCAAACCGCTCTCGATTCTCCAACGCAGAAATAGGTGTTGTCAGCTCAGAACTCAGACCTTTCTCGAAACGTCTTATTCGCTCTTCGTCTGTTTCTTCCATGTGAGGACAAAACCTCAACAGATCCATGAACTTGGCCTCGTACTCAGTGATGTTCATCATTCCTTGTCACAGGCTCTCAAACTAATTGATTTTCTCATCCAGATACATCTTCAGAAAGTATCTACTGACAAACTCACGCCGGAAAACTTCCCAACCGATCACCTCACCAGGTCGCTTCTCCTCCTCGATGGTCCACCAATGACTAGCAATACCCTTCAGGAGGTAGACATCGTGCTTTACTTTATCTGCTTCGGGGATTTCGAGGATCCAAAAATCCTTCTCAAGACTTGTCAGCCACATATCTGCATCTGTTGGATCAGCCGTTCCAGCATAATTTGAAGCTCCGATTCGGCGAAGATGCTCGAAGGTCTTCCCAATATCTGATGCTTCACCATGGGGAGCATGTGCTCTCAGCGGAGGCACTGGCAATCGCTCAACCATGAGATTCATCATAGCCATCATCTGCCCCATAAGCTATTGATAGGAAGGATGTTCAAGAATGGTTGGGTTAGGTTGGGGGACCTCAGGCACCCGATCTTCATGTGCCTACCCTATAGCTCCATCAACAGATGCATCATCGTTGTGCTCAGGAGCATGTTCTTCATGGTTTCCAGACATCTTGGCTTTGCTTCCGCTGAGGGCAGAAGATTATTGTGAGAAAATCTGGAAAACTCACAAGAACAAACTCAACCTAGTCCTAAATCCCTGTAGACTCAGCGAACCTAGGGCTCTGATACCAAAAACTTATGGCAACACATCCCGCTATCACACAGACAATGAGATGTTAAGCGAAAACGTGCGAAAATCACCATAACCACAGATTATCAAAACACAGGTTAATTAAAACTGATTGCAGAAAGCTGATAAACTGAGAAACTATTACATCTGAGTCTTCATCCTGTAAGTCAAATAGGTTATATAAACATATACAAGATCTGATACGTGTCCACAGCTTAGGGGAATAGTTGTCTAACCATCACATGAGTTCATCACCTGTTTAAACATACATAATGGCCCACATCTATCCATCAGCAGGATATACAACACATCAACAACGATACATCGCGAAACAATGTCAAAAGTGCTCACAAGGACCTGAGAGTACAGGGATGACTCTAGACTCTACTACAAAATAGCAACATGTCCAACACTTGCCTTATACTGCTCTTCTTGCTGCACGGCCACAACTCCGTGACCACCACCACTCCTAGCTCGACCACCTAAAAAGGGTGTAAACCAGTGGGGTGAGACACACATTCCCAACGAGAAACATAACTCCCCGCCGAAACTACATAACCTCAGAAAGATAAAGCAACAACAGCAGATAACTGATAAGAGGTATAACAAGTGCAGTTATGTAAAGTAAAGCTATTCATACCGTCAAGCTTACCAGATGTACGGAAGGCATATATCCTACTATTTCTCTATGGAACATGATTAACAAGATAAAATTTATAAGGTATTACCACATAACATGAGGAACATATAAGTAACTGCAAGTTATAACAAGATTAACTACACAAACAAGGCCCCAATCAATGTTTTGTATTTTGCCTTAAGTAGTAAATACTATACGGCTGGATTACGTATTATTATGCCCTGAGGAAGTGAGTCGTACCACTCAAATCCAACCTTCAATTGCGAAACCCAAAGACAGTTCCATACAAGGTCAATGGAAGAGCCGGACTCCATGACCTTTCCCCTCATGGTCAGTGTACGAGAACCAAAGTAGGACCGCAGTCTCGTGCTTAAGTGGCCTCAGCCACATGGTCAGCTCCATAGGCTACCCTTCCTCTAGCCTTCCTTGGTATAGGTCACGACGCTAGTATATCTGAGCCACAGGCCTGTTCACCATGCTCAGAGCCATGAACACATTCATGCTCCCATATCACACATCCTGAGTCATGGGCCTGTTCACCATGCTCATCACATATTCTGAGTCTGCAACCGCAGCTGCACTCGATTCCCTCTCTATTTTAGGCTAGGAGAAACCTCGCATATTCAACAATATGCACTCCGGGTAATCCTGCAGGAGAACCCATTTCACCATCACCAGCTCCTGACGATGATGGATCTATGGCCAGGGCAACTACATGATATATTCCACTGTGATTAATTAGTATCTTTTATATGGATTGCAAGATTCAACCAAGTTGTATAAGATGGAAACTATAACAAGAATAAACAACATAAAACTCAATGTTATGCTTTTATTGTAATCACATTATCCTGATCCATCACAAGGATCCAACATTACATGTTATCACTTGGCCTCTTGCCAATCATCTAGATCCATCTCAAGGATCATCACATTGCCATGGGATCTCAATCCCTCATCATATGCTGCCACTGCCTCTCAAGGCATTCTCATCAACTCAGGCATTCTAGCCAAAATCAGGTCCTCAGACCAAAACACATCATATATATACCTCATATCCTTTTACTTGGCTATACATCACCTGCATGGTTAGTATACATAATAATAATTGGCTTAACAGAAAGACCATGTTATCAATATAAGGTGACATTAATGATTATATACACTATCAATCATGCTTCAACTTATGATCATGAGCATGGGTTACATCATTAAGCAAGGCATTCTACATGCTTATCATTATCTTAGCTTTACACAGATATTCAATATGATTACATACATGGGTAGAGACATGTACGTTACATAAGCAAGCTTTACCATAACAATTACCATTAAGAATATCAAGGGTCACCAACGTGTTAACTAGAACATTATCCACCATATCGTCTTTTCATGAGAAGCAAGACCCTTACTAAAAGTGTCCACTACCCTCACAAGAAGTGTGACAGGTAGGGCACCCTCACTGTAGGTTGTGTCGGGCAGGGTGATCACCCTATCACCCCACCCATAAAGGTCAGCACACGACGTGCAACACTGCGTTAGCACCAAGGGCAACAGCAACCAGGCATGCAGCTAAGCAACGGCATAAAGTGCAACGACGCGTCAGGTGTCGTGCACCCATGCCTATCATGCAACAGCCTATCTCGGGCACTAAGGGATAATGTGCAACGCTCATCACAGAACTTAACTACCAACGTACCCTCAAAGCACAAGGGCCTCAAACTACATCTAAGACAGGTGTGTATCGGGTAAGGTACTCCACAAGAGGTAACATTCAAGGGTGTAGCTCACACAGCAGACAATGGACCTATCATTCAACCAACCAACCCATGGCCTATCGTCCGTCACAAGGTAGGGTGGTGGTGTGACGCCCGACACAGGGTATCGTCCACCACCATCACAACATGTGTCATCCAAGGTTCTAGGTCAAGAGGTATCGGTAAGCACCTCCCCAAGCTCATCATCAACCTCAAGCACAAGGGCACCAAACCCTAAAGGGTGAAGAAGATGGCTCACCTCTCAACTTAAACGAGAGAGGGGTCTTACACATTTCTTGTCACCAATTGGGAAACACAAGGATCAACCCTAGCAAGGTTCACTATCACCACAAAGCTCACCCTTCAAGTCCATGGTGAGAGGAGGGTGTTACTCAAGAAACTAGAACACAAGCTCACCTCTCAACTTAAATGAGAGAGGGGTATTGCCCATGCTACTTGAAGCTCAAACTCACTCCTCTAGACCACGGAGAGAAAGGAGTATTGCTCATCAAGAAACCCTAGATCATAGGTTCGGCCAACATGGTGCAACTAAGCAAGGAAACCAAACTAACTACAACATAGCCGACCATAGACAAGAAGAACATAGAAGATGGTAATGAAGTTAGGGTTAGGAGTTATGTAAGCCGCCTTAAGCAAGCTCCAAGCTCCAAGCTCCAAGCACCACCAAAGAAGAAGGAGACTCCAAGGGTATCGGCCACCAAGCTTGCAAGAAAGGGAGTGTGTTGTGCACCAAGGTAGAGGAGAAACTAAGGAACTAAAGGGATCCTTAGAAAGGGGAAAGGAACCACATATATAGAAGGGAAAGGAGGAGAAACCAAGGTAGAGCCAAGTAAGGTGTCGCCCACCTAGGGACACTTGTCCATGTGTGAGAATCACCACTCTAGCAAGCCCTAAACACATGTCCAAGGCCATTTCCACATGCAAGCATCAAGCACCAAGTATCCACTAGTGGTGACACAAACGAGGTCAAAGCTTGGTCAAAGGTCATGGGCGACACACTTGGGCAACACAACCCCTGGGTGACACAACCCTCTTGCCTGACACAAGGTCCAAAAGAAACAAAAGCAAGGCACCACAAGGCCCTACAAGCTCAACCAAGCCCAAAGGAACTCAAGCAACGAGCCCAAAACCTTCCTCTCTACACTATAGGAAGCAAGGAGAGAGAGGAACACCTCAAAAGGTGACAAACTTGTCCACAAACCCTAGACTTGGGTTATTTGCAAGTAGCACCTCTAACTCTCAACAAGGCACAACCAAACCCTAATCACCACTAAAGGTGATTAGAAAGCAACAAAGCATCAGGGTTAAGCAAAACAAATAGGGTAAACCATAAACAGAGGTCAGGGTCCTTACAATGACCATCCGATAAGGAACTAAAAATTCATTACTCTCAGTAAACCTACATCCCCTGAGATGTCCGTTTCATGTCATTGGAACACTAGCGTGGTCTACCGCCACCTGACCCAAGACCAATCATAAACTAGATGTATGATCCGCAAGCCACCACACTCAAGATTAGGTGTTGACTAGACACATGTTGTGGAGAATGGGCTGCGTGTTCACGACCACCCTTGCCCCTACTATAAAATGACCATGGAAATTGGTGGCCACAAAGACACCCAGAGGAGAGCCAAGCCAACATAAGAGAAATCCATTCTTAGGGTTGCTCTTGTGTGCCCTTGGCCCCCTCCCCCTACGGTCCTCCATAGCAATTCCCCTCAATCTCTAACTTCTATCTTCCTGAGGATGGGTAGAAAATTGAAGTTGGTTATGGAGGGTGGGTTGTACATTGACTCCACCACTTCAACCCTAACCTTTCCATTTTTCATCATAAAATAAACATTCTTCATCTTTTATTAACATTTGTCTTATTTTTAGTTTTAGAAGTTGTTGTGTTTTGTGTGAGTTGTGGACCTTACCTAGACAGTCACTTTGTTGTTTGAAAATGTGAAAATATATAAGTAAAATTACTCCCTTTTTCTTGATCAAACTCGTGCATAAAAAAATTTCAAGGAACAAATATGCCTTGAATAGATCTGAGTCCCAATGATAACAACCAAGCATCCTTTCCCCTTGGAAATGGCAATAGGCAAAAAGAGTCTGAAGGTCAAGCCACATGTCTCCCCGATATGACTTGCAACAAAGTTTCTAAACACTTCTTTTCCTACATCAACTAAATTAATTGATATAATATGATAATCTGATTCCAATGCAACAATCAAATGAAGAAGCACAAGTCTGCCTCTTTATTCCACTTTTCTTCAATCATTTCATACCTCTAAGTCAACCACAAAAATGAAACAAAATATTCCATTATATGCCAAACCCTAAGTTCGGGGTGGCATCCATATCAGAAATATATCTTTTTTTCATTATTTCCTCCACATGCATGGTATGAATAAAAAAAGAGGCCAATGAGCCCAAAAAAAACATGTAGTCAGTGTAACTACAACCAAATAAAGTCTCAAGTCAAATAGAGGAGAGAAAAATTAAATAATTGTATCCCGATAAGGTCTCAAGTCGAATAGAGGAGAGATTGTGGAAGTGGGTTTGTTCCATGTCTTCTTCTCCCACTCGTTCATTCAAATTTCATACCTAGGGGACCTATCAAAATTCTCCCCAAAATGGCCAATCAACCCGGGCTTGTGCTCCCTTCTACCGTGCAAGGACAAATTGGAAATATTATTGAGATGAAATAAGTTATTTGTAGGTTTGGGAGTCTATTGAATGGAGGAACAAGCCCCAAACGAGAGATATTTAAGTGTGGCTATGTGACTCCAAAGGACTAGGGCCGCTTGATTGTGCTTTATGGAAGGGACTATGAAGTATGCTCGATTGGGAGAGGAAGCATAGATCCTAGTATCAATTGTTTGTTCTATTTTTTATTTTCCTTTACTGGAAACAAGAAAAGGTTTAAGTTCAACATAGTTTTATGAGTATATTTATACCCACACTTGCATACAATCTTATCCGCTTTTTAGGGGCTATTATATTTCTATTTCCTAGTTTTAGCTTTAGATTTATTTAAATGTAATTATCTTTCCTTTTTTGGACTTTAGTACATTTTATATACTTTTTTGTGGGAAATTAGCCAAAAATATACTTCATTGCCTAGAAGGACGATCGAGCTTTCTTTATTAAATGCCTTGAGGGAAGGAAGGCCTCAAAGTGTTTCCATTGTCTACCTTCCAACCATCCAGTCAAGCGATTGGCTCTTCCAGTCACTGACTCGAGACACTCTCTACCCAGAGTCTTCTAGATTATGTTGTTCTGATGTGTGATTCCCACAACCAGCCTACTCTCATTCAACCCATGTTGGTTCACCAGAGAACCAGATACGAGATCCAGATTGAGCAACCCATGTGAGTCGCCTAGTGAACCGAGTACAGGCCATGCAATGAGCAACCTTTGACCACAAGTATTCAACATTTGGGTTTCGAAAGCATAGAAAGCATATATAAAAGTGAACCCTTATCTCCCATTATAATGGTCTTTGATTAGTGACCAGAAAACACATCACACAACACAAAGTCTAGAGAGGATTAAGGAGGCGGAGGCCATAGTGAAGAGTTTGTTCTTCCTGCACCATGTGTCATAGCCCCTTCCATTGTTCTACCTACCTTTCTGTTGTTGTCTCTCTCCATGAGTGAGTAGATGTTTGTGTTGGGGCATGGTGACTAGCCCAATAAGCTCGTATTTTATTCTAGCATGTATCTAAACTCGACAATACTATTGCTAAATAAAGTATCATTATGCTTATTTCCTTGCCTTGTAAATTGATTACTTACCTTGCATTTATGCTATAATCATTGATGTGCAGTTGCTATAACCATGATCAGAAATCCAGAATGATCTTATTATACTCCTAAAGTGTCGTCAAGGGATAGTGAGGTGATTGGGTTATGATCTGCTAACTATGTCGAGTTTGATCAGATGTAGTGAGGGAGTCCAGTCAGGATAAACTAGAAATATTGGGTGCCAAGTATGGTCAGTTCTAAGGGAGTTTAATCCATTCAATGATCAGTATCCCGTGAGGGTGCAATAGCTAAGCCTCTATTTAGTAAAGTGTTATTCATCAGTTTAAGTCTTGCTAAAAAAATTATGCAAGCTTTGGTAAGTGAACCCCCATGCCCTGGTCCTTCTTATTATCAATTGTATACCTACTTTATTCATTATAGCTAATGGAAGCAATTAAATTAATCAATCAATCTATTTACTCAGTGATGAATTTTACCCTTAATACTTCTGAATATATAAAACTACTTAAAAAGTTTTTCATTTGGGTTCTGTTCTTAAGTATACTGCAATAAGGCTTCCATTTATGTGAAGTGGGGAACTAGTGCACAAGTTTGTATTAAACCTAAGGTTTATTCCGTTAAGTTTTTTTATTGGTATAAAATTTGGAGCCTCATCACTGCTATGTCCAAAACCATCACCAAGATAGGAATAGGAAAAATCCCTTCATTGACCTAAAAGAGAAAGAGACCATGCGGGATAGGTTTACCACATGCAAAAACCCTAACTGCTAGAGCGCTTAGGACGGTCACTCACGAGAGAGACACCTAGAGATTAGGAACATAATTTGTATAATAGCATATGACATAGAAAACATAGTGCTCAAATTGTATATAGAAATATCTATAATTATGCACACACTTAAGACAAACTAATATTCTCATACCATTAATAATAGGTGCATTGCATGAAGAACCATGCACAAAATCAATAAAAGTAGAAGTTAAATTAGAACTATTGTTAGAACCTATTACACTAAATGAGTTTACTCAAACACAAAACATGACCAATAATTAATTAATCATATATCCAGAAAAGAAGGTAAACTTAAACAGACTTCAACATCACCATCATGCTCGGAAATATTTACATAAGAGCCCAACATCTTACTTCTGTTCAAAAATCATGTCAAGAATCTTTTAGAAATTTCTCCATGGCCTCATTCACAACATATATATACATGAGAACATTATCCACATATACCACATGTACAAGCATCAACAATCTACCAAAAGTTGGATTCTATTGAAACATTATATAAAAACTTTCAAATCCAAACCTAAGAGTACATGGACGACTCTAGGACACACTAGAAATCAAAACAACCTTCTCTAAGGTCCATCACCACATATCATCCTCACTATCTTGGGTCTGTTGTCACTGCTGGCGATCACCTAAGAAGATGTGGTGACCCATGAGGTGAGCCCATGTCCTAGTGAGAGATATAACTCTCAACTTGCTTATTGATTATAACAAGTTAAGTAATTACACAGTTTAAGAAGATTAAGCATGTTGAACAAATAGTCATATCTTGATTAATAAGATACCCAAAAGTGCATATAACAATTATCATCATTAGCTTGACTATCATCATATACCTTGCTAATAGTATAAGAACTCTAGTAGCATATGCATCTCTAACACCATGAATAAGTTTAGTAGCATAAGCATAGCTAACGGTATCAACATGTCTAACAAATTGAGCAGATCTACATCATAAATAGAGATAACAACATAAACACAACTATCTACATAAGCCTAACTAGAAGTTTAAGCATCTCTAATTATAGAGGAATGTCTAGAAGTGTAAGCGTAGTTAACAACATGAGATAAATAACATCATAATCATGACCAAAGGTAGCAGTACATCTTTTAAGAGCATGGTTACTTCTCTTATTGTACTACACATCAACTATATGTGAAAAGAGAAATCAGGGTTATCATCCAATGTGAAGTGATATTTATAGCCCTAAACATATATGCTACATGGCTGTATTAAATATTTTATCAAGCCATGGGGAGTTTGATTCGTACCACTCAAAGTCCAACTAACCACTGTGAAGTCAAAATCAATTTTGTAAAAGTTCTAGGAGCTCCGGTGTAATATTCTGAATTTTGAGCAAATAAAACATCTTCTTTAGGGTAAGTTGTAAAAGAAAGCTTCTTTGAGAATTTGTTAGTAAATTGAATTGAAATATTAAAATAATCCATTTTGATTGATGTAAAAGCTTTTATATATTGAAAATATAATTGTGGTACTTTTTGCCAATTTTTAATTTGGTGGGTAAACACACAAGCACGTAGTTGGGTGGCAAGCAAGTTGCTTAAGGAGGAAAGCATGTAGCTGGGCAGCGAGTAGGTAGCTTGAGCAAACACACTACTTGGTAAAGTAAGAAGCTTAGTTTCGTGCTCCTCTTTCAAACACCTAGCACAACCTAATGTTTGACACATATCCTACCATGTGTCAACTAATCTTTGATAGATATCTTCAAATGACACATATGCATCCATTGTGTCATATAACCACAAATTCTCTCTCTTTATAGGACACATACACATCCATATGTCACTAAACCTACACATCATGTCTCTTTTGATGACATACATATACCCAAGTGTTATCCATATGTATTTTTGCAATTAGGACCATGCTACCCTCCCACATCCATACAAATAGAAACCAACTCCACTCGACTTAATTCATATTCCAAAGCTCAAGTTCTTCCATGAAAGAAAACGTCCCCCTTGCTTCTTTTTATTCTTCAAAGACAAGTAACCCTCTTCCTCTCTTTAGAAACCATAAACCTTTCCATCTACCACAACAATAATGAAGTTCTAGTTGGAGAAGATGTTGAATAGGAGAGTTACTCTGGCAACATAGTCTATCACCTCCTAAGGTTTGATCACTACATGTGATTCCTAATTATCACTTTGAAATTATAATTCTCTCTCCCCTTAATCTCAGGCTATCACTCTTTTGATAAGAATCTATTATAAGCCGAAGCTCTATCAAAATACTCTTGAAAGTTGACCTTCTCTATCTTTAATCTATTGCAACATCACACTTCAGGGGAAGGTATGGTCCTCACTCCTTGGAATATTCTCTTATCTTAGAATCAATGGAAAGTATGATTTTGTATGGTCTTCACTTCTTGACATAATCCCTTATATAACCACTAATGAAAAGTAGGGTTTATTATGATTTGGTATAGTTAAGTATAATCTTCACTCCTTATCATAATTCCTAATATAAACATCCACAAAAAGTATGGTTTAAGATTGTTTAGTATGGTATTCAAGTATTATCATGATCAATGATACCAACATCAATGAAAATTAGGATTCGCATGGTTTTACATGTGATTTCTAGAATAGATAAATGATATACTATTTAAAACTATTTTATTAATAAGATAAATATGAATGTCAATGGAATTCCTTTCCATACCCTAAGATTTTACCTCAAGTTAGGATCCTAGATGATAGTTAAGTATGCCTTTGTGCATTTAGTCATGTTCTCATTTGATTTCCCTTATTTCTCCCTATTATTTGAGTCATGTGATAATGTTGGAAAGTGGAATTCCATCAGACATTTCTAAGGTGACTAAAGCCTGTTTCACTGATGCCTGTAGCCAATAAAGAGGAAAGGTTATTTAATTGGTTCTGTGTTCGCACGGGGGGACTCCCTAACCTCTTACACACTCCTAGCCATAGATTTGTCTGATTCAATTCCACAATCCCACAAGTTTGCATTTTAGGTGTCATAGTGAAATACTCAACTAATAATTCATTTATTCATGAATACCTTTAACCTCATTAACTTTGACCAGCCATCATATTGAGTTGTATATCTTTGATGATGTCCTTTTAATTCTAAACCTTACATTTGGAAAATGTGTTGGTAACAACATGTCTTGGCTGGGGATTTATACATTTGGGATCCAGATCTAAGTCCTTTGGAGTCAGGGATGGATAAGTATAATGCTCTACCATACTCAGACCCACACTTGGGTTGGCCATCTAGAGTCAGGCATGATCATATTAGTAATGGGGAATAATCTCCAGTAAGATTAAGCATGTTAACTAATGATACTCCAAGTGGCATTTTGTGCAAGGAGCACCCTCTTTCGGTCTTAGAAAGGTGAATAGTAGCTACATGTGGTAATTTGATTCATTATGTATAGCATGCGGTGTGCATGAGTGGATGGGGTGTGCCATGGTACATACAGGTGGTTTGGTAACCCTAATGGCCTAAAGTCTTGGCTAAGCAAGTTTTTGTGGTTGCATGCTAGTTGCCCAAGGTAAATTGACACCTTCTCTTAGAGTTTTAGTTAAACTCATTTATGGAATACGATCTCCCACTTATTAAGATTTCTAAAAGAAATAAAAAAATACCACTATTAGTGAATTATCTCATTATGCTCTTCAGTATCAATTTATCTTCCTTTGATATAGTTTTCATCAGAATAAATGATTAAGAATGTAACTTAGTGAAATATGAAAAGTGTCTTTCCGCATCAATTTTATTTTCTATCAATTATACTTAGACAATTATCTAACTCTCTTTCTCCCATTTGGGCTATGGAAAACTTTTCTTTCCATAGGTTTCTTATGTGGATGTAGGTGTATGGATGTATATTGTCATAGACTATCTTAAAATATCCTAGAAGTATCATCAAGACCATATATAGTTTTCATGTTTATATTTTGCTAGACCTATGGGTCATGTAAACATATGTACAAATTTTCTTTCAAAAACAATGCTTGTGTAAATGACTAGGTTATCAATATAGTTGTTTTTGGGTTGCATCTTTAATTGGTCTTGATACTTCAATTCTATAACCCTCAGAAACCAAGTCAATATGTTATGTTATTGGTTTCTGGGACGTTATAGATTTAAATGGCATCAAAGCAACAAGATGGACTCTACACAAGATACAAACTTTAAAAACCTTTCAAATAAAAATGTAGATAGTTCATCTTCTTACCTATTGTGTCTCTAAAATAGGTTAGGATAGTTAAGTTATCACCCATATAATAGAATTTTAAAGCACCTAAAGTTCATGTATCAAAAGTACTAGTAGTTTTGTTACTTTCTTGATACCACCACAAGTAGTTTCAAGATATTATTTTATGTTGGACATGTGAATCCCTATCTAAAACTTAGTTATTCTTTTGTATAGATGGTTACAGGTAAGAAGTTGAAAGTGAGTGATTAGAACTGACACATGGGGCAATGGAATTAGTCCAAAAACTTACACAATTGACAGAAGAGATGTGGAAACAAAGAAATGGAGAAATTGGAGACTCATCAAAAATTATACCTAGTAACTCCAAGAATATAAACATGAAGAACTTCTTATCTTTAAACCCGATCTCTTTCCAAGGAAGGATAATCCTGATAAGACTGAGGTATGGATAATGGAAATTGAAGAAATTTCAAAGTCCTTTCATGTCCAGAAGAAAGCAAAACTCTATTTGCTACCTTCAAACTACAAAATGATGCTAAAGTGTGGTGAGACAATATTAAGACCATCAAGTTCAGACATCTAGACTTTTTCCTTGGGACACTTATAAGGAGGAATTCAATATTCAATATTTTCCTTACAATATATAAAGATAGAAGTTTGATGAGTTTATGAATCTAAAGCAAAAGTAGGAGATGAGCATAGCTGAGTATATCACCAAGTTTAGAAGACTGAAAAAATATACAAGTGCTCTATTGATTTATGATGATATGAGGGCTTCTAGATTTCAAATAGGCCTTTCTCTTGAATTAGAAAGCAAGCTAGTTCCCTTACAGTTGAAAACAATGGATGCCATGATTAGTGTAGCCTCTGATATTGAAGCATCCAATAGGCAGTTAGCCAAGGAAAATTCTATCCAAACTCCATCAAATCTGTCCAAAATAAAGTTTGCTAATAGAATATTTGAACCCTCAGTAAAGAGGATGTCAGTTGAATGTACCAAATGCAAAAAGCTACACTCTGGATCTTGCAACATGAACGATGTGCAATGATATTTCTGCAAGCAATTTGGCCACACAAAGACTTACTATCCTAGACTTGGGAACAATAGCAATTTCATCCTAAACATCCTAACATGACAACACCCTCTAGGAAGAATCAAGACAGGAACCCGTAACAAAATGATCCACAAAGGAGAACTGGAAGAATAATGGCACTAAATGCTAAGGAAGTAGAAGCATCAGACAAACTTGTTGAAGGTAATGCTTTGTATTTTGGAATTCCTTTGAGGACACTATATGATTCTGGTGCTACACATTCATGCATATCCAGTCTTAATGCTAGAAATCTATTTTGTCTTTTACTTATATGGAATATGCTTTAAAAGTACAAACACCCTTCAACACTTCAAGTGTTTCCAATTCTATAGCATGGAATGTACCTCTAGAAATAGAAGGGTTAACATTTCCATCTAATCTTACAATATTAGACATGATTGGGATAGATGTCATTTTGGGAATGGATTGGATCCATACATAAAAAGCTCTCATAGACTGTCACCATAAAGCTGTCACAATTTGGAAACCTGGAGAAATGAAATTTTAGTCCATGGGAAGAGAGGAATAAACAAATGGAGTGTAGTATCTACTCATAAGGCTCATAAGATGAATAGTAAAGGTTGCACCACCTTTTTGGCAACCCTAGTTAGTGCAAAATGAAAAAGGACAATCCCTAAAAGAAATTAAGATCGTCAAGGATTTTCCAGAAGTATTTCTTGAGGAATTACCAGCAGTGCCACTTGAAAGAGAGGTAGAATTTGGCATTGAGTTGATACCTAGAACTCAACCTATATCTAAAGCACCCTATCACATGTCCCCATTAGAATTGATTGAACTAAAGAAATGATTGGGTGAACTACTAGAAAAAGGAGTCATTCGGCCTAGTTTTTCCCCTTGGGGAGCTCCTATTCTTTTTTTCAAGAAAAAAGATGGAACTATGAGACTATGTACATATTACAAAATGATTAATCAGGTCACTATTAGGAATAAATACCCATTACCTAGAATTGATGATCTTTTTGATCAAATTAAGTTGGCAACTGTATTTTCTAAGATTGACCTGTGATCTGGATATTAACAATTGAAAGTGAAAGAGTCTGATATACCTAAGATAGATTTTCAATCCAGATATGTGCACTATGAATATTTAGTCATGCCTTTTGGGTTGACTAATGCCCATGTAGCTTTCATGGATCTAATGAATCAAGTTTTCCAAGACATCCTAGACACCTTTATTATAGTATTCATTGATGATATTATGATATATTCTTAATATGAAGAGGATCACAAAAATCACTTGAAGATAGTTCTAGAAACCTTGAAGAAACACCAACTACATGCAAAGTTGTCTAAGTGTGAATTTTGGATGACAAAAGTTAACTTTCTAGGACATGTCATATCTTCTGGTGGCATATCAGTGGATCCACAAAAAGTTGATTTAGTGATGAATTGGGAACATCATGTGTTTGTAACTGAAATATGAAGTTTTCTAGGACTAGCAGGATATTATAGAAGATTCATTAAATATTTTTCTAAGCTTTCCAATTCGATGACCAAGTTAACAAAGAAAGGGGTATCCTTTAAGTGGATAGAAAAATGTGAAAAGAGTTTTCAAGAGATCAAAAATATACTAGTTTCTGCTCCAGTTTTGACATTACAATAAGATGGTAAGCCATATGTCATATACTCTGATGCATCAAAAATTGGTCTAGGATGTGTACTCATGCAAGATGATCGAGTCATAGCTTATGCATCAAGACAATTAAAGCCCCATGAAATGAATTATCCTACACATGACTTGGAACTAGCTGCCATCATACATGCCCTAAATATATGGTGTCACCACCTTTATGGAGTACCAGTTGAAATATTTATAGATCATAAGAGTCTTAAATATCTCATGAATCAGAAATATTTGAATCTAAAGCAAATAAGGTGGATGGAATACCTAAAAGACTATGACTTCAATATTTCTTATCACCCCGAAAAAGGAAATTTTGTAGCAGATGCTCTAAGTAGAAGAAAGTATTATCAGTAGTAGCTATGATGATTCATGAATGGAGGATGACAGAGGAAATGACAACATGGGGACCAACCATAGAAAAAGAAATTATTCAGATAGATACTTTCTCGATAAAGTCACAACTAAAAGATGAAATCCTACAAGAACAAAAAAGTTATTGTGAGTATGAAAACATGAACAAGGAGATAGAAAAGACTAAGTCCAGGTTGAATCTTAACAAAGAAGGGGGATATGGTTTGACAATAGAATTTGGGTACCAAGTTGTCTAGAGTTAAAGAAGAATATTCTTCATGAAGCACATTTATCAAGATATTCTATCCATCCAGGAACAACTAAAATGTATAAGAATATATAGAAGAAGTTTTGGTGGCCTTACATGAAGAAAGAAATAGTTGAATATGTCCTTAAATTTTTGAATTGCCAACAAATAAAACTTGAACACAAAGGTATGGGGTTCTTGTGAAACCATTAGAAATATCAAAATGGAAGTGGGAGCACATAACTATGGACTTTGTCAATGGTGTACCAAAAACTAGGAAAGGAAGTGATATTGTATGGGTGATTGTAGACAAATTGACAAAATCAGCCCATTTCTTGCCTATGAAGATAACTAGTTCAATGGATGGTATAGCTGAAATATACATGAATGAAATTGTCAGATTACATGGTATACCTATCTCTATAACCTATGATAGAGTCTATCATTTTACATCCAAGTTTTGGAGGAAGCTTCATGATGCTCTGGGAACAAAATTGAACTTCAGTGTAGCTTTTCATCCTCAAAATGATGGGCAATCTAAAAGAGTAATATATATTTTAGAAGACATGTTGAGAGCCTACATTTTAGATTGGAAGGGAAGTTGGGAAGAACATATTCCTTTTGTAACATCCCTGACCTGGGTTATGCCATAAACTTGGAAGTTTTTAAGTTAGTTATTTATAAACTTGTTTTAATCTTTTGAAAAGTAATTAAGACTCAAGGAGAGTTTAATTTTCAAGTTTGAGCTTATTTACAAACGGTTTGTGCATTATATGACGGTTTGGGTGTAAATTGCAATTTACCCAAGATGAGGGATTATATTGAAATATGTCATATTTTGAACGTTCATCAAGTGCTTTAGTATTAGAAGAGATAGAATGATGCTAAGGAGTGGCTTGTGGAAAGCCTAAGTTCCAAGTTGGAGCTTATTTGAATAATTCTTGTGCCTTGTGTACCAATTTTGGTGAAAATTGTAATTTACCCAAAATGTAAGGTTGATTTGAAGATTACCATCTCTAGAGTGTCCCTACTCTCACTTAGAATCATCTAGAGGAGATATAAAGAAAGAGGCACCATGTTTTAATCATATTTGAGTGATGGTATTCCTGGTGATGAAAAGACTAAGAAGAGTTGTATAGTTGAAACCCTAATTGAGTTGTATTGAGTTGTAGAGCTTATATGGGAGTGCCTATCAACAAAACTTCCATAGAGGAGGTCCCATATCGTTTTGTAAACTCTTGGAAAACTCCATGATGAGTTAATCACCTCAAGAAGGTGATGGATATAAGTTTACAACTTTCCTTGGAAAAGTTGTATCGGTTTGTGAATAAAGTGATGTTGGGTTGAAATATCTTATTCAACAAGATAACTAATGGTCAAAATCTTATACCTAGATTATCCCAAAGAGTTTTGCATGTCAAGATAAATATGTGTGAATTCATGAACACATGTCAACCCATGCATGGACATGTGTCACCTAGTAGTATAAGGTGGTGATACCTCTTATACACTCTCTCTCACGAGCCTCAATTATATATACCACTCCTTTCACCTACTAGTGAAACTTCTCAAATCCTAGAAATCTCTTTCTCTTAGACATCATGCATAGTAGTTGAGGAGCAAGGGGGAGATCGAGCCTTAAGATTGAGGTGAAGCCATGGTCATCTTCAACCTTGGTTGATGCATGATTCTCGGGTTGTGATTCTTCCTTTCTTTTCTTCTTCACCAAGTTCTTATGTATGGATTCTTTGCATATAGAGGAGTTGTGAACAAGTCTTGTATAATTGATAAGTTCATCTTCAACCTTAGGAATGTGAAGCTTTGGAGCTTTGAAGTTGTTCTTGAGGTGGGTTATATAACTTGAACCTAATCATGTTTTTATTCACCTTCAATCTTTGTATACTTGATGATCTACTTTCAATTTTGAGTTTTCTTGAATAAATGATGAATCCATGAGTTCTAATAGTTTCATAGATCTGTCATCCATGAACTAGAATAGTAATGAATGAAAGTCTAGAGCTTGATGATGATGACATCATCATGGCACAAACCTATATCGGGATGAAGCACCTTTAACCCGATATGGTAATGAAAGCCAATATGGTGATATAAAACTTGATATACCTTGGAACCCTACACCCCTATCATTTTTTGCTTTTGGATTGGTTAAAAAAGGAATAACTAGTTGTCTAGCCTGTCACTCAACACATGGTAGGTTGATACTTTAAAGTTTTGAAGAGGTATGGGCATTAGGGTCTAACCTGATATGCAAAACCCTAAACTTGAGTAACTCTATATAAGTGACACACACATATACCTCTCGGATGATATGGTGTGAAGCACACACACATCTCTTGGACAATATGGTGTGACACATACACTTACACCTCTTAGATGATATGGTGTGAAGCACACACACATCTCTTAGACGATATGGTGTGACACATACACATACACCTCTTGGACGATATGGTGTGAAGCACACACACATCTCTTGGACGATATGGTGTGACACACAAACACACACCTCTTGGATGATATGGTGTGAAGAACACACACATATCTGTGACGATATTGTGTGATACACACACATACACCTCTTGGACGATATGGTGTGAAGCACACACACATCTCTTGGACGATATGGTGTGACACATAAACATACACCTCTTGGACGATATGGTGTGAAGCACACATACATCTCTTGTAAGACATGGTGTGACACACCACTTGGACGTTATGGTGTGAAGTACAAACACGCTTCTTGGACAATATGATCTCAAACACACACCTCTTGAATAATATTGTAAGCAAACATACACCTCTTGCCTGATATGGTAAGCAAGCATACACCGCTTGCCTGATATGGTAAGCAAACATACACCTCTTGCCCGATATGGTGGAAGCACCTTAAAGTCAATATGGAGGTAAGAACCTCAAATCCAATATACTTGATTGAGTAACACATGAAGTGTGTTATGTCAAATGATACATTAAGATGTAAAGAGTTTAATGCATTTTGATAAGTGTAGGCCAATGTACCTTGAGAAAAGGGTTGCTCCAACTTAATAAAGTATGATGTAATCAATATCCTAGTGAGGATGAGAGAGAAACTCATACTTTCTGTGATAATCATTTAATGAGCATACAATGATACTCCTAATATGTGTGGAGCTATGAATCAGAGTTTTGATTCTTGATAATATCGACTTGAAACCCTAATCGGCTTGAAAGGGAAACCCTAACCCTAATAATGGGAAAGTTTTATTTCTCTTGTATTGCATGGTGATGTTATGTACTTGATATTGTTTTCATCATGAAATACTAACCATGAAAGAATCATGAGATGATGAGCATAGCCCGGTATGAGCTATGATGTTTCATATGATACAAATTAAATGGGCCTTGTGAGCCATGTGAAATACTCGTGCAATAAGTATAATGTATACCTGGTATGAGGACCTAGAGGTAATAGTTACCTGATAAGAGGTAAAAATGTTCAGTGATGAACTAAGGGTTTGAATACCCAGATCTAGCAATCATTATGATGATAATCTTAGCAGATGAGAATTCCCAGTAATGTGATAAGGGATTGAGATCTTGAGTGTTATGCATTCAATGTGTTCCAAAGATTATGAAGTACTTGATAAATGTATTACACCTTTCTTTGTAGCATCTGTTATAATTCATGCTTATAACTTGGTTGATGCTAAAAAATACTATAATGTACCTAATTAATCAAGTGGAACCTTATCATGTAGTTTCCCAGGCCATAGATCCATTCAGTGTCAGGATTTGTTGAATGGTGAAACGAGTTTAACTTAGAGTGCATATTGAATATGTGGGGGTGATGGACGAACATATCCTTATGTACACATAGGGATTTCTGTGTGATCTCCCCTGATGAATACCATGGTTGTTTTGTGATCGGCCAGTTGAAAATGTACCAGGGTTGATGTGTGATCTCCCCGAAGAGAGTGCATGCTGCGACTATAGCTCAATAGTGAAGATGTGGCTATACCCCAGTAAGCTAGTTGCAGTTTGACATGATGTCACTGCCAGTGGTCTCATACTGACTAAGACGGGTGAGTTCTTGATAGTCGAATCTTCCATTGACCTTGTATGGTACCGATTTCATCTTAGCGTTGGTCGGTTTGAGCATGAGTGGTATACCTCATCTCCTCTGGGCATAAGTGTGATTGTAAATATGTAATCAGTTGTGTAGCGTATCTTCTTAAGGATTATTTATGGAAACATTGGTTGATGTTACATTACTTTTATACATCTTAAATAAATAGATGTTATATGCGTTATTCATATTCCTTATAAAGTGAATAGATGATTTATTGCTCTATTTTAGATAGTTGCATTTTTTTATAAGATGATATTGCTCTATTCTTCTTATAAATAGTGATAAATCGTGATTATTAATATAAAAGATCCTCTTCTCAGTTTGATATTGTTTACCTGTGATAATAATGTTGTTGGCAGAGTGTTATATCTCTCGCTGGGACTTTTTTCTCACCATGTTGGTCCCAACTTTTTTTTAGGTGGACGTGGACGAGGAGGTAGAGACTGTACTACAGAGGGAGGACAACAACAATGGGGACAATAGTAACAACTTAGGTTGAGTGTGTTGTCTATTGTGTCTTGTAGATAGAAGTTCTATGTGTTGTCTCTATACTCATAGGTCCTTGGGAGTTAGTATGTAATGGTTTTATAAAAAATTTGAGATTTTGGCTTATATACCTCGAGGTTTTATGTTACTTACGTATATGTTTGGGCAAAGAAACCGGTATATGATATCCTCTAGATGAGATGGTACAATATATGTACAATGTGAACCATGATGTATATATTGCCTTGGTTCTTTCTTTTAGAGTTTCTTAGCAATGGATCTCTTTGCAAAATGATTTTACTTCTTATTGATTTTTGTTAATCCGATGCTAATGGTTATTCTGTGTAATTACTGCGGTCGTCACAAGTTTTGGTATCAGAACCTAAGGTTCGATGAGTCTACAGAGACATAGGATTAACGTTGTTGAGTCTGTTCTAGTGTCCTCCATTATATCTTATAAGTGACTTCTGGTCGTATAGGAGAAGAAGTAAAGCTGAAATATGGCTGGAGCACATGAAGAACATGCTGTTGAGAGCAGTATTGCTGCACTAAGAGGAGGTGCAAGGGATCAGCAAAGAGAGGAATCAATGCCTGAGAATCCCCATCTTGATGAAGCCATGCTAGAAAACCCAACCTTCCATGCTCTTTTTAGGTAGTTCATGACCACAATAACACATATGGTAGACCGGATGCCAGCACCAACACCAGCACCTAGGGCACCAGTTTCCAATGAGGGACATGGGTCTGGTAAGACCTTTGAGCAGTTATACCGAGTAGGAGCCACCAAATATGTCGGTACAGCTGACCCAATAGACATACATTTATGGCTCACTGAGTTGGAAAAAACCT
Organism: Alisma plantago-aquatica; assembly: GCA_963693085.1. Taxonomy (NCBI): domain Eukaryota; kingdom Viridiplantae; phylum Streptophyta; class Magnoliopsida; order Alismatales; family Alismataceae; genus Alisma; species Alisma plantago-aquatica. The sequence goes on from OY856412.1 coordinate 692,024,544, forward strand.
TTAGAATCCTTAGCATCACAGAAACTGATAAAGTTAGGCATGCTGTGTATCTTTTAAAAGGAAGCGCTGGCCATTGGTGGGACATTGAAGAAGGGAAAAGATCGGGTGTTGAGGTCGGATGGGAGGAGTTCCGACGTGAGTTTGTCTGTAGATACTTTCCCAGGACTTATCGGGATGAGAAAATCTCACAGTTTGAGCATATTAAACAAGGACCGATGAAGATTAGTGAGTATGAAGCTAAGTATATGGGGCTTCTGTAGTTTTGTCCACACATGGCTACTATATAGGAGGAGAGGATTCAGTGTTTTGAGAAGGGTGTGAATGCTAAGTTATCCATAGTTGTAGCTACTCTAGAGAATAGAAAGAGGTTTGCCACCTTTGTGGAGTTAGTTAGGTGGATAGAGAGGTCTGTGACTGAGAAAGGTGAGGCTAATAGTAGGAAAGGACCTGCCCAGTTCCAGAGATAGAGGTTTGGAAGTTTCAAGAAACCAAGGTTTCCTGTAACACTAACACCATAGAGGTTCAATGCACATATGCAGTAGATGTTAAGCAAGGGTAGAGGCTGTAGTTTTGTACCAAGTGGAGCCCATAGTATGACATCAATGTTATTAACATGCCCATGTAGACCATAGCAGGACATAAATTACTTCAAGTGTGGGCAGGAAGGACATATGATAAGGGATTATCCAGTTAGAGACATGGAGGTAACCCAAACTCATAGGTAGACTCATCAGTTCAGTAGTGGCACACGAGTACGTGGATAGGCATTCCAAGCAGGTTCATCTGCATCAAACAATAGAGCACGGAGTCGGCAACAGGCAATAGTGAGATTCTATGCTATGAAGTAGTCAGAGGCAGTAGTCAATCCAAGAGTCATGACAAGTTAGATGGAATTGTTTCATTCAGATATGTCTTCATCTTTCTTCATATCTATTTTGATTTATTTGGGTGCTAAAAATTCCTTTATCACTCAAGAAGTGATTCATGACTGCAATATGACTGTCAGTCGTAGAGCAGATAATCTATTATTAGAAACTCTATTAGTCAGATATGTAGTGTTGTGGGAGGTATGTTCTCGCTATGTTCTTTCTTTTCCAGAACACAACATTTAGGTGGATCTTATACCACTTGAGATGCACGAGTTTGACGTAATTCTTGGGATGGATACCCTAGAAAAGTACAAGGTTGTCTTGGATTGTGGTTCCAAGAAAGCTATATTCACAGACAGTGATGAGACATGGGTCTTTTAGGGAGATAGAAAGATTCTTCCAACTATCTAGTATCAGTAATGGTAGTTGAGAGATTGATGCGACAAGGATGTGAAGCATTCTTGGCACAAGTGGTAGACACCAAAGCAGAGACTCCTAGTCTTTTTGAAGTTCCTACTATCAGGGAATTCAAGGATGTGTTTCTTGAAGAATTTCTAGATATTCCTCCACCTCAAGAGATTGATTTCGAGATTAATCTAATTCCAGGTACACAACCCATAGCCCAAACACAGTATAGGATGGCCCCTGCTGAGATGGCAGAACTCAAGAAATAGTTACAGGATTTTCTTGAGAAAGGTTTCATTCAAGTGAGTACTTCGCCATGGGGTGCTCCAGTTCTTTTTGTTAAAAAGAAGGATGGGTCTATGAGATTATGCATAGACTATAGATAGCTTAACAAGGTGACTATAAAGAACAAATATCATCTGCCAAGGATAGATGATCTATTTGACCTGTTGCATGATGCAATAGTGTTCTCTAAGATAAATCTAAGCTCAGGATATAATCAGTTACATATCAAGGAGGATGACATACCTAAGTCAGCCTTTATGACAAGGTATGGTCATTATGAGTTTGTAGTTATGTCATTTGGACTAACCAATGCACCAGCTACATTTATGGAGATGATGAATAGAATCTTCAAGCCATTCCTTGATCAATTCATAGTGGTCTTCATAGACAACATCCTGATATACAATATAGATGGTCAACAACAAGAACAACACGTTTGTCAAGCCTTGACTTTGTTGAGACAACACAAGCTATATGCTAAGTTTAACAAGTGTGAGTTTTGGTTGTCATAAGTGTCTTTTCTAGGACACGTTACATCTACTTTAGGTATTTGTGTTGATCCTAAAAAAGTGGAGCCTATTTTAGAGTGGGAACAACCCAAGACACCAAATGAGATTCACAGTTTCTTAGGTCTGACAGGTTACTACATAAGGTTTATTAAAGACTTTAGTTCTATAGCATTACCCCTAACTAGATTAACAAGGAAGGAGGTACCTTTTGTCTGGAATGACAAGTGTCAGCATTCTTTCTAGTTGTTGAAAGAAAGGTTGACTAGTGCATCTGTATTTGTTTTACCTAAGTAGGGAAAGGGATACATTGTTTTCTGTGATGCCTCTAAGAATGGTCTAGGATGTGTACTGATGCAGAGTGATCATGTAGTTTCTTTTGCTTCCCGAAAACTTAAAAACACAAGGAGAATTATCCGACACATGATCCAGAATTAGCTGTAGTGGTCCACGCATTGAAGATTTGGATGAATTATCTTTATGGAGAAACATGTGAGATTTTCATAGACGATGAAAACTTGAAGTACATATTCTCACAACACAAATTGAATATGAGACAACACCGCTGAATGTACTTAATTAAGGACTATGATTGTACAATTGATTATCATCTAGGAAAAGCTAATGTAGTGGCAGATGCACTAAGTATAAAATCTTCATCTCCACCCAAATATAAAGAACATTTGAATTCTATAATGTGCTTCAAATGGGACATGTTTGTCTCTTTGGGACAAATAAATGTACAATTAAAAGTATCTTTGTTAGCCGTATTGCTAGCCGAGATGCATGTGAAACCTACTCTGAGACAACAGATTAAAGAGGCACAATAGGCTGATACTATGATTCAGCAGATCAGGTCAGAGTATGGTAGTGAGAAACAGGATGGTTTCCATGAGTCAGAGGATTATGTAGTCTATTACCATGGTAGGATGGTAGTACCTGATGTCAATGACTTGAGAAAGATAGTTATGGAGGAAGCTCTTTCATCCATATATGCAATGCATCCAGGGAGTACTAAAATGTATCATAACTTAAAAGATTATATTGGTGGCCTGGTTTAAAGAGGGATGTAGCTGAGTTTGTTATGTGGTGTCCAATGTGTCAGCAAGTTAAAGTAGAACACCAGAAGCCTACAAGAAAATTGCAACCCTTACCTATACCGCAATGGAAATGGGATCACGTGACAATGGACTTTTTGGTTGGTCTACCCAGAACAGCCAAAAGTAAGGATTCCAATTGGGAGATAGTTGATAGGTTGACTAAGTCAACACATTTTCTTCATGTTAAAACAACCTATACTGCTAAAAACTTGCACAAATATACATAAATGAGATAAGTCAGTTACACGGAGTTTCAGCTACAATTGTGTCTGATAGAGGTCCCCAATGTACAAGTCATTTTTGGGAACGACTACATAAAGCCTTGGGTACATAGTTAAAGTTTAGCAAAACCTTTCACCCTCAGACAGATGGACAATCTGAAAGGACTATACAGACTTTGGAGGACTTGCTGAAGGCATGTCTTCTTTAGTTTGTAGATAGTTGGGACTTACACTTGAGCTTAATAGAGTTTGCCTACAACAATAGTTATCAGACTAGTATTGATACGACACCATATGAAACATTATATGGTAGATGTCGTAGATCTCTGTTATGTTGGTATGAGACAGGAGAATACCAACTTCTGGGTCCTGAATTAGTGCAATAGTCAACTGAAAAGATTAAAGTAATACAACAACAATTGAAGGTTGCACAAGATAGATAGAAGTCATATGCCGATAAACGTTGTAGACCTTTAGAATTCCAAGTTGGAGACAAAGTATATCTCAAGGTCTCTCTCTGGAAAGGTGTTCTCAGATTTGGGAAGAAGGGTAAGTTATCTCCTAGATTTATGGGACCTTACCCAATGACAACACATATTGGAAAATTGTCCTATAGATTATAGTTGCCATCTGAGCTACATAGACTACATCCAGTGTTTCATATATCTATGCTGAGAAATTGTCATCTGGATACAAAATTGGTGTTGCAACATGTAGAGGTAGAATTGAATGAAGATATATCCTATGTGGAAGGTCCAATGATGATTCTTGATAGAAGAATCAAGAACTTGAAAAAGAAAGATATAGTTCTTGTGAAAGTTCTCTGGCATCATCATGGCATTGAAAAACCCACATGGGAGCTGGAGGAAGAAATGAGGAGGAAGTACCTTTCTCTTTTCTCTTGTGATTTTGGGGACAAAATCTGTATAAAGGGGTTGATAATTGTAACATCCCTAACCTGGGTTATGCCATAAACCTAGAAGTTTTGCTTAAGTAAGTTATTTATAAACTTTTTAAATCTTTTGAAAAGTAACTAAGACTCAAGGAGAGTTTAATTTTCAAGTTTGAGCTTATTTGCAAACGGTTTGTGCATTATATGATAGTTTGGGTGTAAATTGCAATTTACCCAAGATGAGGGGTTATATTGCAATATGTCACATTTTGAATGTTACTCAAGTGCTTTGTCCTCATAAGAGAGATAATTATGGTAAGGGGTGGCTTGTGGAAAGCCTAAGTTCCAAGTTGGAGCTTGTTTGAATAATGCTTGTGCCTTGTGTACCAATTTTGGTACAAATTACAATTTACCCAAAATGTAGGGTTTATATGCAAATTACCATCTCTAAAGTGTCTCTACTCTCTCTTAGAATCATATATAGGATAGATAAAGAAAGAGGTGTCATTTTTGAATCATATTTGAGTGATGGTATTCTTGGTGAAGAAAAGACCAAGAAGAGTTGTATAGTTGAAACCCTAATAGAGTTGTATTGAGTTGTAGAGCTTATATGGGAGTGCCTATCAGCCAAAAATCCATAGAGGAGGTACCATATCGTTTTTTCAACTCTTGAAAATGGACATGATGAGTTAAGAACCTCAAGAAGGTGATGGATATCAGTTTACAACTTTCCATGGAAAAGTTGTATCGGTTTGTGAATAAAGTGATGCTGGGTTGAAATATCTTGTTCAACAAGATAACTAATGGCCAAAATCTTATCCCTAAATTATCCCCAAGAGTTTTTCATGTCAAGATAAATATGTCTGCATGCATGAAAATGTGTCAACCAATGCATGGACATGTGTCACCTAGTAGTATAAGGTGATGACACCTCTTATACACTCTCTCTCATGAGCCTCAATTATATATACCACTCTTTTCACTTACTAGTGAAACTTTTCAAATCCTAAAACTCTCTTTCACTTAGAAATCATGCATAGTAGTTGAGGAGCAAGGAGGATCTCGAGCCTTAAGCTTAAGGTGAATCCATTGCCATCTTCAACCTTGGTTGAAGCATGATTCTCGGGTTGTGATTCTTCCTTTCTTTTGTTCTTCACCAAGTTCTTATCTATGGTTTCTTTGCATATAGAGGAGTTGTGAACAAGTCTTGGATCTTTGATAAGTTCATCGTCAACCTTAGGAAGGTGATTCTTTGGATCTTGGAGCATTGAAGTTGTTCTTTAGGTGGGTTATATAACTTGAACCTAATCATGTTATTATTCACCTTCAATCTTGCTATACTTGATGATCTACATTCAATTTCGAGTTTTCTGAAATAAATGATGAATCCATGAGTTCTAATAGTTGCATAGGTCTGTTATACATGAACTAGAATAGTATGGAACTAAAGTCTAGAACTTTATTATGATGACATCATCATGGCACAAACCAATATCGGGTTGAAGCACCTCTAACCCAATATGGTACTGAAACCCAATATGGTGATATAAAACCCGATATACCCTGGAATCCCACACCCCTATCATTTTCTACTTTTGGGTTGGTTGAAAAAGGACTAACCAGTTGTCTAGCCTATCACTCAACACATGGTAGGTTGATACTTTAAAGGTTTGAAGAGGTATGAGCATAAGTGTCTAATTCGGTATGCAAAACCCTAAACTTGAGTAACCCGATCTAAGGGACACACACATACACCTCTTGGATGATATGGTCCGAATCACACACACATCTCTTGGATGATATGGTGTGAGACATACACATACACCTCTTGGATGATATGGTGTGAAGCACACACACATCTCTTGGATGATATGGTGTGACACATACACATACACCTCTTGGACGATATGGTGTGAAGCACACACACATCTCTTGGATGATATGGTGTGACACACACACACATACACCTCTTGGATGATATAGTGTGAAGCACACACATCTCTTGGATGATATGGTGTGATACACACACACATACACCTCTTGGATGATATGGTGTGAAGCGCACACACATCTCTTGTACGATATGGTGTGACACATACACATACACCCCTTGGATGATATGGTGTGAAGCACACACACATATCTTGGATGATGTGGTGTGACACACACATACACCTCTTGGATGATATGGTGTGAAGCACACACTTGCCTCTTAGACAATATGATGCCAACCACACACCTCTTGAACAATATGGTAAGCAAACATACACCTCTCTCCCGATATGGTTAGAAAGCATACACCTATTTCCGAATATGGTAAGCAAACATACACCTCTTGCCTGATATGGTAAGCAAACATATGCCTCTTGCCCAATATGGTGGAATCACCTTAAAGACAATATGGAGGTAAGCACCTCAAATTTGATATACTTGATTGAGTAACACATGAAGTGTGTTATGTCAAATGACACATTAAGATGTAAAGAGTTTAATGCATTTTGATAAGTGTAGGCCAATGTACCTTGATAAAAGGGTTGAGCCAACTTAATAAAGTGTGATGTAATCAATATCCTAGTGAGGATGAGAGAGAAACTCATACTTTCTGTGATAATCATTTAATGAGCATACATTGATACTCCTAATATGTGTGGAGCTATGAATCAGAGTTTTGATTCTTGATAATATCGACTTGAAACCCTAATTGGCTTGAAACCCTAATCGAATTGAAAGGGAACCCCTAACCCTAATAATGGGAAGGTTGTCTGCATGGTGATGTTATGTACTTGATATTGTTTTTATCATGAAATACTAACCATGCAGGTATCATGAGATGATGCGCATAGCCAGGTATGAGCAATGATGTTTCATATGATATAGATTAAACGGGCCTTATGAGCCATGTGAAATACTTGTGCAATAAGTATAATGTATACCTGGTATGAGGACCTATAGGTAATAGTAACCTGATAAGAGGTAACAATGTTCAGTGATGAACTAAGGGTTTGAATACCCAGATCTAGCAGTCATGATGATGATAATCTTAAAGGATGAGAATTCCCAGTAATGTGATAAGGGACTGAGATCCCAAGTGTTATGCACTCAATGTGTTCCAAAGATTATGAAAGTATTTGATAAATGTATTACACCTTTCTTTGTAGCATCTATTTTAATTCATGCTTATAACTTGGTTGATGCTAAAAGATACTGTAATGCACCTAATTAATCAAGTGGAACCTTATCATGTAGTTTCCTAGACTGTAGATCCATTCGGTGTCAAGATTTGCTGAATGGTGAAACGAGTTTAACTCAGAGTGCATATTTTTGAATATGTGGGGGTGATGGACAAACATATCCTTACATCCATATAGGGATTTTTGTGCAATCTCCCCGATGAATACTAGGGTTGTTGTGTGATTGCCCTGATGAAAATGTATCGGGGTTGATGTGTGATCTCCTCGAAGAGAGTGCATGTTGTGGCTATAGCTCTATAGTGAAGATGTCGCTATACCCCAGTAAGCTAGTTGTAGTTTGACATGATGTCACTACCAGTGGTCTCGTATTGACCAAGACGAGTGAGGTCTAGGTAGCCGACTCTTCCATTGACCTTATATGGTACTGATTTTGACTAAGCGGTGGTCGGTTGGAGCATGAGTAATATACCACATCTCCTATGGGAATAAGTTTGATTGTAAATATATAATCATCCGTGTAGCATATCTACTTAAGGATAAAAATAGAAACAATGGTTGATGTTACGTTACTTTTATACATCTTAAATGGATAGATGTTATATGTGTTCTTCGTATTCCTTATAAAGTGAATAGATGATTTATTTCTCTACCTTATATAGCTGCATTGCTTTAAAATATGATATTGCTTTGTTCTTCTTATAAACAATGATTAATCTTGATTATTAATATAAAAGATCCTCTTCTCAGTTTTATACTATTTAACTGTGATAATAATATTGTTGGTAGAGAGTTATATCTCTCGCTGGGACTTTTGTCTCACCCCGTTGGTTCCAACTTTTTTTAGGTGGACGCGGATGAGGTGGAAGAGACTGTACTACAGAGGGAGGACAACAACAACAGGGACAGTAGTAACAACTCAGGTTGAGTGTGTTGTCTGTCATCTCTTGTAGATAGAAGTCATATGTGTCATCTCTCTACTCTTAGGTCCTTGGGAGTTGGTATGTAATGGTTTTATAAACAATATGAGATTTTGGCTTGTATGCCTCGAGGTTTTATGTTGCTTACATATATGTTTGGGTAAAGCAACTGGTATATGATATCCTCGAGATGAGATGGTACAATGTATGTACAATGTGAACCATGATGTTAATATTGCCTTGGTTCTTTCTTTAAGAGATTCCTGGCAATGGATCTCTTTGCAAAATGATTTTAATTTTTAGTGATTTTCATTAAATTGCTGCTAATGGTTATTCTGCTTAATTACTGTACAATTTGGTTGTCGGTTTGATAGCAGTCATCACAATTTTTGGTATCAGAGCCTAAGGTTCGCTGAGTCTATAGAGACATAGGATTAAGGTTGTTGAGTCTATTCTTGTGTCCGCCAATGTATCTTATAAGTGACTTCTGCTCATATAGGGGAAGAAGTACAGATGAAAGATGGCTGGAGCACACAAAGAACATGCTGTTGAGAGCAGCATTGCTACACCAGGAGGAGGTGTACGGGATCAGGAAAGAGAGGAATTAGTGCCTGAGAATCCCCATCTTCATGAAGCCATGCTAGAAAACCCAGCCTTTCATGCTATTTTCGGATAGTTCATGACAACAATAACGCATATGACAGACCGGATACCAGTAGTAGCACCTAGGGAACTAGTTCCCAATGAGGGACATGGGTTTGGTAAGACCTTCGAGTAGTTATGCCGGGTAGGAGCCACCGAATATGCCAGTACCGCTGACCCAACAGATGCATATTTATAGCTCAATGAGCTAGAAAAAGCCTTTAGAATCCTTAGCATCCCATAAACTAATAAAGTTAGGCATGCTATGTATCTTTTAAAAGGAAGTGCTGGCCATTGGTGGGCCATTGAAGAAGGGAAAAGATTGGGTGTTGAGGTCAGATGGGAGGAGTTTCGACGTGAGTTTGTCAGTAGATACTTTTCTAAGACTTATCTCCATGAGCAAATCTCATAGTTTGTGTGTATTAAACAAGGACCAATGAAGATTAGTGAGTATGAAGCTAAGTTCATGGGGATTCTGCAATTTTGTCCACACATGGATACTAAAAAGGAGGAGAGGATTCAACATTTTAAGAAGGGTCTGAATGCTGAGTTATCCATAGATGTAGATGCTCTAGAGAATAGAGAGAGGGTTTCCACCTTTGTGGAGTCAGTTAGGTAGATAGAGAGGTCCATGAGTGAGAAACGTGAGGCTAACATTAGGAAAGGACCTGCTTAGTTCTAGGGATACAGTTCTGGAAGTTTCAAGAAACCAAGGTTTCCTGCACCACTAGCACCTTAGAGGTTCAATGCACAGACGCAGTAGACATCAAGCAAGGGTAGAGGCCATAGTTTTCTACCAAGTAGAGCCCATACTACAACATCAGTATCAGTAACATGACAATATAGACCATAGCAGACAGAAACTACTTCAAGTGTGGGCAAGAAGGACATATGATAAAGGATTGTCCAGTTAGAAGCATGGAGGTAACCCAACCAATGAGGTAGGGTCAACAAGACTCTCAGAGGCAACATTTCAGTAGTGGCACATGATTACGTGGACAAGAATCCCAAGTTGGTTCATCTGCATCAAACAACAGAACATGGATTCGACAATAGGCAATGGCGAGATTCAATGCTATGAATCAGCCAGAGGTAGTAGTCAATCCACGAGTCGTAACAGGTCAGATGGAATTATTTCATTCTGATATGAATTCATCCTACTTCGTATCTATTTTGATTTATCCGTATGCCACACATTCCTTTATCACTTGAGAAGTGATTCATGATTGTAATATGATTGTCAGTCATTGAGCAGATAATCTGTTATTAGAAACTCTGTTAGTCAGACCTGTAGTGTTATGGGTGGTATGTCCTTCCTATGTTCTTTCTTTTTTAGAACACAACATTCAGGTGGATCTTATACCACTTGAGATGTATGGGTTTGACGTAATTCTTGGGATGGATACCCTAGAAAAGTATAAGGTTGTCTTGGATTGTGGTTCCAAGCAAGCTATGTTCACAGATAGTGATGAGGCATGGGTCTTTCATGGGGATAGAAAGATTCTTCCAACCTATATAGTGTCAGTAATTGTAGTAGAGAGATTGATGCGGCAAAGATGTGAAGCATTCTTGGCACATGTGGTAGACACCAAAGTAGAGAGTCCTAGTCTTTTTGAAGTTCCTATTGTCAGGGAATTCAAGGATGTGTTTCCTAAAATATTTCCAGATATTCATCCACCTCGAGAGATTGATTTCAAGATTAATCTAATTTTGGGTACATAACTCATAGCCCAAACACCATATAGGATGGCCCCTACTGAGATGGAAGAACTCAAGAAATAGTTATAGGAGTTTATTGAGAAATGTTTCATTCAACCGAGTACTTCGCCATGGGGTGCTCCAGTTCTTTTTATTAAAAAGAAGGATGGGCCTATGAGATTATGCATAGACTATAGACAACTTAACAAGGTGACTATAAAGAACAAATACCCTTTTCCAAGGATGGATGATATGTTTGAAAAGATGCGTGGTGCAAACATGTTCTCTAAGATAGATCTAAAGTCAGGATATCATCAGTTATGTATCAAGGAAGATGACATACCTAAGTCAGCCTTTAAGACAAGGTACCATCATTATGAGTTTGTATTTATGTCGTTTGAACTAACTAATGCACCAGATGCATTCATTGAGCTGATGAATAGAATCTTCTGGCCATTCTTTGATCAGTTTATAGTGGTATTCATGGATGACATCCTGACATACAATAGAGATGGTCAAAAACATGAACAAAACCTTCGTCAAGCCTTGACTTTGTTGAGTCAACATAAGCTATATGCTAAGTTTAGCAAGTGTGAGTTCTGGTTGTTAGAAGTGTCTTTTCTAGGACATGTTATATTTACTTCAGGTATTCGTGTTGATCATATGAAAGTGGAGTCTGTTTTAGAGTGGGAACAACCCAAGACACCAACTGAAATTCATAGTTTCTTAGGTCTGGAAGGTTACTACAGAAGGTTTATTAAAGACTTCAGTTCTGTAGCATTACCCCTAACTAGGTTGACCAGGAAGGAGGTTCCTTTTGTATGGAATAACAAGTGGCAACATTATTTCTAGTTGTTGAAAGACAGGTTGACTAGTGAACCTGTGTTGGTTTTACCTGAGTAGGGAAGGGATACATTGTTTTCTGTGATGCCTCTAAGAATGGTGTAGGATGTGTGTTGATGCAGAGTGATCATGTAATTTCTTTTGCTTCCTGATAGCTAAATAAACATGAGGAGAATTATCCAATGCATGATCTAGAATTAGCTACAGTGGTCCACACGTTGAAGATTTGGAGGCATTATCTTTATGGAGAAACATGTCATATTTTCACAGACCATAAAAACTAAAAGTACATCTTCTCACAACATGAGTTGAATATGACACAATGCCACTGGATGGAATTAATCAAGGACTATGATTGTACAATTGATTATCATCCATGAAAAACTAATGTAGTGGCAGATGCACTAAGTAGAAAATCTTCATCTCCACCCATAGATAAAGCACAGTTGAATTCTTTAATGTTCTTCAAATGGGACATGTTTGTCTCTTTGAGACAAATAAATGTACAATTAAAAGTATCTTTATTAGCCAGATTGATGGCCGAGATGCATGTGAAACCTACTCTAAGACAATAGATTAAAGAGGAACAACAGGATGATACTGTGATTTAGCAGATTAGGTCAGAGTATGGTAGTGAGAAATGGGATAGTTTCCATGAATCAGAGGATGAGGTAGTCTATTACCATGGTAGGATGGTAGTACCTGATGCCAATGACTTAAGAACGATAGTTATGAAGGAATCTCATTCATCCATGTATGCAATGCATCCAGGGAGTACTAAAATATATCATAACTTAAAAGATATGTATTGGTGGTCTGGTTTGAAGAAGGATGTAGATGAGTTTGTTATGCGGTCTCCAGTGTGTTAGCAAGTTAAAGTAGAACATCAGAAGCCTGCATGAACATTAGAATCCTTACCTATACCATAGTGGAAATGGGATCACATGACAATGGACTTTGTGGTTGGTCTACCTAGAACAGCCAAAAGTCATGATTCTATTTGGGTGATAGTTGATAGGTTTAATAAGTCAGTACATTTTCTTCCTTTAAAAACAACCTATACTGATGAAAAACTTGCACAGATCTACATAAATGAGATAGTGAGATTACACGGAGTTCTAGCTACAATTGTGTTTGATAGAGGTCCCCAATTTACAAGTCATTTTTGGGAATGACTACATAAAGCATTGGGTACATAGTTGAAGTTTAGTTGTAACACCCAGATTTTTATATCACATGAGTGGAAGCAAACTTTTTTTCTTCTGGGAGAGTCACAAACATGATAACCATTACAATAAAAGTAAATGAAACACTTTGTAAAACTGTAAAACTGATTCATACATAGCTTTTTGTCACCATAAAACTACATCATGTTTATGCATAAGTTCATAATAAAAAGATGTCAATACTCAAGATCAACTAGGTAGATGGCACCCCACTAGGAAAGCTTGAAAGTCTGTTAGGCCTTTGTTAGTCCCTTTGTTCTTCAATCCCTCCAAAAAACTGCAGACATCGCATCCCCAGCCATGCATTGGAAAAAACAGACGTTAGAGTAAGTGGCATGAGTATTCTAAAATATACATTGCTATAGAACTGAAATATTACAAAAGATTCTTGAACATCATAAATATAAAGTGAACATTTAACTCTAATTAAATCTAGAAACATATTATCTCTCATTTCTTAAACTCTTATTTTCTATTCTATCTTTTCTGGAGACCTATAATCTAGGTCTCACGGCCTACACCAAAGTGTCTGGATCATAAATATATTATCTAAATTTCTCTCATCACACTCGTGATTGACATGCTCTAATCTTAAGTATCTATTACTTATGATTTTTATCTATTTGTGGCCACCATTATACAATAAGTCCTCCTCTGTTGACACCAAAGTGTCCTCTATGCTGCAATGCACCCACAGTTGGCACAACGTGCCCTCTGTTGACACAGAAGTGTCTTCTATGGCGCAATGCACACTCTGTTGGCATAAATTCCCTCTGTGATATCCACAGTGTCTGGCACAGTGTGTCCCCTTAATCATCCTGGGACTCTGTGGTGAGGACTTATTATATAATGTATTATGTAGAGGTTTTGAACTAATTATTTTAAGTCTATCTTTACTAAACTTTGAATCTGAACTTATCTGAAACTGAGTACTAAACATGTACTTAGTTTTGAATCTGAAATCTAAATCTGAAACTTTACTCTTTCAAATTTGAACTGAATCTACTATGGAATTTGAATATATATTTCAAATTACAATATAATTGAGATTGGGTCAATAACCCATATAATGTACCTTTATTCAAAATCTAGCTACTCACACGGTGAGTAGTCTTAGTCTGAATCTAAATCTCTTATTCTTAAATTCTAAACTGAATTCATTGCTGGATTTGAACATGTATCTCATTATCTAGGTAAACCTTATTCTAAAACTCTTATTTGGTAAGATTACTTCATTATACCAATTATATCATAATTGAGTCTAATGTCTTATGAGAAAGGATCTGACATGAATATAGAAATACTAAGTGTACAAAGTATCATAAGTAAAGCTTATGAAAGTATGATAAGTACAACATATCTAAAAATATCAATTATGACAGGATGGTTCAATCCTTCTTATAAAATATGATGTTACCCTAAAAATTTGCATATGAACTTACATATTAAACCTTAAATATCAAAATAGAAATCTTATAAAATAGTGTATTGCAACCTAATCATAATTTAATGTGTCATTATCTTATAATGCCATCATGAACTCATTTTTACAATACATTGTGATCCCAAAAGTACCTTTATTTCTAAAAGTAGACCATGTTTTAATATTATGAAATTCACATTCTTATATTGTAATTAAATTCTAGATATTATTCATTCTAAGGAATCTAGTTGTTATATCTATACATATACATGAAATCTTAATGACATGTTTCTACTTGAAATTGTAATACAAAGTTATGCCTATAAATATGAGAAATCCTGATAACATATGTGTACTTAAATTCTCAATACAAAACTATCCCAAATCAGCAACTAAGTATGGCTACATTACTTGCATATATTATCTTACAATCTTATTCATTAATTTCAAACATTTCTAAGAAATCTTGTAGGAACATGATTCTTTAACTTTCTCATGGACTTGGTCCATGGGTCACAACTATTTTGAGCAACATGTCTCTATTTGAGATTTTGGATATCTGAACTTACATAATGATAGAGATATGAGAATATTCTTGTTTGCATTAAAATCTTAGAACATTGAACCATATAAATGATAAAAGTCTTATCAGGAGACATGTAACATACTTGACTTAAAACATGAGCACTCATGGGCATGGACCACTTACCTCTTGTAAAGATGGCATCGATAAGGAAGTCTCAATTTCAAGTTCCATAACTTTAATAACCTGGATATCATCATAGTTTTATCAGTCCAAGCCTATATTCCCTCTTTCTATTTCTAAATCTCAAAACCCCATCTTCCCAACTACATATACCAACTTAGGGTTCTTATTTAGAATAAACATAACTTTAATCTAAAATCACCATAAAATCTTAGCGTTGAAATAAAATAAAACTCATACTATACAATTAGTATTATCTTATGAACTAATATGAACATATACATAATATAATGAGAATAATTCTAAAAAATAGTCACATATTGTAAACTTACTGACTCAATCTGGAAATCAAAGTAGAATACCATCACATTACTAATATCATGCCTAATTGGCCATACATATATCACTTATAGTGTCAGGATAATCATTTATTATTCTTTCATAATGGCTACTCATCTAAAACTAATAACTAATATAATAGCACAAGAAACTTCATCAAATCATCATAAAAGTATTCATATAATGTAAGAATAATCATGTATTAAAATATTAGGTCATTTAAAAATCAGATCATGGATGAAATACCCAAAATACCCTTATTAGGGTTTATATTAAAAACCTCAATAAAACTTCATATAATAGAGATCAGGCTTTGAAATCATATTAAGAATATCATAATACACATTCAACAAAATTTACTTGAATTTCTAAGTCCGTTTGCTATTTTTAATTGACAAAACATCAAAATCATATAGTTTTGGATACCAAATACATAAGAAATAATAGACAACCAAATCACATTGTAGACATATTTTTAGAATATAGTACATTATAAGAGCTTTCCATGGATATCTTATTTGATAAACTCTGAGTTCCCAATCTCAAGATGTGAATTTTAGAAATTTACCTAAACTTGGCCGATCTCAGCCGTCAAGATATGATCTGGCGGTCATGGTCTCATGTGCATCTAGGGCCGGTGCATCCTCCCGTCTTCTTCTTCCTCGTGATCCCCTATTCTGAGTTCAGGAACAGAGCATGGTGGTGCCACCCATGGGCACCTATCCAGACCACCTCCGTGCAAGATCTAGTTGCCAACGACTGCGAATGACTCTTCCTAGTCTCGACGACACCATCTCTGAATGCAGGGTGGTCAAAGTTGAAGCTTCTTGGCTCCACAGAACTCATATCTCCCTCTGGACACCACTCATCCCTCTCCCTTGGTTCTCTCTTATCTCTCAGTTTTAAGCCCGAACCCTAGATATGACGGCGTGTCCCCCGATCTTCTCAAAACTAGGGCGTTTATAGCCATTTTTCCTCAAATCTTGGGCGAGATCCTCCGCTTCCAAAGACTCTGTTCGGGTCCTGAGAATAGAGGCACCAGTTCTCTGGTCCACGAACTAGAGTCGGGGTGCCTAGTGTTTTTATTTTTATTTTTCTTCTTCTTTTTGATAAAAGTCCAAATATAAGAAATATTTATATAGCCCACTCTACAACTCAGTTTGACTTCAGATTTTGGGGTAAATACTATATTATTATCAACTTCATATGAGCAAGATTTTTAGTAAAAACTAACTGTAAAAACACTCCAAACATGTATTTTAAATTAAAACATTATAATTACTAATTTTTTACCTAGGCCACTATATACATCAAAATCATCTGAACTTTCTCCCACCATCTTATATTCTAATTATTATTCTACTAAAAATATTTTGAGAATTCATTATGACCACGAAATACTTAATTCTCAATTTGTACTCCAAGGACCTATTTGTAGAAGTTAATTGGTCCAATAGGGCTGAAATTGGGCTCTAGGCCACATGGCCCATCCCTTAGTATTTCAAAGGGTCCATGAGCTTGATTGTATTCCAAATCATAAAAATAAGTCTTCAACCAATATAATTTATCAATTGAAACTCATGTATGACATATGTGATCAATATTTCTTTAGTTACATAACATGAAGACCTAAGCTTGGTCTAAGGATCAAGCCATGAATTGGACTGGTCATATTATTTTATTCATCACATTATTGTTCATAGGAATAATTCATTTATATTCATATACAACCGATTACAATCATACACATTTAAGTCGTTATGTGTGTATTGGTTGACCAGATGACTTTTGTCAAAAATTTTGTAAACTTAATTACATACCTAGCCATGTTAGTTTCATAAGGTCCCTTAGCATACACTTACTAGAAAACCCCACATTAAAGGCTTACATTAGATATGAAATTGAGGATGTTACAATTCTACCCACCTTGAAATAAATTCCGTCCTCAAAATTTCTCTAGGCTACTACCCACCTTAGGGTTCTTCTTACCTCTAAATTTATTGTAAGGCACACTTATTTTCAAACTTTTTCATGAAAAGAGATATGTAATGTATTTCACTAAATGATTATGTGAGAATTATTTGTTACCTTGGTCTACTACTCAACTCATACTTAAGGTCTATGAAGTTAAACTGGTCTCTACTCTTGGGGCATCTGACTCAACCTTTTCATGAATTTCAAACATTAGGTGTAATTGACCGACTAATCATAGGTCTTCCAGGTACGTCCTACATTTCTAGATATATGGTGATCAAGCACATACCCAGATATGTGAGATCCTGACATACTATCCCACACTAACCCGCTAGCACATGTGTCCCATACCACATTGGCTAGTAAGAAAGGAGAGATGCGTAAAAGTCTAGTGCCTATGAAATTCCTTTTCAATTCTCAATTGGCTGGCCATAACCACTGAGAATGGAGAAGAAACCTCATTAGCTAGGTTTATGTTGCTAATTTAGATCTAAACAAGGATGACTTCTTCCTCTAAGATATCTATAAATTCTAAGGTTAAGAACCATAATCACTCTAGGTTATGGTATTCTTCTTATGGAATTTATCCCTAAACCCTAATATTACCTCTTCACTCTAGGGTGACTATGAGAATCATGTTTGCCTAGTGGCCATTTATCAAATTGCTCTGATACCATATTGTAACACCTAGATTTTTATATCACATGAGCGGAAGCAAAAAAAATTTCCCTTTCACAAACATGATAACCATTGCAATAAAAGTAAATGAAACACTTTGTAAAACTATAAAACTGATTCATACATAGCTTTTTGTCAACATAAAACTATATCATGTTTATGCACAAGTTCATAATAAAAGGATGTAAATACTCAGGATCATCTAGGTTGATGGCACCCCACTAGGCAAGCTTTAAAGTCTCTTAGGCCTTTACTGGTCCCTTTGTTCTTCAATCACTCCAAAAACTTGCGGACATCACGTCCCCAACCATGCATTTGAAAAAATAGACATTAGAATAAGTGGCATGAGTATTCTAAAATATACATTGCTATAGAACTCAAATATTACAAAAGATTCTTGAACATCATAAATATGAAATGAACATTTAACTCTGATTAAATCTAGAAACATATTATCTTTCATTTCTTAAACTCTTATTTTCTATTCTATCTTTTCTGGAGACCTATAATCCAGGTCTCATGGCCTACACCAAAGTGTCTGGATCTTAAATATATTATCTAAATTTCTCTCATCACACTTGTGATTGACATGCTCTAATCTTAAGTATCTTTTACTTATTATTTTTATGTGTTTGTGGCCACCATTATACAATAAGTCCTCCTCTGTTGACACCTAAGTGTCCTCTATGGTGCAATGCACCCTCTGTTAGTACTACGTGCCCTTTGTTGACACAGAAGTTGTTGGGTTTTAGGAGAGACAGAGAAGGCAGCGGAAACAAAAATTTTCTTCTCCTAAACCTAGAATAAAGGAATCGCATCAACGTCTATATAATAGGAAGGATGGTTTGTGGAGGCGTACCTTGTATCGAGGCTTGCTCGGTGATATTACCTCGCGACTTGTGTGGTCTTCACATCTGGTCTTGGACGGTGTCTGTGCAGCTCCTGGTCTTACCACAAGTGTCAGGATTGACAACTATCCTCCGAGCGGCAGAAGTCTCCCACCTCTACAGTCATCCACACAGACTGCCTGGACCTCCGATCTCCTTGTCCCACAAGGAATCGAAAGGAGTCGCAACCTCCTATCGGCGTACTAGTCACCGACACACTCTCCTACAACGAGTTGCTTTACTACAGTTATCTTTCCCTTGATGTGCCTCCCTTATCGGGTAGCACTTGCTCGGGCTCTCTCGGATACCAAAGCTAGAGAGAACGACAACTTTACAGAGCAACTGGTGTTCTGAGTTGTACTTTGTGAATCCATTAATACCCCTATATATAGGAGGGTCATGGGACATGGTTCTCTACCCCAAGAAATGTGGGATTAAATCAAGAGTAGAAGGGTTCGAGATTTTCCACAAAATAACCAACTGCGCCAGCTGAACCGATCGTTTCAACCCTAAAATGGTCATTTGGTGACCTCAACTGATCGGCTCACACCTGAACTGATCGTTTGGGACACCTGAGCCAATCGATTCACTTCTCAGTCGATCAGTTTATAGTCCTGGTCCAACTCAAATTGCCTTTCATATTTGTTTCTGATTAATCAAATATTAATCCGTGTTCAAATCGAATTTGTACAAGTGAAACAAATTCTATTTGCAAAATGATTTCGGTTGCCCACATGAGCCGATCGGTTCAACAATTGAAACGATCATCTCATTGATACATGAGCCGATCGACTCACCAACTGAGCCGATCGGTTCACCAACCTGAGCCACATGAGCCGATCGGTTGGGGTGCAAACTTTTGCAAAATCAGTCAATTGCAGTTTCAATCAATCTGATACTCTAATCAATTGGTCTAACACCTTGAATGCTATGATATTGAGATATCAATTGATTTAGTGTTTAATTGAACCACTAAACTCCTTTAGTAATCAATCTAAACATCATTTGTGGATAAAATCCTCTTCCAGATTACATCCTATGTGTGTGACCTTGCAGGTCCATTTCACATTGGTAATGAAAGTCCATAACCCTTATGACTTCACAAGCAAAGAGCGGTGCCTAGTCGCACATCAGTTCTACCCAAGTGAAATAGAAAGTTGGAGAACAACTTTCAATCCTACTATCTGTGAATGGTGTTACTATGAATGTATAATTCCTTTGTCACTAATGTTCTGAATGAACTTAAGGCATGGTACAGTCATCCTTTCAACATTCATCCATTTTCTTGATCTCAGAGCAGACTGGGTGAGATGTTTGTGACATCAATATCACATATTGATTCACACATGAATGCGCATGCCTTTCTCAATCCTACTCATCAAGTGGATATGGACATTAAACTCCCTTAGGAGGTACAAATCCCATATCTATCACTCACCCCTCAATAGACCCATGTGTCAAAGTCACCCAATCATCACCTTTATAACAACCCATGTTTCAGGACTACGTTTGATGATGTCAAAGTGTACCCAACGACATGTGTTGAGTGTAGTGATTTCAGGTCGAAGAATCACATTCACCACCATCATTGTGAGAGCTGACTGTGACTACCAAATCATGGTTCCATGTGTCACTCTCACAGTTGGTCTGTCTGGTACACTTGTTCTCTAACAAGTACCTATGTGCTTGGTTTGATATCACTATATCATGACTAATGAGATTTTGTCATCAACCAACACACAATCTAGTCTTGAGTGTTTTTTTATGTCTATAGTTATTTCCAAAATAACAACCGACTAGGGACTAAACAAGAATGTATACTCTTAACATCTGTATGATCTCATCATTTAGGTCCTCAACCCAAAAGCATACTTCATTGAGTAAAACAATTCTTTAGACATCTATCATGCTACACTATCATCTCATAAACAGTTAAAACATATAGATCGAAAATTGCTTTTATTATTATTCAAATCATTTACAAAGTATACCATTACAATAATCACATGACTTGCTCTATGGGCATCCATACCAACAGACTCCCACTTGCTCTTAGAGTGAGTCACCTAGGAACCTCAGTCCTTGTGACCTAGCATGACCATCATGCTTCTTCTGAGAAAGGGCCTTAGTCAGTGGATCAGCTATGTTGTCTACAGTTGGTACTTTCCAAATCATCACATCTCCTCGCTATACAATCTCTCATATGAGATGGAAGCACCACAGTATGTGCTTGGACCGCTGATGTGATATGGGCTCCTTATCTTGAGAAATAGCTCCATTATTGTCACAATAAAGCTCAATTGCATCACAGCTACTGGGAACTACACCAAGTTCAGAGATGAACTCCCTGATCCACACAACTTCCTTTGTTGCATGTCAAGCAACAATATACTCAGCCTCTGTAGTAGAATCGACAACTGTTTCTTGCTTGGAACTCTTTCAGCTCACAACTCCATTGTTTAGGAAAAAAACAAATCCTGATTGTGATATGTAATCATCTTTTTCAGTTTGGAAGCTTGCATCGGTGTAACCCTTTACAACCAGTTCTTCCTCACCGTGGTATACAAGGAACTGATCCTTAGTACTTTGCAAGTACTTGAGGATGTTATTTATGGCTGTCCAGTGAGCATCCGTGAGATCTGACTGGTACCTGCTCATCATGCTGAGGGTATATGAGACATCTGGGTGTGTGCACAACATAGCGTACATGATGGATCCGATGGCTGATGCATATGGGATCCCATTCATATGCTCCCTCTCTTCACATGATTGGGGACATTGAGATCTAGAGATGTTGACTCCTTGTAACATGGGGACGTTGCCTCTCTTTGAGTTCTCCATGCTGAACCGCTTCAACACTTTGTCAATGTATGTGCTTTGACTTAGTCTGAGAAGCCTTTTAGATATATCTCTATAGATCTTAATTCCTAGAATGTAGGATGCTTCTCCCAAGTCCTTCATTGAGAAAGTATTCCCAAGCCAAGTCTTTACCTTCTCTAAGGATGAGACATCATTCCCCATTAATAGTATATCATCCACATACAATATGAGGAATGTGGTCTGCTCCCACTAACCTTCTTGTACACACAAGGTTCATCTTCATTTTGAATAAATCCAAATACTTTGACTTCCTCATCAAATCGAAGATTCCAACTTCGAGATGCTTGCTTCAATCCATAGATTGACCTTTGTAGCTTACATACTTTATTGACATTCTTTGGATCTACAAAACCTTCAGGTTGTATCATGTACACATCCTCATTTATATTCCCATTAAGGAATGTAGTTTTAACATCCATTTGCCAAATCTCATCGTCATAGTAAGCCGCAATAGCAAGCATAATCATGATGGACTTAATCATGGAAACTGGAGAAAAAGTTTCATCATAGTCAACACCTTGAACTTGTCGAAAACCCTTTGCAACCAATCTGCCTTTATAAGTTTGCACATTGCCATCCATGTCGGTCTTCTTCTTGAAGACCCACTTGCACCCTATGGGTTTTACCCCTTCAGGTGGTTCCACCAAAATCCATACTTTGTTGGAGTACATGGATTCCATCTCAGATTTCATGGCCTCAAGCCATTTCTCAGAATCTAGTCCCTCCATAGCCTCTAGATAGGTAGTTGGATCATCATATATGATCAACTCACCACCTTCCTGAGTCATAAGGTATCCAAACCTCTCAGGTTCAAGGCGTGTCCTACTAGATCTACGAGGTCCTTGTGTTACTTGAGGAGACTGAGATTCCACAACATCTTGTGAATCTCAATGTTCCTCTTGTACATCTACTGGTTCAATGTTTTCTTGTTGGGCTTGAACCGCTTCAAGCTCTATTTTTCTCCCACTGTTTCCTCTGGAAATAAATTCCTTTTCTAGGAATATAGTTGTCCTAGCAACAAACACTTTGTTGTCAATAGGATGGTATAAATAGCATCCCCTCATTTCCTTGGGGTATCCAACAAAATAACATTTATCGGACTTGGGTCCAAGCTTATCAGGAAACATTTTCCTCATGTAAGCCTCACAACCCCAAATCTTAATAAAAGACAAATTGGGATGCTTCCCGTGCCATATCTCATATGGTGTCTTTTGAACTGATTTAGATGGTACTCGGTTAAGTGTAAACATGGAGGTTTCAAGAGCATAACCCCAGAAGGAAATCAGAAGATCAACAAAACTCATCATTGATCACACCATATCCAGTAAAGTGTGATTCCGTCTTTCAGACACACCATTATGTTGTGGTGTTCCAGGCGGAGTCCATTGTGATACAATACTACAGGCTCGCAGAAGGTCCACAAACTCCTGGCTTAATTATTCTCCACCTCGATCGGATCAAAGTGCTTTAATACTTTTACCAAGTTGGTTCTATACTTCATTCATGAAATACTTGAACCTTTCAAAGGTTTCTGACTTATGTTTCATCAGGTACACATAGCCATACCTACTGAAGTCATCAGTGAAGGTAATGAAGTACTGATACCCATCTCTGGCATTAGTTCTAAAAGGCCCACATACATCAGTATGTATGAGTCCTAATAGATCACTAGCTCTCTCACCTTTACTTGAAAAGGGAGTCTTGGTCATCTTGCCCAACAAATAAGATTCACATGTCTCTATTGATTCATAATCAAAAGAGTCTAGATAACCATCTTTATGGAGTCTAGAGATGCACATCTCATTTATGTGCCCCAGACGAAAATGCCAAAGATATGTTTTGTTTGAGTTGTTGAGTTTTTTCCTTTTGATGTTTATGTTG
The DNA here is from genome assembly GCA_963693085.1 of Alisma plantago-aquatica. Lineage (NCBI taxonomy): Eukaryota > Viridiplantae > Streptophyta > Magnoliopsida > Alismatales > Alismataceae > Alisma > Alisma plantago-aquatica. The sequence continues at coordinate 692,048,107 of OY856412.1, forward strand.
TATACACTTGTCTCTAGATCTATCAAGTATAGAACATAAGACATTGGGGCACTGCCATAAAATATCCCATCTTTTGAAATAGAACACTTTCCATTCTTAATAAGAAATTCAAAACCATCCTTGTCCAAACAAGAGACGGAAATGATATTCTATTTATGGCAGGTACATAATAGCAGTTCTTCAACTCTATTATTAGCCCACTAGGTAGAGTTTACTCATAGGTTCCTACGGCACTGGCGGCAACTCTTGCCCCATTGGCAACACATAGTTCAACCTCGCCTTTCCCCAAAGGCCTACTTCTCTTAAGATCCTTCACATTTGAACAAATGTGAGATCCACATACGATATCAAGTACCCATGGCAAAGAAGTAGTAAAGTTAATATCTATCACGTATACACTAGAAGTAGAGATGTCTATCTGTTGCTTCTTCTTCCATCATTCCTTCCATCCTCTCCATGTTTTGAGCACAGAAGATTCTGACATTGGTTTGGCGAGAGAACCCTTCTCTCCCTCACCGTTGTCCTTAGACTTTGTTCCATTGATCTCTATCAATGAACTATCCTTCTTCTTAAGCGCACATAGAGTGGACTCAAAACTACCAGTATTTCTAGATTGTGCAGAACACTTCTCACAATCCTCAACCAGTTATGGAATTTATTCTCAATTAATTTGCCCATTTTAAAAGATGGTTCTTTTGTCATTCTAAAAGAGAAAATTGCATTTGTCAAAACTCCTTTTGATATGATTTGATTTGAATAAAATTTGATAGTATTTAATTAGGCCTTTAATTAATTACCGCTCCCACTATTTTGATTCAAACTGAAAACCCTCACCATCAATTCGGAAGATTGCAGCTTACAATCTTCGAGTGGGTCAAGATCTTGAAATCCTCTGAGTCCTGGACCAACTAGGGCTGTCACCCACAACTTAGATCTTCCAGGTAGGCAACTTTTGCCAATTGCATCATATGCAACTCTTGAAAAATGTCATGCACAACTCCTTGCCATGATCACCTCCATGCCTCAAGGTGCTAGATCCTATCTAGGTCACCTTGTTAAGTCCGACCCAAATCCGACACGATGAATATGCACCCTGCTAGGGCAGACCCACATATCCATCCTTCATGCTTCCATGAGATAGACGATGTACCATACTAGGGCGTGCCCAAACTTGGTCGATCAAGCTTTTCACATGTGTCACATTTAGAAGGCATCTAAAACTTTAATATTTAATGAGGGATTTCGTTTTATAGGTACATATACATATCCAATCACCACAATATAGTAAGTATCATATACATGATATATCCAACAGAAAACATGTGAAACGATAAAAGCAATGATTATGGCTATCCTAATGTGATTCCTCGAGCCAAGAGGAATCACGGTCATCTAGGTCCACATCACATCCAACCTGTATAAGATGAACTTTGTGCTTTGCCTTTCTGGGTTTGATCAACTCATCTCCATGATTCATCTGTTCGCCATCAGGTCGGTCAGTTGGGTGCCACCAGTCGATCAACTGGAGCCTCCAGCCGATAGGTTCACTGGTCGTCGTGCATCTCCTTAGGCCGCCACCCGCTCATCTCGCTCCTCAAATCGGTTGTCAAAATGTCCTCCGTTCTTTGGCATAACAGGAAATAAAAATCTATCCTATTTTACATATATAAAAGGAAACCTCGAGTTACATTCAGGGGGAGCAAAGGTAGGAAATAAATCTTGAGTTATCTCGAGTTACATCAGGAATAGGAGATAGGGAATCAGTGCACAGACTGAGATGCAAGCAACCACATACAACCAATCACACATACATATGGTTTATTGGCCATAACCATGCTATACATCCACCACAAAACTCATTTAAGGGTGATGTGTATCGAGTGCATTCATATTACATGTCATATATGTATATTGGGATTTGTGGATTTAGGATTGGACATGCATAAAGCCAATTTTATTCGCATCATATGCAATAAATAAAGGTGACAAACCAAAATTGATCACATCGATAATCCTAAAGTATAGAGCAGTTGATGTGGCTCTGATACCACTGTTGGGTTTTAGGGGAGATAGAGAAGGCAGCAGAAACAAAAAATTTCTTCTGCCAAACCCAGAATAAAGGAATCGTGTCAACATCTATACAGTAGGAAGGATGGTTTGTGGAGGCGTACCTTATCCTGAGGCTTGCTCGGAGACGTTACCTCGTGGCTTGCACAGTCTTCACATCCGATCTTGGATGGTGTCTGTGCAGCTCCTGGTCTCACTGGGACTGTTGGGATTGACAGCTGTCCTCTGAGCAGAAGTCTCTCGCCTCTGCAGTCATCCACACGGACTGCCTAGAACTTCGATCTTCTTGTCGCACAAGGAATCGGAAGGAGTCGCACCCTCCTGTCGGTGTACTAGTCACTAACACAATCTCCTACAACCAGTTGCTTTTCTACAGTTGTCTTTCCCTTGTTGTGCCTCCCTTATTGGGTAGTACTTGCTCGGGCTCTCTCAGTTACCAAAACCAGAGAGAACGACAACTTTTTCGAGCAACTAGTATTCTGAGTTGTACTTTGAGAAGCCCCCAATACCCCTATATATAGGAGGGTCATGGGACATGGTTCTCTACCCCGGGAAATGCGGGATTAAAGCATGAGTAGAAGGGTTTAAGATTTTCCACAAAACAACCAACTACACCAACTAAACCGATCATTTCAACCCTAAAACGGTTGTTTGGTGACCTCAACCGATCGACTCACACCTGAACCGATCTTTTGGGACACCTGAGCCGATCGGTTCATAGTCCTAGTCCAACTCAAATTGACTTTTATATTTATTTCCGATTAATCAAATATTAATCCTTGTTCAAATCAAATTTGTACAAGTGAAACAAATTGTATTTGCAAAACGATCTCAGTTGGCCACATGAGCCAACCGGTTCAACAATTGAAATGATAATCTCATTGATACATAAGCCGATCGACTCACCAACTGAGCCGATCGGTTCACCAACCTGAGCCGATCAGTTGGGGTGCAGTCTTTTGCAAAATCAGTCAATTGCAGTTTCAATCAATCTGATACTCTAATCAATTGGTCCAACACCTTGAACGCTATGATATTGAGCTATCAATTGATTTAGTTTTAATTGAACTACTAAACTCCTTTAGTAATCAATCTAAACATCATTTGTGGATAAACTCCTCTTCCAGGTTAAATCCTATGTGTGTGACCCTACAGGTCCATTTCACGTTGGCAGTGAAAGTCCATAACCCTTATGACTTCACAAGAAAAGAGTGGTTCCTAGTCGCATATCAGTGCTACCCAAGTGAAATAGAATGTTGGAGAAAAACTTTCAATCCTACAATCCGTGAATGGTGTTACAGTGAATGTATAATTCCTTTGTCACTAATGTCTTGAATGAACTCAAGGCATGGTACAGTCATCCTTTCAACGTTCATCCATTTTCTTGATCTCAGAGCAGACTGGGTGAGATGTGTGTGACATTGATATCACATATTGATTCACACATGCATGTGCATGCCTTTCTGAATCCTACTCATCAAGTGGACATAGACATTAAACTCCCTTAGGAGGGACAAATCCCATATCTATCACTCACCCCTCAAAAGCCCCATCTGTCAAAGTCACCCAATCATCACCTTTATAACAACCCATGTTTTAGGACTGCGTTTGATGATGTCAAAGTGTACCCAACGACATGTGTTGAGTGTAGTGATTACAAGTTGAAGAATCACATTCACCACCACAACTGTGAGAGCTGACTGTGACTACCAAATCATGGTTCCATGTGTCACTCTCACAGTGGGTCTATTTGGTACACTTGTTCTCTAACAAGTACCTATGTGCTTGGTTTGATATCACTATATCATGACTAATGAGATTTTTTCATCAACCAACACACAATCTAGTCTTTAGTGTTATTAATGTATATGGTTATTTCCACAATAACAACTGACTAGGGACTAAATAAGAATGTATACTCTTAACATCCGTATGATCGGATTGTTTGGGTCCTCAACCCAAAAGCATACATCATCGAGTAAAACAATTCTTTAGACATCTATCATGATACACTATCATCTCAGAAATAGTTAAAACATATAGATCGGAAATTTCCTATGTTATTATTCAAATCATTTACAAAGTATCACATTACAATCATCACATATGACTTGCTCTATGGGCATACATACCAACAGAAGTGTCATGTATGGTGCAACACTCCCTCTGTTGGCACAACGTGCCCTCTGTTGATACTAAAGTGTCTTCTATGGTGCAACATACCCTCTGTTGCCATAAATGCCCTCTGTGACACCCGCAACGTCTGGCGCAGTGCACCTTCTGAATCGTCCCGAGACTCTCTGGTGAGGACTTATTATATAATGTATTATGTGAAGGTTTTGAATTAATTATCTTAAGTCTATCCTTACTAAACTTTGAATCTGAACTTATCTGAAACTGAGTACTAAACATGTACTTAGTTTTGAATCTAAAATCTGAATCTGAATCTTTACTCTTCCAAATCTGAACTGAATCTATAATGGAATTTGAATATGTATTTCAAATTACATCATAATTGAGATTTGGTCTATAACCCATATCATGTACCTTTATTCAAAATCTGGCTACTCACACGGTGAGTAGTCTAAGTCTGAATCTAAATCTCTTATTCTTAAATTCTAAACTGAATTCATTGTTGGATTTGAACATGTATCTCATTATCTAGGTAAACCTTATTCTAAAACTCTTATTTGGTAAGATTACTTTATTATACCAATTATATCATAAATGAGTCTAATGTCTTATGAGAATGGATCTGACATGAATATAGAAATACTAAGTGTACAAAGTATCATAAGTCAAGCTTATGAAAGTATGATAAGTACAACATATCTAAAAATATCAATTCTGACAAGATGGATCAATCCTTCTTATAAAATATTATGTTTCCCTGAAACTTTGCATATGAACTTACATATTAAACCTTAAATATCAAAATAGAAATGTTATAAAATAGTGTATTGCAACCTAATCATAACTTAATGTGTCATTATATTATAATGCCATCATGAACTCATTTTTACAATACATTGTGATCCCAAAAGTACCTTTATTTCTAAAAGTAGACCATGTCTTAATATTCTGAAATTCATATTCTTATATTGTAATTAAATTCTAGATATTATTCATTCTAAGGAATCTAGTTGTTATATCTATACATATGCATGAAATCTTAATGGCATGTTTCTACTTGAAATTTTAATACACAGTTATGCCTATAAATATGAGAAATCCTGACAACATATGTGTACTTAAATTCTCAATACAAAACTATCCCAAATCACCAAATAAGTATGGCTACATTACTTGCATGTCTTATCTTAAAATCTTATTTATTAATTTCAAACATTTCTAAGAAATATTGTAGGAACATGATTAATTAACTTTCTCATGGACTTGGTCCATGGGTCACAACTATTTTGAGCAATGGAACAGAATTCCTATATTATTTCGAATGGAACGGAATAAATATTAACCCTTGCTCATAGATAATCTACTGAAAAGGGTTAGGTACTATCATATATACATATATATGTTTAGTTTTTTCCAATACGATAAAGTTACATAGTGTTCATGTCTCTACTTGAGATTTTGGATATCTGAACTTACATAATGATAGAGATATGAGAATATTCTTGTTTGCATTTAAATCATAGAACATTTAACCATATAAATTATAAAAGTCTTATCAGGACACATGTAAACATATTGAACTTAAAACATGAGTACTCATGGGCATTTAACACTTGCCTCTTGTACATATGACATGGATAAGGAAGTATCAATTTCAAGTTCCATAACTTTAATAACCTGGATATCATCATAGTTTTATCAGTCCAAGCCTATATTCCATCTTTCTATTTCTAAATCTCAAAACCCCATCTTCCTAACTACATATACCAACTTAGGGTTCTTATTTAGACTTAACATAACTTTAATCTAAAATCACCGTAAAATCTTAGCATTGAAATAAAATAAAACTCATACTATACAATTAGTATTATCATTATACTCAAATAAGACATAAATCATCTTTTGCACTAATATGAACATATACTTCATATAATGAGAATAATTCTAAAAAATGGTCACATATTGTAAACTTACTGACTCAATCAAAAAAACAAAGTAGAATACCATCACATTACTAATATCAGGCCTAATTGGCCATACATATATCACTTATAGTGTCAGGATAATCATTTATTATTCTTACATAATGGCTACTCATCTAAAACTAATAACTATCATAATAGCACAAGAAACATCATCAAATAATCATAAAATTATTCATATAATGTAGGAATAATCATGTATTAAAATATATGGTCATTTAAAAATCAGATCATGGGTGAAATACCCAAAATACCCTTATTAGGGTTTATATCAAAAATCTCAATAATACTTCATATAATAGAGATAAGGCTTTGAAATCATGTTAATAATATCATAATACATAGTTACTAAAATTTACATGAATTTCTAAGTTTGTTTGCTATTTTTAATTGACAAAACATCAAAATCGTATAGTTTTGGCTACCAAACACATAATAAATAATAAACATCCAAATCACATTCTGGATATATTTTAAGAATATAGTACATTCGAAGAGATTTCCATGGATATCTTATTTGATAAAATCTGAGTTCCCAATCTCAATATATGAATTTTAGAAGTTTACCTAAACTTGGCCGATCTCGGCCGTCAAGATATGATCTGGCGGTCATGGTCTCATGTGCATCTAGGGCTGGCGCATCCTTCCATCTTCTTCTTCCTCATGATCCCCTATTCTGAGTTCAGGAATAGAGCATGTTGGTGCCATCCATGGGCACCCTATCCAAACCACCATCGTGCGAGATCTAGTTGCCAACGACTCCGGATGACTCTTCCTAGTCTCAGCGACACCATCTCCGCGTGCAGGGTGGTCAAAGTCGAAGCTTCTTGGCTCCACAAAACTCACAGCCCCCTCTAACCACCACTCATCCCTCTCCCTTGGTTCTCTCTTATCTCTTAGTTTCAAGCCCGAACCCTAGAAATGACGGTGTGTCCCCCTGATCTTCTCAAAACTAGGGCGTTTATAGCCTTTTTCCCTCAGATCTTGGGTGTGATCCTCCACTTCCAAAGACTCCGTTCGGGTGCTGAGAATAGAGGCACCGGTTCTCTGGTCCGCGGACTAGAGTAGGGGTGCTCGATTTTTTTATTTTTATTTTTCTTCTTCATTTTGATAAAAGTCAAAATATAAGAAATATTTATACAGCCCACTCTATATCTCAGTTTGACTTCAGATTTTGGGATAAATACTATATTATTATCAACTTCATATGAGCAAGATTTTTAGTAAAAACTAACTGTACAAACACTCCAAACATGTATTTTAAATAAAAACATTATAATTACTAATTTAATTACCTAGGCCACTATATACATAAAAATCATCTGGAATTTCTCCCACCATCTTATATTCTAATTATTATTCTACTAAAAATATTTTGAGCATTCATTATGACCACGAAATACTTAATTCTCAATTTGTACTCCAAGGACCTATTTGTAGAACTTAATTGGTCCAATAGGGATGGAATTGGGCTCTAGGGCACATGGTCCATCCCTTAGTATTTCAAAGGGTCCATGAACTTGATTGTATTCCAAATCATGAAAATAAGTCATCAACCAATATAATTTATCAATTGAATCTCATGTATGACATATGTGATCAATATTTCTTGAGTTACATAACATGAATACCAAAGTTAGATCTAAGGCTCAAGCCATGAACTGGACTCATCATATTATATATTCATCACATTATTGTTCATAGGAATAATTCATTTATATTCATATACAACCGACTACAATCATACAAATTTAAGTTGTTATGTGTGTATTGGTTGACCAGATGACTTGTATCAAAAAATTTGTAAACTTAATTTCATACATAGACATGTTAGGTTCATTAGGTCCCTTGGCATACACTTACTAGAAAACCCCACATTAAAGTCTTACATTAGCTATGAAATTGAGCATGTTACAAATCTACCCACCTTGAAATAAATTCCATCCTCAAAATTTCTCTAGGCTACTACCCACCTTAGGGTTCTACTTACCTCTAAATTTATTGTAAGGCACACTTATGTTCAAACTTTTGCATGAAAAGAGATATGTAATGTATTTCATTAAATTATTATGTGAGAATTATTTGTTACCTTGGTCTACTACTCAACTCATACTTAAGGTCTATTAAGTTAAATCGGTCTCTACACTTGGGGCATCTGACTCAACCTTGTCATGAATTTCAAACATTATGTGTAATTGACTGTCTAATCTTAGGTCTTCCAGGTACCTCCAACATTTCTAGATATGTGGTGATCAAGCACATACCCATAGATGTGAGATCATGACATGCTATCCCTCACTAACCCACTAACACATGTCTCCCATACCACATGGGCTAGTAAGAAAGGAGAGATGCATACAAGTCTAGTGCTTATGAAATTCCTTTTCAATTCTTAATTGGTTGGCCATAACCACTGAGAATGGAGAAGAAACCTTATTATCTAGGTTGATAATTTAGATCTTAACAAGGATGACTTCTACCTCTAAGATATCTATCCATTCTAAGGTTAAGACCCATAATCAGTCTAGGTTATGGTATTCTTCTTGTGGAATTTATCCCTAAACCCTAATCTTACCTCTTCACTCTAGGGTGACTATGAGAATCATGTTTGCCTAATGGCCATTTACCAAATTACTCTGATAGCATATTGTAACACCCAGATTTTTATATCACATGAGAGGAAGCAAATTTTTTCTTTTTCTGGGACTGTCACAAACATGATAAACATTGCAATAAAAGTAATTGAAAGACTTTGCAAAACTGTAAAACTGATTCATACATATCTTTTTGTCAACATAAAACTACATCATGTTTATGCACAAGTTCATAATAAAAAGATGTCAATACTTAGGATCATCTAGGTAGATGGCACCCCACTAGGCAAGCTTGAAAGTCTATTAGGCCTTTGTTGGTCCCTTTGTTCTTCAATCACTCCAAAAACCTGCGGACATCGCGTTCCCAGCCATGCATTGGGAAAAATAGATGTTGGAGTAAGTGGCATGAGTATTCTAAAATATACATTGCTATAGAACTGAAATATTACAAAAGATTCCTGAACATCATAAATATGAAACGAACATTTAACTCTGATTAAATCTAGAAACATATTATCTCTCATTTCTTAAACTCTTATTTTCTATTCTATCTTTTCTGGAGACCTATAATCTAGGTCCCATGGCCTACACCAAAGTGTCTGGATCATAAATATATTATCAAAATTTCTCTCATCACACTCATGATTGACATGCTCTAATCTTAAGTACCTTTTACTTATGATTTTTATCTGTTTGTGGCCACCATTATACAATAAGTCCTCCTCTATTGACACCAAAGTGTCCTCTATGGTGCAATGCACCCTCTGTTGGCACTACGTGCCCTCTATTGACACCGAAGTGTCTTGTATGGTGCAACACACACTTTGTTGGCACAACGTGCCCTCTGTTGACACCAAACTGTCTTCTATGGTGCAATGCACCCTCTGTTGGAATAAATGGCCTCTGTGACACCCGTAGTGTCTGGCGCAGTGCGCCCTTTGAATTGTCTCAGGACACTCTGGTGAGGACTTATTATATAATGTATTATGTGAAGGTTTTGAATTAATTATCTTAAGTCTATCTTTACTAAAATATGAATCTGAACTAATCTGAAATTGAGTACTAAACATGTACTTAGTTTTGAATCTGAATCTTTGCTCTTTCAAATCTGAACTGAATCTATTATGGAATTTGAATATGTATTTCAAATTACAACATAATTGAGATTGGGTCTATAACCCATATAATGTACCTTTATTCAAAATTTGGCTACTCACACGGTGAGTAGCCTAAGTCTAAATCTAAATCTCTTATTCTTAAATTCTAAACTAAATTCATTGCTGGATTTGAACATGTATCTCATTATCTAGGTAAAACTTATTCTAAAACTCTCATTTGGTAAGATTACTTCATTATACCAATTATATCATAAATGAGTCTAATGTCTTATGAGAAAGGATCTGACATGAATATAGAAATACTAAGTGTACAAAGTATCATAAGTCAGGCCTATGAAAGTATGATAAGTACAACATATATAAAAATATTAATTCTAACAAGATGGTTCAATCCTTGTTATAAAATATGTTGTTACCCTAAAACTATGCATATGAACTTGCATATTAAACCTTAAATATCAAAATAGAAATCTTATAAAATAGTTTATTGCAACCTAAGCATAACTTAATGTGTCATTATCTTATAATGCCATCATGAACTCATTTTTACAATACATTGTGATCCCAAAATACCTTTATTTCTAAAAGTAGACCATGTATTAATATTCTAAAATTCATATTCTTATATTGTAATTAAATTCTAGATATTATTCATTCTAAGAAATCTAGTTGTTATATCTATACATATGCATGAAATCTTAATGGCATGTTTCTACTTGAAATCGTAATACATAGTTATGCCTACAAATATGAGAAATCCTGACAACATATGTGTACTTAAATTCTCAATACAAAACTATCCCAAATCACCAACTAAGTATGGCTATATTACTTGCATATCTTATGTTACAATCTTATTCATTAATTTTGAATATTTCTAAGAAATCTTGTAGGAACATGATTCTTTAAGTTTCTCATGGACTTGGTCCATGGGTCACAACTATTTTGAGCAACATGTCTCTATATGAGATTTTGGATATCTGAACTTACATAATGATAGAGGTATGAGAATATTCTTGTTTGCATTAAAATCTTAGAACATTGAACCATATAAATTATAAAAGTCTTATAAGGAGACATGTAAACATATATAACTTAAAACATGAGTACTCATGGGAATGGACCACGTACCTCTTATACATATGGCATCGATAAGGAAGTCTCATTTTCAAGTTCCATAACTTTAATAACATGGTTATCATCATAGTTTTATCAGTCCAAGATTATATTCCCTCTTTCTATTTCTAAATCTCAAAACCCCATCTTCCTAACTACATATACCAACTTAGGGTTCTTATTTAGACTACACATAACTTTAATCTAAAATCACCATAAACTCTTAACATTGAAATAAAATAAAACTCATACTATAAAATTAGTATTATCCTTATACTAAAATAAGACATAAATTGTCTTATGCACTAATATGAACATATACTTCTTATAATGAGAATAATTCTCAAAAATAGTCACATATTGTAAACTTACTGACTCAATCAGGAAATCAAAGTAGAATACCATCACATTACTAATATCAGGCCTAATTGGCCATACATATATCACTTATAGTGTCAGGATAATCATTTATTATTCTTCCATATTGGCTACTCATCTAAAACTAATAATTAATATAGTAGCATAATAAAATTCATCAAATCATCATAAAATTATTCATATAATGTAGGAATAATCATGTATTAAAATATCAGGTCATTTAAAAATTAGATCATGGGTGAAATACCCAAAATACCCTTATTAGGGTTTGTATCAAAAACCTCAATAAAATTGCATATAATAGAGATCAGGCTTTTGAAATCATGTTAAGAATATCATAATACACAGTCAGTAAAATTTACATGAATTTCTAAGTTTGTTTTCTATTTTTAATTGACAAAACATCAAAATCATATAGTCTTGGCTACCCAACACATAATAAATAATTGACATCCAAATCACATTCTAGATATATTTTTAAAATATAGTACATTCAAATAGATTTCCATGGATATATTATTTGATAAAATCTAAGTTCCCAATCCCAAGATATCAATTTTAGAAATTTACCTAAACTTGGTCGATCTTGGTCGTCAAGATATGATCTGGCGGTCATGGTCTCATGTGCATCTCGGGCCGGTGCATCCTCCCATCTTCTTCTTCCTCATGATCTCCTATTTTGAGTTTAGGAATAGAGCATGGTGGTGCCAGCCATGGGCACCCTATCCAGACCACCACCGTGCAAGATCTGGTTGCCAACGACTCCAGATGACTCTTCCTAGTCTCCGCGACACCATCTCTGCATGGAGGTAGGTCAAAGTCGAATCTTCTTGGATCCACAGAACGCACAACCCCCTCTGGACACCACTCATCCCTCTCCCTTGGTTCTCTCTTGTCTCTCAATTTCAAGACCGAACCCTAGAAATGACGATGGCCCCCTGATCTTCCCAAAACTACGACGTTTATAGCCTTTTTCCCTCAGAACTTGGGCGAGATCCTCTGCTTCCAAAGACCCTATTTGGGTCCTGAGAACAGAGGCGCCAGTTCTCTAGTCTGCGGACTAGAGTCAGGGTGCCCATTTTTTTATTTTTATTTTTCTTCTTCTTTTTGATAAAAGTCCAAATATAAGAAATATTTATACATCCCACTCTACAGCTCAGTTTGACTTCAGATTTTGTGGTAAATACTATATTATTATCAACTTCATATGGGCAAGATTTTTAGTAAAAACTAACAATACAAACACTCCAAACATGTATTTTAAATAAAAACATTATAATTACTAATTTCATTACCTAGGCCACTATATACATCAAAATCATCTAAAATTTCTCCCACCATCTTATATTCTAATTATTATTCTACTAAAAATATTTTGAGCATTCATTATGACCACAAATTCTTAATTCTCGATTTGTACTCTAAGGAACTATTTGTAGAACTTAATTTGTCCAATAGGGTTGGAATTGGGCTCTAGGGCACATGGCCCATCCCTTAGTATTTCAAAGGTTCCATGAGCTTCATTGTATTCCAAATCATGAAAATAAGTCTTCAACCAATATAATTTATCAATTGAAGCTCATGTATGAAATAGGTGATCAATATTTCTTGAGTTACATAACATGAGGACCTAATCTAGGTCTAAGGATCAAGCCATGAACTGGATTCATCATATTATATATTCATCACATTATTGTTCATAGGAATAATTCATTTATATTCATATACAGCCGACTACAATCATAAAAATTTAAGTTGTTATGTGTGTATTGGTTGACCAAATGACTTGTATCAAAAATTTTGTAAACTTAATTACATACCTAGCCATGTTAGGTTCATTAGGTCCCTTGGCATACACTTACTAGAAAACCCAACATTAAAGGCTTGCATTAGCTATGAAATTGAGGATGTTACAATTCTACCCATCTACAAATAAATTCTATCCTCGAAATTTCTCTAGGCTACTACCCACTTTAGGGTTCTGCTTACCTCTAAATTTATTATAAGGCACACTTATCTTCAAACTTTTGCATGAAAAGAGATAGGTAATTAATTTCACTGAATGATTATGTGAGAATTATTTGTTACCTTGGTATACTACTCAACTCATACTTAATGTCTATGAAGTTAAACTGGTCTCTACACTTGGGGCATCTGACTCAACCTTGTCATGAATTTCAAACATTAGGTGTAATTGACCGTCTAATCTTAGGTCTTCCAGGTACCTCCTACATTTCTAGATATGTGGTGATCAAGAACATACCCAGAGATGTGAGATCCTGACATGGTATCCCTCACTAACCCACTAACACATGTGTCCCATACCACATGGGCTAGTAAGAAAGGAGAGATGCATAAAAGTTTAGCACTTACGAAATTCCTTTTCAATTCTCAATTGGCTGGCCATAACCAATGAGAATGGAGAAGAAACCCCTTTAGCTAGGTTTAGGTTGCTAATTTAGATCTTAACAAGGATGACTTCTACCTCTAATATATCTATCCATTCTAAGGTTAAGACCCATAATCACTCTAGGTTATGGTATTCTTCTTATGGAATTTATCCCTAAACCCTAATCTTACCTCTTCACTCTAGGGTGACTATGAGAATCATGTTTGCCTAGTGGCCATTTACCAAATTGATCTAATACCATATTGTAACACCCATATTTTTATATCACATGAGAATAAGAATTTTTTTTTCTGGGAGTGTCACAAACATGATAACCATTGCAATAAAAGTAAATGAAACACTTTGCAAAATTGTACAACTAATTCATACATAGCTTTTTGGCAACATACAACTACATCATGTTTATGCATTAGTTCATAATAAAAAGATGTCAATACTAAGGATCATCTAGGTAGATGGCACCCCACTAGGCAAGCTTGAAAGTCTCATAGGCCTTTGCTGGTCCCTTTGTTCTTCAATCGCTCTAAAACCCTACAGACATCACATCCCCAGCCATGCATTGGGAAAAACAGACGTTAGAGTAAGTACATGAGTATTCTAAAATATACATTTCTATTACAAAAGATTCTTGAACATCATAAATATGAAACAAACATTTAACTCTGATTAAATCTAGAAACATATTATCTCTCATTTCTTAAAATCTTATTTTCTATTCTATCTTTTCTTGAGACCTATAATCTAGGTCTCATGGCCTACACCAAAGTGTCTGGATCATAAATATATTATCTAAATTTCTCTCATCACACTCATGATTGACATGCTCTAATCTTAAGTATCTTTTACTTATGATTTTAATATGTTTGTGGCCACCATTGTATAATAAGTCCTCCTTTGTTGACACTGAAGTGTCCTCTATGGTGTAATGCACCCTCTGTTGGCACTATGTGCCCTCTGTTGACACTGAAGTGTCCTGTATGGTGCAACACACCCTCTGTTGGCACAATGTGCCCTCTGTTGACACCAAAGTGTCTTCTATGGTGCAACACACCCTCTGTTGGCATAAATGACCTCTATGAAACATGTAGTGTCTAGTGCAATGCACCCTTTCAATCATTCTGGGACTCTCTGGTGAGGACTTATTATATAATGTATTATGTGAAGGTTTCGAATTAATTATCTTAAGTATATCTTTACTAAACTCTGAATCTGAACTAATATGAAACTGGGTACTAAACATGTACTTAGTTTTGAATCTGAAATTTCAATATGAATCTTTGCTCTTTGCATATGAACTTACATATTAAACCTTAAATATCAAAATAGAAATCTTATAAAATAGTGTATTGCAACCTAAGCATAACTTAGTGTGTCATTATCTTATAATGCCATCATGAACTCATTTTTACAATACATTGTGATATCAAAAGTACCTTTATTTCTAAAAGTAGACCATGTCTTAATATTCTGAAATTCATATTATTATATTGTAATTAAATTCTAGATATTATTCATTCTAAGGAATCTAGTTGTTATATCTACGCATATGCATGAAATCTTAATGGCATGTTTCTACTTGAAATCGTAATACATAGTTATGCCTATAAATATGAGAAATCCTAAAAACATATGTGTACTTAAATTCTCAATACAAAACTATCCCAAATCACCAACTAAGTATGGCTACATTACTTGCATATCTTATCTTACAATCTTATTCATTACTTTCAAGCATTTCTAAGAAATCTTGTAGGAACATGATTCTCTAACTTTCTCATGGACTTGGTCCATGGGTCACAACTATTTTGTGCAACATGTCTCTATTTGAGATTTTGGATATCTGAACTTACATAATGATCGAGATATGAGAATATTTTTGTTTGCATTAAAATCTTAGAACATTGAACCATATAAATTATAAAAGTCTTATCAGGAGACATGTAAACATACTTGACTTAAAACATGAGCACTCATGGGCATGGACCACTTACCTCTTATATAGATGGCATCGATAAGGAAGTCTCAATTTCAAGTTCCATAACTTTAATAACTTAGATATCATCATAGTTTTATAAGTCCAAGCCTATATTCCCTCTTTCTATTTCTAAATCTCAAAACTCCATCTTCCTGACTACATATACCAACTTAGGGTTCTTATTTAAACTAAACATAACTTTAATCTAAAATCATTATAAAATCTTAGCGTTGAAATAAAATAAAACTCATACTATACAATTAGTATTATCCTTATACTCAAATAAGACATAAATCGTTTTATGCACTAATATGAATATTTACTTCATATAATGAGAATAATTCTCAAAAATAGTCACATATTGTAAACTTACTGACTCAATAAGGAAATCAAAGTAGAATACCATCACATTACTAATATCAGGCCTAATTGGCCATACATATATCACTTATAGTGTCAGGGTAATCATTTATTATTCTTTCATAATGGCTACTCATCTAAAACTAATAACTAATATAATAGCACAAGAAACTTCTTCAAATCATCATAAAAGTATTCATATAATGTAGGAATAATCATGTATTAAAATATCAGGTCATTTAAAAATCAGATCATGGGTGAAATACCCAAAATTCCCTTATTAGGTTTTATATCAAAAACCTCAATAAAACTTCATATAATATAGATTAGACTTTAAAATCCTGTTAATAATATCATAATACACATTCACTAAAATTTACATGAATTTCTAAGTTCGTTTGCTATTTTTAATTGATAAAACATCAAAATCATATAGTTTTGGCTACCCAACACACAATAAATAATAGACATCAAAATCAAATTTTGGAGATATTTTTATAATATAGTACATTCGAAGAGATTTCCATGGATATCTTATTTGATAAAATCTGAATTCCCAATCTCAAGATATGAATTTCAGAAGTTTACCTAAACTTGGTCGATCTCAGACGTCAAGATATGATATGGCGGTCATTGTCTCATGTGCATCTAGGGCTGGCACATCCTCCTATCTTCTTCTTCCTCATGATCCCCTGTTATGAGTTTAGGAATACAGCATGGTGGAGCCAGCCATGGGCGCCCTATCCAGACCACCACCGTGTAAGATCTAGTTGCCAACAACTCCAAATGACTCTTCCTAGTCTCGGCGACACCATCTCTGTGTGCAGGGTGGTCAAAGTCGAAGCTTCTTGGCTCCACGGAATTCACAGCCCCCTTCGGCCACCACTCAACCCTCTAAAAGTCTAAATATAAGAAATAATTATACATCCCACTCTACAGCTCAGTTTGACTTCATATTTTGGGATAAATACTATATTATTATCAACTTCATATGAAAAGATTTTAAGTAAAAACTAAATGTACAAACACTCCAAACATGTATTTTAAATAAAAAAACATTATAATTACTAACTTAATTACCTAGGCCACTATATTCATCAAACTCTTCTGAAATTTCTCCCACCATCTTATATTCTAATTATTATTCTACTAAAAATATTTTGAGCATTCATTATGACCACGAAATACTTAATTCTCAATTTGTACTCCCATGACCTATTTGTAGAACTTAATTGGTCCAATAGGGCTGGAATTGGGCTCTAGGGCACATGGCCCATCCCTTAGTATTTCAAAGGGTCCATGAGCTTGATTGTATTCCAAATCATGAAAATAAATCTTCAACTAATGTAATTTATCAATTGAATCTCATGTATGACATATGTGATCAATATTTCTTTAGTTACATAACATGAAGCCGTAAGCTAGGTCTAAGGCTCAAGCCATGAACTGGACTCATCATATTATATATTCATCACATTATTGTTCATAGGAATAATTCATTTAAATTCATATACAACCGACTAAAATCATACACATAGGTCCCTTGGCATACACTTACTAGAAAACCCCACATTAAAGGCTTATATTATCTATGAAATTGAGGATGTTACATTAGCACAACCTTTCACCCTCAGACAGATGGACAATCTGAAAGGACTGTACAGACTTTGGAGGACTTTCTTAGGGCATGTTTTCTTTAGTTTGTAGGAAGTTGGGAGTTACACTTGAGCTTAATAGAGTTTGCCTACAACAATAGTTTTCAAACTAGTATTGATATGGCACCATATGAAGCATTATATGGTAGATGTTGTAGATCTTAGTTATGCTGGTATGAGACAGGAGAATACCAACTTATGGGTCCTGAATTAGTGTAACAGACAACTGAAAAGATTAAAGTAATACAACAACAATTGAAGGCTGTATAAGATTGACAGAAGTCATATGTTGATAAAGGCCATAGACCTTTAGAATTCCAAGTTGGAGACAAAGTATATCTCAAGGTCTCTCCTTGGAAAGTTGTTATCAAATTTAGGAAGAAGTGTAAGTTAGCTCATAGATTTATGGGACCTTACCCAGGATAGCATGGAATGGAAAAGTAGCCTATAGATTGGAGTTTCCACCTGAGCTACATAGACTACATCCAGTGTCTCATATATTTATGCTAAGACAGTGTCATGTTGATACAGAATTGGTCTTGCAACCTACAGAGGTAGAACTGATTGAAGATATATCCTACGTGGAAGGTCCAATGATGATTCTTGACAAAAGAATTAAGAAGTTGAAAAATAAAGACATAGTTCTTGTGAAAGTTCTCTGGCATCATTGTGGCATTAAAGAAGCCACATGGGAGCTGAAGGAAGAAATGAGGAGGAAGTACCCTTCTCTTTTCTCTTGTGATTTCGGGGACAAAATCCTTGTTAAGGGTTGATAATTGTAACATCCCTAACCTAGGTTATTCCATAAACCTGGAAGTTTTTCTTAAGTAAGTTATTTATAAACTTGTTTTGATATTTTGAAAAGTAATTAAGACTCAAGGAGAGTTTAATCTTCAAGTTTGAGCTTATTTGCAAACTGTTTGTGCATTATATGATAGTTTGGGTGTAAATTGTCATTTACCCAAGATGAGGGGTTATATTGTAATATGTCACATTTTGAATGTGCCTAAAGTTATTTAGCATAATAAGAGAGAGAATTATGGTAAGTGGTGACTTGTGGAAAGCCTAAGTTCCAAATTGGAGCTTGTTTGAATAATGCTTGTGCCTTGTGTACCAATTTTGGTGATAATTGCAATTTACCCAAATTGTAGGGTTGATATGAAAATTAACATATCTAGAGTGTCTCTACTCTCTTTTAGCATCATCTAGAGTTTGAATCTCATTTGAGTGATGGCATTCTTGGTGATGAAAAGACCAAGAAGAGTTGTATAGTTGAAACCCTATTTGAGTTGTATTGAGTTGTAGAGCTTATATGTGCCTATCGGCCAAAAAGCCATAGAGGAGGTCCCATATCGGTTTGCCAACTCTTGGAAAAGTCTATGATGAGTTAATCACCTCAATAAGGTGATGGATATAGATTTACAACTTTCCATGGAAAAGTTGAATTGGTTTGAGAATAAAGTGATGTTGGGTTGAAATATCTTGTTCAACAAGATAACTAATGGCCAAAATCTTATCCCTAGATTATCCCCAAGTGTTTTGCATATCAATATATATATGTGTGCATGCATGAAAATGTGTCAACCCATTCATGGACATGTGTCACCTAGTAGTATAAGGTGATGAAACCTCTTATACACTCTCTCTCATGAGCCTCAATTATATATACCACTCCTTTCACCTACTAGTGAAACTTTTCAAATCCTACAACTCTCTTTCTCTTATATATCATGCATAGTAGTTGAGGAGCAAGGAGGAGTTAGAGTCATAAGCTTAATGTGAGGCCATGATCATCTTTAACCTTTGTTGAAGCATGATTCTTGGGTTGTGATTCTTCCTTTCTTTTCTTCTTCTCCAAGTTCTTATCTATGGATTCTTTGTATATAGAGGAGTTGTGAACAAGTCTTGGATCTTTGATAAGTTCATTTTCAACCTTGGGAACATGAAGCTTTGGAGCTTGGATCTTTGAAGTTGTTCTTGAGGTGGGTTATATAACTTGAACCTAATCATGTTATTATTCACCTTCGATCTTTCTATACTTGATGATCTACTTTCAATTTCAAGTTTTCTAGAATAAATGATGAATCCATGAGTTCTAATCGTTGCATATGTTGGTTATCCATTAACAAGAATAGTAAGGAACGAAATTCTAGAGTTGATTATGATGACATCATCATGGCACAAACCAATATCGGGTTGAAGCATCTCTGACCCGATATGGTAATAAAACCCAATATGGTGATATAAAACTTGATATACCTTGGAACCCCACACCCCTATCATTTTGTGCTTTTGGGTTGGTTGAAAAAGGACTAACCAGTTGTCTATCATGTCACTCGACACATGGTAGGTTGATACTTTAAAGGTTTGAAGAGGTATGAGCATAAGGGTCTAACCCAATATGCAAAACCCTAAACTTGAGTAACCCAATATAAGTGAAACACATACACCTCTTGGACGATATGGTGTGAAGCTGTGACAAAGTGGTTTTCTGGCTTAATTCTGAGGATGGAATTTTCTTTTAAGGTGTGTAGGATGTGATGGAGTGGAATTTTGGAGTCCTTAATCATCCAATGACATAAGTGAAATCATAAGGTTGAATAATATTGAGAGTTCCAAGGTTTTGACAAAGTAGGTGTTGATGTGATGTTGATATCATGGTTAAGATATCTCTCTTCTTTATGCCTTTTTGAGGTATTTATTTGATAGGTCCAGGAATGATTTTTATGCACCAAAATTTAATAGAATGTATCTTGAGGGGTAGCAAAGCTATGGTTAAAATTTTGTGGCAATTGGAGTATTCTAGAGGGAGTTTTAAGGTTTGAAATTTGGGGAAAATATATATATTTGATGATTTGTGGATCTAAGTTGCTGATCTTTTGATGTGTCACGACCCCCCCTTTTTGTCTTTGTTGTGAGAGCTTACGGATTGGTGACATGGAGACTTCCTGACCCATTGATAGCTGAATCGAAGGGTGGAGAAGGTGCCTCCTATCTCTCGGCAAACCAGTAGTGAGTGGGGAAGAGCCATCCGCCACGATCATTAGTCATGGGTCAAGACCATTTTCTGAACAAGCTGTTAGGCTTCTGTCAATGTTTTGCACTACCCTAGAGGTTTTGTCTTAGAAACAAAAGAGAACTGGTACAAGTTCCCTCCTCTATCCATCACGAATACAGGAGAAAGAAGGAAGCCCAGAGCTACAAGAATATGCTTTGATGCTTGTCCTGGATCTGCGAACCATGCAAGAGGCCAGTGAGGTGGACTTCACCTGGGTAGAAGATGGAAATCAGAGGAGAGTGTGGCCTGTGGAGATAGAGACCCAGTTCCTAAAGGCAAAGTGAACCTCTTGGAAGCCTTAGCTTCCAGACATGGTGTTGTGAGGGGTTTTCCTCCTTTTCTTGTGGCTTCAACGGCTGTTGGCGCTCTCTCACATGGATCACTGGAGTAGGCTCCAGGAAATCCACAATGTCGGCGACACTGGGAAGGCATAGTATAGCCTTTTTGGATGAGGAAGATGATGGCGAGGTGGTGCCAATCGAGGAAGGTTTCTCACCGGGGTGAAGGACGGGTGGCTGCTTGAGGCAGTGCTCTGTTTCACAGAGGCAACCGTGAGTCCGTGACTTGGGGGGAGAAGGCGGGAAGTCCACTGATCGACGCCGACTTAGAGTAGAACTCTAATCGAACTGGAAGTCGACACCAGAGAGGAAGACCACGACGACTAGCTGCGGCGGCAGCGGATGTTTCCAGGAGACCCCAAACACGAGTCAACGCAAAGTAGGCGATCTGGAGGCATGGTACTTCCCTACGGCAGTTGGTAACCAGATGATTGGGGCTTACCAGTGTTTGATTGTTCACTGGAGGAACCTCTCCCAGCGACTACACTCGAAGTGCAGAAGAACGCCGAATCTGGAAGAAGCCCGATCGCGTGGACATAAGGAAAAAGAAAGAGCGTGAACCAGACCGGCCTAGATGAACCAAAAGAAAACCCAGTGGAACCCGGATCAGCGCATGCCAAGGAAGAAGAAGCAGCGCGCCTCTGGATGGACACGTGGCACCATTCAATTGGCTGACAAAGGTAATTATCCTAGTAATGTATAGATCTTCAATAAATCATAGAAAATAGACTGTTTATCAGAGAAACACAAATAAGGTGCTAAAATGTTCAGAAAAATGAGTAGAACGCAGTAGAATAATAATATCAGGCTTTCGATGCTTAAAACTCTATGATATCATGTAATATGCTTTAGACTTGTTTCATGAGTAATTGGACAAAGAGAAAGATAGCAAATATATGGAGTTTCTTTTTTTATCCTATATGGATGATCCGATCCGCAAGGACCATGATTGGAAATTGTTTGATCGTCTTTCTCCGAAGAAGAAGCAAAACATAATCAACTTGAATTCAGGACAGTTATTCGAAATCTTAGGGAAACACTTGATTTGTTATCTCATGTCTGCTTTTTGTGAAAAAAGACCAATTGAAGGGGGGGGGTTTCCTCAAACAACAAGGAGCTGAGGCAACTATTCAATCAAATGATATTGAGCATGTTTCCCATCTCTTCTCGAGAAACAAGTGTGGTATTTCTTTGCAAAAATATGCTCAATTTCATATGTGGCAATTTCGCCAAAATCTCTTCGTAAGCTGGGGATATAATCAGCACGAATCGGATTTTTTGGGGAACGTATCGAGTTTGCTTTGGTTAGACAATGTGTGGTTGGTAAACAAGGATCCGTTTTTTAGCATGGTACGGAATGTATCGTCAAATATTCAATATGATTCCACAAGATCCATTTTCGTTCATATATCAAATGATGATATAAAATTATGGAAAAATGCCAGTAGATTCATAATTATGTTTATAATGCATATGCTGTCAGTTATGATCATGTTATGACACCTAATCTTGTAATTCACTCAATATGGCTATTTAGGGCTAATAACCCTAAATAGAATGTGGAAAATACATTAATGCTCAATAAATAGTGAAATTTCAAGAGTAGCTGATATAAGAATTTGGAACCTGAGTTTTAATTATGATATCATGATGATGCATAGAATCCATGTTATATTAAGATGAACCTTGATACATGAGTTATAACCCTATTTGGAATAATGTATATAAACTAGGGTTAATATGTGCACAAAAATGACATGGAACCTAATGTTCAGATAATGAAGTATAATCTGGAAAATAACATCAGTAAGATAACTCTAAGACAAGAATGCAAATAATGATGGGAATATCCTAATGAACTAAGTGAAACCCTAATATGAACACGCTTAGGGTTAAGATGAGATGTATGATGATGTGAACCTGATGCTGACATGTAATCTTATCTCAATCAGGGTTGACAAGGATATAGATGACATCAGGAGTATATATGTGATTAGGTTTCTCTTAATCAAGGTATGCCATTACCTCTTACTTGGCTTATTATACAATATGCTTGTGTTATATGCATAGTAAAATACTTGGCATATTGTATTGGATGAAATGATTGTTCTTGTATGATATGTTGCATGATTTTCCATACTTTTTGCTATGAACACATCACACATAATATATCTGTTACATTATATGAAAGCACCAAATCTTTGGCAGTGTGCTTGGAAGTGAACTAACTCTTTGGTAGTGGTCACATTGTACATATGGAAGCACCAACTCTTAGGCAGTGTGCTTGGACCCAACTCTTTGGTAGTGGTCACGTTGTACAGATGATCTAACTCTTTGGTAGTGATCATAAAGGCCTTGATATATAATGGAAAATGTGCTTAAAACATGTGTTCTCTTTTGTTGATGAACATCTTTGTGAAAGTATATGATTTTCTTATATTTTGTTTAATGCTGCCAAGTATTAGTTTTATCTTATTGCCAAGATATTATGAGAGGTATATAAAAGACACGTAGGCGTACTCAGTACAATATTCTTGAATATTGTGTTTACGTGTACCGCATGTAATCTTTTGTTTAGGTTGTGGTTATGCTCTTGAAGATCCAAGATAGTTGAGAGTTGTGTGGCGAGCTGATGTACAGGTGCACCTGTTATCTTAAGATCCTGTTGTTTAGATGTAGTACATGTATATGTTATAGTTTGCTGTTCAATATGTAATATCAAAGGATGTAACAATTCATGTTGTAATTATGTGTTGAATGGTGAACAAGTGTGTATGGTTTTATTATTGTTCATGTACATGTTCTACTTATTGTTTCCTTATGACTCCCTTGATGATGTGATGTTGATATCATGGTTAAGATATCTCTCTTCTTTATGCCTTTTTGAGGTATTTATTTGATAGGTCCAGGAATGATTTTTATGCACCAAAATTTAATAGAATGTATCTTGAGGGGTAGAAAAGCTATGGTTAAAATTTTGTGGCAATTGGAGTATTCTAGAGGGAGTTTTGAGGTTTGAAATTTGGGGAAAATGTATATATTTGATGATTTGTGGATCTAAGTTGCTGATCTTTTGATGTGTCACGACCCCCCCCCCCTTTTGTCTTTGTTGTGAGAGCTTACGGATTGGTGACATGGAGACTTCCTGACCCATTGATAGCTGAATCGAAGGGTGTAGAAGGTGCCTCCTATCTCTCAGCAAAACAGCAGTGAGTGGGGAAGAGCCAGCCGCCACGATCATTAGTCGTGGGTCAAGACCAGTTTTTGAACAAGAAGTTAGGCTTCTATCAATGTTCTGCACTACCCTAGAGGTTTTTTCTTAGAAACAAAAGAGAACTAGTAGAAGTTCCCTCCACTATCCATCACCAACATAGGAGAAAGAAGGAATCCCAGAGCTACAAGGATATGCTTTGATGCTTGTCCTGGATCTGCGAACCATGCAAGAGGCCAGTGTGGTGGACCTCACCTGGGTAAAAGATGGAAATCATAGGAGAGCGTGGCATGTGGAGATAGAGACCCAGTTCCTAAAGGCAAAGCGAACCTCTTGGAAGCCTTAGCTTCCAGACATGGCGTTGTGAGGGGTTTTCCTCCTTTTCTTGTGGCTACAACGGCTGTTAGCGCTCTCTCACGTGGATCGCTGGAGTAGGCTCTAGGCAATCCACAATGTCGATGGCAATGGGAAGGCATCGTATATCCTTTTAGCTGAGGAAGATGATGGCGAGGTGGCGCCGATCGAGGAAGGTTTCTCACCAGGGCGAAGGACGGGTGACTGCTTGAGGCGGTGCTCTATTTCACAGAGGCAACCATGAGTCCGTGATCTGGGGGGAGAAGGCGGGCAGTCAACTGATCGGCACCGACATAGAGCTGAAATCTAATCGAACTGGAATTTGATGCCAGAGAGGAAGACCACGACGACTAGCAACGGCGGTAGAAGATGTTTCCAGGAGATCCCAAACACAAGTCAATGCAAAGTAGGTGATCTTGAGGCATGGTACTTCCCTATGACAGTTGGTAAGTAGATGATTGGGGCTTACCATTATTTGATTGCTCACTGGAGTAACCTCTCCCAGCGACGACGCTCGAAGCGCAGAAGAACGCAGAATCTGGGAGAAGCCCGATTGCGTGGACACGAGGAAAAAGAAAGAGCGTGAACTGGACCGGCCTAGATGAACCAAAAGAAAACCCAGTGGAACTCGGATCAGCACATGCCAAGGAAGAAAAAGCAGCGCGCCTCTGGATGGACACATGGCACCATTCAATTGGCCGATAAAGGTAATTATCATAGTAATGTATAGATCTTCAATAAATCATAGAAAATAGACTGTTTATCAGAAAAACACAAATAAGGTACCAAAATGTTCAGAAAAATGAGTAGAATGCAGTAGAATAATAATATCAAGATTTCGATGCTTAAAACTCTATGATATCATGTAATATGCTTTAGACTTGTTTCATGAGTAATATATATCAAATGATGATATAAAATTATGGGAAAATGTCAGTAGATTCATAATTTTGTTTATAATGCATATGATGTCAGTTATGATCATGTTATGACACCTAATCTTGTAATTCACTCAATATGGCTATTTAGGGCTAATAACCCTAAATAGAATGTGGAAAATACATTAATGCTCAATAAATAGTGAAATTTATAGAGTAGCTGATATAAGTATCTGGAACCTGAGTTTTAATTATGAGATCATGATGATGCATAGAATCCATGTTATATTAA
Organism: Alisma plantago-aquatica; assembly: GCA_963693085.1. NCBI lineage: Eukaryota > Viridiplantae > Streptophyta > Magnoliopsida > Alismatales > Alismataceae > Alisma > Alisma plantago-aquatica. The sequence continues at coordinate 692,074,026 of OY856412.1, forward strand.
GATGAACCTTGATACATGAGTTGTAACCCTATTTGGAATAATGTATGTAAACTAGGGTTAATATGTGCACAAAAATGAAATGGAACCTAATGTTCTGATAATGAAGTACAATCTGGAAAATAACATCAGTAAGATAACTCTAAGACAAGAATGCAAATAATGATGTGAATATCCTAATGAACTAAGTGAAACCCTAATATGAACACGCTTAGGGTTAAGATGAGATGTATGATGATATGAACCTGATGCTGACATGTAATCTTATCTTAATTAGGGTTGACAAGGATATAGATGACATCAGGAGTATATATGTGATTAGGTTTCTCTTGATCAAGGTACACCATTACCTCTTACTTGGCTAATTATACAATATGCTTGTGTTATATGCATAGTAAAATACTTGGCATATGGTATTGGATGAAATGATTGTTCTTGTATGATACATTGCATGATTTTCCATAGTTTTTGCTATGAACACATCAAACATAATATATCTGTTCCATTATATGAAAGCACCAACTCTTTGGCAGTGTGCTTGGAAGTGACCTAACTCTTTGGTAGTGGTCACATTGTACATATGGAAGCACCAACTCTTAGGCAGTGTGCTTGGACCCAACTCTTTGGTAGTGGTCACCTTGTAAAGATGATCTAACTCTTTGGTAGTGATCATAAAGGCCTTGATATATAATGGAAAATGTGCTTAAAACATGTGTTCTCTTTTGTTTATGAACATCTTTGTGCAAGTATATGATTTTCTTATATTTTGTTTAATGCTGCCAAGTATTAGTTTTATCTTATTGCCAAGATATTATGAGAGGTATATAAAAGACACGTAGGCGTACTCAGTACAATATTCTTGAATATTGTGCTGACGTGTACCGCATGTAATCTTTTGTTTAGGTTGTGGTTATGCTCTTGAAGATCCAAGATAGTTGAGAGTTGTGTGGCGAGCTGATGTACAGGTGGACCTGTTGTCTTAAGATCATGTTGTTTAGATGTAGTACATGTATATGTTATAGTTTGTTGTTCAATATGTAATATCAAATGATGTAACAATTCATGTTGTAATTAAGTGTTGAATGGTGAACATGTGTGTATGGTTTTATTATTGTTCATGTACATGTTCTACTGATCGTTTCCTTATGACTCCCTTGATTTTCTTCTTCTTAACCTCATGTGGGATGTTTAAATTGGGATTCTCACTGAGGTGAGGGTTTCAATTTGGATGTCACACATTAGATTAAGTTTTAGAAAATCCGGGGACGTCACAGGTGGTATCAGAGCATGAAAAACAGCAAAGCTTGACATTTGCTCATTATGCAACTCAAACTAAAGAACCTTGAACTTAAAACAAATCTTTTAGGGTTAGATTACTCATCTTTTAGAGACTAGATTTGACCTAGCCTCTAGGTTAGCACCTAGATGTCAGAGAACTAGGTCTAGACTGGTGCTTGTTGTGTAGCAAGTCCTTAGATGTCGTTCCTTCCTTGTAGTGCAGCGGTATGGGACGTTACACTATTTGGAAATGACGTGCATCAAAGGAAGAGAAACCCTAGACATGTTGTGCACATTGTCTAGAGTAGCTACACTAGTCTACACCATGTTCTCACCCTTTTCACTAGTTTTCATGACACTGGACTCTCTACTATGTGTGGGGCACTCGTTTTCGGGATTTGGTTTTTGATTCCAAATGGATCGAACCTCGATAGTTTTCTCTGACGCTTGTTTTATCAGAGAAAAACTATATAATATTTTATTATGTATATGTATTACAAAAATGTGTCCCCACACATGTACAAGTAGGAGGTGGTCATGTAACCTAAGTGAAAGTGAATGACATCAGTCTAGAAGGGAGAGTAGTTCTAGATTAGATGCCTAGAGCCTTTTGATATATATGATAGATGGAATAGATGATATAAGTTTAATGATATGATGTAAGTCTTTTATAGATGATATAAGATGATTAAGACGATATATGTTTGTCTTGAGGACTGGAGTTCAGATTTGAGGTTTTGAGATAAGTCTTGAGGATGCAAGTATGCATTCTTTTATGTGATAAGATATGATAAGTTAAGACAAGGTTGTGAGTCAGCATGAGCCTCAAGCTCTTTTACAAAGGAGGACCTCTAGTGTTAGGACCATTTTTGGGGTTAACTCAAGAGAGAGCGACACCCACAGGGAGAAGGTCAGAGAACCTAGACTCCATGATATGAGAAATATGAGATATGTGATATGATATGTCCTAAACTAGACTACTCCTGAGTGATTGAGATGAGTTGCTTTATGCATGATTCCTATAGTCTTCTTGAACCCTAGTTGTCCTTGGGAGGACCAAACCCTAGAGATAGAGAGAGGCTCGTTATATTTGCATATGAACATGAATACGAGTGCCTACCATTTGGGTGAGGGAGAGAGCCCAAGACCCTAGAGGAGGTAGCTATGTTAGTTTTTGTGAAGCTCATGCTCGGGTTGGTGGTTTCCCACATAGGAATCTAGTGGTGTATATAAGAGAGCTTTGGGTAAGATGTTTCATGGGTAGAAGATCCATGAAGAGTATGTCATAGCATGTTTTGGTTTGTGCTTATGTGGCTAGATCTTGTAAGGCTATCACTAGTTCCAATGAGGTAATCCGAGAACCCTAGGCTAATAAAGGAAAGATAAAGTTGTGTTATGAGATACTCATAGAGTTGAGTTAGCTCATAGAGACTAAGCATGGCAATACCCTCATGTTATGGGTCAGGAGAACCCCAATTGGGCTAGATAAATCTTTGATATATGGTTAATAAGCTACTCACATAAGTTTGATTAGCACAACCGTAATATAATGTATGTAAGAATGTGATCTAATCTCGAGACGTGATATATATACATGATATGATGAAAACCTAGAGATGGTTTAATAAATATTAATGCATAAATGGTTAACCATATACATGAATAATGATGATAATGTGATAATGTTGGTTAATCTTGTGATGGAATCACTATTAAGTCTTGCAATTTATTATGAACAATGAAATAAGGTCATATGAATGAAACATGTCACATGAGGTGTAATCTTAATGCTTAATAAAGTTGAAAAATATGGTTTGATAGTTAGCACAAAATAACGATTATGACACCTTGATATAATGGGTTAACTTTGGTTAACTCATTTAGAACATGGTAATATGATGTGGGAATCTTAATGCATGAGTTAAGATAAGGAAGCAAATCTAACATATGAGATATGTAATGTATTAACCTAAGCTTCTAAACCCTTGTTTGAGCCTTCTATGGAGTGAGGTTTCACCCTTGGTGCTTTTGAAACTTCCTAATAGTTCTTTGGATACATGGTTCTAGGTAACCTTTGCAGATATATTACACATAGAATAGTGCCTACATGTAGATGAAGGCAAGATAAGGTTTTCCCTGGAAGTATGTTTATGGTTTACTTTTGAGGACAAAAGTTCTTTTAAGATGGATATGATGTGACAAACTGGTTTTCTGGCTTAATTCTGAGGACGGGATTTTCTTTTAAGGTGTGTAGGATGTGATGGAGTGGAGTTTTGGAGTCCTTAATCATCCAATGACATAAGTGAAATCATAAGGTTGAATAATATTGAGAGTTCCAAGGTTTTGACAAAGTAGGTGTTGATGTGATGTTGATATCATGGTTAAGATATCTCTCTTTTTTATGCCTTTTTGAGGTATTTATTTGATAGGTCCAGGAATGATTTTTATGCACCAAAATTTAATAGAATGTATCTTGAGGGGTAGCAAAGCTATGGTTAAAATTTTGTGGCAATTGGAGTATTCTAGAGGGAGTTTTGAGGTTTGAAATTTGGGGAAAATGTATATATTTGATGATTTGTGGATCTAAGTTGCTGATCTTTTGATGTGTCACGACCCCCCCTTTTTGTCTTTGTTGTGAGAGCTTACGGATTGGTGACATGGAGACTTCTTGACCCATTGATAGCTAAATCGAAGGGTGGAGAAGGTGCTTCCTATCTCTCGGCAAACCAACAGTGAGTGGGGAAGAGCCAGCCGCCACGATCATTAGTCGTGGGTCAAGACCAGTTTCTGAACAAGCAGTTAGGCTTCTGTCAATGTTTTGCACTACCCTAAAGGTTTTGTCTTAGAAACAAAAGAGAACTGGTAGAAGTTCCCTCCTCTATCCATCACGAATACAGGAGAAAGAAGGAAGCCCGGAGCTACAAGGATATGCTTTGATGCTTGTCCTAGATCTTCGAACCATGCAAGAGGCCAGTGAGGTGGACCTCACTTGGGTAGAAGATGGAAATCAGAGGAGAGTGTGGCATGTGGAGATAGAGACCCAGTTCCTAAAGGCAAAGCGAACCTCTTGGAAGCCTTAGCTTCCAGACATGGCGTTGTGAGGGGTTTTCCTCCTTTTCTTGTGGTTGCAACGGCTGTTGGTGCTCTCTCACATGGATCGCTGGAGTAGGCTCCAGGAAATCCACAATGTCGGTGGAACTGGGAAGGCATAGTATAGCCTTTTGGCTGAGGAAGATGATGGCGAGGTGGTGCCAATCGAAGAAGGTTTCTCACCGGGGCGAAGGATGGGTGGCTGCTTGAGGCGGTGCTCTGTTTCACAGAGGCAACCGTGAGTTCGTGACCTGGGGGGAGAAGGCGGGCAGTCCACTGATCAACACTGACTTAGAGTCAAACTCTAATCGAACTGGAAGTCGACGCCAGAGAGGAAGACCATGACGACTAGCTGCGGTGGCAGCAGATGTTTCCAGGAGATCCCAAACACGAGTCAACGCAAAGTAGGTGATCAGGAGGCATGGTACTTCCCTACGGCAGTTGGTAAGTAGATGATTGGGGCTTACCAATGTTTGATTGCTCACTGGAGGAACCTCTCCCAGTGACGACGCTCGAAGCACAGAAGAACGCAAAATTTGGGAGTAGCCCGATTGTGTCGACACGAGGAAAAAGAAAGAGCGTGAACCAGACCGACCTAGATGAACCAAAAGAAAACCCAGTGGAACCTAGATCAGCGCATGCCAAGGAAGAAGAAGCAGCGTGCCTCTGGATGGACATGTGGCACCATTCAATTGGCCGACAAAGGTAATTATCCTAGTAAAGTATAGATCTTCAATAAATCATAGAAAATAGACTGTTTATCAGACAAACACAAATAAGGTACCAAAATGTTCATAAAAATGAGTAGAACGTAGTAGAATAATAATATCAGGCTTTTGATGCTTAAAACTCTATGATATCATGTAATATGATTTAGACTTGTTTCATGAGTAATAGATATCAAATGATGATATAAAATTATGGAAAAATGTTAGTAGATTCATAATTATGTTTATAATGCATATGATGTCAGTTATGATCATGTTATGACACCTAATCTTGTAATTCGCTCAATATGTCTATTTAGGGCTAATAACCCTAAATAGAATGTGTAAAATACATTAATGCTCAATAAATAGTGAAATTTACAGAGTAGCTGATATAAGTATCTGGAACCTGAGTTTTAATTATGAGATCATGACGATGCATAGAATCCATGTTATATTAAGATGAACCTTGATACATGAGTTGTAACCCTATTTGGAATAATGTATGTAAACTTGGGTTAATATGTGCACAAAAATTACATGGAACCTAATGTTTAGATAATGAAGTATAATCTTGAAAATAACATCAGTAAGATAATTCTAAGACAAGAATGCAAATAATGATGGGAATATCCTAATGAACTAAGTGAAACCCTAATATGAACACGCTTAGGGTTAAGATGATATGCATGATGATGTGAACCTGATGGTGACATGTAATCTTATCTTAATCAGGGTTGACAAGGATATAGATGACATCAGGAGTATATATGTGATTAGGTTTCTCTTGATCAAGGTACGCCATTACCTCTTACTTGGCTTATTATACAATATGCTTGTGTTATATGCATAGAAAAATACTTGGCATATGGTATTGGATGAAATTATTGTTCTTGTATGATATGTTGCATGATTTTCCATACTTTTTTCTATGAACACATCAAACATAATATATCTGTTCCATTATATGAAAGCACCAACTCTTTGGCAGTGTGCTTGGAAGTGACCTAACTCTTTGGTAGTTGTCACATTGTACATATGGAAGCACCAACTCTTAGGCAGTGTGCTTGGACCCAACTCTTTGGTAGTGGTCACCTTGTACAGATGATCTAACTCTTTGGTAATGATCATAAAGGCCTTGATATATAATGGAAAATATGCTTAAAACATGTGTTCCCTTTTGTTGATGAACATCTTTGTGCAAGTATATGATTTTCTTATATTTTGTTTAATGCTGCCAAGTATTAGTTTTATCTTATTGCCAAGATATTATGAGAGGTATATAAAAGACACGTAGGCGTACTCAGTACAATATTCTTGAATATTGTACTGATGTGTACCACATGTAATCTTTTGTTTAGGTTGTGGTTATGCTCTTGAAGATCCAAGATAGTTGAGAGTTGTGTGGCGAGCTGATGTACAGGTGGACCTGTTGTCTTAAGATCATGTTGTTTAGATGTAGTACATGTATATGTTATAGTTTGCTGTTCAATATGTAATATCAAATGATTTAACAATTCATGTTGTAATTTTGTGTTGAATGGTGAACATGTGTGTATGGTTTTATTATTGTTCATGTACATGTGCTACTGATTGTTTCCTTATGACTCCCTTGATTTTATTCTTCTTAGCCTCGTGTGGGATGTTTAAATTGGGATTCTCGCTGAGGTGAGGGTTTCAATTTGGATGTCACACATTAGATTAAGTTTTAGAAAATACGGGGACGTCACAGAAGTACACACACATCTCTTGGACGATATGGTGTGACACATACACATACACCTCTTGGATGATATGGTGTGAAGCACACACACATCTCTTAGATGATATGGTGTGACACATACACATACACCTCTTGGACGATATGGTGTGAAGCACACACACATTTCTTGGATGATATGGTGTGAAACACACACACATATACCTCTTGGACGATATGGTGTGAAGCACACACATCTCTTGGACGATATGGTATAATACACACACATATACACCTCTTGGATGATATGGTGTGATGCACACACACATCTATTGGACGATATGGTGTGACACATACACATACACCTCTTAGATGATATGGTGTGAAGCGCACACACATCTCTTGGACGATATGGTGTGACACACACAAGCGCTTCTTGGAATATATGGTGTGAAGCACGCACATGCCTCTTGGACAATATGATGTCAAACAAACACCTCTTGAACAATATGGTAAGCAAACATACACCTCTTGCCCGATATGGTAAGCAAGCATACACCTCTTGCCCAATATGGTAAGCAAACATACAACTCTTACCCGATATGGTAAGCAAACATACACCTCTTACTCGATATGGTAAGCAAACATACACCTCCTTCCCAATGTGGTGGAAGCACCTTAAATCCAATATGGAGGTAAGCACCTCAAATCCGATATACTTGATTGAGTAACACATGAAGTGTGTTATGTATAATGATACATTAAGATGTAAAGAGTTTAATGTATTTTGATAAGTGTAGGCCAATGTACCTTGAGAAAAGGGTTGAGCAAACTTAATAAAGTATGATGTAATCAATATCCTAGTGAGGATGAGAGAGAAACTCATACTTTCTATGATAATCATTTAATGAGCATACATTAATACGCCTAATATGTGTGGAGGTATGAATCATTTATTTGATTCTTGATAATATTGACTTGAAACCCTAATCGGCTTGAATGAGAAACTCTAACCCTAATAATGGGAAGGTTGTATTTCTCTTACATTGCATGGTGATGTTATGTACTTGATATTGTTTTTATCATGAAATACTAACCATGTAGGTATCATGAGATGATGAGCATAGCCAGGTATGAGCTATGATGTTTCATATGATACATATTAAATGGGCCTTGTGAGCCATGTGAAATACTTGTGCAATAAGTATAATGTATACATGGTATGAGGACCTAGAGGTAATAGTTATCTAATAAGAGGTAACAATGTTCAATGATGAACTAAGGGTTTGAATACCCAGATTTAGCAGTCATGATGATGATAATCTTAAAGGATGAGAATTCCCAGTAATGTGATAAGGGACTGAGATCCCGGGTGTTATGTTTTCAATGTGTTCCAAAGATTATGAAAGTACTTGATAAATGTATTACACCTTTCTTTGTAGCATCTGTTATAATTCATGCTTATAACTTGGTTGATGCTTAAAGATATTGTAATGCACCTAATTAATCAAGTGGAACCTTATCATGTAGTTTCTTAGGACATAGATCCATTCGGTGTTAGGATTTGTTGAATGGTAAAATGAGTTTAACCCAGAGTGCATATTTTTGAATATGTGGGGTGAAGACAAACATATCCTTACATCCAGATAGGGATTTTTGTGCGATCTCCCTGATGAATACCAGGGTTTTTGTGTGATCTCCCTGATGAAAATGTATCGGGGTTGATGTGTGATCTCCCCAAAGAGAGTGCATGTTGTGGCTGTAGCTCTATAGAGAAGATGCCACTATACCCCGGCAAGCTAGAGTCAGTTTGACATGATGTCACTACAGTGGTCTCGTACTAATCAAGACGGGTGAGGTATTGGTCACCGACTCTTCCATTGACCTTGTATGGTACTAATTTTGACTAAGAGGTGGTCGGTTGGAACATGAGCAGTATACCTCATCTCCTCTGGGCATGTGTGATTATAAATATGTAATCAGCTGTGTAACATATCTGCTTAAGGATTAAATGCGGAATGATTGGTTGATGTTACATTACTTTTATACATATTAAATAGATAGATGGTATATGTGTTCTTTGTATTCTTGATAATGTAAATAGATGATTTATTTCTCTATCTTAGATAGATGCATTGCTTTAAAAGATGATATTGCCCTATTCTTCTTATAAATAATGATTAATCTTGATTATTAATATAAAATATCCTATGTATAGTTTTATACTATTTACCTATGATAATAATGTTGTTGGTAGAGAGTTATATCTCTCATTGGGACTTTTGTCTCACCCCATTGGTCCCAACTTTTTTTAGGTGGACGCAGATGAGGAGGTTGAGACCGTACTACAAAGGGAGAACAACAGCAACAGGGACAACAGTAACAACTCAGGTTGAGTGTGTTGTCTGTCGTGTCTGGTAGATAGAAGTCTTATGTGTTGTCTCTATACTCTCAGCTTCTTAGGAGTAAGTACGTAATGGTTTTATAAACAATCTGAGATTTTGGATTGTATGCCTCGAGGTTCTATGTTTCTTACATATATGTTTGGGCAAAGCAACCAATATATGATATCCTCAAGATGAGATGGTACAATGTATGTACAATGTGAACCATGATGTATATATTTCCTTGGTTCTTTCTTTAACAGTTTCCTAGCAATGGATCTCTTTGCAATATGATTTTAATTTTTATTGATTTTCGTTAATCTGCTGCTAATGGTTATTCCGCGTAATTACTGTGCAATTTGGTTGTCGATTTGATAGCTATCGTCACACCTTTGGTAGAATTCTCTTATAACAATAGCTACCAAGATAGCATCCAAGTGGCTCCTTATGAAGCATTATATGGAAGACCTTATAGGTCACCAATCTATTGGGATGACGTGGGAGAATCTAAGGGCTTAGGACTTGATCTGGTGCATCAATGTGCTGAAAAAGTAAAATTAATACGCAAAAGACTATAAATAGCTCAGAATAGATAGAAATAATATACTGACACAAAAAGAAGAGAAGTCAAATTCAAGATTGGTTATTTGGTCTATGTTAAGATATCACCTACAAAAGGAGTGTCCAGATGAGGAAAGAAAGGAAAACTTAGTCCAACATATGTTGGACCATTTGAAATCATTGGAGAAGTTGGAAGTCAGGCATACCGACTATATCTTCCATTTCTTTATCAGAATATTCATAATGTATTTCATGTATCCCTACTTAAGAGATACATACATGATGAATCTCATGTCATACATATTGAACCACTAGAAATACAAGAAGATTTGACACATGAAGAAATCCCAATTCGTATTTTAGACCATAAGGAACAACAACTCAGAAATCAAAGCATATGTATTGTCAAAGTTCTGTGGAAGTATCACTGGCATGAAGAAGCTACTTGGTAACTTAAATCTAAAATACAAAAGAAGTATCCATACCTTTTTGGTAAGATTTCTAATGTTAGAGGATGAAAATTTCTTTTAGGGGTAGAATATATAATATTTTGAATTTTGAGCAAATAAAACATCTTCTTTAGGGTAAGTTGTAAAAGAAAGCTTCTTTGAGAATTTGTTAGTAAATTCAATTTTAATATTAAAATAATCCATTTTCATTTATTTAAAAGCTTTTATATATTGAAAATATAATTGCGGTACTTTATGCCAAATTTTAATTTGGTGGGTAAACACACAAGTAGGTAGTTGGGTGGCAAGCAAGTTGCTTAAGGAGGCAAGCATGTAGTAGGGTAGCAAGTAGGTAGCTTGACCAAACACACTACTTGGTAAAACAAGAAGCTTAGTGTCATGCTCCTCTTTCAAACACCTACCACATCCTAATGTTTGACACATATCCTACCATGTGTCAACTAATCTTTGATAGATATCTTCAAATGACACATATGCATCCATTGTGTCATTTAACCACAAATTCTCTCACTTTATAGGAAACATACACATCCATATGTCACTAAACCTACACATCATCTCTCTTTTGATGACACACATATACCCAAGTGTCATCCATATGCATTTTTGCAATTAAGACCATCCTACCCTCCCACATCCCCATAAACAGAAGCCAACTCCACTCAACTTAATTCATATTCCAAAGTTCAAGTTCTTCCATGAAAAAAACATCCATCTTGCTTCTTTTTATTCTTCAAAGACAAGTAACCATCTTCCTCTCTTTAGAAACCATAAAGCTTTCCCTCTTCCACAACAACAATGAAGTTCTACTTGGAGAAGATGTTGAATATGAGAGTTACTCTGGCAACATACTCTATCACCACCTCAGGTTTGATCATGACATGTGATTCCTAAGTATCATTTTGAAATGATAATTCTCTCTCCCCTTGATCTCAAGCTATCTCTCTTTTGATAAGAATCTATTATAAGCCGAATCTCTGTCAAAAATACTCTTGGAAATTGACCTTCTCTATCTTTAATCTATTGCAACATCACACTTCAGGGGAAGGTATGGTACTCACTCCTTGCAATATTCTCTTATGTAAGAATAAATGGAAAGTATGATTTCGTACGGTCTTCACTTCTTGATATAATCTCTTATATCACCACTAATGAAAAATAGGGTTTATTATGATTTGGTATAGTTAAGTATAATCTTCACTCCTTATCATAATTCCTGATATAAACATCCATGAAAAGTATGGTTTAAGATTGTTTAGTATGGTATTCAACTATTATCATAATCAATGGTATCAACATCAATGAAAATCATGATTTGCATGGTTTTACATGTGCTTTCTAGAATAAATAAATGATATACTACTTAAAACTATTTTATTAATAAGCTAGATATATATATCAATGGAATTCCTTTCCATACCCTAATATTTTACCTCAAGTTAGGATCCTAGATGATAGTTAAGCATGCCATTGTACATTTTAGTTCTGTTCCAATTTGATTTCCATTATTTCTCCCTATTATTTGAGTCATGTGATAATGTTGGAAAGTGGAATTCCATCAAACATTTCTAAGATGACTAGAAGCATGTTTCACTGATGCATGCAGCCAGTAAAGAGGAAAGGTTATTTAATTGGTTCCGTGTTCACACGGGGAGACTCCCTAACCTCTTGCATTCTCATGGCCATAGATTTATCTGATTCAATTCCACAATCCCACAAGTTTATATTTTAGGTTTCATAGTGAAATACTCAACTAATAATTCATTTATTCATGGATACCTTTTAACCTCATTAACTTTGACCATCCATCATATTGAGTTATATATATTTGATGATATCCTTTTAATTCTAAACCTTATATTGGGAGATGTGTTGGTAACTAAGTTAGCAAGTCTTGGCTGGGGATTGATACATTTGGGATTTGTATCTAAGTCCTTTGGAGTCAGGGATGGATGAGTATAATGCTCTACCTTACTCAGGCCCATACTTGGGTTGGTCATGTAGATTCATGCATGATCATGTTAGTAATGGGGAATAATCTCCTGCAAAGATTAAGCATGCTAACAAATGATACTCCAAGTGGCTTTTGTGCAAGGAGCACCCTCTTCTAGTCTTGGAAAGGTGAATGGTGGATGCATGTGGTAATCTGATTCATTGTGTATAGCATGCGGTGTGCACAAGTGGCTGGGGGTGTGCCGGGGTGCATACAAGTGGTTTGGTAACCCTAATGGCCTAAAGTCTTGCTAAGCAAGTTTTTCTAGTTGCAGGCCAGTTGCCCAAGGTGAATTGACACCTTCTCTGAGGGTTGTAGTTAAACTCGTTTATGGAATAAGGTCTCCCACTTATTAAGATTTCTAAAAGAAATACAAAAATACCACTATCAATGAATTATCTCATTATGATCTTTAGTGTCAATTTATTTTCCTTTGATATAGTTGTCATCAGAATAAATGATTAAGAATGTAACTTAGTGAAATATGAAAAGTTTCTTACTACATCAATTTTATTTTCCATCACACATACTTAGACATTTGTCTATCTCTTTCTCCCATTTGGTCTATGGCAAACATTTCTTGCCATAGGTTGATTATGTGGATGTAGGTGTATGGATGTATCTTGTCGTAGACCATATCTAGTTTTCATGTTTTGTAGTTTTGCTAGACCTATGGGTCATGTAAACATATGTACAAATTTTCTTTCAAAAAATACTTGTGTAAATGACTATGTTATCATATAGTTGTTTTTGGGTTCCATCTTTAATTGTACTTGCTACTTAAATTCTATAACCCTCAGAAACTAAGTTGATATGTTATGTCATTGGTTTCTGGGATGTTACATCCAGTATCCTAAGATCTCTCCTCTATCTAGTCAGTAAGGATCGAATGCAGTGACATATAGTCAATCAGCAAACAGTGACATATAATCAAGCTGATAACACCTAGTCTTCCCTTAGTACAAGTCATGACACTAACCACCAGGGTAGGTAAAGAAAAACCCTGCCACTTGAGGTACAACCATAGCATACTCAATCAATATTGGGTAGATATAGGCATATAGTATAGCAGTAGAAACAAAAATTTAATCTATCTGTATTCCCAGTACAACAAGATCATGTTAACAACTATGAAATAGGAAAGATATTTTTAGCAAGTTGTTCCTGGTCTTGGAGAAAGTCTAGTGACAAACACTTTCTTATTTGCAACTGCTTATAGGTTTATATTGGATGGTTTTTGTGAAGCTCTCAGTCTTCACCACAAAAAACATTTGTGCAACCTCTGTAGCGACTCCTATGGTCTCACCACGGACTACAAGTTGACTTTGCTCTCTGAGTAGAAACCAACAAACTCCTGCCTCTAGAGTAGTCCACACGGAGCAACTAGAACTCATGTCATTCACCAAGAACAGATAGGAAGGAGTTATCCTTCCCATTTGTGTCTAGTCACCAACCTACTCCCCCACAATGACAACTATCTTCAATTGTTCTCTCCCGTAGCTATCCCTCCCTGTCGGGTAGGACTTTCTTGGGCTCTCATGGTTACCAAAACCAGAGAGGACAATATGTTTCAGAGCAATTGATTCTTAGTTATGCTTATTGTTATTGTAACTTTGGGAAGCCCTCAGTACCCCTATATATAGGAGGGGTTAGGGCCAGGGTTCCCTATCCCGAACCAATATGGGACTAAAGAGGGAGTGGGAAAAGACAAGATGATATTGAACTTTCGTAACATGCGACCATCGAGAAGGTCATTTTGCACACCTAGATGATCATCTATGCGAGACGATCATCTCACACTGCCAAACGACCATTTTGGAAGTTTCCCTATCTCACATGAATTTGGTGACTTTGGTTCTAATTAATACTCATATTAATTTTACTTAGTTTCCTAGTATGCAATAAAAACAATTCAAAAAACATTCCAAAGCCTTGTTCTACCCCAATCGGGCCGTATCACCCAAGCGAGATGCCCTCTCACTCACCCAGACGGTCATCTGGTGAATTGGGCTGAGCCGGTCAGTTCAATCACATTGAACCGGAAGGTTTAAGGGAAGAACTGAGCCAAATCATTCTCTGATTAGTCTGACCTCCAAACGGTCATCCCAACTATTTGAGATGCTTGTCTAGCTGCCCAAACGGCCATCTCACCCAGTGAGATAGTCGTTTGGTAGACCTGGTTAGCTAATCAAGCAATCAGTTGCATGGATTGAATACCTAAACATTTTAGTAATCAATTCAATGATCATTCAAGATCAAACTCCTCTTCTAGATGAGTTCCTATGTGTGTGATCTTATAGGTCCCATGTCATGCTGGTAGTGAATGTCCATAACTAGCTTATGACATCACAAGCAAAGAGTGGTGCCTATTTGCACATCCGTGCTACCCAAGTGAAATGGAAAGTTGGAGAACAACTTCAACCTACAATCTGTGTAAGGTGTTTTAGTGATTGTATAATTCCCTTGTCACTGATATCCAAGATGAACTCGGCATGGTCGATCAACGTCTCAAAGTTAAATTCTACTCCTTGAATCAAGAGCAGACTGTCTGAGATAATGTGACCTCAATATCATATATTGACTCACATGTGCACGTGTATGCATTTCTCAGTCTCACTTATCAAGTGGCCAGGATATCATACTCCAGTAGGAGGGAAAAATCCCACATATATCACTCACATGCTATCCCCATGTGACAAAGTCACCCAATCATCACCATTATAACAACCCATGTTTCAGGATTGTATCAAAGTGTACCCAACGACATGTGACGAGTCCATTGATTTTAAGTCTAAGAATCACAATCACCACCTTCACTATGAGAGATGAATGTGACCACAAAACCATGTGTCACTCTCAAGGTGGGTCTGTACGATACACTGTTCTCTAATATATATCTATGTGATTGGTTTGATATTGTCATATCATGACTATAAGACTTAGTCATCAACTAACTCACACTCTGATCTTATGTGTTATTGTTGCCTATCAACCTTCCTCAATAACAACCGATCATGGACATCATGAGAATGTAAATAAGTACTCTTAACATCCGTATGATCTCATTACTCAGGTCCTCAACCTGAAGACATACACCATTGAGTAATATTATTCTCTAGACATTCACTTTGTATCCTCATTATCTCATAACTGAGTGAAATAGATGAATTGGAAGCTTTCCTTTATATATGTTATTATTAATCAAATCCGTTTAGGTAATTATGCCATGTCAATCATCATATGATTGGCTCTACAAGCATACCTTACCAACAATCACAACATATATAACAAATATTTGAGACAAGGCCTCAACCGCTCTCAATCCAAGGCATGACAACATCCATCCTCCATAACGTGTAATTGTGGATGACAAGGATATACACTCACTTGAAACCCGAGTACTCAACAATATGCACTCCAAGTTTCCCTTAGGAATACTCGTTTCACCATCCAGCAAGTTCTGACACTGAAGATGGTTCTATGACATAATGCACTACATGATTATGGTTTCACTTGATTAGTTATGACAATTGGGTGAATTAAAGTAACATCAAACAAGTGGACATACAAACCCTAATTAATTTCTAGCAAGCATTGGTGTATAACAACTTTAGAAGATGTAAAATGTATGAGACATAATTCTTATCACAACATCACATGGTACTATATCATTTTCACCCATGAGACCATACTTGTCATCATATCACCATAGTGCACAATTCCTTATCACATTGTTCTAGGGTTTCAACCCTTGTCACATAAAGAATAGAATTACACCTCATTTAGGGATCAACCATGCCCAAAGATCATTAAGGCCATCACATCACTCCCTGTGAGATCATCATTATCTTTCCATTCGTTAAAACAAGGCTCAACAAACATCATCAAACTTGTGATACACATGCTCAACATGACAATGCATTAAAGAACTAAAAGATGTTCACATGATCACATAGTAGAGTTATCTTGTCATTAAGAGCATTCCTCCATTATATCAACATACAAGAAGGTTAGGTATGATTGACTGCCATCATACATATAGTGAACATTCTTAGCATAAGAAAGCTTAAATTATAGGACTATGATAACCATTAGTTAACATATTAGGGTTTCAACAATCATTAGAGAGATTACTCCATCATCATACTAATCATGCAAGAAATGATATCACAATTAACCACCCTAATCTATTTGCATAGGGGATTGGGTTCAACAACACAAGTTACATTGAAGACTCAAACAAGCACTCATACATAAACCCTAACTCATGGCATCTCCATCAGATCGTGGAAGCATAAGGTAAAACATTGCCATCAAATACCATATTGTCCTTTAGTATGGATCCATGCATAACACAATGTTTAACCATAGGGTTATATCAATCTGAGGGCAAAGGTAAGACTACAAAGTCAAGGCATTAAACCTATGAATCCACATTATCAAAATAAAATACATTTAACCATGGGATTCACCCAAAACCATCAGATGTTGAGACATTAAACTCTAACCATTGGATCATGTTATTCATTCAAAAACCATAGGTTAAGGTATACACAAAACCTTGAATCATTCAACTAAGAAAAACCATCAGATGTAAGAAGGTAAAACCATTGGTTGTAACACAAGTAAACACCTTAAACAAACCACCAAGAAAACCATTGAGTTGTGACCTAGGAAAAACCACCATCCAAACCTAGACAAACCATCATTTGATAACATAAAGGGCACCATATTTTGTTGACTCAAGGGGTACCATCAGTTGTTGACTCAACGGGTACCATTGGTTGTGGTCATGCAACACACTATCATTTGTTATACATAGAATCACCATCATATCATGGGTTTAGAACTTTTGTAAATTGATACCATGGAGTGTTGAACCAGTAGAGCCATTGTTTGGTGATCATAGGTCAAAGGACCATCGAGTTTGGAAGTCAGAAAATCCATTTGTTAATGTGATAGAAAAGCCATTGGTTGTCAGACCCATTTTCACCATCAGTCGTCATCAATAGTTGGTAAATCAAGGCAAAAACATAAGAAAAACCATCATTTGGTGGGAGGGAAAGAACCATCGATCGAAACCACCACAAGAGCACTAAGGCCATTGATTATTGAGTATCAAAGGAACCAAATGAGAACCACAAAGTAACATCACCAAAGGCAACTCCATCAGTTCTTAGTAAGAAGCCAAACCATTGAGTGATGTACAAGGGAGAAAACAATTCCAAATTCTAGGTGTAGCCCATCATTTGAAGAGGAAAACCATCATTTGTGGAGGGGAAAGCATGACCATTTGATGTGAGAATAAGGAAGAACCCATATAAGATTCTAAGAAATCACCATCGGTAGGCACATCATAGACAAGCAAAATAGCAAGAGAACCAAACCATCCATTTACAAAGGAAGGAAGGAAGGAAAAGAGCTCACAAATCCTTAAGATGATCATCTTTTGTTAAGAAATAACCATAATTTGTCCAAAAGTGAACAAGGTATAGGGTTTCTTTTACCAAGAAGGGTACATGCACAAGGTTTGAAGTTCCATACATGGTGGTAAACTACTCAAGAACATCACTTAAGCTTAAAACCTAGGCAAAGGTAGCTTCTTTATGCTTAGAACTTCATTTTTATGCAAGATCGTGAGTATGTAAGGTAGTAGTAAGCAATAAACATGAAGAAAATTATATGAATCACATCTAGGAAAAATAAAAATCTCCAAATAGAAAGGAAGCTTGAGCAAAGAAGGAAGAAAACCCTAGGTTAGCACTCCACATAGCCAAGCAAGCTTCTTCTTCAAGAAAGAGGGCAAACCCTAGGTCAAGGAAGCAAGAAAGAAGGTTTCTTTAAGTTTTAGATAATTCTCTACCATGAAACACCATGTTTAAGGAGGTAGGAAATCAAAGGAAAATGAAGGAGAGAAGGTGGAACTTACTTGCTTAGGTTAGGAACAAGTAAAGGAAGCTCTATAAGCTCAAAATGAGGGTAGATCCAAGTTGTAGCCACACATGCAAGAAGTTCGACCACCTTCTTCTACCTTGGGAACCTTCTTCTCTACCAAGAAGGGGAGGACGTAGATATAGACATAAAATAAGAGATAGGTATCTAAAGGGTTCATTGGGGTGCAAGAGGGAGGGTATATAAAGCTAAGGATAAGAAGGGAGAGAAGCTTGTGGTGTCCTACTAGGTTTGCCATGTGTCCATGGACTAAAACATCATGTCCGTGCAAAGAAGTAGCTTCATAGGTTGTGGGAGTCTTATAGACCATCAATTGTTTGCTTCCCAGGGTGGCCATCAATTTCCAGCATATGGTGACTGTCGTTTGCTGAAGCCCTAGGTTACAAAGGTGAAAACCATCGTTTGAGCACCCTCTTAGGTGAACCACCGACCCCAGGGTCCTCAAGAGGATAAACCTTCAACCCTAACACCTCTAGGTACCATTATTAGTTGTAATATAACCAATAGAGTAATTGAAACTCAACCAAATAGGAAGACCATCGAGTTATGGCCTCAAAGGTAGGTCTTCCATGACGGGTTAAACCCTAACTCAACCCTAGAAAGGTATCTCCACAAAACTAAGGTGGAACAAGGTGAAATATGAACTAAAAAGCTCAAGCATGAGAAGAAAACATATAAGGCACCATAAGAATGTGACAAATTTCAGTAAAACCTTAGATATGGGTAAATTGTAGGAAAGTCCAAAACGTGCACAAAATTGCCTAACTTCCACAAACAGTGTCCAAACTAGATCAAACTTGTAATTTAAGCTTGTCACGTGATATAAAAACACCTCAAATGGTTTAATTAAGGTTTTAAGCACTTAATTATGATAAACAAGCATGTTTGTCCAAAAAATAAAGGTAATGGGTCTCACAACCATAAACCCCTAACATGGGTTTCTCCCCTGAAATCCAAGGTAAGCAAAGATGTCTACTTCTTATGCACCTCATCCTCTAAAATCCACATGGTTAATTCCATATCATGGTGATGTCACAACAATCTCATAGGAATCATGCTCTTCTCCCTAAAGTCTTGCACACATCATCTTGGGTTAACATAGAAACCTCCTCAGAGATGACGTCCTCATGCAGCTCCACCTCCACTATTTGTATCACTTGTCATGTATCAGGGTGAAACTCCCTTAACCATAGAACATAGAAACTATTGTGCCACATGTACAACTCTAGTAGTAACTATAAACTTGGAAGTCTAGTTGTCTCCCTAAATTGTTCTACATGTTGTATCAACACATTACTAAAAATCCATACTTCTTGCTTTTACCAATCATAGAATATCATGTATCTCTTACCATATGTAACTTTCAGAAGGTGTCATATCTATGCTCCCCAAATGTTTGTTCTAGTAACAAAGTCAATCAATCAAGTGGACATCCCCTAACTGTCAAGAACTGCAAGGCATATGTTCTTAGAAAGTTCTCCAATCATCTTAGTGGTGGATTGACCACCTGTCTGCCACATAAGGCCATGTTGAACTTCCTCTATATCCTTATTCTTGTAGACTACTATTGTTTCTCACTTGCTTATGGGCAATTGTACATGACCATACTTGTTCCATACCTTGTACCATACTTGTCTACCATTACATGCTCTTCACCTTATGATACATCTGAGTATTCATTGGATACATCATGCGTGCCGAAGATGAGTCTCCTCATGTACTATATCACTTAACCCATCAACATCTAGAACCATTGTCTGTTTGGAGAATCATGCACTGTCCTGAAACCAGAACCATGGAGCCTATCATGGTCCCTATTGTGCTACTCTGATCTAATGCCCTGGATCATGATATCATCCACCTCTACTTCTTTGTCCTATTGTAGCAACATTTTTTCCTTGTAGTTGTGTCTACAATCTTGTCAACTGGGATACTTCTAACTATACATCCTCCTTTAGTATCTATAAAGAATATAGATACCAACACTAACACTTGTCACTCCACATAAAGAGGAACACCTTTCATGGTCAGCCTTGTTAGAGGTAAAGGAATGGTGTTGATGTTCTAAATGGACTTCCCTGTAATGTCCTAATAGGCCTAAGAACATTCAGATCCCAATCAGTGTCTGGAAATACTCCCATTCTGGAACTATCTTCACCTTATTTAGATTTACAAAACATCCTTAGAAGATACATCATAACTCTGAGTGGGCACTTTAACTAACCTCAAACTTGCTCTTTTTGAACTTGACACACAATCATTATTGTTTCAATAATCCTAAATCTTAGCAAATATGTTGACCATCTCTGAAGTACAATGATATGTTATCATCTAAAACTTGCCACAAATCATAAGGACACAACCCGAGCACTTAGTTCCTCAAGTCTGTAAATGCTGCAATAGATTAGTTAGTCTAAACTGTTGGTATGTATGCCCTGAGAGCCAATCATGGGATGATTGGTGGGATACATTAAGATTGATTTGATAAACATCAAAGGCAAGCTTCCAATTCTTTCTGGTTCAGTCATATGAGATAGTGATAGAACAGATTGAATGTCTAGAGAATGACAGTACTCAATAACGTATGCCTTCAGGTTCATGACCTAAACGATGAGATCATACGGATGCTAAGAGTTTGTACATTCTTGTTATGTCCCTAGTCGGATGTCATTGTGGAAGGTAGATAGACAGCAATGACACACAAGACTAGATTGTGGTGTTGGTTGATGATAGAATCTCATTAGTCATGATATAGAGATATCAAACCAAACACATAGGTACTTGTTAGAGAATAAGTGTACCGGACAGACCCACCGTGAATTTGACACATGGAACCATGACATGGTAGTCATAGTCAATACTCACAGTGATGGTGGTGAGTGTGATTCTTAGACCTGAAATCACTACACTCAACACATGTCGTTGGGCACACTTTGACATCATCAAACGCAGTCCTGAAACATGGGTTGTTATAAAGGTGATGATTGGGTGGCTTTGACACATGGGGCTTTTGAGGGGTGAGTGATAGATATGGCATTTGTCCCTCCTGAGGGAGTTTGATATCCAAGGTCACTTGATGAGTATGATTGAGATAGGCGTGTGCACGCATGCGTGAATCAGTATGTGATATTGATGTCATACATATCTCGTTCAATCTACTCTGAGATCAAGAAAGTGAATGAACGTTGACAGGATGACTGTTTCATGCCTCGAGTTCATTCTGGATATCAGTGACAAAGGAATTATACATTCACTGTAACACCATTCATGGATTGTAGGATTGAAAGTTGTTCTCCAACTTTCTACTTTCACTTGGGTAGCATTGATGTGTGACTAGGCACCGCTCTTTTCTTGTGAAGTCATAAGTGTTATGGACTTTCACTGCCAACGTGAAATGGACCTGCAGGGTCACACACATAGGATTTAACCTGGAAGAGGAGTTTTGTCCACAAGCACTGTTTAGATTGATTACTAAAGGAGTTTAGTAGTTCAATTAAACACTCAATCAATTGATAGCTCAATATCATATTGTTCAAGGTGTTGGACGCATTGATTGGAGTATCAGATAGATTGAAATCGCAATTGACTGATTCTGCACAACCTGCACTCCCAACCGATCGGCTCAAGTGTTGAACCGGACGGATGAGGTTGCTGAACCGGTCGGCTCAAGTGTTGAGTCGATCGGCTCATGGTCAAAGTGAAACGATCGGTTCAAGTGTTGAAACAATCGGTTCAACTGGTGCAACCGAGCAAGTTGGCAAAGTTAGGTCGGTGTGAATTTTCCTTGCGTTTCACTTGCCCAATTTGATTGGAACAAGGATTTGTATTCGATACCAATTAGAAACAAAAAGAAGGAAAGTCAATCGGGAACTGATCAGGACCACGAACTGACCGGTTCAGAAGTGAACCGATCGGCTCATGGGTCCGAACCGATCCGTTGGTGTTCCAACCGACCAGTTCACTTGTGAACCGATCGGTTCAGGTTGCGAGTTGTTGCTTTTGTGGAAAATCTTGAACCCTTCTACTCCTGCTTTTAGTCCCTCATTGCCTAGGATGGAGAACCCTATCCCATGACCCTCCTATATATATATATGGGTATTGGGGTCTTCTCAAAGTACAACTCAGTGCAACCAGTTGCTCTGGAAAGTTGTCGTTCTCTCTGGTTTTGCTAACCAAGAGAGAGCCTGAGCAAGTGCTCCCCGCAAAAGGGAGGTGCAGCAAGGGAAAGACAACTGCAGTTGCAACTGGAGGCAGGAGAGTGTGTTGGTGACTAGTACGCCAACAGGAGGGTGTGACTCCTTCCACTTCCTTGTGGGACAAGGAGTGTGGAGTTCCAGGTGGTCCGTGTGGACTACTTCAGAGGCAGGAGGTTTCTGCCGCTCAGTAGGACAACTGTCAACCCTGACAGTCCCAGTGAGAGGAGGAGTCGTCAGTCCCGGTGCGACCAGGAGCTGCACAGACACCGTCCAAGACCAAAGTTGAAGACCGCGCAAGGTGTGAGGTATTGTCGCCAAGCAAGCCTTGGGACAAGGTATGATTCCACAAACCATCCTTTCCTATTATATAGACGTTGACGTGTTTCCTCGTGCTGGGTTTGGGGGAGAAAATTTTTGTTTCCGCTACCTTCTCTGCCTCCCCTAAAACCCAACAGTGGTATCAGAGCCAGGTTAACTGCTCTATATTTTAGGAATATCGATATGATCGATTTTGGTTTGTCGCCTTTATTTATTGCATACGATGCGAATAATATTGGCTTTATGCATGTCCAATCCTAAATCCACAAATCCCAATTACATATATGATATGTATTATTAATGCACTTGATATGTGTCACCCTTAAACGAGTTTTGTGGTGGATGTGTAGCGTGATTATGGCCTATAAACTCATATTTGTGTGTGGTTGTTTGTGGTTGCTTGCATCTCGATCTGCGCATCGCTCTTCCCTCTCTTATTCCTGATGTAACTCGAAATAATTCGAGATTCTTTCCTACCTTTGCTCCCCCCGAATGTAACTCGAGGTTTCCCTTTTAAAGCAATGTAATAATAGGATAGATTTTATTTCCTATTATGTCAAAGACCAGAGGACATCAAGACGATAGCTGAGACAATCGGTTCAAGGCGTGAACCGATCGGTTGACGTTCCAGACGATCGATTCAAGGTGTGAACCGATCGGTTGATGACCGATCGAGGAGCGAGACGACCGGGTGGCGGACATGACGAGATGCACGACATCCAGGTGAACCGATCGGTTGGAGGAGCCAACCGATCGGCTGGTGGCACCCAGACGACCGGATGGAGAGTACAGATCATTCATGTGATGAGTTGATCAACTCGGATGGTAAGGCACAAATGTTCATCTTGTACAGGTCGCATGTGATGTTGACCTAGATGACTATGATTCCTCTTGGCTCGAGGAATCACATTAGGATGGCCATAATCATCGCTTTTATCGTTTGTGCATGTTTTGTGGGATATAGCATGTATATGATACGTACTATGTATTGTGGTGATTGGATATGTATATGTATATAAAAACCAAATCCCTCATTAAATATTAAGTTTTAGATGCCTTCCAAATGTGACACACGTGAAAAACTTGATCGACCAAGTGTGGGCACGCCCTAGCGTGGTGCACCGTCTATCTCGTGGAAGCGTGTAGGATGAATGTGTGGGTCTGCCCTAGCAGGGTGCATGTTCATTGTGTTTGCTTTGGGTCATACTTAACAAGGTGACCTAGATAGGATCTAGCACCTTGAGGCATGGAGATGATCATGGCAAGGAGTTGCATATGATGCAATTGGAAAAAGTTGCCTACCTAAGAGATCTATGTTGTGGGTGACATCCCTAGCTGGTCCATGACTTAGAGGATTTTAGGATCTTGCCCACTAGAAGGTTGTACGCTGCAATCTTCTGAATTGATGGTGAGGGCTATCAATTTGAAGTAAAATAGTGGGAGCGATAATTAATTAAAGGCCTAATTTATCGTCAAATTTTCAAATCAATCAAACAAGTCAAAAAGAGTTTTGGACTAAAATTACATATATTTCCTTTTGTTAAAATAAATGGTTAATCAACAAATCACTTTATTTGTGATCGGTCTTTGAGACCAACAAATTAAATGGGAATAATTCCACAACTGGTTAGGATAATTAGAAGTGTTCTCAATCAAAGAGCGAAAGCTCAAAGTCCTAGTCATACCAAGACCAGATAAACTCAATCCCACCACATCAATGGCTGAAAGTATGCTTATGGAAGCATACCGAGGAAGACATTGATGAGGAGTGCTTGATGTTGTGTTCTCTGAACTATGAGTTGCAGGGACAACATGAGACATATGATGTCTCCAAGACACTGTCCTAGTATGTCATGACAGACGGAGATCCAGTAAGGTATTCACACACTCAATGTGATTGGGTATGTGGAAAACCTGACTAAGAAGGATTCCCTCTGAGCCAAGAGTTGGCTATTGGTATGATACTGCAAATGTTGCAAGAATCATACAATTCATGATAAGCTACAACATGAACAACTTTGACAAACGTTGACAGAGTTGTTGGACATGTTGAGGCAAGTATGAAGAAAGACTAACCCTAATCTTTGATGAGATAAATGATAGGTAATTCTTAAAGGCAAGGATAAGGGCAAAGCAAAGAAGTGTTCTGATGCTAGCCAGCAATCCAAGCCGTCTTCAGCCTCAAGGCACATGGGAAAGGGTGTATGAGGGAATTTCCCTCTATATCTGGAAGAACAAAAGAAGATGAAGGAGGGGATGGAGATCTCCACCTAAGGTATCATGAAATGAACCACTTCTTTATCTGAGGTATATGATACCAAGATATGGATCTATCATATATGATATGCAAGATCCGCAAAGAAGTGATGGCCTTTGTGGAAGGACCAAGATAGGAGTACCCATCATTGGAGCAAGTGTTGCTGCCATAGATAGGAGTACCTTTCAGTTTATTTCAGCCTAAAGGGCACGAAATAGAGTTGAGAACTTCTATTTCATATATTACCAATAGATAGAAACACTTTATTTTTACATATTGTATGACAATGATGGCAATTAATAAAGTTGATGTTTCAATCTTAAAGATATGATCTTTGTGGCAATGCCTTGCTTATCTTGTGATACATGGTATGCATAAGATAAAATGATACCTAAAGTTATTGATAACTCAAACAATCAAATTAGCATCAATCATGAGAAATTCATTTCTAGTTTCCATATGATGGATAAATCTAGACTCTTTTGGTTAGAGAACCAATAAGAGACATGAATCTTTTGTACATGATTAATCAATCTTCACTAATGGAAGTGGGAGAATGATTGTCCTATTAGGTATAATACATGTGATGTATTTACATACCTATTGGAGTAAATGTTAATACTTCAAAAGGTGTTTAGAGATATACCAATATGAATATCTTGAAGTGTTCAAGATTATCATAGATGAAGTGCAAATTTGGTAAAGTGTTAATTCTTGATGAGATCAATGAATGAAATACTTGGACCAAATGTTTGAGATCCTTATGAGTGATTATGATAATGTATCATAGTGAACTCATGATTAAGGCATGGTGATGTCTAAATCAAGAAGGAATCATACTCTAAGGAGTTAGAGAATGATTATCAAATAACTGAATTCTTCTTAATAAATGAATACCCCACACTAATAAAGGACATTGAGAATCACAAGGAGTTGTGAGTTCTTATATCCTTGACAGATACACCTCAATTATCTATGTGATGAGTTGTTCATGTGATGAGTCAACTATCTTGATAAATATGAGGAACCAAATTTTGAGTTATGGTTTATGACCATTACATCCTAAATGACATCCATGTCAACCATAAGGTGTGACCTTGATGGTAGCACTCATTGGATGAAATCCATAAGTGCAAATGAGTCTTAAATGTTAAGACACATGGATAACATTTGAGAATGATGATGCTTGTTGATTGCAACTTAATGACTGAGTCATTTCGCATATGGATACTAAAACCGCATTCCTATGAGGAATAAAACAAGGATGTGTACATGACACAACCTATAAGGTTTATGAATCCACTAATGCAAAATGAAATCTATAAGTTACAATGGACCACTCAATGTGATTGATTGAGTACAAGCAACTCAGAATTGGATCTTTACTTTGATGATATAGTCAAAGGGTTTGACTGATATGTCAAAGATAAAGAAGGGATCTGTGATTTAGTGGGAGCGTGTTCACATTCCACATATTGATGTGAAATGGAAATGTTCTAGAATGGAAATCCAAAAGTGGAAATTGTCTTTAAGGAAGATAGAGATATTTCCTATGTGATAGGAATAGAGATCTATAGAGATAGTTCTCGAAAAATCTCTTGACCTGAAAAGAGAGAGCATACATTGGCAATCTGTACTGAAGTGTTCAGTATGCACAGATTCAGTGGGAGAAAACTTGTCCATGTTACATGGAGTTAGTATCCCAAGGCCAAGTGTCCAATTCTTATGAAAAATGGGAACACTAAGAATAGATAAGGATCTATCATGTATGTAATCATCCCATTATCTTGCATGTATAGACATGGCAAGAATAAAATGCATTCATCATTTTGTATGTATGAAATGACAATATGATGTGCTCATCCTGATAACTCGTATGTGGGACATGACGAGTGGATGTCTGTCTACTTCCAATAAGGGTTACTGGAATACCATGAGAACTTGATAAGTACTTGGGAAGTACTAGTTCTATGGAGATAAGGAAGAGTTCGATGTAAAGAGTTACATTGATGCGAACTTCCGAAAGGACAGAAAATTAATCACAAAATATACATAGGATGTATAAAAGTGAAAGTTTGTTAACAATTGGAAGTGTTCCAATAAAACCATTTGAAAGGAAATGTCGAGTATCTATACGTTAGAGAATAACAGTAGATACTATATGGATCTGGAAGTTCATGAGATGAACTTATAAGACATTCCGCTCATTGATGACAAGTATGGAATCCTTGATCATGCAATGTGGCTAAAGGTTAGCAAAGGAATACTAGATCACATATTACGGCAACTCCATCTCATACGTGTGACGTACAACGAAGAGATGAGAGACATGCAATTTATACTAACTTTGGCAAGGTGTTGCCATTACTCACTATCTTGGCACTAGAGCACAGTAACATGTGGGACATGTTTGAAGATTACTATGAATATGATTCAAGGGTGATTGGCTCATAGTGCAAGTGGGAGTCTGTTGGTATGTATGCCCTGAGAGCCAATCATGGGATGATTGGTGGGATACATTAAGATTGATTTGATAAACATCAAAGGCAAGCTTCCAATTCTTTTTGGTTCAGTCATATGAGATAGTGATAGAACAGATTGAATGTCTAGAGAATGACAATACTCAATAACGTATGCCTTCAGGTTCATGACCTGAACGATGAGATCATACGGATGCTAAGAGTTTGTACATTCTTGTTATGTCCCTAGTCGGATGTCATTGTGGAAGGTAGATAGACAGTAATGAAACATAAGACTAGATTGTGGTGTTGGTTGATGACAAAATCTCATTAGTCATGATATAGAGATATCAAACCAAACACATAGGTACTTGTTAGAGAACAAGTGTACCGGACAGACCCACCGTGAGTTTGACACATGGAACCATGAAATGGTAGTCATAGTCAGTACTCACAGTGATGGTGGTGAGTGTGATTCTTAGACCTGGAATCATTACACTCAACACATGTCATTGGGCACACTTTGACATCATCAAACGCAGTCCTGAAACATGGGTTGTTATAAAGGTGATGATTGGGTGGCTTTGACACATGGGGCTTTTGAGGGGTGAGTGATAGATATGGGATTTGTCCCTCCTGAGGGAGTTTGATATCCAAGGCCACTTGATGAGTATGATTGAGATAGGCGTGCGCACGCATGTGTGAATCAGTATGTGATATTGATGTCATACATATCTCGTTCAATCTACTCTGAGATCAAGAAAGTAAATGAACGTTGATAGGATGACTGTTCCATGCCTCGAGTTCATTCGGGATAAAAATGACAAAGGAATTATACATTCACTGTAACATCATTCACAGATTGTAGGATTGAAAGTTGTTCTCCAACTTTCTACTTTCACTTGGATAGCATTGATGTGTGACTAGGCACTGCTCTTTGCTTGTGAAGTCATAAGTGTTATGGACTTTCACTGTCAACGTGAAATGGACCTGTAGGGTCACACACATAGGATTTAACCTGGAAGAGGAGTTTTATCCACAAGTAATGTTTAGATTGATTACTAAAGGAGTTTAGTAGTTCAATTAAACACTCAATCAATTGATAGCTCAATATCATATTGTTCAAGGTGTTGGACGCATTGATTGGAGTATCAGATAGATTGAAATCGCAATTGACTGATTCTGCACAACCTGCACTCCCAACCGATCGGCTCAAGTGTTGAATCGGTCGGTTGAGGTTGCTGAACCGGTCGGCTCAAGTGTTGAGTCGATCGGCTCATGGTCAGAGTGAAACGATCGGTTCAACTGGTGCAACCGAGCAAGTTGGGAAAGTTAGGTCGGTGAGAATTTTCCATGCGTTTCACTTGCCCAATTTGATTGGAACAAGGATTGGTATTCGATACCAATTAGAAACAAAAAGAAGGAAAGTCAATCGGGAACTGATTAGGACCACGAACCGACTGGTTCAGAAGTGAACCGATCGGCTCATGGGTCCCAACCGATCGATTGGTGTTCCAACCGACCGGTTCAGGTCCCCAACCGACCGGTTCACTTGTGAACCGATCGATTAGTTCAGGTTGCGAGTTGGTTGCTTTTGTGGAAAATCTCAAACCCTTCTACTCCTGCTTTTAGTCCGGCATTGCCCGAGATGGAGAACCCTGTCCCATGACCCTCCTATATATAGGGGTATTGGGGGATTCTCAAAGTACAACTTAGTGCAACCAGTTGCTCTGGAAAGTTGTCGTTCTCTCTGGTTTTGGTAACCAAGAGAGAGCCCGAGCAAGTGCTACCCGCAAAAGGGAGGTGCAGCAAGGGAAAGACAACTGCAGTTGCAACTGGAGGCAGGAGAGTGTGTTGGTGACTAGTACGCCAACAGGAGGGTGTGACTCCTTCCACTTCCTTGTGGGACAAGGAGTGTGGAGTTCCAGGTGGTCCGTGTGGACTACTTTAGAGGCGAGAGGTTTCTGCCGCTCAGTAGGACAACTGTCAACCCCAACAGTCCCGGTGAGAGGAGTCGTCAGTCCCGGTGCGACCAGGAGCTGCACAGACACCGTCCAAGACCGGAGTTGAAGACCGCGCAAGGCATGAGGTATTGTCGCCAAGCAAGCCTTGGGACAAGGTATGATTCCACAAACCATCCTTTCCTATTATATAGACGTTGACGTGTTTCCTCGTGCTGGGTTTGGGGGAGAAATTTTTTGTTTCCGCTACCTTCTCTGCCTCCCCTAAAACCCAACATAAACGTCACAACCGTGAACTCATAGTGACCTAACAACTCATGTCATCCACTATGATTATCATCTGATGATATCTCAACCTCATGTCTTTTTGAAGAAACACTACAACACCTATTAATTGATCATCAATCATCTATCCTTGTTAGTGGATCTTATTTATCTATTGGTAGCACATCTACAACACTATGAGATCAGTCTTCTCATTTCCAAACAACACTTAGAGAATCAAAATCACCTCTCTCTCTCTCCAAGGGGAAGGAACACTAAAAGCTCATATTGATAAACATCTCAAAACTTCACATACTAATGATACACCTTGGATACTAGATTCATTACCTTTGTATCCGCTTTGTGTGGTATAAGGAACCCACATCCAAGTCTCATCAGCTTCTCTACCACCATAACTGACTCAAAATGTACAGGAGGAGTCTTTATAACTCATGGAAGCCTAAAAAAGCATACTCATTACAAAATTTCAAGATTTTGAAACCACCTTCCAAAACATTCACATTCCATAACAAGGTATCTACCCCCAGGATTATAGTGAATCTATGCGTACCAAGTGGCATAACACACAGTTGAAATCCGCACTCAAAAATAAAGATAACAAGGGAACGCACACTTCCCACAACAAAACAACATGTCCATGGGTCAATAGCAATGGGTTATTGATCATATATTCATCATGTGAGTTATACATTTTTATATGTCATTTTACCTTTTTCATATAGGATACTTGCCATTAGCATAGGACTTATTAAGATTAATGTATCTCATTTGCACTTTTCTTGTTAACTGTTTAGCATTCTTATGCAAGTCCTCTTATTATCATGATTTTGAACCACTTATGAAGGGGTAGTTCATCATATTTCATATTTTCCTTGTTAATATCCTTCACATGTCATTAAAGTTTTACTTTAACACTTCCTTACATGCGTAGGTTGGTATGAGATAAACTCAGGTTCCACTTTATCCATTTGTCATTGTTCTTATTTGTCTTCTTATGTTACACTATTCTCAGGAGTTCTCTTCATCTTATGAGGATTTTATACCTTGAATCGTTCCATTAGGACAGAGTTATTCATCTTTGACTTCATTATCTTCTTGAATTAAAGACTCAAGAACCCCTCTTTTTTTATTTGTATGCAGAATTAGGTTTTGTTGTGTCCTATCTTTCTCTTTAGTTACCAAACATTCAAGTTTTGATAGGTTATGATGTAATTTTCAACTTTCTTTAGGGTAAGTTTGAGATATTTTCCCCATGATTTCTTATTCATTTTTCTCTTTAGGCTAGTTCAAAATGACTACTTGATCATAGTAATAAAAAAATAACAATCTAAGAGTTTCATACTTACCTTTTCGTCAATAATTGAATACCTGACCAGAGCAACCAAGTACCGAGATTAGGTAGTATGTATCAGTTTCACATATAATGTTCCTTACCTGGTCAACATCATAGTCCTAAGTCCTAGTGACCCTGTAGACTCATCAAACCTACCAACTTGTGAGAACATGTCACATTAAACAAAATTACTCAAATACAAAACACGATCGATCACGAATTAATCGCATATCTAGAAAAGATGGTAGTATTGAAGCAACTTCAACATCACCATCATGCTCAAAAACATTTTCATAAGAGCCCAACATCTTACTTGTATTCATAAATCATGTCAAGATTCTTTTACAAATTTCTCCATGGCCTCAGCCACAACATATATATATACAGGAGACCATTATCTACATATACCACATGTACAAGCATCAAAATGCTACCGAAAGGTTGATTAGATTGAAACATCGTATACAAACTTTCATGCCCAAACCTGAGAGTACAAAGATGAATCTAGGACACACTTGACATCCAAAAAACAATCTCTAAGGTCTATCACTACAGCTCCTCCCACTGTGTCGGGTCTATTGCCGTTGTTGCCAATCACCTAAAAAGATGTGGTAACCCACGAGGTGAGACCCATGTCTCAATGAGTGATATAAAGCTCAACACTACTTATGGATTACAACAAGTTAAGTAATTACATAGTTTAAGCAGATTAATCATGATATTTAGATAAGAATATCAAATGATATGATTAACAAGATACACAAAGTAGCATATAACAATTATCATCATTAGCTTGACTATCATCATATACCTTGCTAATAGTATAAGAAGTCTAGTAGAATAAGCATATCTGGCACAATGAATAAGTTTATAAGAATAAGCATAGATATGAATATCATCATGTCTAATAGGTTGAGCAGATCTACATCATAAATAGAGCTAACAAAATAAGCATAACTATCTTCATCATCAAGACTAATAGTTTAAGCATCTCTAATTATAGAGGCATGGCTAGCAGTGTAAGCATAGTTAACAACATGAGATAAATAACATCATAACATTACCGACAATAGCAGTACATCTATTCAACATGAGCATGGATACTTCTCTCATTGTGCTATACATAGACTATATGTAAAAAGAGCAATCAAGTGTTATCATCCAATGTGAAGCACTATGTATAACCTTAAACAGATATGTTACACTGTTGTATTAGATCTTTTATCAAAACATGTGGAGTTTGAGTTGTAGCACTTAACTGAACACTATGAAGTCAAAATTTGTAACGTCCAGGCCCACTGCCCAAGGCTCTAGTAGAGTTTCAGGAATGACGACTGGCCCCACAGACCACCACTAGCCTTAACTGTGTGCTTTATCCTCATGCACATGCAAGTCGGGGTAAACTTCCCGACTGGTCACCCATCCTAGTACTACTCCAAGCTGAGCACGCTTAACTATGGAGTTCTTTAGTGATGGGCTCCCAGAAAAGGAGGTGCACCTTGGTGATATGGGTAGTCCAATCATTCCTTTTAAGATCATTATCCGAGGCCTCAAATCCTGGGATGCTACAATCTCCCCCACTTAGACTCTTGACGTCCTCATCAAGGTTCAACTATATGGCCTCATAATCTAACCCCATTTCAGTACAGACCCACAATGGCCCATGGACACCCAGCTCCCGTCCAC
Organism: Alisma plantago-aquatica; assembly: GCA_963693085.1. Classification (NCBI taxonomy): domain Eukaryota; kingdom Viridiplantae; phylum Streptophyta; class Magnoliopsida; order Alismatales; family Alismataceae; genus Alisma; species Alisma plantago-aquatica. The sequence continues at coordinate 692,106,652 of OY856412.1, forward strand.
GGCTACCAGCGCAAGGGCGGCTCCATCTCGTTTCTACGGATAGCCCTTTCCAACTTGCCTGGACCGCACGGCTCAAGACTGGCATGCCACATGCCCATGTGGGCCCCACCTACTGGAGGGGTTATGGCTCTGATACCATTTGTAACGTCCGGGCCCACTGCCCAAGGCTCTAGTAGAGTTTCAGGAATGACGACTGGCCCCACAGACCACCACTAGCCTTAACTGCGTGCTTTATCCTCATGCACGTGCAAGTCGGGGTAAACTTCCCGACTGGTCACCCATCCTAGTACTACTCCAAGCTGAGCACGCTTAACTATGGAGTTCTTTAGTGATGGGCTCCCGGAAAAGGAGGTGCACCTTGGTGATATGGGTAGTCCAATCATTCCTTTTAAGATCATTATCCGAGGCCTCAAATCTTGGGATGTTACAAAATTAGTTCCGTATAAGATCTAGGAGTGTTGATATCCTTAGACCTATCCTCGTCACAGTCAATACAGGGTCAAATGTAGTGGCATATAGTCAAACAACTAACAATGACATATAGTCAAGATGATAATACCTAGTTTGCCCTTGGTATAGGCACAACACTAGCCACCAAGGTAAGCTAAGAAAAACCCTACCACCTGAGGTACAGTCATGACGTACTATGTCACATCATATATAACAAATATCTGAGACAACCCCAACCACTCTCAATCTGAGGCATGACCGCAACCATCCTCCATAACCTATAATTATGGATGGCAAGGATATACACTCACTTGCACACCCACATACTCAACAATATGTGCTCTGAGTTTCCCTTAGTAATACTCGTTTCACCATCCAACAAGGTCTGACACTGAATATGGTTCTATGACATAGGGTACTACATGATTAAGGTTTCAATTGATTATCTATGTCAATTGGGTGAACTACAGCTGCATCAAACAAGTGGACATACAAACCCTAATTCATTTCTAGAAAGCATTAGTATATAACAACTTTAGAAGATGTAAAATGTGTGAGACATAATTCTTATCACAACATCACATGGTACTATTTTATTTCCACCCATGAGACCATACTTGTCATCATATCACCACAATACATAATTCCTTATCACATTGTTCCAGGGTTTCAACCCTTGTCGCGTAAAGAATAGGATTACACCTATTTCAAGGCTCAACCATGCCCAAAGGTTATTAAGACCATCACATCACTCCCTATGAGATCATCATATCTATCTATGCCTTATAACAAGGCTCAAGAAACATCACCACACTTGTGATACATAGGCTCACCATGATATTGCATTATAAGAACTAAAAGATGTTCACAAGATAACATAGGAGGGTTATCTTAGCATTAAGAGAATTTCTCCATTCTATCAACATACAAGTAGGTTAGGTATGATTGACCACCATCATACTTATATTACAAAATTTTAACATAAGAAAGCTTCAATTATAATATTATGATAACCATTAGTTAGCATATTAGGGTTTCATGAATTTTTAGAGAGAATATTCCATCATCATACTAATTATGTAAGAAATTGTAGCATGATTAACCACCACCATCTATTTGCATAAGGTATTGGGTTCATAAATACAAGTTACATTGAAGCCACAAACCATCACTCATCCACAAACCCTAACTCATGGCATCTCCATCAGATCATGGATGCATAAGGTAAAGCATTACCATAAAATGCCATACTATCCTCTAGTATGGATCCATGCACAACACAAGGTTTAACCATAGGATTATATAAATCTAAGGAAAAAAGTAAGGCTACAAAGTCAAGGCATTGAACTATCAAATTCACATTATTAAAACCAAAACATCAAACCTTGGGCTTCACCCAAAACCATCGGATGTTGAGGCATTACACTCTAACAATTGGATCATGTTGTTCATTCAAAAAGCATCAGTTAAGGTATAAGCAAAACTGTGAATCATTCGAGTAAGGAAAACCATCGCATGTGAGAAGGTAAAACCATTGGATGTAACACAAGAAAACACCTTAAACAAACCACCAAGAAAACCATCGAGTTGTGATCTATGAAGAGTCATCATCCTAACCTAGACAAACCATCATTTGATAATATGAAGGGCACCATCCGTTGTTGAGTCAAGGGGTACCATCAGTTGTTAACTCAAGGGGTACCATCCGTTTTGTTCATGCAACACACCATCAGTTGTAACACACAAGATCACCATTAGATCATGGGTTCAAAACTCCCATTGGTTGACACCATTGAATGTTGAACCAATATAGCCATCAATTGGTGATTATAGGTCAAAGGACCATCAGGTTTGGAAGTTAGAACTTCCATTGGTTTATGGAACAAAAGATCCATCGGTTGTTAAACCCAATTGCTCCATCAATTGTCATCAATAGGTGATAAATCAAGGAAAAAATATAAGAAAAACCAACGTTTTGTGGGAGGGAAAGAACCATCAATTGAAAACACCACTAGAGCACTAGGCCATCGATTCTTGAGAATCAAAGGAACCAAAATAGAACCTAAGGTAGGACCATCAGTTGGTATGAGGATCACAAGCAAAATAGAACCAAAGGCAAATCATTGATTCTTAGCAAGAAGCCAAACCATTGAGTGATGTACAAGGGTAAAAATAGTTCCAAACCTTGGATGGAGCCCATGGTTTGAAGAGAAAAACCATCAATTGTGGAGGGGAAAGTATGACCATCGTATGTGAGCATAAGGGAGAATCCAAAAAAGAATCTAAGAAACCACCATCAGTTGGCAATCATTGCCAAGAAAAACAACAATAGAACCAAACCATCAATTTACAAATGAAGGAAGGAAAACATCTAACGAACCCTAAAGATGATCATCTTTTGTAAGAAAAAACCATTGTCTATCCAAAAGGAAAGAAGGTCTATGGTTTCTTTTACTAATCAGGGTACATGCACAAGGTTTAAAGTTTCACCCATGGTGGTAAACTACTCAAGAACATCACTTAAGCTTAAACCCTAGGCAAATGTAGATTCTTTATGCTTAGAACTTCATTTTTAAGCAAGATCATGAGTATGCAAGATAGTAGTTTGCAATAAGCGTGAAGAAAGTTATATAACTCACCTCTAAGAAGAAGAAAAATCTTCAAATAGAAAGGTAGCTCGAACAAAGGAGGAAAAAAAACCCTAGCTGAGCACTCCACACAGTCACACAATCTTTTTCTCCAAGAAAGAGGGCATACCCTAGGTCAAGGAAGAAAGAAAGAAAGAAGGGCTTTTTAAGATATAGAGCAAGCTCTACCATCAAACACCATGGTTCCGTCCAAGAATAAGGAAGGAGGAGGTAGGAAAGTAAGGGAAATAAAGGAGAGAAGGAGGAACTTACTTGCTTAGGTTAGGAACAAGCAAAGGAAGCTCCATAATCTCAAAATGAGGGTAGATCCGAGCTGTAGCCACACATGCAAGAAGTTCAATCACCTTATTCTATCATCTTCTCCAATAAGAAGGGGAGGACAAAGATCTAGATAGAAAACAAGATATTGAGATCCAAAGGGTTCATTTGGGTGCAAGAGGGAGGGTATGTAAAGATAAGGATGAGAAGGGAGAGAAGCTTGAGGTGTCTTACTAGGTTTGCCATGTGTCCATGGTCTAAAATGTCATGTCCATGAAAAAAAAAGCTTCTTCGGTTGTGGGAGTCTTCTAGGCCATTTTTTGTTGGCTTCCCATGGTGGCCATCAATTTTTAACACATGACGACTATAGTTTGTTGAAGCCCTAGGTTACAAGGTTGAAAACTATTGTTTGAGAACCCTCCTAGGTGAACCACTTACCCAAGGGGCCTCAAGAGGGGAAACCATCAACCCTCACACCTCTAGGGACCACCACATTGGTTGTCCTCTCGCTAGGAGAACCATCAGATCCCAACCAAATAGGTGGACCATCAAGTTATGTCCTTAAAGGTAGCTCCTCCATGAGGGGTTAGACCCTAACTCAACCCTAGAAAGATATCTCCACCAAAATAAGGTGCAATAAGACACCCCATGGCCCAAATAGCTCTAGAATGATAATAAAGCATATAAGTTACAACAAGAATCTGACAAAATGCAAGAAAAACCTCAGATATGGGTAAAATTTCATAAAAGTCCAAACGTGCACAAAATTGCCTAACTTGCACAAATGATGTCCAAAATGGACCAAACTTGGAACTTAAGCTTGTCACATGATATAAAAACACATCAAAAGGGTTAAATTAATGTTTTAAGTACTTAATTATGATAAGCAAGCCTTTTCAACCAAAAAAGCAAGGTCAGAGGTCTCACAAAAACATTGCACAACTAGTAGGCACATAAGTGTGGGAAAGAAGGGGTGGATATGGTTTAAATAATGGTTACATCCTTTTCATAGATCATGTATTAAATAGTACAAATATTGGGTGCATACGCATGCACCCTAGACTCTTAATAAAAACAAATATTCGCATACCATCATAATAGGTGCAATGCATGAACAACCATGCATTGAATCACTAAAACGAGCCTCTAAACCACCAAAAGTAGGAGTATCGACACATAGAGGGTTTGCAACATGATAACTAATAATAGGAGAGGTAATATTCTCATATAATAAAAAAGAGACCCATTACATGAAGAAACATGCACAAAATCACCAAAATTGGACACATCCATTATATAATCTTTCATAAACTAGCACTAATAGTGGGAGAAATATATATATATAAATCTATGAATCATGCACACACTTTAGGAAAAATAATATTTACATACCATTAACCATAGGCGCATTACATGAAGAATCATGCCAAAATCAGCAGAAGTGGGTGCAAAATCAGCAAAACGCCACACAACAAGCAGGCACATAAAAGTGGGCAAGAAGGGACACATAGCGTCTATATAGAAGGCACATTTCTTTCATAAATCATGTAGAAAATAATAAAAAGAGTGATAACATGTGAGAAATTATCCTAAACTCTATAGAAAAAACTAATAGTTTTACACACCATCAATAAGTGGCACATTGCATGAACAATAATGCAAGAAATCACAAATATGGGGTGCTAAATCAACATGACTAGATGTTAAACAAGCATATAGTAGATAGTGTGCACAAGAAAGGTCCTAGAGTAAACTAGTGGGTGTATTTCTTTCAAAATCCTATGAGAAATATCTTAAAATAGGAACATATATTTCAAGATAGCAGGCACGTAGATTAAAATATTAAGCACAAATTACCAACATGAAGTGCATCCCATGTATAATCACGTAAAAAACAACCAAAAGTAGGCACGCACAAGTAATATTCATATATACTAAAAGGGAGATTACAAGATCATGTGTGAAATCCCAAAATGAGGCACATACCACAACGAATCATGCATGAATACTTATAAGGGATTCACAAATGTCACAAGATGGTTCTTTTGATTACCTCTAACAGGAAGAGGTAGGAACTCCTTGATTTGTGCTACAGTGAACTCTAGCATATCCACACTTGAAAGTCCAATCAACATCATTATAAAATGATGTGAGATCTTCAATCATGTTGGCATCATTTAAATGGATTCTTTGGATTTGATGTAGGCATTTGAATGGTGTCACGCCAAATATAACATGTTCATCAAGTGTTAGTGCTTTGTAATTATTGTAGAATAGCTTCCACAAACACCTTGACTTGATAATATTTTGCTTTGTTGTATTAGATCCAACCTCCTTATCTTCTTTCTCATTTTGTTCAACCATCTTGGCAAGCTTGGCTGCTTCTTCATGCTTTCAATTCCAACCTCCTCTTTGTTGTGGACATGATAGTTGATGTTCTCTTTTTGGTGGTGACATTCACGGAAACCCTCTTTGTGGCCGACAAATTAGCTAATGACGTCCTTCTCTTCATGGCATCCATCTTAGTGGTCGGTGTATCAAGTGGGACAATGATGAACTTGACCATTCTCTAGTTGTGGAAACCTTCAAAGTTGAAACTTATGTACCCAACTTCATATTACTAGATACCAAGATTTTGAATGACCGTCACTGGGAAAGGATACTCTGTGTATCGTAGAAGTTGTCATCGAAGTTGTTACCTCAAGCCATTGATTTGATGAAAGAATAAGAATTACGAAAGAAGACGTGGGGTGTGATAATGGGTGTAGGTAAACAGGAACAAGGCACATCGAGACAATGGTGGGTGTCACAATGATGCCGAGGACAATACAATTAGGGATTGTTATGAACTCATAAAATGCGTTGGACAGAAACAATAGTGCCGTTGGTGGTGACGAAGTAGGTACCAAAGTGACCAAAACAAGGTGGCAGTGAGAGTTTTGGGTGTCCAAAGTATTTGCATGTGTCAGGCTATTTTTTGGGGGGGAACATGATTTTGAGGAGAAATTTTTGAGTTGGAACGAGATTTGAAAAAAAGAGGAAAGGAAATCATTGGCAGTGGTCTGTCTCATTGTGCAAGTCCCACTCCTTAATGCATCATAGGTTCCCGTGGGGACCAAAGAGAGAGAAGGAGAGGAAGAGGATTGTATCGGGTCTTGAGGATGGCAGTGTGGTGGCAACAATGCTGGCCCAAATGATGGACTAGGAGGTGGTTTCTAAATCTGCGAAATGCGCACAAATGCTCTAAGGGCGTGCCAAAAATTAAAGCCTTTGTGAACATGACATAATAGACAACCTGGTTCCAAACGAGACTATTTAATCGCCTATGCAAGCATGAACTTAGTAAAAATTGGACCATATCTATGTAAAGAATGGAAAGTCATATAGAATACCTGTATGCCATAGCATTCATACACCCTTTTGGATTTGACTCCTTATCCACCCCAAGAAAGACAATCTGCGTAAACTCATCCTCGTCTACACAAGGCTGACTTGTGTTTAAGGAGTCAGAACCATACCTCCATCCATCGGCATTGCCCTATAAGAAGGTTGAGTTGTACATAGAACTTTAAAATGGAGGCTCTAGTGTTACATGGTTGTGTTTGGTATGAGATGTTTATTTTCCATAGGTAAATAAACCGGTGATATCTTGACCTTGTATAAGATGACAGTTGTATGGAGCAACGGTAAATAAATTTCGGATAAGTTGTCCGTCGTTTGGTACACGATGTGCATGATATGTGTTTATTTAAATAAAGTCTATTAGGCCCTCTACATAAATTATAGTATATGTATTGAATAGTCGATTAGAGGGGTATTGTGGAAAATTCACAACCGCAGTAAATAAATTTGTTTCCTGTCGTAAGGATTTGGTGTGGTAGGTTATCAAGACATTTGTCGGTTAATTTACTTGTGCGACAATTTATCCATCTTTCAGTTGGCATAACAAAAACCAGTTATAATACCCAGCCACATTTGGTTACCTTGCCGCCACCAGAACGACATGACAAACACAGCCACAGTCGAGCATAGCGGGATGGATCTGGACGAGTAGCCAAAATTGCCGGCAGATTTATACACTAACGGTCTTTTTGACGTGTAATTTGCAAAATATCACTCCTACAAGCAGATTAAGACAAAGGTCAACGGCGGCAATTGCCCGGGTTGGCAATTAACCCAATAAATAACTGGTCCAACATTTTTAGTCCGACTCAAACATGACCTAAACCTGAATTTTAAAAGTATATTATGCATCAAGTCTTACACTCCAAAACCAACCAGTTACTTAACTTAAGCGTCCACGGGAAGTAGCTTGAGCTTGAGCTAATAGTATCGGTGATAAAATCAAAATTTTCTAGGTAATCACAATCTTATAATTTTATTTTCTTCAAAATATTACACAAAATCCTATATTCGCATCAACTCTCTGTGCTCGTACTAATTCTCCTTTCTTTTATTTGTTTGTATCATTTCACTCTCTGTGACGTCACATATGTCCTCACTATCCACCAACTCTACTACAACCCCCCCTCTCTCTCAATCACACTGCTCTCTTTGATGTTTCGAATCAGAACTCCCTGTCTCTTAATTAATAAACACTTTCATCATTCATCCTTCTCCGGAAACAACTCAAGTTCTCTAAAAATTAGTTTTTTATAAACTAAGTACGGTTTTTTAAAATTTGCAAGTAACACAAAGAAGATATCATATTCATTATCCACCATTTCCCAGTATCACCAACATGGATGAGTAACTCTTTGTTAGAATTTATTTGTAATTTGTACAAATTCAATGTTTATTTCTGTTATGTTTTTAGTGAAATGTCATCAAATACGAAATGAATTACTATTGTTATTATATATGAAGGGTGCATGCGGTGTTTGCTAGTGGGTAATAAAAGGAAAGAATAAACATACGCTAAGCTAGTGTGGTGCATTGTTAGTGGCATAGGAACTTTTTGTATGTACGTGCTAAGGCACAACCACCAGCACGATGTAGCTCCCACACAACTAGTTGCTATTTGGTTCGCGACTCAATCTGGTTTAGGCGTTGTTCTTTTGTGCCACGTAGCCGTTATTTCCGAATAACCCACTCCAGTTACAGTCTTGTTTTGTTTGACATAAATCGGACCGACGAGATCTGTTTTAAGTTCCATAATCTTCTATTACATATCAAGACAGTCATGTTCTTAGCAGTATTTCAAAATTCAATCCAGATTTGATTCTCTATTTTGTGTTATTTTGTTTTATATGCCAGACTGAAAAATACAAGTTATGAGGCCAGTTCACTTACCGAGTGCCTTTAATGTGATAAGCTGCCAAAAACGAATATGGCCGAATTTAGAAAACCTGATCCAGATCCATTGACTATCCCAATTCAGATTTAGTAATCTCGATCTTGAACCAAACAAGGGCGTGCTGCTTGATCGCTCACATCTAGTCCCCCGCTCACGCTTTGGTTCTCCTACCTTTCCGGGCCTCCGGTGTTCCCGAATCTGCGGCCCAAATCGTCATTGTAGGCCTCTACCTCCGGTTGTTTATTTTGGGCCTGCCATGTTGCATCCGTATGGCAGATTTCTTCTATAATTCTGAGATGTCAACGGCGCCGTTGATAGAGGCACCCAGTTTATTTTGGGCCTGCCATGTTGCATCCGCATTGGCCAACCAAATCCCTGGAGTCTTTCTTCCTTTGTGACAGACACTACCCTGGAGTCTTTCTTCCTGTCTAAGCACGAGAGACAAAGAAGAAAACCATTTCCTTACCTCGCACTTCTGACCTCTCCTTGGAACTCTTAATCCTAACCTTGCAAGATTGCATATCCTTTCCCCTCATTTATTTCGTGTAGTAGAATCATGTATGAATGTTTGAACATATGACGCCTGTTACTTATATGTAATTCTACCACTCTAATACTGGACTGACCCCAACCTTTTATAATTATAAAATATGCTCATGTTGTACTCTAAAATGCGTAGTTAGTTTCCATTGTGGACGGCATAGACCAAATTCTTTGTTTGTTGTGATTGTGTTGTTGGATTTATTATTTGACCATGGACCTATCAAATTGTGTGAAATTCGGTCTTACTATTGTGTGTATGTGATCATCTATTCTTTAATTTGTTTGTCACAGTGACCTCGAGTCGTAATACTGGCATTATATTTATTGTGTTAGGAATTATAGTGGGAAAACAACATGTTCTGCAAAATTGTGCAACATTTAACGTGAAAAACTCTCCCAACACGAGAATAGAAAAACCACAAGGCAATAACGTCTAATAAGTACTATGTAAATAAGATTACAACTTATGTTGTCCATATTTAATCACCCCTAAATTTGGATAGCCCCCCACACGAGAACAAAGATAGAGAAGAAGAAAGTTATACCCAACTTGTACAAAATATCTCACTTATCGTTTTCTCCTCACGACACCTCTGTCGTTGTAGGGGATCACACACATGGTTATGTCATTGCATGTGGCCACTACGACCGCTAGTCGGGCCGCCTCTACTCCTGACGAGGTCACCTACCATGCCTGCCAACCAGAAACTCTCTCCGTTTGAGAGAGTAGATGTGCGTCCTTCGCTGATCGGACGGACTACTATCGTAGTCATTGCCGCAACACCAATGTAGTGCCACCAACTGATGTGCGTCCTCCGCTGACCGGATACACCACCGTTGTTAAAGCACCAATAATGTGTCGCTAACTGTCAGCCGCTACTTCGCTTCAAGGCAAAGTCGCGACCCTCTCTTACCAAAAGAGAGCACCACCAGTTGTTCTTATTTCTAGATCTTCTACCATAGAAGGCACCAACAACAAACAACTGATGGGATGATACCAATGGCCTCCCCTGGGGCCTCTATTTATAGGCCTCCATGGCATGTGTTAGCAATTCGGAATTCCCTTCCAATTCATAGTTCAATTCCCAATCCAATTTTAATGTTACAAATAGAGAGCCATCTTCTCTCCTATTGGATTTAACTCCTATTAGGATCAGTGACAAAACCAACTCCTACTCAAGCCCAAATCTAATTAGGACATGGGCCAGAACAATCCTTTTCCAACAATCCCCCTCCAGCCCATAAGGGAGACATTGTCTTTAGCAATCATCCAGAGTAACTTTTAGATTCCATCACCGCGTGTGATGGATTCTGTAACATCCCTGACCTGGGTTAAGGCTTAACCCTAGAGGTTTTTCTTAAGTAAGTCATTTAGATTCATCTATTTATCCTTTGAAAAGTAATTAAGGCTCAAGAGGAACTTATGTTTCAATTTTAGTCCTTTTTGAATATTGTTGAAACAATGTTTCACTTGTTTTGGACTAAAGTGCAAATTACCCAAGTTGAGGGGTTAACTTGCAAATTTTACATGATAAAATTTTCCTCAAGTGTTGAAGCATCATAAGAATGAAAATGATGTAGATGTATGACTTGTGGTAGCCTGAGCATTAAGAAAGAGCTTATTAAGCAATGCTTGTGCATTAAAACTTAGTTTTGGTGTAATGTGCAATTTACCCAAAACCTAGGGTTCAATATACAAAATACCACTTCTAGAAAGTCCCTAATATTTCTTGGTATCAATTAGAGACAATAAAATTAGAGGGGCGTCTCATTTGAATCTCTTTGGAGGAAAGAGAATCTTGATATTAAAATAATCAATATTTAAGCATAATTGAAACCCTTATTCAATTTAATGCAAAAATAAATATATTACCGGGAAGTGCCCTTCAGCAAAAAATATGATGGTTGAATTTTTATAGGTATGGATGTTATTGTGCCTTGCAATGGCACCAAAATATCTAAAGTGAGTGGATAACCCACTCACATTAGTAAAAGAAAAAGTAATATCAACTAATTTTGGATATTATTATTATATTCATTAAGGTGCTTAAAGTGGTTGCTTTTAATTGAAGGATAAACAAGAGGTTTTTTAAGGGAAGGATGATGGCTTCGTATGCAAGGAAGTGAGGCGGATAAGCGGCACCAATTTGGGGAATTGAAGGATTTTTATAACACTTTCTCTCTCTCTTGAAATTCCTTTATATACACTCCATTTTTCACCCACATGAAAGGCTTTTTAGAATATTCTTTCTTTCCTTGCTTTGGACGAACACCAGGGAGATTAGGAGAAACAGGAGGATGTATCCCAACCTGTAGGTAAGCTCCATAGTCATCTTCAACCTTGATTTCATGGTGGAAATCGAAATTCAATGCTTATTTTCTTCTTTTCTCCATTCAATCTTCAAACGATTGCCATTCTTTTCACTCAAAGACTTGAGAACGGACCTTGGACAGTTGAGAAAGCTTCATTCACCATTGAGGATGTGAATCTTGAAGCTTGGATTCAACTTTGAAGGTGGGTTATATAACTTGAACCCTTAAATGTTATTATTGATTTCATTTCTTCATCATATGTTGATTCCTTTTTCATTCTCGAACATTCCTTTGATTAATTGATGAAATCACCACAAAGATCACAACAAATTTCGAAGTTTTGTAGCTTGAATATGATGATGTCATCTTAGCACACACCTCAAGAAAAATCATGTGCAAACGGTTTCATCTTGATGACCAAACGGTCTCAAGACCGTTTAGTGATCAAACAGTCTCAAGACTGTTTAGTGATCAAACAGTCTCAAGACCGTTTGAGGGCAAACAATCTCAAGACCGTTTGAGGTCAAACAGTCTCAAGACTGTTTGGGGTCAATTGGTGATGTGGATGATTGAAGATCCAATGGTTCAAATTGATCTAATTATAATGCATTCAAGAATGGATGATCCATTGATTACAAACCCAAATTGGATTGATTGGTTGAAACCCTAAATTAATTGAGTCGATTTCTATGATTGAATGGCTCAAACGGTCTCAAGATCGTTTGAGGGAAAATGGTATCAAGACCGTTTAAGGTCAAACGGTCTCAAGACCGTTTGAGGTCAAGAGGAGTCATGGATGAATGGAGATCCAAGGGCTACAAGTTGATCTACTTTCAATTGTCTCAATGTTGGATGATGTAATGAGACCAAACCCTAAATCGATTGATTGTGGAAACCCTAATGATCCATTCGGTTTCAAGGTGGTTTAGACCAAACGGCCTTGAGACCGTTTGAGTCCAAATGGTCTTGAGACCGTTTGGGACTGTTTGAGTCCAAACGGTCTTAAGCCCGTTTGGGATCAAATGGTCTTCAAACAGTTTGGAGGGAAAATGTTCTCAAAACCGTTTGATGTTCAATCAGTTTCAATGATGGGTTGTTCATTCCGTTTCTATGTTAATTTGATCAAATAGTTTCAAGGGTTGAAAGTACCAAATGGTTTCAAAACTGTTTAAGAACAAACGTTCTCAACCCTAGATGCTCAAACGGTTTCAAAACTGTTTGGAGGGCAAACAATTTTAAAACCATTTGAAGGTCAAGGAGGTCAAAACCGTTTGAAGGTTCAAAAGTATCAAAACCGTTTGAAGACCTAATGTGATGAAAGACCAATTAACCCTATGATTTTTAATGGTGTTTATCAATGATAATCACAATGGTTGTACCTTTAAGGTACTTAAGTTATTAGTACCCTTAGAAGGGTTAACCTTTGATGCTTATGAAAGCAATATCTCAATACACCATGCTAAACCTAAATGTGTGTATTTTAATGAAGGGTTGGCCTAATCTAATCAAGATTGAAGTAATCAACATCCTAGAGAGGATAAGAGAGAGATGATTTCATACATGTATAATAATCATGTAGTGGTTAAACCTCAACACTCTCAACATGAATAAAATATGTAATTAGGATATGATACTTGATAAAGAGATCATGATACCCTAATTTAGGGCAATGTTAGATGAAGCCCTAATCTAGGGTAATGGTGTAACCCTAATCTGGGATAATGGTGTAACCCTAATCTGGGATAATGGTGTAACCTTAATCTAGGGTAATGATATGAGAAATCCCAATTCCGGGTAATATAACGAAAACCCTAATTCAAAAGGATGCTTCATGAAACCCTAATTTTGGGTAAAGTAACATGAACTCTAATTTGAGGAAAGTTATAAGGAACCTAAATTCGAGACAATGATGTGTGAAACCCTAATCTAGGGTAATGTCATGTGAAACCCTAATGCAATGATGTGATGTGATACCCTAATCATGGGTGATGACATGTGAAACCCTGATATAGGATGATGTTATGTGAAATTCTAATACATGGTGATGTTATGTGAAACCCTGATATAGAATGATATTATGTGAAATCCTAATACAGGGTGATTTTATGTGAAATCCTAATATAGGGTGATGTTATGTAAACCCTAATTGATAAAGATGGGAAAACCTATCCCTAATAATGGAATAGTAACTAATATATTGATAAGTGAAACACCTAAGGTGGTTGTTAATGGATGACCTTATATCAATAATGCCTTAACTTGAAATGAGTTCATATCATTGACAATGGTTGCATATTTCAAATAAGTGACTTATGGCCAATACATTACATGATAAATGTGATGAATTGGTGCATAAAGTATTAGGATGGAAAATACCCTAGTACAAGATAAGTTGATGAACTTAAGTAAGATAAAGGTGATGAGGGAAGTGATACAGCAAGACATGATAGATATCACATTCAACACCTTAAGATTGATACACTTTGATGTATACTAAATCCAATATACTTGGATGAATAACACTTGAAGTGTGTTATGTCAATGGTTACATTAAGATGTAATGCACTTTGATAAGTGGAGACTAACATACCTAATGAAAAGGTTGAGCCAAAGTAATAAAGTATGATGTAATCATATTCTAGTAAAGCTGAGAGAGGAACTCATATCTTGTGTTGATAATTTATTTAATGATAAATGATGAGAATAAATAAACATGATTGAATACTTATGTTATCAATGTTGGATCCTAGCTGTTAAGAGTAATGAATTAGGGCTTGATCATTAATAATATGATCTTGAGAACCTAAATGGTTAATAATGGGAAACCCTAAACCTAATGAAGGGTGTCGATATGTAAGAGAAACCCTAATCGATAAGGAAGGGAAATCCTAACCCTAATGATGGGAAGGTTGTAATTCTTTTGTTGTATAAACCTTGTAAGACATGGTAAATACTTGAATAAAAATATAATGTGCAATGGCCTTGTGAGCCATGTAAATAAGTTGTTACCTAGTGAGAGGTGACAAGATGTGGAATGGCCTTATGAGTCATGTAAAAAGTTGTTACCTAGAAAGAAGTGACAAGATGTAATGTCCTTGTGAGTCATGTAATAAGTTTTTGCCTAGTGAGAGGTGACAAGATACTTAATGAGCCTTGTGAGGCATGTGAGATTCTTGTTTAACAAGTATCCTGAATACCTTGGTTAGATGACCTGGAGGTAATAGTTACCTGATAAGTGGTAACCATGTTCAGTGATGAATTAAGGGTTTGAATACCCAGATCTAGTAAGCATGATGATGATGTTGAGGGATGTGAATTATCAGACATGAGATAAGGGACTAAGATCCCAATGTTTTATAAAGCTTTGAAAAGTACTTGATAGAAGTATTACACATCCTTTGTACCATTTGTTATAATAAATTATGTTTGAAAACCGGATTGATGCTAAAAGAATATGGTAATACACTTAATTAATCAAGTGGAATCTTATCATGTGGTGCCCTGGCCATATAACCATCAGCGTCAGAATTTGCTGGATGGTGAAACGGGTTGCTCCGCGACATAATCCGGAATGCATATTTTTGAATATGCGGGGGTGATGGGTGATGCAACCCTATTTTAGGGCTCCATCCTGTGTCATTTTGTACTTAAGTTGCATCTAAACATGTTCGAATTACATGTTATTCTCCCCAATTTGGTTATCATTGCAAATATGCTTATGGATGATCTTTGCACTGCTTTTCAGGTACTTGGACCATGCCTAGATGGAAGAGAGAGAAAGAAGGAATCCTAGGGTTTCCCCACTCATGGAGGGACCCAAAGAAGACCCCAAAGTCTCCCTCAAACTACCTCCAATGGCCAAGAATCGTCTCCAAGCAAAGGAATCCTAGATTTATGAAGTTTAAAGCCATGCTAGCATTAGAAGACCCCAGCACGGCCGTGGTGCCATGGAACGGCCAATTGAGCAAATTTACAGGTTGATCGACAAATCATTGAAGTTCAAGCAAGTCAGCCACCACGGCTGTGTTGCCCAGCACGGCCATGTTGGATGAAGATATAATGGGTGTGCTGCTCAGAACGACCTCCTCCCAACTCTGCCACCACGGTCGTGCTACCCAGCACGACCGTTCTACCTAGTACCCAACACGGCCGTGCTGCCCAGCACGGCCGTGCCACCAGCCTTCGTTTTCACCCACCAACCAGTTAAATTAACACTTAGCTAACACAGCCGTTCTCCTCCACCACGGCCGTGCCCACTCCTACCCAGTATGGCCGTGCTGCCCAGAACGGTCGTGCTACCACCCCAAAACCTATACAACTTTCACTAATTTTCCTATTCTACCCCTACTTAGCCCTAGCCCCTATATAAGCACTAGTTGCTTCTAGGGCTCGAAAGAGAGCACTCCCCAGCCGTCACCCAGCTGCTCCCTTGCATCCATTGCTCCCATCCACCCATTTCCTTGCATTCAACCCCATTTCTACCCACTTTCCACTCATTTCCACCATAGAAACCTAGTTTCTCTAGGTTTCTATCCATCCATTCCACCATTTTCATGCACCCCTGCACCATTGGAGGAGGGAGGACGTCTGCAGCTGCTTGGAGGTGAGGAAGAAGGCCACTTCATCAAGCTTCATGGAGTTTCTTCCTCTTCTACCCCCTTCTTTTCCTGTTTTCATGATCATGTATAGCTAAGCCCCCTTGTGGTGGACTGTTTGGGATTAAAATGTTACTTTGATACCATGTTGGGGGATAAATTCTTGTAATGAACTCAATTCATATTTATGATGATTACTTCTTGCTTCCATCTCTTTTCCTATCTTATTGCATGTGGTTTGTGCTTCTTGTATGAATTGCTTGTTTTGAGGTTTTTGATGACACTTCATTTCTAGGAGGAACTGGGGTGTATGTGGCAATCTTAGGAATGGCTCCTAGGTCCAATTAGTGGATCCCTAGCTAGCCCCCTTTGTTCCTACATACACACCCCTCCTCTTACAAATGAGTGTGAGATTTAAGTGGCTAGTGTAAGTGAGAGTGATGCAATTGTCTAGGGCCTTCTAAAGGCTAGAGTGGCTAGTGGCATGAGGATTACCCCCTTCATCTCCACTCCCATCTCTTCCCTCAACCCTCAATTGTCTACTATCACTTACCCTAGAAACCTAGATTTAGCCAATCTCACTAGAACTACACCTAACCCTAGTCTTCTACTAGTAGTATAGGGTATGTTCTAATGACATTGCCCTTGTTGTTTAGTTTGGTAATCTAGATATGGATCGAGCACCATGCATGTTTAATGAACTCCCCCAACTAAAATCGAAGTGACATTTCCCAAACGGCCCACCCACCTTAATCACCTTGATTAAACCCTAATCGCTTAGTCTGCTTGTTAATGCTAGCTTAGTTCAATTGCTTTAGTTTAACTTAGTCAATTGCTTGGTTTTACTCTTTAGTGTTAACTTAGGCTTTTGCTCTTGCTAGTGGTTAGTTTAGTTCGTTCTTGCTTCTTGGCTTGCTAGAGTAGGGTAACCCTTCTTGTTCCTGCTTAGTTAGTTTGATAACTTAGTTTGCTTATTTGCTTGTTCTTTCATAATTTAGTTTCCTTTTCGCATTTCTTACTTGCTCATTAGTATAATCAACCAACAATCAACCTTAAACCCTAAAAACCCTACTCTCCGCACTAGGAATGTAGCTCACGCCGTCTAACTCTAGCGCCCCCTTTATCCTCGCGGATCGACCCCGTACTTGCCGCCTCACCTATACTACGACATGACCCCGTGCGCTTGCGAGTGTAGTGTCTTAGTAGACATAGGTAGTTAGTGTGGGACCATATAAATTTTGAAAGCACAATCCCATATCCCATGCACTCCGACCTCGTGGGGTGTAAAAGCACCACTGACGGAGGCGCACCAAGCTTTCTGGCGCCGTTGCCGGAGATAGAGGCACTCGACCTAGTTAGATAGTGTAGCTTAGCCTTTCCTTTTGCCCTCACCATTGCTATTATTTATTCTTTGTGTTACTCTTGCATATTGGTTTGCTAACTTGGTTCCTTGTTGTTTGTTTGTGACTTGTGCAGGTGACAGCTGTGCATGCGTAGCACGCGTTCGACTTGCACTGACTTGGTGGTTTATGACCCCGAGATTGGGAGAAGAAGACGTCAAGCTCGCCGCAACCTACACCGAGAGGCCGAGATGGCACAGAACGAACCACCACCGGAGGTTCCACCGCCACATCGCCCACTTCATGAGTATTTCATGCCGGGGAACTACAACTCCCCCATTGCCACTCTAGTTGACCAGATGTTAGGTCAACAGTTCTCCATCCCGCCGGCACTCTTGGGGCTTCTCCCTACATACTTCGGTATGGAGAACGAGAACCCCTATGACCACATAGACGCATTCCTTGAAACGTGTTCTACCTTCCGCACGCCGGCCGCCACCGACGACTCGATCAGGAGGACGCTCTTTCCCTTCTCTCTCAAAGAGAAGGCCAAGGAGTGGTACGTCTCGAGGCCAGAGCTCGTCACATGGAATGAAGTAAAGAATGAGTTTCTAAAGAAGTTCTTTCCAATAGCCAAGTTATCCTACATGAGAAGATGCATCACGTCCTTCGCCCAAAAAGAGAACGAACCCTTCCACAAGGCGTGGGAGAGATTCCAGAAGTTTCTTCGTGACTGCCCTCATCATGAGGTTCCGCTTTGGCAGCTAGTTCAGGCCTTCTACACCGGGCTTGAGGAGCAAAGCCAAAACAACGTCGATTCTTCTTGCGGGGGCACGTTCATGGCCAAGCCGCCCGAGGACTCATGGCCACTGTTTGAACATCTCGCCGAGATTTCTCGCCACTGAGCTTCCACTAAAGGGGGGCATTGCGGCCAGAACTACACTCCTCCGCCTTCCTCCATGGCTCCCGCACGTAATGCCACCAACCCCGATATGATGACAATGATGACCGAGATGATGAAGTGGATGAAGAATCAAGTTGGTGGCTCTTCTAATCAGCCCACAAGGGCAGTTGATACTGTAGACGAGGAGGTCAATGCTCTATATTCCTTTGGTGGCCGCAACAACCAGGGTCCAATGTCCCAATCCTACACTCCCGAGCGGAGGAACCACCCAAATTTCTCTTGGAAACAACAGAATGAGGATGGGCAAGGACAGGGGCAGCAAAAGCCACGCTACAACTCAAAGTTTGAAGAGGAAGTACTCGGGAGACTGAGGAATCTAGATGAGGTAAAGAGAGAAGTGTCTTCTCAAGGACAGAACATCAGCCGTCTTGAGCAAAGGCTCGATCAAATTTCTATCTCACTTGCTCGCCGTGAAGAGGGGAGACTGCCATCTCAACCTATGACAAATCCTAACAGCGATGGTAGTTGTGTGACTACCACCCAAGCCGCATACATCCCACGACGTGGCCAAGCAACCTCACTTCTACAATACCAAGGGCCACTGCACCCATATGCTCTGCCATCCCACCAACCCCTGCTAAACTACCAATACCCACCACCACCTCCACATATTTACCAACCCCCACCTCCACCACAACCAACTTGCATACTCCAAAATCCTAATCCTCCCCAGCAAAGACCACCACCACCTCCGTCCTCACAAGCTCCCCCTTCTTCACATGAGCAAGTGAATATGGTCACTGTCATATGGAGTGAAGAAACTACTCAAGGTTGTGGAAAAAGGGAAAAGAAAGTGACTGAGGTTGGAAACAAAGTCCCGATGCTTGAAGGATCTAGCAAAGATAAAGAATACTCTGAAGAAAGTGCCACCCAAGTACCACCAGGGAATGATAAGTGCACCCGGATTGCTACTGCGCCGAACGCGAATGTAGAGGCACTCTCATTGGTTCCACCCTCACTCGGGGATGCGGAAATTACCATAGACATAACAGTGCTCGAGGCCATATCCTTATGGGAACCAAGACCTTTACATGAGACAAGCGTCACCATCACCCCTCCACAAGTTCCAGCCAGTACAGTGGAGATAGTTGATGAAGACGGGAAGCAACCCCATGAAGGTTCGACTCTCCAAAAAAGGGGCGAAAATGTCATGAATCTCCTAGGAAACTAGAAGCGAGGAACAATAGGAATTACATCACTCTTCTCATTGATGAAGGACATATGCATGGGAAGGAGAAAGTTAGTGCTACTGCCGACCGAGGAGATTGTTGCCTCAAAATCTGTGAACTTCATCTATGACAATGGCTTCCCAGAAAAGAGAGGTGATCTGGGAGTACCCATGATTTCTTGCTTCATTGGCACACAACCCGTCCAACACGCTCTCATCGACTTAGGTGCAGGGACAAGCCTCATGCCATGGAGCATGTACCTACGGCTTGTCCTAAACAAAATGAAACCAGTGGAGTGTGCCATTATCTTGGGTGACGGAACCAAGAGGAAGCCCTTGGGAATCATGCAGAACACAATAGTGTCGATGGATGAAAGGGTGAACATTGCATATGTGACCGATTTCTTGATAGTGGATACCTCAACGATTGATGGAGAAGAGTACCTCATATTGGGTAGGCCCTTCCTATCCTCCGCATGTGCAAAAATCAACATCCACAAGGGCACGCTGACGGTTACTTACAAGAGGAAAAAGTTCGACTTCTTCATGTTCACCAAAGAAGAGAGAGATGAGCTGGCCAATGAAGACTTCGGTGAGAGTTTGTGCTATCGTGACCCTCTGGAGTTGTGGAGATTGAGCCCATACTTCTATTCCATGTACACTCCTTGGGACGAATCACATGTCATCAGAGCGCTCGACAGGATCACCGTAGAAGAGAAAGAGGGCACCGTGGGTGTCAATACATGATGAAAAAGAGCAACAAGCCCAACTGAAGGCTATAAATTTAGCACTAGTGGGAGGCAACCCACGTGATTTGACATTCTCGAACCTTGTTTTTACCATACTTTCTTTTGGTTTCCAAGAAACACACACACACACACTATACTTGATAGTTTTTCTGTTTGTGAATCATTTTAGCACAGACACAAGAAAGAAAAGACGATGTTGAAGGGTTTAGCCGAGACGGAGGTCAAAGTGGAAGAAAAGATTGCAACTCAATGGAGGAGCTACAGGAAGAAAGCCAGAACGGCCGTGCTGCTCAGCACGGCCGTGGTGGCCCTGTCCTGCTCACCTAAAAGTTACTTTGACCGCTCCAGCTCTCACCGGTTGCCTTTCGCAACCCCACGCATTTTTACCCTACTAGTCTAAACTTCTATTTCATGATGAGGACATCATGAGTTAAAAGTTTGGGGTGGTAGGGTGGTAAGCCTTCTTTTGCCGTATTTTTCTCTATGTACCTTGTGCTAAATTTTTGCAAGATGATCAAACAGTTTGACTGACTTACCATACTCGATTACCTTGACCTTGTGTGCCTGCTTGCATTCACGCATTCATGTAGTTAACTTCTGCATTTTTGAGTAATTTTTTCAATTTTTTTTGCCTTTTCATACTATGCATTACATTCTCAAATAGTTTTGATAATTTCTTGTGCATGTTAAGTAGGATTTGCTGCTTTATGTCTTTAAAATTCCCTAAAGAAGGTTTAGATGTGATTTAGTGCAAATTGGCACCATTTTGGCCAATTTTGCCCAGATTTGAATATTCTTGATCCGATAGGATATTTTGACTTAATCTCTAATGTTTGAAATGAAAAGGTTTACTCTTGTGACAAATGCATGCTACATTCTTAGATCTTATTGATAGATGGTCTTGTTTGTGACTTTTTACATGTGAAACACATCTCTTAAGTCTGTGAATGCTTTGGTTGAATCATGAATTGAGCAAGCGACAAACGCTTAAAGCCAATGGAATCACTTGGTAGAAATATGAATTTTGTGTTCATTCTATCATGTGGTGTGATATTATTTGGTGAAGTGTTGAATTAGCTTTCATGCAGGGAATCTTATGTTGAAAACTACATTGATGACCCCTCTTTGATCCAACTATTCTTCGACCATCTTCATACCCCTCCGCCTCATAAAAAGATGCCAAAGTGCACATATTAGTCGTGGCCACCTCCAAAAGTATGGGGTGGCCACATCTTTATCTCCCCGCTTCACTCCATCCACCATGTGCCCTGCCTACACCAAGGGCAAAGAAAAAAAGAAAAAAAGAGAAAAAAACAAAAATAAAAAAAGGATGCTCCTGTTTAAGATCATTCAAATAAAGAAAAGAGGAGTGTGAAAAAGCACCCCAAATCTTACCGCAACCCTTTCTTCTTCTTTTATACCCATTGAGCTAGAAAACATCAATTCTAGCTCACTTTACCCTTTCTACAGCCAAGTGGGTCATCTAGTGTGGTTTGAAGCATAAGACCGAATGCATGAAAGTGAAACAACACTCCTAGTGACCTTTGATTAACACCAACATGAAACGGTTTACCTGGAATAACATGAAGGACATATGGACAACTTGCACTTCTATGCTTTATATTTGAAGTTTGTATGCTCAGTGCTCAGTTCATGATTGGATTGTGAAAGAAGGAGAGGAGAGATGTGAGACACATGCACTTAGTCATTTCCAAGACCATATAGTCAGTAATTTTCTATTGTCTAGCATTTATCATTTGTTTTTGTTGAAAAGAAAGAAAAAGAGAGATTAAGTTGGAGCATACTTGAGGACAAGTATGTTTTAAGTTTGGGGTGGTGATGCAACCCTATTTTAGGGCTCCATCATGTGTCATTTTGTACTTAAGTTTCATCTAAACATGTTAGAATTACATGTTATTCTCCCCAATTTGGTTATCATTGCAAATATGCTTATGGATGTTCTTTGCACTGCTTTTCAGGTACTTGGACCATGCCTAGATGGAAGAGAGAGAAAGAAGGAATCCTAGGGTTTCCCCACTCATGGAGGGACCCAAAGAAGACCCCAAAGTCTCCCTCAACCTACCTCCAATGGCCAAGAATCATCTCCAAGCAAAGGCATCCAAGATTTATGAAGTTTAAAGCCATGCTAGCATTAGAAGACCCCAGCACGGCCATGGTGCCATGGAACGGCCGTGCTGGCAATTGAGCAAATTTACAGGTTGATCAACAAATCATTGAAGTTCAAGCAAGTCAGCCACCACGGCCGTGTTGCCCAGCACGGCCGTGTTGGATGAAGATGGAACAGGCGTGCTGCTCAGAACGACCTCCTCCCAACTCTGCCACCACGGCCGTGCTACCCAGCACGGCCGTTCTACCTAGTACCCAACACGGCCGTGCTGCCCAGCACGGTCGTGCCACCAGCCTTCGTTTTCACCCACCAACCTGTTAAATTAACACTTAGCCAACACGGTCGTTCTCCTCCACCACGGCTGTGCCCACTCCTACCCAGCACGGCCGTGCTGCCCAGAACGGCCGTGCTACCACCCCAAAACCTATACAACTTTCATTGATTTTCCTATTCTACCCCTACTTAGCCCTAGCCCCTATATAAGCACTAGTTTCTTCTAGGGCTCGGAAGAGATCACTCCCCAGCCATCACCCAGCTGCTCCCTTGCATCCATTGCTCCCATCCACCCATTTCCTTGCATTCAACCCCATTTCTACCCACTTTCCACTCATTTCCACCATAGAAACCTAGTTTCTCTAGGTTTCTATCCATCCATTCCACCATTTTCATGCACCCCTGCACCATTGGAGGAGGGAGGATGTCTGCAGGTGCTTGGAGGTGAAGAAGAAGGCCACTTCATCAAGCTTCATGGAGTTTCTTCCTCTTCTACCCCCTTCTTTTCCTGTTTTCATGATCATGTATAGCTAAGCCCCCTTGTGGTGGGTTGTTTGGGATTAAAATGTTACTTTGATACCATGTTGGGGGATAAATTCTTGTAATGAACTCAATTCATATTTATGATGATTACTTCTTGCTTCCATCTCTTTTCCTATCTTATTGCATGTGGTTTGTGCTTCTTGTATGAATTGCTTGTTTTGAGGTTTTTGATGACACTTCATTTCTAGGAGGAATTGGGGTGTATGTGGCAATCTTAGGAATGGCTCCTAGGTCCAATTAGTGGATCCATAGCTAGCCCCCTTTGTTCCTACATACACACCCCTCCTCTTAAAAATGAGTGTGAGATTTAAGTGGCTAGTGTAAGTGAGAGTGATGCAATTGTCTAGGGCCTTCTAAAGGCTAGAGTGGCTAGTGGCATGAGGATTACCCCCTTCATCTCCACTCCGATCTCTACCCTCAACCCTCAATTGTCCACTATCACTTACCCTAGAAACCTAGATTTGTCCAATCTCACTAGAACTACACCTAACCCTAGTCTTCTACTAGTAGTATAGGGTATGTTCTAATGGCATTGCCCTTGTTGTTTGGTTTGGTAATCTAGATATGGATCGAGCAGCATGCATGTTTGATGAACTCCCCCAACGAAAATCGAAGTGACATTTCCCAAACGGCCCACCCACCTTAATCACCTTGCTTAAACCCTAATTGCTTAGTCTGCTTGTTAATGCTAGCTTAGTTCAATTGCTTTAGTTTAACTTAGTCAATTGCTTGGTTTTACTCTTTAATGTTAACTTAGGCTTTTGCTCTTGCCAGTGGTTAGTTTAGTTCGTTCTTGCTTCTTAGCTTGCTAGAGTAGGGTAACCCTTCTTGTTCCTGCTTAGTTAGTTTGATAACTTAGTTTGCTTATTTGCTTGTTATTTCATAATTTAGTTTCCTTTTCACATTTCTTACTTGCTCATTAGTATAATCAACCAACAATCAACCTTAAACCCTACTCTCCGCACTAGGAACGTAGATCACGCCGTCTAACTCTAGCGTCCCCTTTATCCTCGCGGATCGACCCCGTACTTGCCGCCTCACCTATACTACGACATGACCCCGTGCGCTTGCGGGTGTAGTGTCTTAGTAGACGTAGGTAATTAGTGTGGGACCATATAAATTTTGAAAGCACAATCCCATATCCCATGCGTTCCGACCTCGTGGGGTGTAAAAGCACCACTAGTGGAGGCGCACTAATGGGTGAAAATATTTGTACACCCTAATGGAGGAATTGATGTGAGATAAACATTAAATCTCTCAATCCTTCATTATATATGTCGGGGTGGATGTATCACTAATCCCCTAATACCAAGATGGATGTATCACGAATCACCCAATAATTTTAATGCCGGATCGATGTGAGGTAAACATTAAATCTCTCGATTCCGAAGGAGTGCAGTTGACACTGTAACTCTATAGAGAAGTTTCCAGTATACCCTGGAAAGCTATTTAGAAGAGACACAAGATGTCCTGCATGGAATCTCGTACTGACCGAGATAAAGGAGGTCATGGAAGGCGACTCTTCCATTGACCTTGTATGGCACCGATTTCGACCTCACAATGGTCGGTTGGAGTATGAGAGGTATACCTCATCTCCTCAGGGCATAAGTGTGATTGTAAAATGTAATCAGCCGTATAGCATGTTTGCTTAAGGATTGAATACGAAAATCATTGGATGATGTTACAATTCTTTATGCATCCTTAGTTGATAGATGATATAGTTATGACTCCTTACATTCCTTGCAAAGTAGATAAGATGATTTATAATCTACCATGGGTAGATGCAATGTTTTCCTTAAGAAATAAACTTATCTTATTCTATTCATAGAGTGATTAATACTGCTGTTAATATATAAGAACTCCTGCTCAGTTTTAGTCTATCAATCTGTAATAATAATATTTCTGGCGGAGAGTTATATCTCTCGCTAGGACAATTTCAATTGTCTCACCCCCGTGGGATCCAACATTTTTAGGTAGACACAGAAGAAGAGGCAGAAACCCTATAGCAAGGAAAGAGCAGTAGTAGCAACAATAGGGACAGTAGTGATATTCCAGGTGGAGGCACTAGCTGTCATATTTTGTATAGAAAGTCCTATGTGTCATCTATGTACTCTCAGGTCCTCGGAGTTAGTAGTTAGTGCTTTTAATGAATCGATCTGAGATTTTGTCTTGATGCCTCGAGGTTCTTATACTACCTGTGTATAGTTTTAACAGAGCAGTTGATGCTTGTAATCCTCGACAAGGGATGGTACAGGATATGTACTTATGAACCAGGATGTAAATAAAATACTTTGGTTCTTGATAAAAGAGTTTTCTTATGTTTGGATCTCTTTGGAAAAAGTTTTAATTTTTAGTGATTTTTAGTAATCCATTGTTAATAATCGCTTCCGCTTAGTTAATAACATTTTGTTCGAACGGTGTGTCACAATTTTGTGATATCAGAGCTCTAGGTTCGCTGAGTCTACAGAGACATAAAATTAAGGTTGTTGAGTCTGTTCTAGTGTCTTCCATTTTATTTGATAGTATCTTCTACTCATATTAGAGAAGAAGAACTTAAAGATGTCTGGATCACATGAAGAACATGTTGTTGAGAGTAGCAATGTTGCACCAATAGAAGGTGTAAGGGACCAGGTGAGAGAAGAATGACTGCTTGAGAATCCCCAAGATGATCCAATTATGATAAGGAATTCTACTTTTAATATCACTGTTGGGCAAGCTAGGACAACAATGATGCATATAGTGGACCATATATTAGGAATACAACCTAGATTACCAGCTCCCAATGATGAAGATTTGGACTCCAACATGATTCTTGCTCAACATCAGCATGTTGGAGCAATGAATAGTGATGAAAGGAATAGGTTACAACTTGAAATTAGGATATGCCACAGGTGTAGGCAACCTGGACATATTAGTAAAGACTGTCCAAAAAAGGATAATGAGGAAAGAATTAAGAAAAGGCCTATCCAAACTCAGGATCAGAGGCCTAGTAGTTCCAAAAAGGGGAAGTTTTTGGTACCATCAGTACAACTAAGGTCTAGTACACTAGGGAAAGGGCTACCCGGAAAGGGTAAAGGACCTTTTAGACCATATCAAGAGAATAGAACCTATCACTGGTGTAGACAGTTAGGACATCTAGTGTTATGACCCACTCCTTGCTTAGTCGATAAATACCTCGAATTACGTAAAACACCGCAATTAGTGTTGAGTATCAAATTAAATATCATGGATAATCAGAATAAGTTAATATATGAATCAATAGTTGAGTTTGAATCACCTGAGGCGACTAATGATATTAATGTTGATTAATTAGTTAATTAGGTTGAGTTGAATACCCAATGTTGCAATTAAGTGTTTTGACCTGATGTGACAAGCTAGTTAACATGATTTTATGCCCTGGGATGATAGAGGATTCCGTGCTTAAACCGTTGCAAGAAAAATCACCCGAAACCGACTTCCGAGTTAAAAGATATGGGCATTTGAGTGTTCAGGGAGCTAGTTGTAATTACCGAAAACGATTGGGCATTTTGCATCCCGGCCCCTCCGCGAACCGACCCTTCTCTTCTTCTTCTTTCGCCCGATAGAACAGGGAAACGGTAGTGGCCGACAGAGCAATGGAGAGAAAGAGGGAGCAGGGGCGATTGAGGGGCGATTTTCGCGGTCCTTCACCTCCGACCAGCCAGGGCGCCACCTTTCCTTTCCTTTCTTCTTCCTCTAGTTCGCCCTAGCGGCACTCCTAGCCACCTGCGGCCCTAGCAGCGCCCAACCTGCAGAGCAGAGCCGTGGCCAGTAGTAGGTCGACCAGCAGGCGAGAATCAGCGTGGGATGGCGGCCATTTAGGGCTCGAGAAGGGCCAATTCAGAAGCACCTTGCTCCTCCGCCACCTCCTCATCGCCTACCTTGCTCCATCTATGCCTGACCAAGCTAGGGCGGCGCCCCCTTGCAGGTGCTGCGCCGGCCAGCCGTAGCTACTGCTGCGTGCCCAGCAAGGAGCTCGCAAGGAGTCTGATTGGTGTGGAAACACTTCGAATCGATCGCCTTGAGTCCCACCCTGAAGCCTAGGTACAAATTCGCAGCCCCATCTTTGATTTAGCTCCTAGCTGAGCTTGTGTCTAACCTGTACATGAGAAAATGGCTGCTTGCTTGCAATAGGTCTGGCCAGGGGCAGTTCTGCCTAGGAAGCACCACCAAACATCGCCAATGAACTCGGCCATGGTCCAGATCACGAATCTGTAGTCAATCAACCATGATTGAGCATGTAGCCAAGTTCCTCCTTCAACCTGTACGTGAAGCAGGTTGTTCCTGAGTAAATCCAAGGTTGTAGAAGACCCAACAAATGCCTCGAATCCGGCCCTGGACGCATTGCTGGACGAATCCAGACGTTTCAAACCCCGGTGAGTAGGATCTCACTCATTTATCACTTTTAACTCAAAACAGGATGTTTTGGTTGAATCGACATTAGTTGCGGGTAACATCGTGTACCCGGGTGCCGGGCAGTGCCGGCACCGCTTGATTTTTAGGTTGCGCGTTTCAATTATTAATTTCTGCTCGACATTAGTTAGTTGATTAATATGCGCGAGGTAAATTAGTAAAATTGAATGATTTATTGAAACTCAACTTGTTCGACTAAATGTCAACCAGTAGCACACGACCAGAAACTAGATAGTTTGGGAATAAACTCGGGTTGTATGATTTTTAATAAATTAATTGAGCATGATTTCAAAGAAATGACGACGAGGTGAAAAATATCAAAGAAACCCTAGATGCACGCTCTAGGTTATGTCTAATGCGAATAGATTAATATTTTCTCAAATTGACACGCTTCTCAAGGATATCAGTAGAAATTTCTAATTATTAATAATAATTCATGTTATGATACGTAAGCAGCTCTTAATTGAATTATGTGATGCACAAACCAGGATTAGAGTTCATGTGCACGTTCTTCGAGAAATTCTAGATAATAGATAAATACTACGGATGATTTCTTATTTGAGAAGTTAATTACTCTTATCAGTGCAATAAGATATTCAATTACATGAATTCGCTATGTATGTGCCAAATTGAAATAAGTTGGGTTATTTATGCATTTCTAATTTGTCTGAATGCATGGTATGAGAATTTCTCAGAAATTACAAGGATTTAAAATATATTGCTCTGTCAGTTTAGAATGACAGTGTATTGTGATCTGATATGAAATCAGTAGATGTGATTTTCCTGTTTAAATGGTTATATGTTAATCAGTTAATAGAATTAGGTGCCCTAACACCGTAGAACCCCTTTGATAGATCTGCTTCTTAGGGGTGAAACTCGTGTTGCAACATTATCCGTGCGGAGTCATGGAGACACGAGGACAGAGAGGCAGTGTCCAACAACAACGCGTGCGGAGTCACGGTGGCACTGGAGGAAAATGGGGGTTATTCAACATCATCCGTGCTTGTGTCACGGAGGTAACCCAGTGAGACTCTCCGCCTGTGTACTCAGGTTTGTCAGGAGGAGTCTGGAGCACACGTGGTTGTGCAGCACACGTGGTTGTGCATTGAGGCCGTGGAGCCTGGGGTCCTGTAGCAGAACAGGGCTGGCGTCAGACTTAGCATTTTCCCGGGTGTGTCGCTAAGTCTTGTACGGTGGGATCGTAGCATGAACTTGCTACGGATCTTCATATGCAGAGTACACTGCATATGATTAGGGCATAATAATAATAATATGAATAAGTAATCATAAAGGATCATAGTAAATTTATATATTTGTTCATTTACCTGAAATACCTGTTGATACATAGAAATGTGATTATTATCTGTATATCTGCTATGTATTTAGAACTGCCTTGCTTAGTTCTGCATTTATGTTTAATTTCAATTTATAAACCTGATGAGTTGTTTAGTGATAGCTAAGTGAAATACTATTCACTGAGCGAGTAGGCTCATACCTCTACTCAAAACATTTTCAGGTTATCATCAGCAGCAGGATATCAGAAGGATCGATTTATCCTTACGCCTAGTCGATAGAAGGTTCGTAGTTAGTAGTTAGAGGTCTCTTAGTCCATTCCCCTCGATCTTCGGGACAAGGTGTGAGTGAGAGAGAGAATGTGTACAAAGATGTAAATTAACTGTTATGCTTTATTTATGTCGAACAATGTAAAATGTTGTAGACTCTGTTTATATTGCTAGTCAGTTTATAAAGATGCTTCCGCAGTTTGTTTAGTTTCAATTTACAGCATAAATCAGATTATACTATAAATCTCTTTAAAAAGTTTTAAAAAGTGAAGAGTGATTGGCTTATGTGTAAATCTCATCCTGTCGCGTCCTAATTTCGTGGTTTGTGGTTAATGTGAGATTGGGGCGTGACAATTTTTGGTATCATAGCTTAGGTTGAGTACATAGTTACTCAGAGTCCAGGTCAGGGGACGATAAGAGACCAATAGGATTAAGGTTTAGGTGTCTTTCTTCTATCTGTAATTTCTTAACAGGAAGTGTTCTGTTATACTATTGCAGATAGCAGGAAGAGGATGTGGTCACGAGAATCAAGTAATGAGCTTAAGTTGAGTCATTAAGAATCATTAAGGTCAAAAGATAAAGTTATAAGTAAGGTGAATAATAAATGATGAGTTTAGCTCTGGAAGGTCTGAGTGTTTAGATACCCTGGCCAGGTGTCTGAATACTTAGATTGACCAGTATCAAGCTACTCTGTCTGTTCTTCTCTGGATGTCCTGTCCAGGTATGCAGAGGAAGGATAGGCTAGAGAGAAAACCCTAGAAATCTTAGGGTTAAGAGATCAGAAATTAATAAAGAAATAAGAGATTACATATAAGATGCGATTCAACTCTTGTCTATCATTGTTTATTTGATTAAAGATCATTAGAAACGCTCTTATATACATGAATTTAGACTTTCAATTTGTACAATAAGTATGATCCTTTTATATTGTTGTGTCATGTAGTGAATTGTTAAGTGTTTGTTTTCTTAGTACTAAAGTAGACCCAAATTTATGATTAAATGAGTTTGCTTTGAGTGAATGTTCATTCCACATGTTTAAGATTAACAGGGGTTGATTAATCCCGAGTAGCTCTTGGCTTCAGGACTACAGGTTCGGCCTGGTCCGGCTGGCAGGATGCGTTACTGGGATTTAATGACTCCTATTAACAAGTAAATTAAGAATAGAAGTTTAAATGTTCTTTTGTCTTGAGAATTAGGGTTTGAGGAGCATAGACCCTAATAGGCCCAAATTATGATTTAAATGACATATGCATACAGAATTTGATAAATAGGATGTCTCACTAAATGATTTTAGTATTTTATGCGTAATTCTTATTTGGTTAAAATTGGGATATGAATTGGATATATAAATAAACAAAATTGGAAAATATCAAAATGTTTGAATAATATTCTGACTTGTTAATCGACCGAGTTTCAAACTCGACCGATCACATTTTCTGAATAATATAGCAGTGTGGTAATTGAATTTATCTTTTTATTGGTATATCCAATTGATCTCAAATTTTAACTGTGCTTGAACAATACAATTTTAGACACTCTGTAAAATTTGTGTAATTTTTGGATGACTTTTGACCTCTACAGCAAGGGTGTCGGCCGAGTTTGTAACTCAGCCGAACCTGCTGCAGACTGCAATATAGCAGTGCACTGTTTGATTTTTAATTAATTATTGGTAACTTGAAATGATCTGAAATTTTTATTGGAGGTCCAAAACTTCATTGGGCACAACATATAAAATTTTCAAAATTTTTGGAGCTTCTGTTAATAGTTTGATAAACGAATTACAGAAACTATTATAAAACTGAATTTTCAGCTAAATGTAATTAAAGTTGAGTGTTGGGTTAATATGTTATTGACTCAAGCAACTCAATTTGATCTATATGATCGACCACACACATACAATGATGTTATGTTGCTAATATGGGCCAAAACCCTAGGATGATTAGGGTTGAAGTAGTTTAAGGGATATCATTAGTGATGTAATCTTGAATATTTATATCTCTGTAAATAAGATCTTGAGAATTGTTCTATGAAATGTAAACCGGATTTGATAGTGACCTAGGGTTTTGAAGTAAGATAACCTGATCGGTACATGAACAACATGAGATGATTTAGAGGAATGAGTAAGACATAAACCTAAAATGTAACTATAAGAAGGTAGCATAGAAATCAGAGTATTACCCGACATATCATCTAAAGATAGTTGATGTAGTTTATGTTTTAAAGACATGGTGTCACTATCTTTATGATGTGATAATAGATTATCACCTTGGTAAGGAGAATGTGGTGGCTGATGTTTTCAGCAGAAAGTCAAGTCCAACAGCTAATACATTCTCTATGACGGGTTTCAATAGAGACCTGTTAGTAGTAATATGGGAGTTGGACTTAAACTCAGGGGTAATAGCATAGAGTGATTTGATTGTATAAATGTAAGTTAAACCTACATCTTATGATCAGATTAAGGAACTACTATGGGGTGATAGTGAGTTAAATCAGACCATGCATGACATGTTGTGTGAATCTCGAGATTAAGTAAAATTCTTTTAAGGGGAAAAGCCTGAAAGAAAAGATTCTTATAAAATTATATGTATTGATGTATGCTATACTTTCAGGAAAACACTAAGATGTATATGAAATCCAAGAAGTTGAAACGGATGGTCAGATGTGCAGAAGGATGTAGCTAAGTATGTGGTTAAAAAGTAGTGTGTACCAGTAGGATAAGGCTGAATCCTAGAAATCTATAGCTACCTTATAATCCTTTTCTATGCCTGAATGAGAGTGGGAATTTATCGCAATGGAATTTGTGGTAAGATTACCCAGGATATCTAAAGGTTGTAATTTAATAGGAATGAATGTGAATAGACTAATTTAGTCTGCTCATTTTCTTCATATTAAGTCGACCTTTGATGTCTCGAGACTTGACTAAGATATATGGATGAAATAATTAAGTTGCCTGGTAATCCAATTTCAATCATATCATATTGAGTTTAGAAATGCACCACTGATAATGGTACGGTTCGAGTATGAACCCAGAAAGCACAGATTTGGTAAAACATTAGATGTATGATTACAAGCTAGCAAGACAACATTTAAAATATGCAAATAAATCTAGTTGCGTGCTTCCTGTTATGATTAATGTATGTAACCTGACATTTACATGAATTTAGTGTGTATGGGCCAAAATTGACTTGAGTTTGGAATATTTATAAATTTTTAATCTGTCTGCATGCATGATATGAACATTACTCAGTAATTACAAAGACTTGAAATATACTGCTCTGCTAGTTTCAGAATGATACTGTATTGTGATTTGGATTGCAATCAAACAGATGAGATGATGGGAACCCTAAGAGTAGGGTGTTGCCATGTGATTAGTGAATGAAATAACCCTAAGAGTAGGGTGTTGGCATGTGATGAATGAATAAGGCGAATGAAGCCCTAAGGATAGGGTGTACGATGAATCAAGTATTTTGATATCAATTTTCGTTATGAGATGTGATGATGTTGAACAGTTAAATTGCATGATTTTAATTTAGTACCAGATTGACATGCATTTTGTTTTAGAATTTTAGATTGTTTGCATGAATAGTATAAAAATTTCTTGGTAATTACCATAAAGTGAGATACTGTTATAACGATTCAGGAAAGACAAAGTTTTGTGGGTTGGTCTGGGATCAGATCAGATGTGTTCTAGGTTAAGGGACTTATACAGATGATTGATCAGAGGATCAAAAGTTCAAGAATTCGCGAGATACCAGTAGTGAGGGTTTTATGAAGGAACCATAACATAGAGGAAGCTACGTAGGAATACGAGTCAGAGATGAGTAACACGTCTCCTTTCTCTTTTAGGAATTTCGGGACGAAATTCTTTTAAGGGGAAAAGGTTGTTATGACCCACTCCTTGCTTAGTCGAAAAATACCTCGAATTACGTAAAACACCGCAATTAGTGTTGAGTATCAAATTAAATATCATGGATAATCAGAATAAGTTAATATATGAATCAATAGTTGAGTTTGAATCACCTGAGGCGACTAATGATATTAATGTTGATTAATTAGTTAATTAGGTTGAGTTGAATACCCAATGTTGCAATTAAGTATTTTGACCTGATGTGACAAGCTAGTTAACATGATTTTATGCCCTGGGATGATAGAGGATTCCGTGCTTAAACCGTTGCAAGAAAAATCACCCGAAACCGACTTCCGAGTTAAAAGATACGGGCATTTGAGTGTTCAGGGAGCTAGTTGTAATTACCGAAAACGATTGGGCATTTTGCATCCCGGCCCCTCCGCGAACCGACCCTTCTCTTCTTCTTCTTTCGCCCGATAGAACAGGGAAACGGCAGTGGCCGACAGAGCAACGGAGAGAAAGAGGGAGCAGGGGCGATTGAGGGGCGATTTTCGCGGTCCTTCACCTCCGACCAGCCAGGGCGCCACCTTTCCTTTCCTTTCTTCTTCCTCTAGTTCGCCCTAGCGGCACTCCTAGCCACCTGCGGCCCTAGCAGTGCCCAACCTGCAGAGCAGAGCCGCGGCCAGTAGTAGGTCGACCAGCAGGCGAGCATCAGCGTGGGATGGCGGCCATTTAGGGCTCGAGAAGGGCCAATTCAGAAGCACCTTGCTCCTCCGCCACCTCCTCATCGCCTACCTTGCTCCATCTATGCCTGACCAAGCTAGGGCGGCGCCCCCTTGCAGGTGCTGCGCCGGCCAGCCATAGCTACTGCTGCGTGCCCAGCAAGGAGCTCACAAGGAGTCTGATTGGTGTGGAAACACTTCGAATCGATCGCCTTGAGTCCCACCCTGAAGCCTAGGTACAAATTCGCAGCCCCATCTTTGATTTAGCTCGTAGCTGAGCTTGTGTCTAACCTGTACATGAGAAAATGGCTGCTTGCTTGCAATAGGTCTGGCCAGGGGTAGTTCTGCCCAGGAAGCACCACCAAACATCGCCAATGAACTCGGCCATGGTCCAGATCACGAATCTGTAGTCAATCAACCATGATTGAGCATGTAGCCAAGTTCCTCCTTCAACCTGTACGTGAAGCAGGTTGTTCCTGAGTAAATCCAAGGTTGTAGAAGACCCAACAAATGCCTCGAATCCGGCCCTGGACGCATTGCTGGACGAATCCAGACGTTTCGAACCCCGGTGAGTAGGATCTCACTCATTTATCACTTTTAACTCAAAACAGGATGTTTTGGTTGAATCGACATTAGTTGCGGGTAACATCGTGTACCCGGGTGCCGGGCAGTGCCGGCACCGCTTGATTTTTAGGTTGCGCGTTTCAATTATTAATTTCTGCTCGACATTAGTTAGTTGATTAATATGCGCGAGGTAAATTAGTAAAATTGAATGATTTATTGAAACTCAACTTGTTCGACTAAATGTCAACCAGTAGCACACGACCAGAAACTAGATAGTTTGGGAATAAACTCGGGTTGTATGATTTTTAATAAATTAATTGAGCATGGTTTCAAAGAAATGACGACGAGGTGAAAAATATCAAAGAAACCCTAGATGCACGCTCTAGGTTATGTCTAATGCGAATAGATTAATATTTTCTCAAATTGACACGCTTCTCAAGGATATCAGTAGAAATTTCTAATTATTAATAATAATTCATGTTATGATACGTAAGCAGCTCTTAATTGAATTATGTGATGCACAAACCAGGATTAGAGTTCATGTGCACGTTCTTCGAGAAATTCTAGATAATAGATAAATACTACGGATGATTTCTTATTTGAGAAGTTAATTACTCTTATCAGTGCAATAAGATATTCAATTACATGAATTCGCTATGTATGTGCCAAATTGAAATAAGTTGGGTTATTTATGCATTTCTAATTTGTCTGAATGCATGGTATGAGAATTTCTCAGAAATTACAAGGATTTAAAATATATTGCTCTGTCAGTTTAGAATGACAGTGTATTGTGATCTGATATGAAATCAATAGATGTGATTTTCCTGTTTAAATGGTTATATGTTAATCAGTTAATAGACTTAGGTGCCCTAACACCGTAGAACCCCTTTGATAGATCTGCTTCTTAGGGGTGAAACTCGTGTTGCAACATTATCCGTGCGGAGTCATGGAGACATGAGGACAGAGAGGCAGTGTCCAACAACAACGCGTGCGGAGTCACAGTGGCACTGGAGGAAAATGGGGGTTATTCAACATCATCCGTGCTTGTGTCACGGAGGTAACCCAGTGAGACTCTCTGCCTGTGTACTCAGGTTTGTCAGGAGGAGTCTGGAGCACACGTGGTTGTGCAGCACACGTGGTTGTGCATTGAGGCCGTGGAGCCTGGGGTCCTGTAGCAGAACAGGGCTGGCGTCAGACTTAGCATTTTCCCGGGTGTGTCGCTAAGTCTTGTACGGTGGGATCGTAGCATGAACTTGCTACGGATCTTCATATGCAGAGTACACTGCATATGATTAGGGCATAATAATAATAATATGAATAAGTAATCATAAAGGATCATAGTAAATTTATATATCTGTTCATTTACCTGAAATACCTGTTGATACATAGAAATGTGATTATTATCTGTATATCTGCTATGTATTTAGAACTGCCTTGCTTAGTTCTGCATTTATGTTTAATTTCAATTTATAAACCTGATGAGTTGTTTAGTGATAGCTAAGTGAAATACTATTCACTGAGCGAGTAGGCTCATACCTCTACTCAAAACATTTTCAGGTTATCATCAGCAGCAGGATATCAGAAGGATCGATTTATCCTTACGCCTAGTCGATAGAAGGTTCGTAGTTAGTAGTTAGAGGTCTCTTAGTCCATTCCCCTCGATCTTCGGGACAAGGTGTGAGTGAGAGAGAGAATGTGTACAAAGATGTAAATTAACTGTTATGCTTTATTTATGTCGAACAATGTAAAATGTTGTAGACTCTGTTTATATTGCTAGTCAGTTTATAAAGATGCTTCCGCAGTTTGTTTAGTTTCAATTTACAACATAAATCAGATTATACTATAAATCTCTTTAAAAAGTTTTAAAAAGTGAAGAGTGATTGGCTTATGTGTAAATCTCATCCTGTCGCGTCCTAATTTTGTGGTTTGTGGTTAATGTGAGATTGGGGCGTGACATCTAGTAAGGGACTGTCCGTGTGGCAACACATCCCACTATCACACAGACAGCGAGGTGTTACGCGAAAATGTGCGGAAATCACCATAACCATAGATTATCGAAAACACGGGTTAATAAAAACCGTTTGCGGAAGGTTGATCAACTAAAAACTATTACATTCAAGTCCTCATCCTACACAGAAATGGGTCATATATATATACATATACAAGATCTGATACGTGTCCACAGCTTAAAGGAACAGTTGTTCATCCATCTCATGAGTTCGCCACCTATTCATATACATAAAGGCCCACATCCGGCCAAAAACAGGATATACAAAACATCAACAATCATACATCGTGAAACAACGTCAAAACACCGCCAAGGACATGAGAGTACATGGATGACTCTAGACTCTATCACAAAACATCCAAAACAACAGCATATCCATCGCTTGCCTTCTACTGATCTTCTTGTTGCTCGGCCGCAACACCACGACCACCACCACGTCTAGCTCGGCCACCTAAAAAGGGTGTAACTCAGTGGAGTGAGACAATTGAACATTGTCCCAGCGGGAGGCATAACTCCCCGCCAAAACTACAAAACCTCAAATGAACATATACATAAAGCAGTTAACCGATGAGAAGTATAGCAAGAGCAGTCTTAGGAAATAAATCTATCTAAGCTTACCAGATGTAATCAAGTATTATATGTGAAACATAATTAACAAGACAAGATATCCAAGTTATACCGCCATTGAAGAACATATAAGTAACTGCAAGATATAAAGAAAGTGTTTACACAAACAAGGCCTCAACCAATGTTTCCTGTTTGTCTTAAGCAGTAATAACTAAATGGATGGATTATGTTTTATTATGCCCTGAGGAAGTGAACCGTACCGTTCAAATCCAACCTTCGGATGTGAAGCCCATAGCCGGTGCCATACAAGGTCAATGGAAGAGCCAGAATCCACGACCTCACCCATCGTGGTCAATACACGAGAAACAAAGAAGGACTGCAGTCTCATGCTCAAGTGGTCTTAAGCCACAGGGTCAGTTCCTCAGGCTACCCTCTGCCTAGCCCACCTCGGTACAGATCACGACGCTAGGAAACTAAGCCACGGGCCTGATCACCGTGCTCTGAGCCCTGAACGCATTCATTCTCATCATATCACATATCCGGAGCCATGGGCCTGTTCACCATGCTCATCACATATCCGAGTCTGCAACTACAGCTGCACTCATTTACCTCTCTATTTGAGGCTAGGAGAAACTTCGCATATTCAAAAATATGCACTCCGGGTTAACCCGCAGGAGAACCCGTTTCACCATCACCAAGTCCTGACGATGATGGATCTATGGCCAGGGCAAACTACATGATATATTTCACTGTAATTAATTAGTATCTTTTAGATGGATTGCAAGATTCAACCAAGTTGTATAACATACAAGATATAATAGAAAGTAAACAACATAAACTCAACATTATGCTATTATTGTAATCACATCAACTTGATCCATCTCAAGGATCCAACATCACATGTTATCACTTGGCCTCTTACCAACCATCCAAATCCATCTCAAGGATCATCACATACCATGGGATCTCAATCCCTCATCATGTATTGCCACTGCCTCTCAAGGCTCACATCATCATCATGGAACAAACACATCATACATGCAATCTCATCAATCAGAGTAATTACTAGAGTGATGTTACTCATCACATATTTCTCATAGCCTTTTTATGGCTAATCCTCACCTGCATGGTTAGAGTATACAATAATCATAGCTTCAACATAAGAACTATGCTTACCATTATGTAACAACATTCAAGATGATATACTTATCAATTATACATCAACTGGTGATCATGTGCACAAGGCACATTATTAAGCAACTATCTATGTACTTATCCTTATCTGATAATTATATAGATAATCAAGATGATTACTTAATGCATATAGTCATGTCAGATATGAAGGACAAGCTTTACTATTATCATCACTATTATATGAGCAAGGAGTAACCATCGTTTGGAAGTAAGGACATAAATATATAACGATCGGCTTCTATGCATCGTGGAACCCTCACTATATGTGCTACAACCCTCACTAGAAGTACCAGGGATCCTTACTATATAGTTGTATTGGGCCTCCTGCCCTCACCAAAGAACAACCCACCGCAGCCACAACGATGCGTTGCCACTAAGACAACCAAGCGCGTGCGACGCGGCGTCACAGGGGGATGTGTCGCGCGTCAAGGGGGGGAAAATATCAGGCACATAGCACTATCGGGCGACGCCCGTTATAACAGGGTGTCATCGCCCGATACAAGACCAGCGCAACGCCCAACACAGCTTCCTAGCAACGCCATCACAGGTGCTAACATCCCGGTCAGTTCAGCTCACATAAGGCTAACGCTCAAGAGAGAAAACACAACCCACATATCGTGCAACCTGTTGGACCAAGGCCTAACGACCGTCACAGAACCAGACCCCAACACCTATAACAAAAACGACAAGGGATAATGCCCGTTGTACAGGCCTATCGCCTAACAAGCTAGGTCAGGGGATATCGTCCAACAAGGTCATCTACTTCCCCAAACACAAGGGCACCCGAACCCTAGAAAGATGGCTCACCACCAAACCGAGCTCGCCTTCTAGCCCATGGTGAGAAGAAAGTGTTGCTTAAGCAACTAGCACACAAGCTCACCTCAATCGATTAGGAAGGAGGGGTGTTTCTCATGGCACTAGTAGCTCAAACTCATTCTTCTAGACCAAGGGGAGAAAGGAGTGTTGCTCACCTACAAACCCTAGATCACAAGATTGGCCAACAAGGAAGCTAAGCAAGAAACTAAGCTATTAACATGTAAACAAGATTAAAGCAAGAGATAATGTAGCTAGGGTTAGAAGTTATGCAACCCGCCTTAAGCTCCAAGCTCCAAGCTCCAAAGAAGAAGATGATCTCCAAGGTTCAAGGGATGTCGACCACCACTTGCTCCTCAAAGGTGTGTCGACCACCAAGCTGCTCCTTTAAGGGGGTGTATCGGCCGACACAAGCAAGGAAAGGAGGGAGTGTCGTACACTCAAGGTGGAGAAGGAAACTAAAGGATCAAAGGGACCCTAAGCTAAGGAAAGGACATGCCTATATAGAAGGAAAGGGAGGAGAAAACAAGGTTGGTCCAAGCAAGGTGTCACTTGCATAGGGACACTTGTCCTAGAGCTCAAGCCACTACTCTAGCAAGCTCCATCTACATGGCCAAGATATGCACCAAGTGCCCACTAAACAAGGTCAAGGCTAGACCAAAGAGCATGGGCGACACAACATGTTGCTCCATGGGCGATACACATCCATGTTGGCCGACAGAAACACTCCTAGGCCGATACAAGGCTCAACCAAGCCCAAACAAGGCACCTCAAGGCCCAACAAACTCGACCAAGGCCCAAAGAACTCAAGCAACTAGCCTAAGCCTTCTTCTCAACCTTAGAGGAAGCAAAGAGAGAGAGGAACACCTCACGAGGTGGCAAACTTGCCAACAAAACCCTAGACTTGGGTTATTTGCAAGTGGCACCACCAACTCTCAACAAAGCACAACCAAACCCTAATCACCACTAAAGGTGATTAGCAAGCACCGAAACACCAGGGTTAAGCAAAGCAAATAGGGTAAGCCCTAAACGAAGGTCAGGGTCCTTACAGTCTGGTTGGAAACACAATGGTAACCCAACCATCGAGGAAAAGACATCAAGGTCGTTAGAGGAAATAATTTTATAGTGGCACTCGAGGACGTGGACAGCCGTCCCAGGCATGATCAACTGCATTAAATAACAAAGAACAAAGTCAATGTCAGGCAATGGTAAGATTCTATGAAAAGAATCAACCTGAGGCAGTAAACAAACTGTGAGATGAGACAGGCCAGATGAAATAGTTTTATTCTGATATATTATTTCATGATTTCATGTGTTAAATATAAGAAAGTATTTGTTTTTGAGCTTCCTTTGACCAGTCATATGAGGATACAAGGAAGATGAGGACTTATATTTTACTCAATATTCCTTTAAATGCTTTATAATTTCTCTTATATGTATGAAAAAGGATGAGATATAGAAGTGATGCCTGAAGAAAATTCAGGAATGTTAAATCCTGTGTTTATGATGCTATGAAAAGTAAGGAACATGATAGTTAATAAAGTGCATACTACCTAATCTCAGTCCTTGTATACCCTGGCTAGGTATATAACTATTGGAGATAAGGCAAGTATGGAACTCTTAGATTGTTATCTTTCTGATTACTCTGATCAAGTAGTCATTCTGAAACAATCTAGTGAGTATAAAGAAACTAGAAATATGACATGGATATTTTTATCACATCCTAAGTACAATAAAGAGGAATCTGAGATGATCTCAGGTCAATCTATGTGTATGAGGAAGTAAAAGTATAATCCTCATGATAAAGAAAATGAGACAAGGGAGATGATCCCTGTATGATAAATCCTGTGTGTATAGTAAAGATCTTTTCCCATGATGTGGAAATGGGAAATGTGATAAAATCTCAAAAT
The DNA here is from genome assembly GCA_963693085.1 of Alisma plantago-aquatica. Classification (NCBI taxonomy): domain Eukaryota; kingdom Viridiplantae; phylum Streptophyta; class Magnoliopsida; order Alismatales; family Alismataceae; genus Alisma; species Alisma plantago-aquatica. The sequence continues at coordinate 692,147,538 of OY856412.1, forward strand.
GTTCATAAATATGTTAGACAATAACAAAAGAATGAGTAATGACATGTAATCATCCTTATAATTCTTTTGCTAGTGGCAAGGAACCTAGGATGAAATAAGAGTAAATGACTCATGAACAGTTGGAAGTTCATACAATAATTAGAGGAGATGATAATCTTTTCTCTTTGGTAAACAACCCTGGGTAATGATGGTGTGATAAGAGAAATATGTTTCTTTGTGTTCTCTCCTTTTAGGGACCTGGTAATCAAGTGAGTACTATGGCACTTGATGTGCATGGATTAGAAATAATCCAATGATGGATACTTAGAACAGTATCAGTTCATTTTGGACTTCAGTTCCACAATAAAGATATGTGTAACAAATAATGTTCCAAGATGAAAGAAAGATTCTTTTATATATGTGGCTCTAGTAATAACAATAGAGAGATGGAAATGATGAGGATGTTATGTGTTTTTGACACATGTGTTGGATATCAAAGTAAGGAATTCTGGTATCTAAGAAATATTAGGTGATATGGGAAAGTAAAAGCATAACTCCTAATTAAATGATCTATGTTGGTTACTTGGGATGGCCAACTTTGAAATCAGTCTAATTACATAAAATAGTATGAACATCGCATGTTAGGGGTTTATGCTCTGCATAAGCATAACATCGGCAAGAATGTACTAATTGAAGGAATAATTGTAAAATCATTGTGGGAAAATCTTATCAAGTTAAAAATAATTCTAAAGATACCTCTAAGATGAGTTCTTAATTGGTAAGTGACCTCCCCTTATGACAAAAGTATGTACAATTAATAAGATAGTTGGTACAAGCAGTATGAAAGTTTAGTGTTGTGTCAGCAGATTGCATGGCACAACAGATGTATGATAATGCTTGTAGTCACAAGTGGGTGATAGAATGTAACTCTGGTCTTTCCTTTGAAGTGATATGATAATCTAAATGAGGAATATGGAAGATTCCTTAGAATTAAGAATCATGTCACATAAAGTTATAAGTTAAGGAATGTGATAAATTAGTGAGGTTTGACACCTAAATTAAATAAGGTATGTATAATGTATCTCTAACTAAGAAAAGTGTTACCTGACACAGAGTTGACTTTACAGTCAATAATGGAAGGAAACAATAGAGTATGTGTCCTGTGTGACGAGTTCTATGATAACCCTATTTGGAAGGACTTTGTGTTGATCAAAGTTCTATGGCAGCTCCATGACATTAAGATGTTATGTGGAGACTTGATGATATGATGAATAAATAATATCTGTCTTCCTTTACCTGGGATTTTGGGGACGAAATCCTTGTTAGGGGTTTATAATTTGTAACATCCCTGGCCTGGGTGAAGGCTTAACCCTAGAAGTTTTTCTTAAGTAAGTCATTTAGATTCTTGTATTTATCATATGAAAAGTAATTAAGGCTTAAGAGAAACTTATGTTTCAATTTTAGTACTTTTTGAATAATGTTGAAACAATGTTTTACTTGTTTTGGACTAAAGTGCAAATTACCCAAGTTGAGGGGTTAACTTGCAAATGTTACATGATGAAATGTTCCTCAAGCGTTGAAGCATCATAAGAATGAAAATGATGCATAGGTATGGCTTGTGGTAGCCTGATCATCAAGAAAGAGCTTATTAAGTAATGTCTGTGCATTAAAACCTAGTTTTGGTGTAATGTACAATTTACCCAAAACCTAGGGTTCAATATACAAAATTGCACTTCTAGAGAGTCCCTAATGTTTCTTGGTATCAATTAAATACAATAAAATCGTAGGGGCATCTCATTTGAATCTCTTTGGAGGAAAGAGAGTCTTGATATTAAAATAATCAAGATTTAAGCATAATTGAAACCCTAATTCAATTTAATGCAAAAATAAATATATTAATGGAAGTGCCCTTCAACAAAAAATGTGATGGTTGAATTTTTATAAGTATGGACGTCCTTTTGCCTTGAAATGACACCAAAATATCTAAAGTGAGTGGAGAACCCACTCACATTAGTTAAAGAAAAAGTAATATCAACTAATTTTGGATATTATTATTATATTGATTAAGGTGCTTAAAGTGGTTGCTTTTAATTCAAGGATAAATGAGAGGTTTTTGAAGGGAATGATGATGGATTTGTATGAAAGGAAGTGAGGGGGATAAGTGGCACCAATTTGGGCAATTGAAGGATTTTTATAACACTTTCTCTCTCTTGAAATTCCCTTATATACACTCCATTTTTCACCCACCTGAAAGGATTTTTCGACTCTTCTTTCTTTAATTACTTTGGAAGAACACCAGGGAGCCTAGGAGAAATAGGAGGACGTATCCCAACCTGTAGGTAAGCTCCATAGTCATCTTCAACCTTGATTTCATGGTGGAAATCGAAACTCAATGCTTATTTTCTTCTTTTCTCCGTTCAATCTTCAAACGATTGTCATTCTTTTCACTCAAAGACTTGAGAACGGACCTTGGATAGTTGAGAAAGCTTCATTCACCATTGAGGACGTGAAGCTTGAAGCTTGGATTCAACTTTGAAGGTGGGTTATATAACTTGAACCCTTAAATGTTATTATTGATTTCATTTCTTCATCAAATGTTGATTCCTTTTTCATTCCCAAACTTTGCTTTGATTAATTGATGAAATCACCACAAATATCACAACAAATTTCGAAGGTTTGTAACTTGAATATTATGATGTCATCTTAGCACACACCTCAAGAAAAATCATGTGCAAACAGTTTCATCTTGATGACCAAACGGTCTCAAGACCGTGATCTAATTATAATGGATTCAAGAATGGATGATCCATTGATTACAAATCCTAATCGGATTGATTGGTTGAAACCCTAAATTAATTGAGTCAATTTCTATGATTGAATGGCTCAAATGGTCTCAAGACTATTTGAGGGCAAACGGTCTCAAGACCGTTTAAGGTCAAACGGTCTCAAGATTGTTTAAGGTCAAACTGTCTCAAGACCATTTGAGGTCAAGAGGAGTCATGGATGGATGGAGATCCAAGGGTTACAAGTTGATCAACTTTCAATGGTCTCAATGTTGGATGATTCAATAAGAGCAAACCCTAAATCGATTGATTGTGGAAACCCTAATTGGTCCATTCGATTTCAAGGTGGTTTGGACCAAACGGTCTTGAGACCATTTGAGTCCAAACAGTCTTGAGACCGTTTGGGATCAAATGGTCTTCAAACCGTTTGGAGGGCAAACGACCTCAAAATCGTTTGATGATCAATCAGTTTCAATGATGGGTTGTTCATTCGGTTTCTATGTTAATTTGATCAAATGGTTTCAAGGGTTGAAAGTACCAAATGGTTTCAAAACCATTTAAGAGCAAACATTCTCAACCCAAGATGCCTAAACGGTTTCAAAACCATTTGGAGGGCACACGGTTTCAAAACTGTTTGAAGGTCAAGGAGGTCAAAACTGTTTGAAGGTTCAAAAGTATCAAAACCGTTTGAAGACCTAATGTGATGAAAAACCAATAAACCATATGATTGTTAATGGTGTTTATCAAAGATAATCACAATGGTTGTACCTTTAAGGTACTTAAGTGATTAGTACCCTTAGAAGGGTTAACCTTTGATGCTTATGAAAGCAATATCTCAATACACCATGCTAACCCTAAATGTGTGTATTTGAATGAAGGGTTGACCTAATCTAATCAAGATTGAAGTAATCAACATCCTAGAGAGGATGAGAGAGAGAGAGGATTTCATACATGTACAATAATCATGTTGTGGTTAAACCTCAACACTCTCAACATTAATAAAATATGTAATTCGGATATGATCCTTGACAAAGAGATCATGAAACCCTAGTTTAGGGCAATGTTAGATGAAACCCTAATCTAGGGTAATGGTGTAACCCTAATCTAGGATAATGGTTTCAACCTAATCTGGGATAATGGTGTAACTATAATCTGGGGTAATGATATAAGAAATCCCAATTCAGGGTAATATAATGAAAACCCTAATTCAAAAGGATGCTTCATGAAACGCTAATTTTGGGTAAAGTAACATGAAACTCTAATTTGGGTAAAAGTTATAAGCAACCTAAATTCGAGACAATGATGTGTGAAACCCTAATCTAGGGTAATTTCATGTGAATCCCTAATGCAGTGACGTGATGTGATACCCTAATCATGGGTGATGACATGTGAAACCCTGATATAGGATGATGTTATGTGAAATTCTAATACATGGTGATGTTATGTGAAACCCTGATATAGGATGATATTATGTGAAATCCTAATACAGGGTGATGTTATGTGAAATCCTAATATAGGGTGAAGTTATGTAAACCCTAATTGATAAAGATGGGAAAACCTATCCCTAATAATGGAATAGTGACTAATATATTGATAAGTGAAACACCTAAGGTGGTTGTTAATGGATGACCATATATCAATAATGCCTTAAATTGAAATGAGTCCATACCATTGACAATGGTTGCATATTTCAAACAAGTGACTTATGACCAATACATTACATGATAAATGTGATGAACTGCTGCATAAAGTATTAGGATGGAAAATACCCTAATACAAGATAATTTGATGAACTTAAGTAAGATAAAGGTGATGAGGGAAGTGATACATCAAGACATGATAGATATCACATTCAGTACCTTAATATTGATACACTTTGATGTATACTAAATCCAATATACTTGGATGAATAACACATGAAGTGTGTTATGTCAGTTGTTACATTAAGATGTAATGCACTTTGATAAGTGGAGGATAACATACCTTATGAAAAGGTTGAGACAAATTAATAAAGTATGATGTAATCATATTCTGGTAAAGCTGAGAGAGGAACTCATATCTTGTGTTGATAATTTATTTAATGATAAATGATGAGAATAAATAAACATGATTGAATACTTATGTTATCAATGTTGGATCCTAGCTGTTAAGAGTAATGAATTAGGGCTTGATCATTAATAATATGATCTTGAGAACCTAAATGGTTAATAATGGGAAACCCTAAACCTAATGAAGGGTGTCGATATGTAAGAGAAACCCTAATCGATAAGGAAGGGAAATCCTAACCCTAATGATGGGAAGGTTGTAATTCTTTTGTTGTATAAACCTTGTAAGACATGGTAAATACTTGAATAAAAATATAATGTGAAATGGCCTTGTGAGCCATGTAAATAAGTTGTTACCTAGTGAGAGGTGACAAGATGTGGAATGGCCTTATGAGTCATGTAATAAGTTGTTACCTAGAAAGAAGTGACAAGATGTAATGTCCTTGTGAGTCATGTAATAAGTTTTTGCCTAGTGAGAGGTGACAAGATACTTAATGAGCCTTGTGAGGCATGTGAGATTCTTGTTTAACAAGTATCCTGAATACCTTGGTTAGATGACCTGGAGGTAATAGTTACCTGATAAGTGGTAACCATGTTCAGTGATGAATTAAGGGTTTGAATACCCAGATCTAGTAAGCATGATGATGATGTTGAGGGATGTGAATTATCGGACATGAGATAAGGGACTAAGATCCCAATGTTTTATAAAGCTTTGAAAAGTACTTGATAGAAGTATTACACATCCTTTGTACCATTTGTTATAATAAATTATGTTTGAAAACCGGATTGATGCTAAAAGAATATGGTAATACACTTAATTAATCAAGTGGAATCTTATCATGTAGTGCCTTGTCCATATAACCATCAGTGTCAGAATTTGCTGGATGGTGAAACGGGTTGCTCTGCGGCATAACCCAGAATGCATATTTTTGAATTGCGGGGGTGATGGGCGAAAATATCTATATGCCCTAATGGAGGAATTGATGTGAGATAAACATTAAATCTCTCAATCCTTCATTATATATGTCGGGGTGGATGTATCACTAACCCCCCGATACCGGGATGGATGTATCACAAATCTCCAAATAATTTTAATGCCAGATCGATGTGAGGTAAACATTAAATATCTTGATGCCAAAGGAGTGCAGTTGACAATGTAACTCTATAGTGAAGTTGCCAGTATATCCTAGATAGCTATTTAGTAGAGACACAAGATGTCCTGCATGGAATCTCGTACTGACCCAGATAAGGGAGGTCATGGCAGCCGACTCTTCCATTGACCTTGTATGACACCTATTTTGACTTCGCAATGGTCGGTTGGAGTATGATCGATATACCTCATCTCCTCAGGGCATAAGTGTGATTGTAAAATGTAATCAGCCATATTGCATATTTGCTTAAGGATTGACTACAAAAATCATTGGTTGATGTTACAATTCTTTATGCATCCTTAGTTGATAGATGATATGCTTATGATTCCTTACATTCCTTGCAAAGTAGATAAGATGATTTATAATCTACCATGGGTAGATGCAATGTCCTCTTTAAGAAATAAAGTTATCTTATTCTATTCATACAGTGATTAATACTGCTATTTATATAAAATAACTCCTGCTCAGTTTTATTCTATCAATCTACAATAATAATATTTCTGACGGAGAGTTATATCTCTCGCTGGGATAATTTCAATTGTCTCACCCCCGTAGGATCCAACGTTTTTAGGTATACATAGAAGAAGAGGTAGAAACACTATAGCAAGGAAAGAGAAACAGTAGCAACAACAGGGACAGTAGTGATATTGCAGGTGGAGGCACTGACTGTCATATTTTGTATAGAAAGTCCTATGTGTCGTGTCTGTACTCTCAGGTCCTCAGAGTTAGTAGTTAGTGATTTTAATGAATCGATCTGAGATTTTGGCTTGATGCCTCGAGGTTCTTATACTGCCTGTGTATAGTTTTAATAGAGCAGTTGATGCTTGTAATCCTCCAGAAGGGATACAGGATATGTACTTATGAACCAGGATGTAGATAAAATACTTTGGTTCTTGATAAAAGAGTTTTCCTATGTTTGGATCTCTTTGAAAAAGGTTTCAATTTTTAGTGATTTTCAGTAATCCATTGTTAATAATCGCTTCCGCTTAGTTAATAATGTTTTGTTCGAACGGTGTGTCACAGATTCCGATAGGGGGTCATTCTCCTCAAGCATGTTAACATCCTGTCATTTTCATCTATTTTCTTAAAGTACCACCCTAACTTCACTTTGTCACCAAATAATTGAGAAGAAGTATCTTGACAACGCCGCTTCTCTCTCCATGCCCATGCCTATAACTTTCTTTGCTCCCCTTGATCGGTCTGTTGAGCCATCCTGGATGAAAATTATGTTTCTGACCTTCTGTAGCAAGACTCAAAAACCTTACTTTGACGTTCCCCTTGTCGATGTATCCCCACAACAAGAGTCTGACCCTCCATTCTGCACACATCAACTGCATGTCCACTATATTGTCCTTCTTCCTCATGTACGCACTATCTAGAAGAAGTCTTTGGAGCAACATTCTCTAACTGGGAGCCGTCCTGATGCTTGTAGAAACTTACCTTTCTACCTTTAATGACATCATTGAGAGAATCCCACAGCTATGACCTACAACTATCTATAGGAGTAATTTTAAGTTCTCCTCTTCTCCTTTGAACTGGCATTGACTTCTTGACTTCCTAAACCTTCTCTTTTTCCACTCTCAATGTTGTCTTATATAGATTGCAACACAGTCTACCTCAAGCTATCACAAAACATCCTTTTTTTATCTTGTACATGCCACCACTAAACCTGAGATCATATCCGTCCATATCCAACAAGGAACCAGAAATTACACTAAGCCTCAAGTCTGGAACATGATGAACATCCTTGAGCATGATAGTACACCCAACATCTATTTTGATGCTGACATCACCAATCCCAATGATCTTTGAGTAGCTAGCATTTTCTATCCCCACATTGCCAAAGTTCCCTCTTCTATATTTTGTAAAGAACTTCCTGTGAGTTGAAGCAAGACACATCACTCCTGTGTCTACAACCCACTCAACACCATCATTTGTGTTCAATTTCTGCTCTTAGACTATCAATATTAGATCTTCTATAATGGCAGTTGTATTGTTCTGGTCATCATCCTTGTGGTCTTTGGCAAGTTCTTGTGACACCTTCTTCCATATCTTGTAATTTTTCTTGAAGTGTCTAACTTTTCTGCAACAGTAACATTCTTTACTCTTTGGCTTTGACTTCCCGCAATTGGAACCGTGATTGCAACTCTGATTTCTTCCTCTACCTTCAACATATATAGCTGAACCTGAAAAAATAGATTTTTCACATTCCCTTATGCAGATGTTTTCACTCAGAATCAAATCCTGAATATTGTCAAGCTTCAACTTCATGCTTTCTGATGAACTGGTGACTGCTGTCACTATAGCAGACTAACTATCATGCAAAGAGGAAAATAAGATAAGGGATTTGACTTCATCATCAAACACTATCTACACTAAGTTTAGTTGAGTAATTATGATGATGAACTCATTGATGTGATCTGCTACCGAGGCTCCTTTTCTCATCTTCAGGTTGAACAAACAACACATCAAATATACCTTATTTGCAACAGTTGGCTTCTTGTACATATTTGACAATATCTTCAGAGGTCATGCTATCTTCTTCTCGTTGGAAATGTTGAATGCAACTTTCCATGCCAATGTCAACATGACCACTACAAGTGACGATCAAGAAGATCTCAGTCCTCCTTCTTCATTTGTTCAGTCTTACTCCCCGTCAGAGGTTGATGTAATTTCTTCTAGAACATATAATCTTCAATCTGCATCTTCTAGAAGCCAAAATCTTTGTCATCAAAGTTGTCAATGTGCACTTTCCCATCTTTAGATGCCATTGTCACTCCCATTTCAACTTTCGAACCTTGCTCTAATACCACTTGTTAGGAATTATAGTGGGAAAATGACGTGTTCGATAAAACTAAAAGCACAAAATTTAACGTAGAAAACTCTCCCTAAGATGAGAAGAGAAAAACCACGAGGAAATATCATCAAACAAACACTATGTAATCAAGATAACAACTCACACCGTCCAGATTTATCACCTCTAAATCATGATAGATCTCCCACACGAGAACAAAGATAGAGAAGAAGAAAGTTACACCCAACGTGTACAAAATATCTCACTTATATTTTTCTCCTCATGAAACCTCTGTCATTGTAGGGTATTATACACACGATTATGTCATTGCCTGTGGCCGCTACGACCATTGACCGAGTCCCCTCTGCTCCTGACGAGGTCACCTACCTCGTTTCCCAACCAGAAGCTCTCTCTGCCTGAGAGAGCAGATGTGCATCCTCCGCTGATCAAACAGACTGTTGTCGTAGTCATTGTCGCAACACCAACATAGTACCACCAACTGATGTACATCATCCACTGACTGGATACGCCACCGTTGTTAATACAAAACCAATGCGTTGCTGACTGTCATCCGCTACTTCACTTCAAGGCAAAGTCGCTGACCCGCTCTTACCAAAAGAAAGCACTACTAATTGTTCTTATTTTTTGTCTCTTCTACCACAGAAGGCACCAGAAACAAACAACTAATGGGATGATCCCAATGGCCTCCCCCAGGGCTTCTATTTATATGCCTCCATGACATGTGTTAGCCATTAGGAATCCCCTTCCAATTCATAGTCTAATTCCTAATCCAATTTCAATATTGTAAATAGAGAACCATCTTCTCTCCTATTGCATTTAACTCATATTAGGATTAACGACACAAGCCAATTCCTACTCAAACCTAAATTTAATTAGGACATGGGCTAGAACTATCCTTTTCCAACATATTGTTCTTCATGCATAATGTCAACGATGACGTCTATAGTAAAAACCATTTGGGATTTAGGGTGTTTATAGAAAAGTAAAACTATAATATTTATCTAGCACGACCATATGTTATTGATGATATTTTAATCCCATTAGCTCAAATACCAAAAATATAGGTTTGGTCAACTTCAAGTCCATCTATCTTTCCAAAATTAATTGGTTCCATGTATCACAATGGTATTTTCAATTTTGGTCGGTTCATAGGCACCACCCGTATAAACCAATAAATAATTCGTGTTAGCAAAGTGAACCCCATATCGAGGGTTCAAATCTGTTATCCCATGTTTGTTGTCGAGTCCTACTTTGGATTAAAAAATTTAAAGTCTCTAAGATGAAATGCAACTGCTCGACCCAGACCCATTTCCACCCTTACAAACAATCATCAGGTTGATCCGTTACCATCTTGGTGAATGCATGCCATTAATATATAGGCAAATCTTAAAATCATGAATGATCTAGACTACATTTTGATTATCAGTTGTTGTGTTTTGTGTCTACCACCAACAAATGTCTCCTCATAAGGTAAGTCCCTTGTACCGATGCACTAGAATACTAAAGGGAGAAAAGTCATTTGCAAGGCTCGAACCAAACTTGTAAACATTGTTTATGTGACTACTCACCAAAGTCACCCTCGCATCAGAATGAGGCATACTGCACCTATATATAGGGAAACAAATCAAAGCTCCAATCTTGTGGTCATTATGTAGACACAACCTAGGACAACCTCGGAAAGCTTGAGGCTCCTCCCCAAAAGGCTCATGTGGGGCCAGAGTAGTTTTTCCACATCTATATGTAGCTGAAGTATGGGGTCAAACAAAGTCTTACTCAATATCATATGGATCTTCTATAAAATCAAATTAAACCACCTCCATTCAAAGAAAGAATATAAGGGAAAACATAAAGAAAAATTAATCACAAGATACAAAATCTTATCAGTGGAGTAAAAATCAAACACTAAAGATACCCATCTAGAAATAGAATTAGTTGGATGTGTGAGTAGTTTCAATGATGGTAAGCATCATTGGTCACCTGAGTACTCATTAGGCTCCTTTGCAGTAGACCGACCTTGTCTCAAAGACATGCTATACTTCACAAGATGAACAACCAAGATGTGCCAACCTTCCTCATGTCCCATGTACAACACTCTCTTAGAAGGAAACTTAGATTAAACTCAACAAGAACTATGGTCAATGGCCCATAAATAGGTTGATAACAATGTGATCGACAGATCACACTAAAACTTGGTTAAGATCCTAAAGCACACCTAAGGAAACAAATCAATGACTACCAATTATAAGTTCAAATCAAAGAGAAATTTTTGTTAACAAATACCTCAATATTATATTCAATTCCAAGCATGACTATAACAAATAAAACCAAAAAGTATATCCTTGTGGATGAGGAAAGGTCTGATTTTAAATATTCTCTAGTGTTACTTCCATTTATTTTCAAAATTTTCAGCTCGATAAAGATATATTATTCTATTTAAAACTTTCAATTCAATGTTTTCGGCATGATAAGATGATTTTGTCTTCCCATCATTCTTCAATTCTTTAGGTTATAGAAGAACATGCACTTGCTTTTTTAGTGACTTGTCCACTTTCAATATTTTTACATTTTTGTGAGATCTACACACCTACTTTCACTAACTCAACTTGTGTTGTGAATCTTGTGTAGATGTGGCCTATGTTTAATGTAGATGGTATATCCAAGTGATTGGTCAAGTTGGGACTAGGAAGGGGTCCCATATGAGGAACATATTGACATTGATCGCTTCATTGAGGACTAAGGCAATGGAGAAGTGCCTTACCCCTATAAATCCCTTACCTCGAATGACTGTTGTTCATTGTTATTTCCATCATACTAGGAACTTATAATAATTTTTCTCTTTGCACAATCATCATAGAGGAGAAGAACATATCCATGGTAAGTTTATATACAATCAGGACTTTAAACCATGGCTAAGTCTATCGTGGGTGAAATACCATCACAAAGGACATTTGTCTAATATCTTAAAGATTGGCTCAATCCTATTTTTACATTTTTGGATCCCAAAATTTATTTTGACATTGAGATTTTGTTTATTTTAGAGGCTCAAGGTCAAATGTATTTTGTGTGTCAAAGATTTTGAGGAATTTGTACACCTATTTGGTCCCAAATGAATTGAGTATTATGAATAGGATGGGATATATTGATGTTATCCATTTTTTAATGATATTATCTATTTTTTCAACAAAGACAATAGTTGTGTCATCCTACCTTTTGAGTATTTTATTTCTTTGGTCAAGTAACTTCTACCTCCCTTTTAGTGATTTATCCATCACCCTAAGTGAGTTCACCAGGATTATACACTTAGCCTTTAGTATTTTCCCATTAGGAGTTTTCTTGACATGAATATATTGGGGTATGAGAGGTTATACTTAATCCTAATAGTACAAACTTTTCCTGAAGGCATGGCCTTGGATTACGAGGTCAATTTACATAGTCATGAAAACCTAGTTTATAATGACTAGGGGTACGCATGGTCAACACATGATGGCCTTCCTTTTGGTCATAATTTCTTGATGCTTGTTTGCTACAAACACAAGAAAATGTGGCAAGGTGGAGTGGCTTTAATTCTTGATTGGCCTAAACTTTGTCCAATCCTTTGCCTAAAGATGAGTGTGTATTCCCATTTATTTACCTTCTTGAGGAGATTCCTACTGAGTCATTTCAATCTAAAGGGTTACATCCTTGCTCACACTAGTCATGGAAAATTTTATGATGTCACAGAGTTGTGCTCCTCATATTTTTCCATCTCTATTTTCACTTGGTGTACTCATGATTTTTGTTGATATAATTATACATGTCATGAATATGAGCATTTGTGTGTTATATGACCTCATATTTGGGTTGTTCTCATGGTCACCGACTTCTCCTCTACCAGTATGTCACTAGTATCAACATACAACAATCATCATGTATATGGGAAGTGTTGTAATAAATGTAGATTGTCACCATTAGCATGTGCCACATAATCTCTTGTTATGTGAGCTCAGACACTGATAGTGGGATATCAAACTCAAATCACGTGCATGAAATGGAGTTGGTGTTGAAGTATAGCAAAATTTTCAATAATTTAATGAATCCCCTTGTCCCTTTACTTATCTATTACTATTTTTTAAACGTCTTTGAAGAGGGTCCTTTGAGGTTACTTGAACTTCTGAAGATAGATGGGGAGAAGAAGATTGCAGCCATTACTATTATAAACCATATTTGGCATGAGAGAAATCTGAGGATTTTTGGAGGTTCTTAAAGAGGACATAATCTAGTGTGGTCAATCTGGTATTTGGATGAAGAGTTTATGTACATAGGCTTCTATTTTCCTTTGTAGTTTTCTTTAGTCACCTATCCTTTTGTTTTGTTTTTTAGCATTGGGAAGTTTTTTTACTTACTTGTAAATATTTTCCATAGTAATGAGAAGAGATCCACACCATTTTCTCCAAAAACGTTTTTTAAAAGATATACAAAAAGGTTCCTGGAGTTTCCAAAGAATGTTTGAGAAATGTGTAAAATTTCATAAAAGTAACTGAAAACTATAACAATTTGAGTAAATACTTACATAGTTCATAAGAAATCTAGAGAACTTAGTTTCAACATCAAAACTATTCAACTTCATTCTAATAAAAGGAAAAACACATCCTTCATAAAAGTATTAGATTGATCCATAACTCTTTGTGATTGCATAGCATTTAATAATACTTATCCCCGAGACAAACCTTCATTGGATAATGAATCTTAGAACCCATTTCAAAGACTCCTATACAATGACCAGTATGTTCATTAATCATGAATGAAGTTTATGCCCTAATATATTCAAATTTTACAATTTATAAATAATCAAATTGATCTTGAGTCATGGCACTAGAGTCATCAATATACTCTAAGCCTTACATATAGGTAGTCATCTGCATTAACATCCATTCTCAAATAGAATCTTACTAACCATTTTCCTATGTCAAAAAGCCCTATACGAGAGAGAAAAACTTCATAAACTGATCCATAACCATAGTAGGTGATGGTATTCAATGCCTTATCATGGACGGAAACTTCTATTGATCAAACATTTTATATTGGCATATGCAACAATATTGTAATCCCTATACTTATCTTTCAAGTAGGCATTCATTTCCCTTTTAAGTCCTAGAGTACGACCTAAAAATGGATGAACTCATCATATCAAACTTTTATCCATTTGAGGATAAGGATAAAACACCTAGCATCATGCAAGGATATAAATCAAACACATTTCCCTATTTGAGATTATGAATCACACACTTTATCTTATTTGTGATCATGAATTGAAAGTTTTTACATTTTTAAGGATATGCATAAAACACACTCGACCTCTAAGAGTATAGGAGTCAAACTCCTTGCTCCATTTAATGTTATGAAGCAAACATAATATGATCCATAATTGAATTAATTGAACACATTGCTCCATTGAAGGTTGTAAAAAAAGGAATAATGGTGTGTAATGACTTAACTGTATTATCAACATTACACTTTATATAGAAATACATGTGGCTTCCAATAACCCATTTACATGATAAAGGACTAATACTTAAATACAGGAGATTAGAAATATATTATGGATATAGTTAATTTAGATAGCACTTCCCCATAAACAAGAGAATATATATCATAACAACCAAGTTTTATACAATGAGTTTTACAACATCCATTTAAGGAATGAGTATGGACATCTATAAGCTGATTCTATGAATGGACTAGAGTGATTTTGATCAACTTTCTTTAAGCCTTTTTCAAAGAAAATGATAGCCAACTTTTCTGCTTAGTTCGTTCATGAAATATTGGGTTGGAAGAAATATGAAGTGTAGATGTATTGTAAAAATGTAGGTCCATTGATTATGTTTGAGGAAAGGCTAATTCTCATAAATAGTAGAGATAGAGAATTTCTACTATGTATGTACTATTTATCTTTATCCAATGACCTTGTCATAGAATTTGATAAAATATATTATGAACCTACCATAATTAGAAATATCATTACTGTATCATGTTTGGGCTAGAATAATTTTGAATTTCTAATTAACAACGGTCAAAAATTTTATTATGTAAAGATGAGATATTTTATGATAGTGGCCCTATGCCTTTTGGTCTTTATTTTTAGATCTTAAGACACATGTATATAACATATAGACTAGGAAGTCAAATCGCAATGACTCATACAAAACCTATCTGTGGCACTATCATTTTAGAGTATATAAATGAGAAGCACATTTGTAGACTCCATAAAGATGGTTATCTAGGCTATTTTGATTTTGGATCAATAGATACATGTAAGTCTTGTCTATTGGGAAAGATGAAAAAAGAACCTTTTGCTGGAAAGTGTGAGAGCTAATGACTTCTTAAGACTCATTCATACTAATGTGTGTGGACCTTTAAGCATAAGTGCTATAGGTTGATATTAATACTTTATCATATTTAATGACGACTTGAGTAAATTTTGATATGAGTCTCTTATAAAACACAAAATTTAATCACTTGAAACATTCTAGGAATTCACGAATGAAGTACAAAACTAACTTGGTAAAAATATCTAAGAAATGTGATCTGATCATGGTGAAGTATATCTTATTCAAATATTTGAGTCCCTTTTGAGAGACCATGTTATTGTATCACAGTTGAATCCACTTGGAACACCAAAACATAATGGTGTGTCAGAAAAAAGGAAAGACACCTTGTTGGACATGGTACAATCAACAATGAGTTTGTCTAATCTTCTGGATTTCTTATGGGGACATGCTCTTGAAACTACCACATTTACACTTAACTGAATACCTTTGAAATACGTTGAAAATACCTCATTTGAATATGGAATGAGAAACATCCCAATATCTGTTCCACGAATGTTTGGGGACGTGAAGCTTATGTCAATAATTAGTTATGTGAAAATCTTGAACCCAAATTGGATACATGGTTCTTTGTTGGATACCCTAATGAAACTAAGGGTTTATACTTCTATATTCCATCTTACAACAACGTGTTTGTTGATAAAAAAATTTATATTCCTAAAAAAGAATTATTTCCAGAATAACTAATGGGAGGAAAGAAGAACTCAAAGAATTTTAAGACAAAAAATATATCATTAAACCTATGGAGGTTGATAAGAAACAAGAGGAACCAAAAGTTGTTATGGAATCTCAAGTTCCTATTGTAGCACAAGAACCTAGAAGGTCTAGCATGACACATCTTGAGCTATATATATATATATATATATATATATATATATATATATATATATATATATATATATTCGTATGTGTGTAAGTCAACCAATATCAACATACATGGTATGAATAGGAAGAAAAGGAAGAAGAAACAATTTTCTTGATACAATTTTAATCAAATATAGAAACAAAAAAAGGGTGAAATGTAAAAACAATGTAATGAAAAAGCAACATATCATCATTTATTTCTTCTCCTATCTTCTCCAACCTTAATATATAAAAATAGAGTTATATATAAATGGCTTAATCCTATTCACTTTCAATTCCCATTTTCCTTTCTATCAGTTTTTGTTTATACCAACCAATAAATATTTTCTCTTTTCTTTCCTCTGTAGTTTCCTTCATAACAAACATATTATTGGGAATAAATTGTCATTTCCTAGTACATGATACATGTATCCTTTATAGTAAAGCATCATGAATGATACAAAAAGTTATATGAAACTTTTGTGGTGACACTATCCACTAAATTAAATATGGGTATTTCTGCTCCTCTAATAAGCTAAAGTTGTTTCCATTTTTCATATAACTACTTTTATTTTTATATATTAGTAATATTTACATATTTTAATAAGAATGATAAATGACTACATCGTCGACCCTCTAATTGTTATCTTTGGAAGGTAAAATAATTTATAATTCTTGTCATGATACATCTAGAAAAATACCTTACTTTGATATAGAGAATTATATCATGTCATTGATTTTTTATTTTTTTTTATTTTCTAATAGATTATATTTATATGTGGGAGGAAAATAGAAATTATATTGGGTTTTTTCTCATAGTTTAACCCAAAAAAGTATCATTATGGCATCTATATATACAATTCGAATTTGCCATGTCTTATACTAACTCAGCCCCCCATACAAGAGATTTTTGGATCCACCACTGCCTCCAATGACAATACTATGAAAGCAGTTGCTACTCTCATTATGCCAATAAATATAAAACCCAACAAGCTCTGACATGGATTTGGTGTCCTTTCTCTTAACCAATTGACTATTCCAACAATCACAATACAAAATGCATGTCCAAGCTAAAGTGATTGGGCATAGATAATCTATAATCCTACCCATACAACTTGTATTCCTGCCCATACAATCAGTATTCATGTCCATGCAGCCTTGACTACTACCCCCACAGCCTTAGCTACTACCCCCAGAAACCCCAATCCCCCACCCCTACAGCCAGGGCGTGCCCAAGAGCTCCTGGCATCACACCTTCTGCAAACCTCCAAACCTACAAATGGTTATGAAAAAAAATAGCTTTTCAATAGCTAGAAAGAAAACAACAACAAAATGAACTATTTGGTACTTACTAATAAATTCTAGTAACATTTGAATATATTATATTCAAGCTATTTTAATTTTCAAGCTATTTTAATGACCAATGGTGTAACATCCCTGACCTGGGTTAAGGCTTATACCTAGAAGTTTTGCTTAAGTAAGTCATTTAGATTCTTATATTTATCCTTCGAAAAGTAATTAAAGCTCAAGAGGAACTTATGTTTCAATTTTAGTCCTTTTTGAATAATGTTGAAATGATGTTTTACTTGTTTTATAATAAAGTGCAAATTACCCAAGTTGAGGGGTTAAATTGCAAATGTTACATGATAAAATGTTCCTCAAGTGTCGAAGCATCATAAGAATGAAAATTATGCAGAGGTATGGCTTGTGGTAGCATGAGCATAAAAATAGAGCTTACTAAGCAATGTTTGTGCATTAAAACCTAGTTTTGGTGTAATGTGCAATTTACACAAAACCTAGGGTTCAATATACAAAATACCACTTCTAGAGAGTCCCTGATGTTTCTTGGTATCAATTAGAGACAATAAAATTAGAGGGGCATCTCATTTGAATCTCTTTGGAGGAAAGAGAATCTTGATATTAAAATAATCAAGATTTAAGCATAATTGAAACCCTAATTCAATTTAATGCAAAAATAAATAAATTAATGGAAGTGCCCTTCCAAAAAAATGTGATGGTTGAATTTGTATAAGTATGGACGTCCTTGTACCTTTCAATGGCACCGAAATATCTAAAGTGAGTGGAGAACCCACTCACATTAGTTTAAGAAAAAGTAATATCCACTAATTTTGGATATTATTATAATATTGATTAAGGTGCTTAAAGTGGCTTTTAATTCAAGGATAAACTAGAGGTTTTTGAAGGGAAAGAAGATTTCTTCGTTTACAAGGAAGTGAGGGGGATAAGTGGCACCAATTTGGGGAATTGAAGGATTTTATAACACTTTCTCTCTCTTGAAATTCCCTTATATACACTCCATTTTTCACCCACATGAAAGGATTTTTCGACTCTTCTTTCTTTCCTTGCTTTGGAAAAACACCAGGGAGATTAGGAGCAACAGGAGGACGTATCCCAACCTGTAGGTAAGCTCCATAGTCATCTTCAACCTTGATTTCATGGTGGAAATCGAAATTCAATGCTTATTTTCTTCTTTTCTTCATTCAATCTTCAAACGATTGCCATTCTTTTCACTCAAAGACTTGAGAACGGATCTTGGACAGTTGAGAAAGCTTCATTCACCATTGAGGACGTGAATCTTGAAGCTTGGATTCAACTTTGAAGGTGGGTTATATAACTTGAACCCTTAAATGTTATTGTTGATTTCATTTCTTCATCATATGTTGATTCCTTTTTCATTCATGAACTTTCCTTTGATTAATTGATGAAATCACCAAAAAGATCACAGAAAATTTCGAAGGTTTGTAGCTTGAAGATGGTGATGTCATCTTATCACACACCTCAAGAAAAATCATGTGCAAACGGTTTCATCTTGATGACCAAACGGTCTCAAGACCGTTTAGTGATCAAACGGTCTCAATGCCATTTATGGTCAATTACTAATGTGGATGATTGAAGATCCAATGGTTCAAATTGATTTAATTATAATGGATTCAAGAATGGATGATCCATTGATTGCAAACCCTAATCGGATTGATTGGTTGAAATATTAATTGAGTCGATTTCTATGATTGAATGGCTCAAACGGTCTCGAGACCGTTTGAGGTCAAACGGTCTCAAGACCGTTTGAGGTCAAGAGGAGTCATGGATGGATGGAGATCCAAGGTCCACAAGTTGATCTAATTTCAATGGTCTCAATGTTGGATGATTCAATGAGAGCAAACCCTAAATCGATTGATTGTAGAAACCCTAATTGGTCCATTCGGTTTCAAGGTGGTTTGGACCAAATGGTCTTGAGACCGTTTGAGTCGAAACGGTCTTCAAACCGTTTGGAGGGCAAACAGTCTGAAAACCGTTTTATGTTCAATTGGTTTCAATGATGGGTTGTTCATTCGGTTTCTATGTTAATTTGATCAAACGGTTTCAATGGTTGAAAGTACCAAATGGTTTCAAAACCATTTAAGAGCAAACGGTCTCAACCCTAGATGCCCAAATGGTTTCAAAACCGTTTGGAGGGAAAACGATTTCAAAATCGTTTGAAGGTCAAAACCGTTTGAAGGTTCAAAAGTATCAAAACTATTTGAAGACCTAATATGATGAAAGACCAATTAACCCTATGATTGTTAATGGTGTTTATCAAAGATAATCACAATGGTTGTACCTTTAAGGTACTTAAGTGGTTAGTACCATTAGAAGGGTTACCCTTTGATTCTTATGAAAGCAATATCTCAATACACCATGCTAACCCTAAATGTGTGTATTTGAATGAAGGGTTGACGTAATCTAATCAAGATTGAAGTAATCAACATCCTAGAGAGGATGATAGAGAGAGGATTTCATACATGTACAATAATCATGTAGTGGTTAAACCTCAACACTCTCAACATGAATAAAATATGTAATTAGGATATGATCCTTGATAAAGAGATCATGAAACCATAATCGAGAAGGTTGATGAGCCATAACCCTAATTTAGGGTAATGTTAGATGAAACCCTAATCTAGGGTAATGGTGTAACCCTAATCTGGGATAATGGTGAAACCTTAATATAGGGTAATGATATGAGAAATCCCAATTTAGGGAAATATAATGAAAACCCTAATTCAAGAGGATGCTTCATGAAACCCTAATTTTGGGTAAAGAAACATGAAAATCTAATTTGGGGAAAAGTTATAAGGAACCTAAATTCGAGACAATGATGTGTGAAACCCTAATCATGGGTGATGACATGTGAAACCCTAATCTAGGGTAATGCCATGTGAAACCCTAATGTAGTGATGAGATGTGAGAATCTAATGAAGGGTGATGTCACATGAAACCCTAATGCAATAATGTAATGTGAGACCCTAATCAAGGGTGATGTCATATGTGTAACCCTAATGCAATAATGTGATGTGATACCCTAATCTAGGGTAATGTTATGTAAAACCCTAATGCAATGATGTGATGTGAGACTCTAATATAGGGTGATGTGATGTAATGCTATATGAAACCCTAATATGAGACCCTAATCCTAATAAAGGGTGAAGATTTATGAAATCCTAATCTGGGCAATATGATGATAAACCATAACCCTAACTTTGGGCTACGAGTTGAGAAACCCTAATTTTAGGTAATGCAATGTGAAACCCTGATATAGGATGATGTTATGTGGAATTCTAATACATGGTGATGTTATGTGAAACCCTGATATAGGATGATATTATGTGAAATCCTAATACAGGGTGATGTTATGTGGAAGCCTAATATAGGGTGATGTTATGTAAACCCTAATTGATTAAGATGGGAAAACATATCCCTTATAATGGAATAGTGACTAATATATTGATAAGTGAAACACCTAAGGTGGTTGTTAATGGATGACCTTATATCAATAATGCCTTAACTTGAAATGAGTCCATATCATTGACAATGGTTGCATATTTCAAATAAGTGACTTATGACCAATACATTACATGATAAATGCGATGAACTGGTGCATAAAGTATTAGGATGGGAAATACCCTAGTACAAGATAAGTTGATGAACTTAAGTAAGATAAAGGTGATGAGGGAAGTGAAACATCAAGACATGATAGATATCACATTCAACACCTTAAGATTGATACACCTTGATGTATTCTAAATCCAATATACTTGGATGAATAACACATGAAGTGTGTTATGTCAATTGTTACATTAAGATGTAATGTACTTTGATAAGTGGAGGCTAACATACCTTATGAAAAGGTTGAGACAAATTAATAAAGTATGATGTAATCATATTCTGGTAAAGCTGAGAGAGGAACTCATATCTTGTGTTGATAATTTATTTAATGATAAATGATGAGAATAAATAAGCATGATTGAATACTTATGTTATCAATGTTGGCTCCTAGCTGTGTGGAGCAATGAATTAGGGCTTGATCATTAATAATATGATCTTGAGAACCTTTCTGAAACTAAGTTGAGGAGTAAGAAGATGTCAAAGACTCTTAATAAATTTTGGCCGGATTACAAATGGCTGTCTAATCTTTCCTCTCACCCCTTGGGAAGGGTGGTTATTCTTTGGGACCCTTCTATTGTTGATATTAGTTACATAAAGGAGTCAGATCAGTATATTCATGTTGCTATTGATTGCCAAGGAGTGAAGTTTTTTTCTACTGCTGTGTATGGTGCTAACAACGACAAGAAGAGATCTGATCTTTGGGTTAGTCTGAACCGTATTGCTGCCAATATTAACTCTGCTTGGATTTTGGGTGGAGATTTTAATGCTGTTAGAT
The DNA here is from genome assembly GCA_963693085.1 of Alisma plantago-aquatica. NCBI lineage: Eukaryota > Viridiplantae > Streptophyta > Magnoliopsida > Alismatales > Alismataceae > Alisma > Alisma plantago-aquatica. The sequence continues at coordinate 692,169,238 of OY856412.1, forward strand.
TGGTTTATGAGAGAATTGGTAGATCTAACCCCTCTGCTTCCTCTATGTTTGAATTTAATGATTTTATGCTGAGAAGTTCCATGTTTGAGGCTGAAATGAAAGGCTATTCTTTTACTTGGGATAATCGTCATATGGGTGATAAGTTTATTGCCTCTAAGATTGATAGAGTGCTTTTCAATAATGATGTCTTGGATTTATGTCCTAACTATTTGGGTGAGATTTATTCTACTATCTTCAGCGATCACAAGATCCTTAGGATCAGTTTATCTTCTGAGGGCAGGAAAAAACATATTCCTTTTCATTTTATTAATGTTTGGGCTGAGAAGGAAGGCTATCTTGAAGAAGTTAGTAAAGCCTGGAATATCGAGGTTAAAGGGTGTCCTATGTACAGGGTAATGAAGAAACTTAAAGAAACTAAGCAAAAGCTTATTGCTTGGAATAAAAGTAGTGTTGGTAATTTGATTGACGAAGCAAGGAGATTGGAAGTTGATGATGTGGAAGCTCAAGCTTTGGCGGATGGAAATATGTTGGATGATTCTCTTAGGATTGCTGCTAAGAATAAAAGAACTGAGGCTCTTAAAGCTCTTCAGTTGGAAGAGTCGCTCATTCAGCAGAAGTCCAGAGTGTAGTGGTTAAAACTCAGAGATAGTAATAATAAATTCTTCTACAACTCCCTTAGAACTAGAAGGCAGAGGAACAATATTAATATGCTTCTTATTGATGGGGTTCGAGTTACTGATGATGCTGCTATTAATTCTCATATTATGGAGTACTATTGTAACCTGTTCAAAGAGCCTAATGATTTTTCTTCTGATTGGAAAGATGATTGGATTCTGCCCAAGCTTGATGATTCTCATATCCGGATTTTTAGCAATGAAGTTATTAGAGCTGAGATTGATGATGTGATTGCCAAGGCGGATGGTGGGAGGGACCTTGGACCAGATGGGTTTAATGGAAATTTCTATAAGTCTTCTGGGCATATTATTGGAGATGTTGTTTCCAAGGCAGTGCTGGATTTCTTCAATAAAGGTAAGCTGCTTAAGGAGGTGAATAGGACGTTCATTACTCTCATTCCCAAATGTAAGAATGCTACTTCTATCAAAGACTGGAGGCCGATAGCTTTATGCAATTTTGTGCAAAAGATCATCTCCAAAATTCTTGCTAACCGGCTCAGTAGAATCTTACCTGATGTGATTGATATTAGTCAATGTGCTTTTGTTCATGGGAGAAATATTAAAGATGCTATTCTGACTTCTAATGAGTTGCTGTCTAATTTCAATAAAGCCTCATGTGGGTCCAAATTTTATGTGAAGGCAGATATTACGAAGGCATATGACTCTGTTAGGTGGTCCTACCTCTTGAAGATTATGGAAGGTATGGGGTTTCCTTCCTTCTGGTGTAACTGGATCTACACTATTCTGGATATGGTTTCTTATCAGATTCTTATTAATGGAGAGACGTCTATTCCCTTTAAACCTTCTAGAGGTATGAGACAAGGAGATCCTCTTGCTCCTCTTTTATTTGTTATTTGTATGCAAGGTTTTTCTAGTATCATCAATGCTGAAGTGAAGAAGAAATCATTTAAACCTATTAAGTCCAGGGGCTCAGATATGAATATTTCTCATATTCTGTTTGCGGATGACCTTATGGTCTTTGGAGAAGCTTCTAAGAACAACTTGTGTGCTATGAATTCCATCATTCAAGATTTTGGCAATGCTTCTGGTCTTTGGCTTAATCATGGCAAAAGCTCTATCTTCTTCAGTAAACAAGCTTCTATCACTAATCTTGCAGATAAGTGTAATATTCCTACTAGGGTTTTGCCTGTTAGCAATTTGGGTATTCCTTTGTTTTTTGGTCATCTCACCAAGAGTCTCTGCCATCCTCTTATTGATAAGATTAAAAGCAAGCTTGAAGCTTGGAAGTGTAAGTCTCTCTCTTTGGATGGGCGTCTTGAACTGATTAGATCTACCTTATCTGGTGTGTATGGATTTTGGGCAAATGTCTTTCCTCTGCCTTCTATTGTCTGCAATGAAGTTGATCGTATCTATCGTGATTTTTTGTGGGGAGATAAGGAGGACGCTAAACACATTCACCTTATGGCCTGGGAGAAAGTGTGTAAGCCAAAGAAAGAAGGGGGGTTGAATATTAGACTCTCTTGACATGTGTGTAATGCTGCCTTGTTGGTGAATTTCTGGAATGTCGCTAATAGGAAGGACTCTTTGTGGGTTCGATGGATTCATTGTAGATACTTAAAATCGGATTCGATTTGGAAGATGGATCCTATTCTTAACTATTCTTGGATGTGGAGTAGTATCTTTCAAGCTAGAGATACTATGTTGAAATACACTAGATTTATCATTGGTAATGGTGAAAGAATCTTGCTTTGGCGAGATCCCTGGCTGAAAGATGGTAAGTTCTTGGCTGATATTTTTGATAAGGTGGCTTATCTCAATCTTGGGTATGGTCTTCATGCTAAAGCCAGTTGTATTATCTCTAATGGGCAATGGAGCATTGCTAATACTAGAAGACTTGAGCCCTTAAAAAGCTTTCTGATGGACAATTATAATCCTTCTATTAATGAAGATCGTGTTATTTTCGATGGGAAGGAATCTGTTAATCTAAATATGGTATGGAATACTATTAGATGTACATGTCCTACTACTCAATGGAGTTCTTGGATCTAGAAGGAACATGCTCCTATTAGATTTAAAATTAATGCGTGGAAGATCTTCACTGGATGTTTGCCTACTGTGGATAATCTGAGAAGAAGAGGAATGGTGCTGACTTCTATTTGCCTTCTTTGATGTTCTGCTGGGGAGGATATTTTTCATCTGTTCTGTCATTGCTCGTTCGTTGTTGAGCTTTGGAATAAAGCTGCAGCCAGTGGTTACATTGACTTCAAGCCCGCCCAGATCAATCATCTGCTGAAGATGAAGAAGTCTAGGGAGACTGGTTGCTATTTAACCATTCTTTTTCATATTTGGAGATACAGGAACCTTGTTATTTTTGAAGAGTGGTTTCCTAGTGTAGATGATTGCTGGAAATCCATAGATACAGATTGTATAGCTCTGTATAGATGATTCTGTTTTTTCTTTGGTCTTTTTTACATGTTTTGGAAGTGATGTTGATCCCTTCCATTTTTTTTGTTCTTTGGGCTTTTGTACATGTTTTGGAAGTGGTGTTGAACCCTTCCATTTATCAATAAAGGTATTGCGCGCTTGGGTGACCCAAAAAAAATGATCTTGAGAACCTAAATGGTTAATAATGGGAAACCCTAAACCTAATGAAGGGTGTCAATATGCAAGAGAAACCCTAATCGATAAGGAAGGGAAATCCTAACCCTAATGATGGGAAGGTTGTAATTCTTTTGTTGTATAAACCTTATAAGACATGGTAAATACTTGAATAAAAGTATAATGTGCAATAGCCTTGTGATCCATGTAAATAAGTTGTTACCTAGTGAGAGGTGACAAGATGTGAAATGGCATTGTAATTCATGTAATAAGTTGTTACCTAGAAAGAAGTGACAAGATGTAATGGCCTTATGAGTCATGTAATAAGTTGTTGCCTAGTGAGAGGTGACAAGATACTTAATGAGCCTTGTGAGCCATGTGAGATGCTTGTGAAACAAGTATCCTAAATACCTTCGTCAGATGACCTGGAGGTAATAGTTACCTGATAAGTGGTAACCATGTTCAGTGATGAATTAAGGGTTTGAATACCCAGATCTAGTAAACATGATGATGATGTTGAGGAATGTGAATTCCCGGACATGAGATAAGGGATTAAGATCCCAATGTTTTATAAAGCTTTGAAAAGTACTTGATAGAAGTATTACACATCCTTTATACCATTTGTTATAATAAATTATGTTTGAAAACCTGACTGATGCTAAAAGAATATGGTAATACACTTAATTAATCAAGTGGAATCTTATCATGTAGTGCCCTGGCCATATAACCATCAACTTTAGAATTTGCTGGATGGTGAAATGGGTTGCTCTGTGGCATAACCCGAAATGCATATTTTTGAATATGCGGAGGTGATGGGTGAAAATATTCATACACCCTAATGGAGGAATTGATATGAGATAAACATTAAATCTCTCAATCCTTCATTATATATGTCGGGGTGGATGTATCACTAATCCCCCGATACTGGGATGGATGTATCACGAATCTTCCAATAATTGTAATATCAGATCGATGTGAGGTAAACATTAAATCTCTCGATGCCGAAGGAGTGCAGTTGACATTGTAACTCTATAGTGAAGTTGCCAGTATACCCAAGAAAGCTATTTAGCAGAGAGACAAGATGTCCTGCATCGAATCTCATACTGACTGAGATAAGGGAGGTCATGGCAACCAACTCTTCCATTGACCTTGTATGGCACCGATTTCGACTTCACAATGGTCATTTGGAGTATGAGCGGTATACTTCAACTCCTCAGGGCATAAGTGTGATTGTAAAATGTAATCAGCCGTATAGTATGTTTGCTTAAGGATTGAATATGAAAATCATTGGCTGATGCTACAATTCTTTATGCATCCTTAGTTGATATATGATATACTTATGATTCCTTACATTCCTTACAAAGTAGATAGATGATTTATAATCTACCATGGGTAGATACAATGTTCTCCTTAAGAATGAAAGTTATCTTATTTTGTTCATATAGTGATTAATACTGCTGTTAATATAAAAGAACTCATGCTCAGTTTTATTCTATCAATATATAATAATAATATTTCTAGCAGAGAGTTATATCTCTCGCTAGGACAATTTCAATTGTCTCACCCCCATGGGATCCAACATTTTTAGGTAGACGCAGAAGAAGAGGAAGAAACCCTATTGCAAGGAAAGAGCAGTAGCGACATCAACAGGGACAATAGTGATATTCCAAGTGGAGGCACTAGTTGTCATATTTTGTATAGAAAGTCCTATGTGTCGTCTCTGTACTCTCAGGTCCTCGGAGTTAGTATTTAGTGCTTTTAATGAACCGATCTGAGATTTTGGCATGATGCCTCGAGGTTCTTATACTGCCTATGTATAGTTTTAACAGAGCAGTTGATGCTTGTAATCCTCGAGAAGGGATGGTACAGGATATGTACTTATGAACCAGAATGTAAATAAAATACTTTGGTTCTTGATAAAAGAGTTTTCCTGTGTTTGGATCTCTTTGAAAAAGGTTTTAATTTTTAGTGATTTTCAGTAATCCGTTGTTAATAATCGTTTATGCTTAGTTAATAACGTTTTGTTCGAATGGTGTGTTACAAATGGTCTATTACACCAACAAGCCATGAATACGTCAATGATTTTGTTGAACCCTTTATGCAACTCCGACCACCATCTTGGCACCACCTCTGTTGATCCTCCTAGTCCACCACCGAAGCTTCCTCCTTAATCACCTTATCGTCAACTCAGCTACCAAAGTCTGCTCCAAGTCCACCTTCACCACCAGTTCCGCCACCTATCTCTCCTCCTTGTCCACCCACCGGCTACACCATAAAACCTCCACTCCTCTAAGTCCACCTCCACCATGAAAACTCCTCCTAGTCTGTCTTCAACGCCCAACTCCACCACTTCTTCCTCCACCCGGACAGCCACCCTGACCACCGGCGTCACAGCCTCGACCTGTTCAAAATACTCAATCCCTCAAATCCTCCATCACCACCTGTACCTGCACCAAAGCCACATCTGTAACCATAAGACCACCACCAAACTACTGCCTCTTGGACCCCCTACTCCTATGCCAGACCTTCTGTTACCACCAAAGCCGTCAGACAACCATGTCCAAGCCAAGGCCACCAGTGCTCAAAGTCACGGATGTACAACCTGACGCCATCGACCACCATCACCTGCTCTCCTCGGTGATCACTTACACCTCACTCACATACTGCAACCAAATCCTCCTAAAGGAAAACCTCCAACACCAACAGCACGATGCACTCCACCTTAATTAATCTACAACCTAACCCATCTCCACCATCAAAACACCACCCACACATCCTATGACCCCGACCATGGCTTCCACCTCCAACCAAACTCACTACAACTTCTGCCTCCCTTTAGCATGCCTCAAACAAAGAAGATATGTCAAGAAGAAAAATTAAGAACCATGCACATTATATGCAATACTAACATGGTTGGCATGATGACAAAAAAAGGAATTAGAATAGCAAAAACAATCACTTTGTTTGTGGAAGCCAGTTTGAAACATCAAAACATAAACTATATCCATGTACATCATATGCATGACAAATTTCACCTATAGCATTACTTTGGACTAAAGAGAGTTGGATATCATGGCAAGCTCCCATGCACTGACACTTTGGACGAAGGATAGTCACCAACAAGTTTCTCTACTCAATAGTGCACTAACTCCAGAAAACATGCATAAAGACATGGAAACTACTAAATGTAAGACAAATACAAAAGCCTAGTCTTCAATTACATATTTGCTAAAAGATCAGCACTTGGGGTTCTGCTGAGAAAACATTACATGATGATGAGAAGAAAGTCTAACCTATAGATTGGGATCACTAATGATCTGATGTGTGGACGAGTGCAAGCTCAGCCACATTTTCCAGGTGTCTTCAGTGGAATGGGTTCACCACGCATCATAGTGCTATCGAGCAGGAACGGTTGCTACCAGAAAAGCTACTACATAACTTTAAAACAAGGGGAAGGATATCGGGTGGGTGCGACTAGAACCCTAGCCAATACGCTTATTGCTCGGGAGAGACTCTCCTTGAACCGTGCCTAGTTTATAAATCCATGGGAAAGGAAAGCATGGCCACCTTCAAGGGAGTGGAAGTCATCCAAACTGAAATAAAAAAGACAACATTTACGAGAGAGGAGCATGAATGTTTGTGGTTGTACAAGAGCATCTCCCGTTCTCCCCTAAGCCCAATACCCGTCGGTCCTATCAAGATAATAGTAAATCAAAATACGTTTCTTGATCTGCGGGTGTTTCAATGAAATGACAAGAAAAAAGTACAGGAAATGTAATAGGATAAAAAACCAAAATAGCACACTTTAATAAAAATATCTACTGAAATAGCACAATAGCCATCTTATTTCCCGTAATAGCCCACTTTCTCGTGAAAGTGTCAAGAAATTGGCATTTTTTTCTTGTTCCCGGGACTAAATTACAAAAAATACATGTGTTTATCCAGGCTCTTAAAAGGATTTATCCACGTCAAAAAGCATGAAAAATTGTGATATCCACACTAACAAAAGGTGTGGAAAAACTTAATGTAGAAAATTATGCACTGTTTGATCTTCACGCTTGTTTGTGTGACACATAACTATCCACACTTTTCCATGTGCAGAACATACTAAGTGTCTCCTGCAAATTTATTTGGTGGGAAAATATTATCTACTCAGAAAAGCATGGAAAATGATTCAGTAGATGGAAATCAGTGACAATTATTTTCTTTCTAGAATCAAGACGATAACTATTCTTCATTTATATCATCCAGTGCGAATACAACAATGTTCTTTTCAAAGATCTTAGTGACAAATTGAGAACTGATGAGATTAGAGGAGTTGCTAGCCAAATAATGGGTTGTTGCATTATTTTCACGGTAAATAAAACCAAGACTGTTGAACTCTTCTAGCAAGTATTCTAAATATACTATACACTTCTCCATAATTTAGCATGCATACCATACATAAGCGAAATGAAAACAGTTATAGGAATAAATTTTCATTTATATAATAAGCACCAATACATTGTTGGTTTCACATAGGCAGTGTGTTGAACACATGCTAGAATACAAGTTTTGTATACATCTGGTCTACATGAACAATCAAACAAAATACGAGAAGCGACATTTGAAAGAGATTCTATAAAAACACATTTGCAATTTTCATGGTCATAAACTAGTACGACTAAGAGTCAAGATATAGATAATGCTTCATCTATCTTGGACTTGTTGTCTACTCGTCTGTGTTCTTCAATCTATATAGACTTAAGCATAGATAATGCAGCATATCTCCCCTTTGCTCCACAAAACTTAAGCCTTTTTCAATCAAGTAAACAACACTGACCAACCAACACCACAAAACTTCAACCTTTTCCAATTAATACCTTTATTTTATCATATCAGTAAAATAGTTGTTCAACAACAACATTTTCTTATGTCTTTTTAGATTTAGTGTCTTTTTGTTGTGCCTCTTGCAACTACTTAGAATAGTTCCAACTATAGTCCATATTCAATGCACCTGGCAATTAACCAAACTTGGTCGATTGTAAGCCCATGCACGAAAATATATTATCCTTCCCGGTTCACTGGAAATACAACAAGCACCTTATAAGCTTCTATTAGAAAAGAAGATATTTATGAAAAAAATCAATATAAACGCCACCCTCAACAATAATAACAAATATTTTAGAATGAATTTGATACAAATAGTCATTGAAAATCTTTTACCAATCAAGTTACTACAACGAGGATCGAGCGTGTCATTTCATCTTAATTCCTAGATCAGAGAAGAAAGAAATTGATTGGTGATTCTAGAGAATATAAATGAGAGAATAATATCTACAAACATTATGCCTTAAATTATAAAAGAAAACTCAAAGATGTTGATATGCAAGCTGCAACATCTACTCAAAATGCAAAGGCAACATATTTTAAGTTGTCAAACCTTTGGGTATCATGAGAGATAACCATCTTAAATGAAAGTGTCAATGGGGTTCACATCTTTAGACCATTCACAAAGGATCCAACTCCCTATAAAGTGCAAATGTAGATGTCGACTCAATTAGTGGATGTCTACATATGAATATAAGTCCATCAGGAAACTTTGAGTGTCAGGAAGATACTATTCTAGTAAAAGGATCATTAGGTGAATAAGTGTATACTACATATATATATATATATATATATATATATATATATATATATATATATATATATAGAGAGAGAGAGAGAGAGAGAAACCTATATAGAAAAATGACTTCCATTCTATTTCCATACTCAACACTTCAAGTGTAGCTTCACTATAAATTAACTTCTCTAATAAGATATGTCATTCGATAACAATTTTAAGATAGTATAATAATATATTAGTAGATGAAGCATACCCAATTATGTGAATCATCTTTGTTATTTACTGTAAATATGTTCAACATATATGGAGATCAATATTGATCACGTGTAAGAATTATTCTAACCTGTCATATAACACAATATTATTGTCAGCACCGATTGACACTTATGAAAGTACTATGAAATACAACCTACCTTAGGGCCATAAACTACCTTGTAGGCCTATAGAAGTTCACACAAGATACCAATCTCCAATTTCTATTTGCAATGAGATACCTAGAGTTGTGAGCTGATATATGAAAGAAGGAAGGGCAATGTGTGAATGGAGTTTGTCTCAAATCAAATACTATTGGATATTTTCTCAAATATATAAAGCTCATAAATAATAAGCTACCCATTTTTGTAAAACCAAAAAATGAGAAAAATGAGATTAACTAGAACAAATGCCATGAAAGGTGTCTAATAAATTTTGGAATAATATCAAGCACTATCATTCATTATTTATTTCTTCATATTCTAAGGAAATATCACATCATTTACATTAATTCAATTCAAGAAGCATATATGAAACTTATAGAACATGCTGAATTGCTCAAGATGGAAGGCTTCAACTCTTTCACAAGTACACTTTCATTAAATTTTAGTAACATAAAGATGATTGGTAAAAGGGGACTTTCCATAAAATTCAAGGGAGATTTAGCACACTTTACTCGCAAAAAATGCACACGCCTTCCACTTTGTCGATCTTCTTGTACTTGATGTTCAATCTTCCAAATTTATGAATGTAGTTTACATTAGTTAACAAACAAAACTAAGAGGTAACCAAATAAGTTTCTTACACATGATCTAGACAACAGTTATTGAGGTGTCATAGAAATGGATGCATGCATATTTAAAATGGATGAGTTTGATAAAACACTGAGACTCATAGAAACGATATCTTTTCTAGTACTTTACCTAATGCATACAAGATTGTTATGTTGAAAGTACTTGTAAGATTAGTATATATATGATGAATAAAGTCAACATGAATTACAAGATAATATATGTGGTTTCTTATGACGAAAGCATCCAAATAGGTTTGCAATGAGTAAAGAATTTCATATGTATTTTTGATCTACTCAAAATATTTCTCTTCTACTAATTTATATTGAAAACTACTAGTTTTCTGCGCTAAATGACCGAAACTAGTGGGCTTATCTTACATTTTTTAGATTTAAATGGAAACTAATGTTGCTTCTATAACACGACACTTATATTTCCAAATGTGTTTATCATTCTAGATATCGTAGGTGTTGTTACTACTAAAACAATCATCAAACAAGTCAAATTGTTGGTTCTTGGCCAACTAGTCCGACTAGTAGTTAGATCAAATGAGTCCGTGGAAATAGCAATGGTGTGAGAAATGTTTCATAAGCTAAAAATATAGGAAAATATGAACTATATTAACTATGATTTAACTAAAAGTAAAACTAAAATCATCACCCACCATAATAAGTCACGACACCGTCATTGCAAAGCAAAGTGGTGATGTATAAGACATTAGTCAAACATAAAATATACTTAATTACAAATACAAAATAATAATTGAGTTGCTACCTTCTAAATTGCTAAAACGATAATCTAAATCCATGGTTTTCCAATAACCATAAGTGTGTTTTCTCTTCTCAATTTCTGGACATGAGTGGTACATATTTGAAATGATAATCATACTTAAGGGCTGTTTCACATTTGTATTTCAAGAAGGTGGTTGTGTCCCGTGTTCCTTTTTGCTTCTGCCCTTGTATACACGTTATATTGGTATTAAATTGCATAACAAATGAATGAAGATATGACAGTTAGTGGATGAAGTTAAATGTTTCAGAGTATGCCATACAACATGGCATACAACTATGAAAACCAACAGATGGAGTATGAGGATGTAACCAACAGGTATAAAATTACAAACGTACAAAATATAATAGTCCATATCAAATAATTAATGATTGTTACTTGATCAAAATCCTTATAAAGTAGAGATAAAGATTTCATCATATAACGTAAAATCCTTATAAACGTAATACAGAAAGAAAAAAAACACGAATTTTGTGTCTCACCAACTATGTTAATGCGCTAATATCATAGCGATCCACTCTACTTTTAGGAAAAAAAAATCATTACAAAATATGTGAATTGGGTGCACCATCACGTTGGCTACGTAAGAGGTTGAAACTATAAACAAAGAAAAAGCGAACCTCATGTTGTGGCGGCCTTTTGTACTCCGCAGCAATGGAGGGATCCGTTGGTACTTTTGACCTAGATCTTAATTTCATATCCCCGCTGAATGCTCTGATTTCGTTTGTGAAGCGGAAACCTCGGCGGATCCTTGGATCTGACCCAAGATAGGATGTAAAAGCACAACTTAAAGGAAAATCCAAACAAATCAATCGTGGAAAACTTGCCTTTTGGTTGACTTCGACCTTTCCTCAGATGCAACACAAATTGATAGCTTCTCTCGTTACTCGCTTTGATTCAGAGATGAATGCCGAAGAAGCGACCGTATTCCGACTCAGGCTGGCCCATATTCTGACTCACGCTCTGATCTGGAGGTCTATTCTGTAGATGACAGAGTAGTGGTTAGGGCCGGCGCGAGACGGGAGGCGGGACGGGGAAGATGATTAGGCGCGCGAGGGAAAAAGGGGTTGGGGGTGCAGGGAAGCGTTCGGCGGTTTACGAAATGTGTGGGTGGGGACGGGGAGACTGGGAGAGTTGTAAGATATTAATATCTATCTCGTCAAAGGCGTTGAACAATACCACGTTTTGTAGTAATATATACATGCATCAACGACTGTGCCACCTCCTCCACCACTGCAGCTTCCATTTTGGCACCACCTCTGCTGATCCTCCGACTCCACCACCGAAGCCTCCTCCTTGATCACCTTATCGTCAGCTAGGCTACCAAATTCTCCTCCTAGTCCACCTTCACCATCAGTTCCGCCACCTATGTCTCCTCCTTGTCCACCACCACCGCTACACCACAAAAACCACCACTCCTCTAAGTCCGCCTCCACCATGAAAACTCCTCCTAGTCTGTCTTCAACGCCCAACTTCACCGCTTCACAACCACCCCGACCACGGGCGCCGCAGCCTCAAACAATGACGGATCCAGAAATTTGTTGGACTGGGGGCTGAGTTAGTATAAGCAGTCGAAAATTCGTACTGTATTTATAGATGTCATAATAATACTTTTTTGGGTTAAACTATGAGAACAAACCCAATATAATTTCTAGTTTCCTCTCGCATATAAATATAAGCTATTATAAAATAAAAAAAATAAAAAATCAATGACATGATATAATTCTCTATATCAAAGTAAGGTATTTTTCTAGATGTATCATGTCAAAAATTATAAATTATTTGACCTTCCAAAGATAACAATTAGAGGGTCGACAATATAATCATTTACCATTCTTATTAAAATATGTAAATAGTACTAATATATAAAAATAAAACTAGTTATATGAAAAATAGAAACAAATTCAGCTTATTAATGGAGCGGAAATACCTAAATTTAATTTAGTGTATAGTATAACAACAAAAGATTCATATAACTTTTTGTATCATTCATGATGCTTTAATATATAGGATACATGTATCATGTACTAGGAAATGACAATTTATTCTCAATAATATGTTTGGTAAGAAGGAAACTACAAGGAAAAAGAAATGGGAAAATATTTATTGGTTGGTATAAATAAAAAGTGATCGAAAGGAAAATGGGAATTGAAAGTGAATGGGATTAAGAAAAAAGACCCATCTATATATAACTCTATTTTTATATATTAAGGTTGGAGAAGAGAGGAGAAGAAATAAATGATGATATGTTGCTTTTTCATTACATTGGTTTTACATTTGATCCTCTTTTTTGTTTCTATATTTGACTAAAATCATATCAAGAAGATCGTTTCTTCTTCCTTTTCTTCCCATTCCTACCACACACTTTATTTTTCATTACCTCCATTTTGTCTTATGCCAACCATAATTTTTATTGATATAAATTTTATATGTCTGTATATAGACATGAACATTGATATTATCTTATCAAGTTTAAATAACATTTGAACTATTTTTATTTGACTCTAATTTATATTATTAGATACAGTGTAATTAAGGATGTGTGGAATACCATATAGTTAAAAATATTATTTGGATTTGTCTTTAGATGTTTTGTTATTTATAAAATAAAGATTAAAAAAAATTGAAATGTAGAAAAATTACACAGAAGATGATTCGTTATGCATGTGTGGTCATCATATTTTCAACTTGTGTACACATATGATTGAGTGCACTGGCTCAATTTATGTCATTTATATTTTACAATTAGTGAGTCGATAATAATGAGTTGCGTTCTAGTTAATACATCAACATATTATATCTTTTATAAGATTTTTATTATATTACTACTTCTTCAAATCTGGGTACACATCCTTCTGTAGCTGAAAATCTCATGAGTATCACGAACAAGTTTTATAAACCTTTCACAAATTAATATGTAATTTGTTAAGCTAAGTATAACACAAATATGATGGTAGGAAAAATGTCTTACACTTATTGCCTAATATAGTAATTGGCAGTGTCTATATTAAGACTATGAACTTTGTTATATGTGACTGGGATAAGAGACATAATTGTAAAATATGTTAGATCAACCCCTAAGTTGTGTGTACAAAGAAAGGTAATAAAATTAACTAAATTAAGAAATTAATTGTTCATAGTCTGTATGATACAACAAGACATGTTAACAAATATTTTTTTTCCACATGGTATCATAGTAATAATATATATATATATATATATATATATATATATATATATATATATTAGTACATGATACATCACTACAACAAAAGTCATTTTCGGCGGCATATTTTCACGGCAGTTTAATATTAGCATGCCGATAAAAAAATTCCCATTGACAGGTGTGTCTTTCTCACTCCTGATTTTCCCACACGCACACCACGTTTAACGCGGCAACACCCCTCGGCCATTTCACCCTAAAGGAAAACTGCCGCGATACTTTTCCCCAAAATCATACCCGCCCAGGACTATACTTTATCGCGGCGTGCACCGGCGATCGACAGACTCATGTTTCTTCTCCCCTTCTGCTTACAGAATTAGGAAACAAGATGGTCACTTTATGGATCAATCGAGGCCAGAATATCATGATGGTGTTTAAGGAGGATCGAGCCGTGATACATCGGCATCGGCTGGAGGTAACACCAAAATTTACCATTAAACAAGGTTGCAAGTTCTTCTATTACCTTCTCTCCCATGCTTTTGTACCTCTCCTTGTCAGAACGTGGGTAAATGACTATATTGCTCGCTAGAACCCAGTGCTCACATATACTCGATTGGAGGAGCGCTCACCTACTCGATCACTTCTACATATGGTTTTGGGCGTTACTGAATGAGGCCAACTATTTGGTTATTTAAAAAATCTATCTTTATAGCAGGTACCAGTATGAACTCGTGTTGTTGACCATTACATTCTAATATCCCAAAACATTTATCATACATTATTCATACCAAATCATAGTTTTAGTCGAGAAAGGATTTCACTTTTTTCTTTCCCGAATTCTCTTCGTAAACAAAACCCTTAAACAGAGTAATGATTTATTTTTGTTTATTCATTTTTTTCTAGGAATGGAGGTGGGAAATCCCGTTGATTGTTTGGATATGTCTCTTCTAGAAGAAGATTTTGTAGAACAAGAAGGTACGATATGTTGATTTCTATTGCAATCGATTGCTTTGAATATGCTTTTATCTTAAATAAAATGCATTGAATCTCCTCCTCCTTGTTTGTCTAGTTAAAGTTCATTATTTCGGAGCACAATTCTTATGACTTTATTTTATTAAGTATTTGATAGATCATAATGTCAATCTTTCATTGTTTGGTTTGGTTTAACCGGAACTGATTTTAATTTTATTATGTGGGAAAGGAGATCTCTCTTACCCCATATAAAATGGGAAGACTCAAACTACTAACGTCACATCTCAATGAAATCAGTTCACAAGGCTTACATTATATATAAAATTTATGGTTCATATATTTTATTGATATATGAATGAAATATATACGAAGCTTATTTCTGTAAAGTCATGCCCATGCGACAAGGTAATAAACTAGATCGTATCAATTCGAAACATGATGTAAAACTTATTGGTACTATTTGGAATATGAGTAAAATAAAATAAAATACAAGTAATGAATATGATTGACGAATACAAAAAATGCATATCAGGGGACTGGTATATTTATTTTCTAAACTTTAAGAAGCGTGATTTTACATGGAAAAGAATGTGTCAAATGTTAATTGGTATTTTTTCCTTCAAACTATAATATTGTTTGACTAGAGTTACCTAGATATACTACATTGATGTCAGTTTCGAATGGGACTAGAGAAAAGTATGGTGATTATTTTGCTCGTGACTCTATATATCATTGAATATGAATGCATAGTGTTGATCCTTTTCTTTATGCGTTGTGTTGATCCTTTTCTTTATTATTTTGTATAGGGTGACTACTTTTCCAACTCCTTCATGTTGCTTACTACCCTTTTCACTGAATATGGGATGTTACATCTTTCATTAAGACCTCACTAGTAGACTTTCTATGGGTTCCTCTATCATGTGTTCCATAGTTTCTTCTTTCTTGCTATTTAGACTTATTTGCGTAACTTAACTTAATGTTTATATTCTTATATTTGTTGGAATCATCGGTGTTGCCAAAATCTATAAACTTGCCTCTAGGTCTGAATTTTTACTCTTTTATATAGTTATGTATTGTCTTTGTTTATCTTAATGAGATATATTTCTAGTCTGAACAATCATCATGTCTCATTTGTTGAAACATTCACTAAAACAAACCTTGATTTTGACGGCATTTTGCGGAATTTTTAAAATTAGATGCCACAAACTAAATTTCGTACCCATTCAAGGTGCACACGCAATGCCCGCGAGAAGCACCCTCCCACGCACACGCCCCCCAACCCCACCCCACCCACACGATCTATTTTTGAGAGAAAAAGGGAAAATGCAGGTGACAGACAGGATGTGCTCCTGATCTCCTCCCGTCTCTGGTCACGCTGCTCCACCTTCTACCTCTCCTCCCACTGATTTCATCACCGGTGTTGATCTCCTTCCGTTCTAGGTAACACCGCTCTGACTACTCTCCTCTCAATGATTCCATCACTAGAGACAGAAATGACTCGCCGCCTGCGCTTCAGAACTGTTTCTGTCCTAGGTCACACCACTCTGCGCCTTCTCTCCTCTCAACACGTTCATCACCGGAGAGGTGAAGACTTAAATGTTCCCGCCCTTCACCCTAATTGTGCCTTCTCCTGGTTGGTGATGCTGAAGTTGTAGCAATTCTTTAACTGATAGGCACACCCAATTCCCTGGCTGCATGCGTGTTGTTGATCTCCTCATTGACGGCAGCATGCCTTGGATGTTCACTGGCTAGAGGCATGCTTGATATCCTGGCTGGTTGTGCTCTTGATCCTCTAACTGACGACGCTCTTGATCCTCTCATGGATATCGTTCTTGATCCCAATTCGCAGCGCTCCTAATTCCCCCTACTGGTAATGTTCTGCATATCCCTATGTAGGAAGCGCTTGGTTGACAACACTCTTGATTTCCCTTGATTTTGTATTGCAGCTCACATTTGACAGGCTTGGGTGAGCTCTACATTTTTCCTTCTAAAAAGATATGAATTGGTTAAAAAGCCCTTCATATTTGTTTTCTTGTGCGTCAATATGCATCCTCTCTTACGATGTATGTAACAAGCTAAAGACTATGCTCATCCTCATTTTCCATACATGAACGAAATGCTCTAATGATTGCGGAGACATACTGTGATTTTTGTTCTTGGATTTCATTAGAAGGCACATGTTTTTGAGAAATTATAAACAGGTGTGCCATCTATATTGTTGTGTGTGTACCTATACTGTAATACAGAACAAAATGCATTCTGATTTTAAACCATTAAAACAAATTTAGTATAACCAGCACTAATTTCTAACTATTTTTAGCAGTTGCTAGAATTTTCTTATCTGGAAAGCACTTTAGGACTATGAAGTGTATGCCCCTTATCAGTTACTAATAAGCACCAACCGTTCAATATTTTGTAGGGGCTGCTAATAATATCATATAAGATACAAGTCCAATTTTTGTGTGGCTAATATGACTTTCTGTTATAAGATATGCAGTGTGAATTCCTTACAATTTTGATGGATACAAATTGATACCAAGGATTCCTTTCTAGTTTCCATGGATATCAAAATAAAATAAAGTTAGTAGCTATTTTAAATCAGAGGCGTCAAACTTCTAGCGCAGCCTTAGTTATTCTTACGAACAAAAATATTCAAGAAGCTATGGACCGACAACAACTACAACCATAGCTAGGATCCTAGGTGCTAATATCATACATTTGAAACAGAATGTGTATAACATACCATTTATGCATGAATCATCTAGGCACACAACCTTTTCAATTTCAAATTTGACGAATGAACTCAGACAGGCGTCAAAGTTGTTGAAGAAAATTCCTATAGCTCAACTCATTCTGCAGCTTGGGCCTTGGTATACCCCTTTTAACTCAATTTGAGTTGCATTAAATTAGCATACATATGCATTAGATCAATGTAAGATCATTTTAATGTTAGAATCATTCAATTGGGTCCAGTTTAGGTCAAACTAGGTTTTTTTACTCACCCTAGGTGACACGACTTTTCCGTGCGTAGAACGCAAGTGTACGCGTCAATGTAATATAGGCCTTTGTGAGGCCCGAGTCGAACTCAGGGACACTGAATTATCGGAGACTACTACTAACTACTCGCAATCAGCTAGACCGGTTAAAAAGTTGGAAGTTGTTGTAAAATTAAAAGAAAATGAAATAAAACAAAACAAAACAATCGATTAAAGGTTTAGTTTAATCAATTCAAGTGGGAATCTTTAGGATTGCGGTTTCACCGCGGGTTATCATTGTAAGAATTTCTATATAGTCACTCAGATTTATCTCTCTATCCGGGTAGTGACCTGTAATCAGAATTGCCCACTGTCGTGGTACAATTCACTACCTATGTCTAGGTCAGTTCTACCGTCGTAGTAACCTATACCCTAAACTAGGTGCATTAGAAACGACCTCTGGGTATCCACCATTAACCTGACACCACCTTGTTCAAGGGATTTGTTAATTAATGTGAATTTCGTCTCTTTTCAACCGTTAATTCTTCTTTCAAAGTAATTAAGGGCATTAGATTATTATTATGGTGATCAAGCATAACAATATAATTGAGAAAACGAAATCATACCACAGATTTAACAGATAAATGATGAATTACTATGATAAAATTGTCATACAATGATTCCCCGGGCTACTCCCGGTCCTAAAGATAAAGGGGATTAGCCCCGCATGTTCATCTTAGAGCAAAACATGGTAGAGAAAAGGGGAAACATGGAGAAAAACGTGATTGAGTGGTGAAACCCCTAAACGGAGAAGATCCAAGTGGTCCTTGGCATAGAACACGCGATCTCCAGCCTTTCGGCAGTGGAAAACGTCTTCTTCGGCGTCTGGAACGGCTGGGGCGTCTTTCTGGGCTCTGTTCTTCTCTCCACACCTTCTCGGGACGTGTGCAGCGGCTAATGACGTGATGGATTGCTGTTGGCCGCCGTCATTAGGTATAATCACCGAGTTAGGTCGCTAAAATATCACAACCGTCGGATTTAGATCAATCTGAAACCAACTTGTATCTGACGGTGTCGATACCAATGACGCGAGTCGATGGTATCGACTCTGCGCGGTATGGTATCGACTCTGCGCGGTATCGGCTGATCTTCCTTTCTTTTCTTTGTCGCGACTGATGCTAACTCGATACCATCGACGAGGGTCAATGGTATCAACTCTCTTAGGCGTCGCTTTTGTCTTTTTCTGTCGCTGAAACTCTGGGGTCGATAGTATCGACTGTCTTCTCGCCAGCAACCTGATGGTACGTCGCTACCATCGACTTCACCGTCGATGGTATCGACTCTGTGCTGCTCCTTGCGGCTGGAAACCTGTGCTTGTGTCGATGGTATCGACCATTGTTGATGGTATCAACAGTAGCAGATACTCGTTTTTCCTGAAATTACAACACAAAACCACATAAGCCAAAATAAAACATATTATTGTAATCATTTATGCTCAAAATACCAAAATAAGGGAGATTTGACATTGAGAAAGATCATAGACCAAAGTAAATGAATCATGCAATATTAACCACCAAAATGACCAATAACTGCATAAAACACAAGTAAAATATGTCTATAAATGCGACTCAAAATCATCACATCACTAGGTATGACTTTACAACATAAAAGGTTCAAATGAGGTAGATTTGTGGAATTTAGGCCTAATTTTTCTCTATCAATGTCTGATTAGGCAGAATTATGTTTATTTTTTCTCGATTTAGGTCTTATTATGGCAAAGTAGGGCAAGTTTTATTTAATTAGATCAAAATCTAGCTAAATTAGGGCATGCCATTTCTCATTTAGGTCATTCATAGGTATAATTATCGCAAATTAGGACTAATACAGGTCTTGTTAGCAAGATTTTTGTGAATTTATTCCTGATTGAGGTCACCGAAAACCATAGTTGTGCATGGTCCAGTCTAGGCTATGAAGGGAGGTCCTAAGATGGCATCAAACATGGGTTTTTAGGCCCTATTTAAGTCATTTTTACGGTAATAAGTTATTTTAGGTATGTATTAGTTCAAAGTAGGTCATTCTAAGGTACACTAAGTCTGATTAGGTATGATTCTGTTCAAGTGAGGTCATTTTTGGGGCAAGTTAGGTCTGACTTAGGTCTAGTTATGTCAAATTAACTCTATTTTTGCACTATTTAGGCCTAATTTTGAAAATTAGGTCTGCTTATGCTCAATTCGATTGTATTGGGGGCAAAGTAGGGGAAGTCATTTTTAATCAGGTCTAGTTTAGAAAATTTTATGGCAAGCTAAGTCACGATTATGTCTAATTTATGTCAAGTTAGATCTAATTTTAGTCAGATGAGGTGTGCTTTTGGTGTGCTTAGGAATAAAAAGCTTAGAGAACACAAATGTAGATGAACTCATCAAAGTATATATGTGGATATATCTAAATGTATATGCAAGTTCATGTATTTAAATGTATATAAAGTAAAAAAATGTTTAGACCACCTAGGCTTTGGTGCCCTGGAACCCAGGCTTGCTAGGCACCCCTTCTCTGGCAGACACTTCCTAGACAACCTTGTTGGAAACCAATATATACGTTATGGGAGTCCATAAAGCTCATGGATTTAAGGCATTCACTGCTTTAAGTGCAAAATGCATGCATTAAGCCTCATTTAACTGATTATTTTTAAGATAATTTATTTACCAACGTGCAAAGCAATAGCTAGATGTTTCATTTCATATGGCAATGCATGAAGTTCACTATGTATGTGGATACAAAAGCATTGCTTAATATAGATATTTAATTATCAAATTTTCATATATTCTCTCAACTTTGGTATATGCGTTGTCTTTATAATTATTGACTTGTGGAAGGATTTGATGATAATTTATTAACGGGAAAATCTTATTTCACCATCGAAAATTACAATTTGTAAGCCTTCATGCTCGTCATCCCATAGGTATGTCAATCGCAGTTGAAGATTCTTAAAAGTGATATACAAGTCACACCAACTATATGAACATGTACTGATGGTAGTTTGCTCGCCTGAAGAGAACACATGATTAGCAACACTTGATGGAACTCATTGTAAACAAGACTTCCTGGTTGAAATGTGTTTTTGGTATTTTTATTACACCTACATTTCTTTTTAGTTCTATTTTACGCGTGATGTTCCTCCATCTGCACACACTTAAAGTTGTTTATTGGTAAACGTAGACTAACATGATCATTATCATGCTGAGTTGCAGGTAAAGGTGCTTTTTATGACTATGTTGCTGAGTTTCAAGCATTAATTCCATCATAGTTGATGTCTTCCAAGTAAGTATTCTATGTTTTCTAGCTTAATATTTGATGGTCGATAGGATGAGCCATAAATATGCCTCCCCAATCAATTACAAGGTGGCAACACCTATTTCCATTGTTAGTGCAAATTGCAAAAGGTTGTAGAATTTTTTTACAAGAGATGATTAAATCGATGTGTTGTCCTTCCCGTCATTGCACGAAAAGCTAAGCTCAACTATGTAGAATGTGAAGCTAGCAAGACAAATGAAGAACTAAGATCATCCAAAGGATGATGTTTCCAATCCCAATCTTCTTCCTCCGACTAGATGTCTTTTATCTGAATGAGGGCTTTAACATCACTTCATTTTCAAGCCGCATTGTGAAAGGAAGCCCACACCATCTATCTACCCAGAACACCTTTAATCCCTTACCCTCATCCCACCGGGTATAAGACATCACCACCATGAACATTTGTGAAATTTTTCTCTAGTGAGGGGATGGCCAAGTACTAAGCTTGAGAGATGAGGGATGATTATCATCTAAACAGAACCTCATCCTGCCATGATTTCCCCTGCAAAAAACTCTCCACAATGAAAAACCCGTGTACACTCTCGAGTAAGCTTTCAAAAGGAAGGCTTGTGAGTCATATGTAGGTTTGGGATTACTAATCTCCAGCCTCTGTTTCCCCAACCACATATGTACAAGCCACCCACACCCAATGTTCTGACCCATCCTTGACTTTCCAAAAGGACTCCATGATGGAGTTAATCTTCTTCACCACTGACACACAAGCCAAAGAAGTAAATAGGAGGTAAATAGGAATAGAAGCCATAGTGCATTTAATAAGGACAATCCTACCTGTAAGGGACATCGACTTTCCTTTCCACCTAACCATCCTATCATGAACCCTCCATGTCAAAGCATCAAAATTATAATGATGCAACTTTCCTTTGACCAAAGGGGCACCAAGATAGTCAAAGCCTTCGGTGTTGTTGGGAATCAATAGGCTATTGGACATGTCATCAATAAGGCCATGATCGTCAAAACCAACAATAAGCCCTGACTTGCTCTATTTCATTCTTTTTCATTAGCGTACATCAGTAAGGCAGGAGCCTTAACCTTACCCCTTTTCAGGAACAGATCCAAACCACCAATCTTCATAACTCTCTTAATCTTCCTAGAGAGAGACTCAAATAAAATGATGAGAGAGGGAGACATGGAGTATCTTGTTTCTCAAATAGATGGAGAAATATATGGTTTATGTCTTTTTGGTATAGCGGGCTTGCCTCCTTGTAGATGTTTTCTTATGAGGCTTTTCTCAAGCTTTTGTGCATGGGGTTTCTTTGTGGGTTCTCTAGATGATCTTTAGTTTTAGGGTTATGATACACATCTTATAGGTATATTTGTAATCTCTTGTTGAATCTTGTTTTTTCCTACTTGAGGAGAGTCAGATAAAAGAAGGATCTCCTAGCTTTTGGTAAAAGATCATAGATAATTTAATTCATCATATTATCTTCAAAGTTGGTGATGTTAATGATATTTTGTAGACATGGACATTAAATCCCTAAGGCCATCGTTTGGTTTGATGGAATGGATATTGATAGGATACTTAATAGGAAAGGATTAGGTTGGAATAGGGGACAGAAAGGAGTTCCTTTCTATTGGTACGTGGATGAGTGCCTAAATCATTTAGGGACTATTGATGTGTCAAATTCACATATTAATTGATAAGTGATAGTGCTAATTCACATCACCTTTGACACATCTTTCTAGGGTTATCTTCCTCTCCGATGTGCCTTGTCAGAGTCCTTTATCTCTTTGATAGAGTCAATTTTTATCAAAATCCACATCAGCCACCACTAAGCACGACCTGTTCTCCAAGAAATACAATGTGTCACTGCCCAGAGTTTGTTCTGACGACGTAGATTTTCACCTTGATCGCACGATAGACGAAGTGTTCCCAAGTGACACGGCGCCTTGTCAACTACTGGAGTTTATGCCTCCGACAAAGTACGGCGTGTCTTGTTTGTGACACGTCGCATTGATGACTATTGGAGTTTACACCTCCGACAAAGTACATGGCATATCTCTTGTTTACACAGTGTGTGGAAGGGATTCAATTTGCATTAAATGTAGAAGTTGACAAATTAGGTTACCACCAGAATACAAAAATGGTGCTGAAAAATTTCTTCAATTTGCATCTAGAAATGTAGAAGTTGATGGCTTAATACCTTGCCCTTGCATTAAATGTAATAACTGAAGTTGCAAGACAAAGGATGAGGTGTCAGCTAATCTGATACTGTGGCATAATTGAGAGCTACACATGTTGGGTAGCCCATGGTGAATCAGGTCATGTCGATTATCAAAATGCTAGTGATGACAATGAGTGTATGAGGCTGATGATGTTGAGGGAATGATAAGGGATGGGCTAGGATTTCCTAATAACCATGTTCCAACATTTATAATCTATAATTTTTATGATATGTATTTTCTTTATAGGCTTTGATTAATTTTACTAATTTCTTTTGAACATTGATGGATGTCATTTCCCTTTTTTAACCATTTTGTGATTTTTATTAGCAACTGATTATAAATGTTGCCTTTTGATTGCTTCTTTCGATTTTTTTTGGATCATTATCCTTTTAAGTAATCTGACGAGATACATGTAGGAAATATGGTCAATCTGTCTAGTACCTACAACCAATTTGCAGGTGCCTATGAGATGCTAATGATTGACCATTGTAGCAAAACTCAAGGTAAGTCATTATAAGTTGTAATGTATGTATTTTTCTCTCTCGGATCGAGTATTTGTGGATATTCTTTGAAGTCTATGTATAATCACGAGTCCTTTAGATTTCTATTGTTTTCTTCATGCTATGATAGGACACTTCTGGCCTATTGAGAAGAAGCTGTAAGGTCAAGCTTCACTTTGGTCGAGTATGGACATGAAATTATTGTTGAGGATTCCCTGGTCAATTTGAGTGTGCTTCTTGTGTTGTTTTGTTCAAATGTTGTGTTTCTAATTGCTAAGTTTTAGGTTGAACACTCTGGCCAATCCAGTGCGGCTGATTTTCTTTGTTTGAAGATGTTTTTAGGTGGGTGTGGATTTGATTTACTTATCTAGATCTCATATGGTGATAATGAGATGGATACATGTTGTATTTATGGAAGTGCATGGTTATCTCTTCGTTATATCATGCTAATTTCTACACTGTTGATTGCCTACAAGTTAATGGAGCTGCAAGCTAGTATCTAATTTCCTCCATGTTGGGGACATGTTGTTCCTCAACTTGTGTTCAATGGGCATTTGATATATTACTTTGAATGTTATATAGGCTTTATTTTCCTTTCAAATACTCTTAATTTTCATTGTTATTTTTTTTTCTTTTGATGAATATATGTCTAAAGATTTGCTTAATGAGTTGCTATTCACTTTATGTATGTCCCATGTTATAAAAATGTGGGGAGTTTATCTTTTTTTGAAAATGATCTTTCTTTTTTGTCAGACAGGAGATCTCCCATGAGTATTATTTTTTATTTTGTCGCAATGATGTCAGATCTCGATGAAGATACAAATGAATGGCTTTATTTGAGAGAGGGATCTTCCATTCAAAGGTAACTCTTTTAGTTAAGACAAAATTTCTTGTAATTGGTATTAAGAATATTGTGATCAGTCTTTTAGATGGCTGATTTAGGATCAGTCTTTATAGACTAATATAGTCTTGGTTGTTGCATCATCAAACATAGGCATGTATACAGGACTTAGTAGGGATGGCAGAAAAAACTAGTTACCACTGGACTCCCAAAATCCGAACCGAACCACCCATGCTTTTCGTTAACCACTTGGGAAATGGTTGCTAGCGGTACGGGTGGTTAAATATACCGTGGTAACAGATCGGGAGATGGAAATCCGATACGAATTTTCTCACTAAAAATGAGAAGCTGCAAATGTGTATCTTTGTCTATTACTCAGTTGGAGTGACGGTCAAGTGCAACCCCGATAAATAATTGTTCAGCTGATTCGCAGCTTTGTCATACATTTGATTCGGATTGAAACATTGGATGCGGCCAGACAACATTTGGCATGCGGCGAGCCCTCCTGTTTGCCATGCACTGCATTCTTGTACGGGAGGTGAAATGGTAGACGGATTTCAATGGTCACCCGGTAGCGAAACCAAAAATACCATGGCGTAGGTGGATTGAAAACCGGATGGTTTTGCTTTTATGTGGTATGGATTGGTATGGGGCGGTTGGATGAAAAACCGCACCATTGCCATCCCTAGGACTTAGGTCTGGCTGTTATATTATGCAATTGGTTATTCTTGTACAAGAAGCTTACTCATGTCCTTGTCTCATGTTATGAAATTTTCATTAGATGCTCTTCTCTTTCCGAGAAGATATGTTTTTGATGTTTTTGTGGGTTCTGCCACTAACAGCAGAAGGATGTGTGTTTTCGTCTTTGGTTTGTTGGGATCTGATTTTCATTTAGAATATCTCTAAAAAGCTGGTTCCTAAAATTAGTAAAGTTTTTATATAAGAGCAGAATGAGTGCATGATGTGGTTGGTTATGTTTTATATATTTGGAATCCATTAGTAAATATTTCATAATTATTCTTTAAAGCTGATGCTTTTGTAATGGTGTCTAGGGAGCTATTGGCAGAAATCTCCATGGTGTTGGGAATGGAAGAGGAGGCACTGCTCCATCTACACGGTGGGGTGAAGCAAGTTGCACGACTGAACTACTATTTGCCCTGTTGCACACCTGAGAAATTCATGGGTATCGGCTCGCATTCAGATAGAATCTCCATAATTGTCCTCTACAAGAGGACCAGCTGTGTGGTCTCCAGATTAGGCATGGGGGAAGGTGGTTCCATCATGCCAATACCTGGGGTGCTGGTTTTCAACATAGGGGACGTCGTTGAAGTACTTGCAAGTAGGAATCATTGGTGCTATGGTTATTCTAGCGTATTAAACAATGACCTATTGTGAATACCAATTGATGTTTTGTAGATATGGAGTAACAAGTTGTACAAAAGCATGGAGCATAGAGCTACAGTTCACGAACACAGAGCGAGGATGTCTGCAGCGACATTCGTCATCTCACAGGAAGATATGCACATCGGGCCGCTCGATCAGTTGGTCTATGATCAGCACCCAACCATGTACAAGAAGGTGAAATATCTAGATTACCTTTGGAGCATTCACGCGGAAGATAAAATAGAATATATTATTGCATAATCCTCTTTTATCTTGATCTCTTACTTCAAGATACTGGATTCTATCTGTACTGATTGCAGCTCATTTTACAGTGTGTAGGATCATCTTGGGATGAACTTAAACACATCTGGAAGGTTGTTGGTTTCCTCATAAAAGTATCTTTATCTTTACGGGTATGGATTGAGTTTTCAAACAACTTATTGTCATGGGCCTTTTGTCTTTTCTGTAATATACTTATCAGATGTGTATTTTATTAGTGACATGTACTTATGATTGTTAGTTTGTTAATGTTTAACATCAACGTAGGCATCATACTTAACTCATGCCCTGGGAAATATGTAAAAGATGTCATGTCTGACCTTGAGGTCTGGTGTTCTTAGTATAAAAATAGGTAATTGATATAGTATCAAACCACCTAGTAACCTTGTCTCTACGTTTTTGAAACTACTCATACACATATGCAAGACTAAAAGTGTGCATAGGGTGGTGCCTAAGTAAACTAAACTCCCTCATACTTATAGTCTAAATGATAAACTATCTTTGTAACTAGAGGATAGATCTTTGTCTTAAGAACATAATGCTATCTTTTATAGTTTACATGGTACTATGGAAAGATCACATTATACATCTAGGATAGAACAGAATATATTGATGCCATCCTTCATCTAGAGCTGTAGTATTTCTTTTGTATTTTTACCCCCTTTCTTTAGTCTTCCAACCTCCTCGCTTTCTTTTTAGACTTCTTGCTAGACTTGGCCCTTGACGCCCCATTTAGTTTTCCATTTGTTTGTTATACTTATATGCTAAAGTATTGCTTGTCGGTGTTTTATTTGCAGATCTCCTTGACGAGTAATTGGTGCTCCTGAACCAATATATAAAAATGAGCCTTGCTAGATCAGAGAAGGTGATGGGTCCTATAGTGGTACTGTAGGTCCCCCTTCCATTTTGAAGACATAAAAGGATGGATGTGTATTCTACGATCTGTCACGATGTTGCTAGCTGATAATAACATATTGGAGGAACACATACTTATGTCAGGATGCATCCCCCTCCGCCACCAAGGCCTACCCCGCGTAATACCTCGTCGAGGTCATATAGCCATCGTAAAGAGATAAAGCTATTCAGCCAAGTTTTGAAGATACGAGATATGGTCTTGGGAGGCACCATGAGACTGTTGTGTATAAATTAAATATTGTATCAACAACTGAAAGAAAACTGTTGCTATATGTAGTTTACGCATGATGTACTATTTCCATTAAACAAGGAACACCTGCAAACTGTAATATATGAACAATGATGAAGAACCTGATGAGTTAGAACGAGTTTTATGTACCAGAATACAATCAGTTATATGATATTTCATCTTTGAAAGTATTATTGTGTTATTCAATTATGATTCTACACAATGTCTTTACTATATATGCATATGTATATATATGCATGTATGTATATTGTCAAAATGTTTTGTTATAAAACTATAATATTATGGTGCCGCATGTGTGGGTGGTGACTTGTGTCCTCCCCGCCGCAAGGTGCGTTTATATGCGCCACCTAGCATGTGCTTCGCCCGGGCCAGCACACGCCCAACACATGCCACCCTTGTCGGCTCATGCACCCATGAACACCTATGTTTTCCCAGTTGTAGGTGCCCATATGCCCATTCATGCCTGCTTGAATATTGTAGATTTGTGCGCGCAACACTTTTGTCCATTTCCGGCATATTAGAATGCCAGCTTTGACACCATTTTCCGGAAATTTCTATTTATTCCCGGCATGGGTGTAATGCCGTTTTTGATACTATTCCCGACAACTTCTAATATGCCGTAAAACTTTTGGCGGCACGCTTTTCAACGGCATTTTTCCGGCATATTGAAAAATGCCGGATAAATACAATACCAGCATAAATATGGAGTTTTTACAGCATTTTGTTATGCCGGGAAACTTAATATTTGTTGTAGTGCATGTATCCTATATAGTAAAGCATCATGAATGATATAAAAAGTTATATGAATCTTTTGTTGTGACACTATCTACTAAATTAAATTTGGGTATTTTCGCTCCACTAATAAGCTAAATTTATTTCCATTTTTCAAATAACTACTTTTATTTTTATATATTAGTAATATTTATATATTTTAATAAGAATGATGAATGACTACATTGTCGACCCTCTAATTGTTATCTTTGGAAGGTCAAATAATTTATAATTCTTGACATGATACATCTAGAAAAATACCTTATTTTGATATAGAGAATTATATAATGTCATTGATTTTTTTTATTTTATAAGAGATTATATTAATATGTGAGCGGAGACTAGAAATTATATTGGGTTTGTTCTCATAGTTTAACCCAAAAATATATAATTATGACATATATATAGTTCGGATTTGCCACTACTTGTACTAATTCAGCCCCCCGTGTAAGAGATTTCTGGATTTGCCACTACCTCCAATGACAGTACTGTGAAAGCAGTTGTTACTATCATTACGACAATAAATATAAAACCCAAAAAGCTTCGAGATCGATTTGGTTTCCTTTCTCTTAACCAATCGACTATTCCAACAATCACAATCCAAAACACATGTCCAAGCTAAAGTGCTTGGGCATAGACAATCTGTATTCCTACCCATACATCTTGTATTCCTGCCCATACAATCAGTATTCCTGCCCATATTATATCTTTTATAAGATTTTTATTATATTACTACTTCTTCAAATCTGGGTACACATCCCCCTGTAGCTGAAAATCTCATGAGTATCGCAAACAAGTTTTATAAACCTTTCACAAATTAATATGAAATTTGTTAAGCTAAGTATAACACAAATGTGATGGAAGGAAAAATGTCTTACACTTATTGCCTAATATAGTAATTGGTGGTGTCCATATTAAGACTATGAACTTTGTTATATGTGACTGGGATAAGAGACGTAATTGTAAAATATGTTAGGTCAACCCTTAAGTTGTATGTATAAAGAAAGCTAATAAAATTAACTAAATTAAGAAATTAATTATTCACAGTCTGTATGATACAACAAGACATGTTGACAAATATTTTTTTTCACATGGTATCGTAGTAATATATATATAGGGGGGGGATGATCTAGTGCGGACGGTGTACATATACGGACGATGCGGACTGTTCAGCGACGCCTCCCAACTTTGTGCACTTCACTTCCGTATTTTTCCTTTCATCTTTTTACATAAGTTCGTTCACTTCCTCGCACCAGTAGACGGTACATATAATTGTTATCTCGTCTTAACCTTACCCCGATGGACCGTGTATCTCCCATAATCGGATCAACCTAATTTTTCTACTCCCTTTACAACTTGACAAAGTACATGATCAAATTAGGTTTGAAACAACATCAAACTTCACATACAGTGGAGTTTGAGTAGTATGCATGCGGCATGTTATTTGCCCCGAGTGTCATGGGAAGCAACGTGTATGTCTGTTGGATATATTCCAAAGTGTAAATTAAGGTCAGTCTGTACCTTCAGCATTTGACAGAAGCCATTGTTCTTATTCCTTTCCCCTAATAGTTTTGCATGTAACAGTCTCGTGAGTGTGAAGTCATGAATAACCTCTTCAATAAGAATTATCCAAATGATCAGAAATATCAAACATTTATAGAATATCTTGAGATGAATAATCTCTTTACTTTATATTTTTTCTTTAAGACAACAAAGAGTGAATATTGCCTTCCCTACTGTGCAAGAACAAATTTGAGCATCAGCAAAATAAATTAATACAACTAAGATTGTGCACCAGTAACTCTTGATCTGGAACAATTGTAGTATTAACTTTTAACTTGTCGTTGGCATTTCCAAGTTTCTGTAAACGACAAATAGTAGTTATACTACTGTCTTTTCTTATTGATGAGCTGGAAAAAACAACAGACAGCTCCTCCATTTGTCAAGCTTAACGATTCAATGGCTTTTCCAAGAGATGTCTGAAGACATAGATGGGATGATAAGACAGATGAGAGAAACCATGATTGGTATAATTGATGAATGGAAATCACATCCGTTCTAGCTAATCCAGATAGTAGAAAATGTTCCACCTATTTGACAAGAGGATCGATGAACTTGCTACCTTCACGAATGGTGGAAGTAACAGACAATTTCAGAGAAAGATATAATCAGTAGAGATGAAAACGATACTGTGTAATGATATTCGATGAAAGAGGATGAGAGCTGACTAAAACAATGTTCTATCAGAGCCACATGTGCAGCCATGATGTGAATCAACACCATAGCTGTAACATCCTTGACCTGGGTTATGAATTAACCCTAGGTGTTTTGCCTAAGATATGTAATTAAATCCTTGTGATTATCTTTTGGCATGTAATTAAGTTCCTAAGGAACATACATTTTCATTTCTGTTCTTTTTAAACAATGATTGTAGTATTGTTTGGTAATACAGGGACCTATGTGCAAATTACCCAATTAGAGGGGTTAACTTGCAAATTACACAGGTTAAGATGTTCCTCTAATAAAGAGACATCATATGAAGGAATATGATGAGGTATG
Organism: Alisma plantago-aquatica; assembly: GCA_963693085.1. Lineage (NCBI taxonomy): Eukaryota > Viridiplantae > Streptophyta > Magnoliopsida > Alismatales > Alismataceae > Alisma > Alisma plantago-aquatica. The sequence continues at coordinate 692,200,054 of OY856412.1, forward strand.
ATGGATTTCCCAAGTTTGGGCACCAAGGTGCAGCTTGTGGAGCAATCCTTGTGCTTAAACCCTAATTTTGGTGTAAAGTGCAATTTACCCAAAATGTGGGGTGCAACTTGTGCTATACACTTTCTAGAATATCTTTTATGACTCTTGACATCATTTAGAGAAGAAAGGATGATAGGGGCACTTCTATTAAATAATTAGATAATAAGGATGATCTTTGTAGTGAAAACACCTAGTATGAGTAAGAAGACCCTTCATATATATATATATACCTTAGTGTGAATTATTGGTTTTCTTTACCCTTAGATCTTGAGTTTTGATGGTCTTTGATTAAGTTTTGATAGATTGAACGTGCCTTAGAAATAAGGAGGGACTTGGATGAGAATTACATGCTTTAGAGGTCCTTATGGTGAAAATCAGCCTAAACTATATAAGCACCTTTCTTTCCAAACCAAGCAAACGTTTTCCTTCACTTCCTCACTTCTCATCTTTCTCAACCGACCTAGGCAAAGCTCTGGAGCTCAGGGAAACGACCAACCTGTTCTAAGGTAAGAGAACACCACCTTCTAGCTTGGATTCATGGAGGAAATCGTATTACAAGGATGAATTGCTAGTTTTCTTACTTAGGTTCCTTGTTCTAGCCGACCATCCCCATCTTTTTCTTGAAGAATTGACCTTGGCCGACCTATGGAGCTCAAGACGCTATTAAAGGCTTGAATCTTGGAAGCTCTAGGAACCACGTTTGAGGCGGGTTTTATAATTCTAACTCTTAGCTTTGTTATGCATATCTTTGTTCTTGTTTTCTATGATTAGTTCTTCTTCTGCCTCCCTTCTTCCTTGCTCTTTTGCAAGAAAAACGGTGGAGGAACCGACATGAACAGAGGTTGAGGATGATGGGCATAGATTCCTAGGTCACTTTATGAAATGACCTTGGACCCTTTTGATCCAAACGGGTGCAACTCGTTTAAGGTCAAACGGGTTCAACCCGTTTGATCTCAAACGATCCTGCAAGATCGTTTGGATCAAAACGACCCCAAGACCGTTTCATAGGGTTGACCAAGGTATGACCGTTTGAGGATCTGTTCATAATGTATTGAATTTTTTTCCTACAAAGAATTATAATCTAATTCCTAACCAATTGAGAGTTGAAGGCACTTCAACACCCTAACCCTAATCGGGTTGAAATTGCTGTTTTTAATTATAGATCTTGTTGAGTTTCAGGTTGGAGGATCCAAACGGGTTCAAACCCATTTGGGGTTCACCCAAACGGTCTCACAATCGTTTAGTGACACCCCAAGACCGTTTTGAGGTCTAGGGTTAAGGAAAATTGATCCATTGTAGGTCCAATTTCAATAGGTTGAAGAATTGATAAAAGTGCTGATTTTAGACCTAATTAGGGTTCAATCCTAATCAAATCAACTTAGATTCGGTCAAAATTTGGGCAAACGGTCTCAAGACAGTTTGGAGGTCATACAAACGATCTCAAGACCGTTTGGGTCAAGTTTGGGCCCAATTGGAGTTCAATTGATGGGTTCAATTACAATTTGTTTCACATTATTGAGAATTGATGATTAGCCGATTGGAAACCCTAATTGAGTTAGACTCAACCCTAATTGGCTTTCAATTAAGGGTCAAATTGGAGTCCAATTGATTGAGGCTCATCCTAATTGACTCAATCTGTAAGTGGTTAACATGGCTTTGGCCAATTAAAGGCTTCAACATAGGAAACCCTATTCAAACATAACCTATGTGTCATCTTTTATGTTCATGCGGTTTGGACCCTAGTAAGTTCACACTCGTTTGAGTCCAAACGAGTTCACACTCGTTTGAGTCCAAATGAGTTCGCACTCATTTAAGTCCAAATGAGTCTACACTCGTTTGATCTCAAACGGGTTCACACTCGTTTGATCTCAAACGGGTTCACACTCGTTTGATCTCAAACGGGTTCACACTCGTTTGATCTCAAATGGGTTCACACTCGTTTGATCTCAAGTGGGTTCACACCCGTTTAAGATCAAGGGGGTCCACACTCGTTTAAGGCCCAAATGGGTTCTAGGTCGTTTGAGGTTAAATGAGTTCAAGGTCATTTAAGAATCAAATGGATTGAAGGTTGAAGATCAAACCCTAAACCAATTGGAGATTTTCAAGGTTGATTATACTTAATCACTTGAAGGTGTAAATGGTTCAATGATGATCTAATCTAACCATAATGGTAACTTAAGATATTAAGGGACTAAGTGATTAATGAATTGACCCATGAGGATGATCAATGGGTAATTTACCAAAAATGCCCCTGAGAGGTTTAATTGAGTTATACCTTGTTCTAATTAAACCCAAATCACTTGATAGTGGTGATTTGGTTTATGTAGATCAGAGGGGACTTAACCTAACCTAATCTAAGTGGTTTAGTCACCATCTGCTAGTGATAGGAGAGAGAAAGTACCATTTATGGTGGAAACTCAAGTAAAATACCTTCAATATACATGAATGTGCATGATTAGGGTATGATCCACTTATGAGAGATCATGGAAACCCTAATTATGGTAATTGGTGAATCTTGATCTTATCTGAGGGCTTTAATGATGATGTTTCTCATGCATGGTGATGTAATGAGATTAATTCACCATGAGATGAATAGTAAACCCTAATTCTAGGGTGATGACATATATTGTGAATAGTAAACCCTAATTGATGAAAATCAGGGAATCTAACCCTTGTAAGAATATAAGGGTACAACTCTTGATATGAATTGCTTACTATTATCAGTTGAATTAACCATGCATGTTTCTATACATGATGGTGATCATATCCAGGTAAGCATTATGATTTCATATTCATTGGAAGCATGTTATTAGCTTTATGAATAATGACATATGTTGATGCCTAGTAGGTGGCATCTTATGAGAATGATAGGATGTAAGAGCCATGAATATCATCAAGGTCATGCTTGTCAAATGACTTGTGATTGGACGATTGAGAAATGATAATTGATGTGAGTTAGACTTGATACATTTAGTATTCTACTTTCATAGCTGCTATGCTAATGATTAATGTTTGAAAACATGTGTCACGGAACCGTTCTTACCCCAATCCCGATCTCACTGTCTAAACAGTGGTAAAGGGATTGAAGCGCCCATCCCTGAGTGGCCCCGTAGGATCTAACACACTGGCATATACAATAAGAAATAAATAACTCAATACTAGATAATTGAAAAACAAACTAACCCAATATGGAGATATATATATCCGATTTATCTTTGTCATCAGAGTGTATGAGTGCGGAAGCGATCTTATTCAATATTCCATTTGTATTGCCTAAAATCAAGAAAATCGAGACACAATCATGCAATTGCACGGTACGCTATCAAAATCAAGCAAAGCGGTTACAACAAAATAGTATACTTGGCATGACTTATATTCAAAGGAATAATAAGCAATTTGCAAAACCAACATTTATTCGACAAGTTTTTCAAGCAATTCAACTTTTATTACGAGTTCCCATTATGCTGTAATTCAAGAAGCATGCTTATATAATTTGTGTGACTCTATTACCCCAACGCGATGGGGAAGGTCATTAGGCCCCTTTTCACCATAGGAACATAGGAAGCCAAAGTACAAGTCCCACTTCCAAATGAGGGGATTGTTGTACTCAATATCCACATTATCAACATTATCAATATCATCATCATTATCAACATCAATATACGGGCAGTCATAATGGGCATTCAATTTATGTTTTCATGTTTTTCAAAATATAATATAGAAAAATAGAAGACTAATCATAGGGAACAATAGCTCATCCAAGTAAATAGCCAAGCATACGGTCAAGAGATACATAAAAGTATCTTCAATGCAATCAAGGAGGAGTTATATAAATAGCGTACCTTTCACCGAGGATTTCGAGTATTAATCAACTAGAGTAGAAGATCAGGGTCTCAAGTGGTTCCTAGATCAATCAAGATATGGATCGAGGGTCAAGATCATATTATAGACCAATTTCAAGTACACCAAATTAGGGTTTTCCAATCCTATTCATCCCTAAGGTAGATCATTCATATATAGTCAACATTATATCAATATTTCAATATTTACTCAAGTGTCAAGCATATTCAAGGATGGATGATCTACCTAGGTATTTTAGGAATATATGTCAACCCTAAATATTATCATCATTATTCAAGTCATCATCAAGTTCCTAGATCATCATCATGATACTTAGCATCATTGGAATTCCAGATCAGGTTTATGGGTCAAATATATCAAGGGTTTTGTAAGATTTAAGATCCATGTCAAGATTACTCATTATTCATAAAGATGATAATCAAGATTGAATCAAGTAATTAGATCTAGATCACTAATGATTCATTTTCAACAGTCAACTAGTTTGTATCTAGATTTGTACTTCAAGATAATCATTAGAGTCAGATATTAGGTTTTCCAAGAATTAACATCACTATTGAGCCATTTAATAATCTAAATAAGTAATAGATATAGATTTAATTATATCAGTGAGCATCCTTTGGAATCAGGTTTCACAAATATTTTTAATGGGCTCAGTAGATTTTTCTGATAAAAAAGGACTACTTATTCATCATTTTTGGAGTTCGGATGCATTTTCTATGATTAAATCGAGATCTCAGCATTTTAATAATTTTCTGAATAGAGAGGAGCAAAATACCTTAAATCGGAAAAATGAGGGTTGTTCGATTCAGGACGAGTGGTCCAGATTGTGCCACATAGGCTCACAGCTTGTTCACTTAGTGGGCCGGTTCAAAAGCTAGTTCGGTTGGTGCAATGCTCTATTTCTTGGTTTAAACCCTGGTTCAACTAAGTATTGGATCGGGGCTACCCTTCCTGGACCAGCCGGTCTGGGACCTTTCTTCCTCGCGCAGCAGTCCCTCACAAGTGTGGGAACCAGGCGGAGGGAGGCTCACCGGCGTGGACCCGCTCCAAGAGCAAAAGTGGGTGAGGGAGGCCGCGAGCATGCTGTCTCAGTCCGCCAACACCTCGCGGACTCAAAGGAAGCCAGAGAAAGGGAGGAGGAGGTGAGGAGCACGGACGCCCGATCTGGGCTGTGCGGTGGTGGCGCTCAAACAGCAGGAGATTGAGGAGGGATTCAGGGGCTCTTTGTAGCTGCTCGGGGCACGTTCACATGGCTAAGGCAAAGGATTGCCTTATGCGGGCCTTTGGGGGTGTTTATATAGCACTAGGCTAGGGTTAAGAGAGCTGGGTTGGCGGCCATGGCCGTCGGAGTGAGACGGGAGAGTAAGGGATGCCTTTTGGTGGCACAACAGAGGACAAAACATAGTCAAAATGGGTATGATTGAGCGTGAAAATACAAGCCGGGGTGTTTTATTCGCTTTGATTTTCAAAACTCGACCTTAATTGGTTGTTTGACCAGTTCGGTTCTACCGTCTCCTCCCCGCAATCAGCGGGAGGTAGAATATGGGTTTGTGGCTGTTAGATCAAGCCTGGATCTGCGACTTCCAGATCCAAGGGCCGTGGCTCACCCCCGACCCTTCACCCGGATTGCTGACATGGAATAGCCAAAGAAAAAGGTAATAATAAAGGGATTTTGAGCACAAAACTTCCAAAATTCATAGAAAATCGTAGGAATGTCCAAATGACCTCAAATTTGGACCAAAGCTTCAAAATAATGTGTAGAATATCTAGAAAATGTTTGAGAATCAAAAGACAAAATGTGATTGACCAATTTGATCTTTTGGACAAAGTGATGCATTAATCCAATTTGAAGTGTTATAATGTGTATAAAAACTACATTGGTCACCATATCTTGGATTTGAGTCTCAATAATGATTATGAAGACAAGAAAAATAATTTGAGACCATGAGAGAATATAATGAGGTCAAAATAGTAATTATCTCATTATTTTGCTAAAATCCACTTTGTCACATCCTTCCCTCCTTAAAAAGGAATTTTGTCCCCAAAATTCAAAAGCATCCTCAAAACTGGGCCTTATCTAAATTCAGATCATATCCTCAAATACTCAATTATATAATCAAAATCATGTTCTCAAGGTTCAATAATACATTCATCATAATTGGGATTCCATGTTCCATTTCATAACCAAGTTGGTACTAACATTATTTCATCATCGAGCAATTGAGTATCAAAATTAGCACATATATTGTCCAAAATCATTATATGAGTCACTTATATGAAAGTCATCCTATTGATCACAAATTTGGAGGGATCATATTTTAGGTCAAACAAATAGAGTTCAAGTGTACGAGGTGACTTTCAATCCCAAAATCTCAGGGTTCTAGCCTCTACATTGGCCTAGGTGGGGTTATATATTCATGATTTGAGATTTCATATTTCAATACTTTGTGACAACATCATA